>OX465197.1:11869894-13081487 GCA_949987655.1 Polymixis flavicincta
AATAGCTGAATGGCTCAGAAATAACCTGCTCACACTAAACACGGATAAAACGAATTACATATGTTTCAGTATATCACACAGAACACAACCATATACAGATTTTAATATAGGAGTACATACGTGCAATGATTCAAACTACTGTCAATGTCCAAAACTAGTCAAAGTGTCTCAAACTAAATATCTTGGTGTCATTGTTGACGAGAGACTATCTTGGTACCCCCACCTTGAACAGGTCACTAACAGAATCAGAAAACTGAGCTGGATATTTAAAACGCTGAGGCATATTGTTCCAAAAAAAGCACCCACCAGCTCAAATACCCCCAGAAACCTACTCAACGAAATATACATAGCGTTAGTACAGTCCGTTTTGGTGTACTGCATCCCCATATGGGGGGGTGCGGCCAAGACTAAGTTCTTTGACCTTGAACGGGCTCAACGAGCTCTAATAAAACTAATTTATTTTAAAAACCTTAGATATCCTACACACAGTCTTTATCAATTAAGCGATTTACTCTCGGTGCGAAAACTATACGTAATTAAAACTGTTCTAAAGAAACAGAAAACTCTTTCTTTTGACCCCAGCTTAACCTTGAAAAGAAGAAAAGATATAGTAGCAGAAGTTCCCCAAACTAAAACCAAGTTCGCTCGTATACAATACAAAAGACGCTCAGCTCAACTATACAACAGAATTAACAAAGACATTTACATATATAATAAGACAAAAACTGAATGTAAAAAATATTTAACTAATTGGATAAAACCACTTACTTATGATGACACGGAGGCGCTGCTGGAATAAATATACCCTACCTCTAATGCCTGTACATGTTCACCTCATGCATACGCTCTGATTCATATGTACTCACATTCTCACACCCTCACATTTACACATTTACACTCTCACATTCACACACTCTCACATTCACACACTCCCACATTCACAGACCCTCACGCCTGCATGCCTGCCTGCGTGCTGTACTGGCATGCTTAGCTTTATTATTTCTCTTTTTTTTTTTACTCTTTATTTTTAGTACTACTTTTTTCTTTACTCTTAGATAACTATATATTTGCATAAAACAAGTAAAAGATATTAATTTAAGTTATGGAAGAGCGGAGTCTCCTAACACAGGCATATCTGCTTAAAAGGAGGCTCCAATCACTAGTTGTTAAGTTTTACTTGTTAAAATAATAAAGCATTTTTCATTTTTTTCATTTTTCATTTTTAAAAGAGTAACCGTGAAGTTCCGGCTCTTCTCCATAGGAAGCGACAATTTGGAACCGTGCACCTTGCTTTTGACGTTTCATAAGTGCCCATGCAGGTTTATGTGAAACAAATTATTTTGATTTTGATTTCGAATTTTGGTTCTAGGAAATGCCGGTTTCCTCACGATGTTTTCGTTCACCGTTTTGAGAGCAGTGGTGATGAAATTATTTACATAAAGTAAAGCGCCTGCCGAGGTGAACCCACGACCTACAATTAATAAGTCAGGGTTGTTACCACTGGGCCTCCACGGCTCCATTGTTGGATTTGTAACATGACCTACATTATTTTTAGTATATCAGAAACCTGAATATAGTTTGTTCAGTATAAGTAACTGAATCGATTGCAATAATTTTTACACCATGTTATATTTTTTTTCCCAAAAAAGTTATGCAAGTGTGATGGAGAATGTTATCACCAGTTAATTACAATACAATCGCCGTACGGTTAGGTACCTACTGTCTAATTATTATCAATGAGCACAATACGACGCAGGACGCGCGGAGGGTGCGGGGGCCGCGTGGTGACCATGTTTGTGTACACAATTATGCAACATTTACAAGCTTATAACTTTGTGATTTTTCATGATACAATTTTGAAATTTTGTACATAGATTCTTCATATAAAATAGTAGACACGTGTTTCGTGTTTCGCAAATACTGAAACTAGGGTTGTATATTATGATTTTTTTTTTTTTGTTTTTCTGACTGCCTCGTTGATCTAGTGTTCGCAAGCGCTACTACTGAGCCTGAGGTCTTGGGTTCAATTCGGGCTCGGGCATCATTCGGGATCGGGCAAATGTTATTATTGGGCTTTTCAATCTGGAATTTCTCAATAGCAGCCCCGAGTCTCTGGATTTATGTCCAGTTGATGGCATTAGGCTCGTCCGCTTTTACATCGGACTTTAATATAACTGGCGAAATGTAGGTGTGTTATAGGTAGACCTCTGCTCAAACCTTCGGGGAAACAAGGCGAGATGGTTGTGTTATTGAACACTCTAATATATTTATTTCGCGTCTCCATATATTTACTTATGCCTTAGTCAAGGCAGTACAGGGCAGTTGTGTGTGGAAACGTCGGGAGGGGACGCCCTAGGAGGACACATAGGGGGCCATCCATAAATTACGTCACATGTTAAGGGGGAGAGGGGGTCAAGGTATTGTGACATTGTGTGACAAGAGACAGGGGGAGTCGAAAGCTTTGCGACATCACATGTTAAAATCTAAAACACTAAAATTTTAAATTCATAAACGAAAAATTTAAAAACATTACTAACTCGATCTGTATCTAAAAGGCTTGTTTAGGTAATTAATGTAATTACTTTAAATATAAAATTGATAAACGTGTGACGTCACATAAGGGTGGAGCGGGTTTCTTTTGGGAGCCTGTGACAAGACGGGGGAGGGCGTCAAAAACTATAAAATTTGTGTGACGTAATTTATGAATGGCCCCTAGTGACCTTACTGGTGATGTTCTTCAGAAAGGTCAGGTGCGAAGTACTAGCAACTGGTGTGTGTGTATGACTAGATGTGTGAACGTAAACGAGGCAAAAGGAGTATGTAAGGATCTTATAGTTCGCGGCACGTAAGTTGAACCAAAATGGCGGATTTTATTTCAACTAATCTGCTGCGATCAGAATTCATTTCCAAACTTCAATACAGGTTACATCAATGACCATGCTAGAAGGTGACCTAATTCTTTTTCGGTGCGTGGTAACGAAAGTACACGCTCCTGCCTTCTGTTGTTTGTCCTGATTTTGGTTCCACCTACGTGCCGCGATCTATAGCAGGTGGCGTTCCGTAGTTTCGGCCTGGCCGCATGGGAAAAATGAAAGAGTTTATGCATATACAGTGTAAGTTTTTATCCAGTGCGCAAACTGTAACCATGAATTCAGCATATCTTTCTAGACCCCCTACTGCAGACATTTTTCGCCGGTTATTTAAAAAAAAATCAGCTGTTTCATAGAAAAGTCAAAATGTATGGAACACCTGATTTCTTTTTGTATAACCGGCGAAATATTTTTGCGCTAGGGGGTCTAGAATGATATGCTGAATTCATGGTTACAGTTTACGCACTGGATAAAAACTTTTTCTGTAAATATCGCTAAGCTTCAACAACGTGCAAAATATTTTACACGTCATGTTGTACAAACTCTAGTAAACTCCGCCTCCACAAAGTGTGGCGCCGACATAAGACTGCAGCAACCTGTATCAGCCGTCACCAGAGGGTGTTCCGTTTTCACGAAAAATGTCCGATTCACGCACACGATTTGCCTCCGGTGTAGGGAATAGGCGGTAGCGGGTAACAAATAATCTGCCTGGCAAATGTCAAAAGAGGGTAAATACCCTACTAAATATGTTGGGATCGGCTTCCAGCCGAATCCGATGCAGGTGGATACCGGTATTTTACATGGAGCGACTGCCTATTTGACCTCGACCCAGGTAATACTGGGTAACACGATATCCGCAATTATTGTAGTGAACCAGTCAGATCGACTTACGAGTTGTCGGTCGTAGGTTCAAACCCAGACAGTGGCTTTACTTTGTGTATATTATTTCATCACCACTGCTCTTGAAACAGTAAAGGAAAACATCGTGAGGAAACCGGCATGTCTTAGAGCCAATAAGACATGTGACATCTACTAACACGCACTGGGCTCGCGTGGTGGATTACAGCCCACTCTCTCTCGGAGAGAAGAGACCTGTGTCCCAGCTGTGGGAACATTATAGGCCGATTATGTATGTTATGTAACTGCTGAATAGTTATCTTAGTCGCTTGTGAGCCTACGAGAGCAAGCCACTAGCCCTGAAAAATACATTCTCGGTGCCGCTTATACCTTAAACCACACGTGGCACCCTTACTTGACACGGGTACACTGCGTTACACCACCGCCATTGTTTTACACGATTTTTTTATTCACTCAAGCCATTCAGGGCCCACAATGTAAAGTATACAATTATATGTCTGGCCTTTTGTGCCCAACCAGGTCCAGTAATTATGTGGGTTTGTATAAAATTGCGGGTTTTTTGAAAACTTTTTGGACGTGAATTGGTTTTTGTTAGGTTAAGAGGGGAATGAGGAAATGCTGTGCTTCTGTCGGAAAGGGCGTTGAGAACAAAATATTTTGTAAGTACCGTCAGCAACGAAAGTTGATTGTTTCTGGTTTGTTGTTGTTAATTTTATATTGCAATTTTTTTTTTTACATTTTGTGGATTAAGTAACTGAATGTTAAAATACTATCAATTACATTTATTTGTGAATTTTAACAACATAAAATAATACCCTATGCCTTCTAAGGGTTGGGCAGACATTTACCTATGGAAGCACCCACATTTCGGCAGTTATATTTAAACCCCATAATAATGGGTGAAGAGCCTATTGCCATCAACCGGGCAGAAATCAAGATTCAGGTTGTTACTGAGAAATTCCTGATACAAAATACCAATAAATGAATATTATGCATAATCTATACTGTAATAATCTACTTCTACTAATCTACTAATGAGCAGCAGTGGTGGCCAAGTGGTAATGGCAGCGACTTACGAGTTGTAGGTCGTGAGTTCGAACCCAGACAAGCGCTTTACTTTGTGTAAATTATTTCATCACCACTGCTCTCAAAACGGTGAAGGAAAACATCGTAAGGAAACCGGCATGTCCTAGAACCAAAAATTCAAAGACATGTGACATCTACCAACCCGCACTGGGCCCGCGTGGTGGATTACGGCCCAATCCCTCTCACCTAGAGGAGGCCTGTGTCCCAGCAGTGGGAAGATTATAGGCTGATGATGATGATGAATCTACTAATATTATAGGAAAGATTTGATTGTTTGTTTTGCATTGAATAGGCTCCGAAACGACTGTACCGATTTAAAAAAATCTTTCACTATTGGGAAGCTACACTATCCCCGGGTGACATAGGCTATATTTTATTCCCGTATTCCCACGAGAACGGGAACTACGCGGGTGAAACCGCGGAGCGCTGCTAGTAATTAATGTTTAAAAAACTGAAATGTTAATCGACTGTTATTGCTGACCGTACCTGCTACTGTGGAATATTTTTTGCTGTTTTCCAAAAGGGCACGTTTAATTAAAAGATCGTTTATTTTTTTTACGGAAGGTGTTTTCGAGTTTTTTTTTTTTAAGAGAACTTCAAAAAAGTTCCTTCTTTATGGCGTCAGAAGAAACTTAAAAGAACAGACATAAAAACCTGCAGATATTTTTATCGTTACTCTTTTATTTCAGAAAACATAAATGTAGATAGAGCTTCTGCCCGAAATTTTTCCCACCCCGTCACATCGCATCGATATTTACTTGTTCACTTAGCGTTCTCTCTGCATTTTTTTCTTTTTGCTTGGCTAATAAGAGCCATGGTGGGATGTTAAATAACCCATGACCTCATTAAGGTTTGGGCTATCGAATGCAAAACTAATTTTGCCAAATCCGACTTGGGGTTCCGCCGTTCCAGACCCAATACCACTGGACAACCACTGCTTTTCCTCATATAATTCTAATAAAATACCGTCTTTCCAGGTCGTCCAATTGCCCGTGTTTCCTGGTGGAAGTCTCACGCACTCCTCGCCAACTCTGAAGCAAGGGCCACCGTCTCCTTTAGGCTACAGAGATCTGACTTCGGCACTGACGTTATTTGCCAGGTAAGATCGTGCAAGGATTTTTTTATCACATCAAGAATAATTGATGACCGTGTACAGGAAGACGTAGCGTTGGAAGGGCTTTCACAAGGAGGACCAATGATCTGGTTAAGGCCGCACGAATCCGCTGGAAGCGGGAAGCATACAACCGGTTGAAGTGGCGGAGCTTGGGGGAGGTCTTTGTCTATCGGTGGACGTCTTTCGGCTTAAATGATGATGATAATGAATGGAGCAATTAATAGACAAAGGATAAAGTTTCGTTAATGACGTTCCACTTAGCCGGTGCCGAACCTTAAAGAATAACACCAGCCCATCTCTTCCCGTGGGTGTCGTAGAAGGCGACTAAGGGACTTACTAGAGAATGGGCAGCAGCGTTCTCTATGCATTTAACCATCATACTGCGATCGGCAACCTGCCTGCCAAGCGTGGCGATTATGGAAAATCCCCGTTTTGGGGGAGGCTTATGTCCAGCAGTGGACGTCTTTCGGCTGATATGATATCAGTTTTCTATTAGTTAGAAGTAAGACTCGCTATTTAATTAACGCCTTCTTCCTTACTCTGTCAGATAAAATTAAAATGCATGGTGCAAAGACATCGATGCGCAAACTGTAGAACCATGAATTAATTACGTGATTCTACAGCTCCTGGCGTAGAAACTTTTGCCAGTTATCAAAAAACGTTCGGCTGTTTCATAGAAAAAGTTCAATACCTACGCGGTCAAAACACGAAAAAGCATTTTTTTATAACCGATGAAAAATGTTAGGGCTCGGTTTCGGTTTGTTATACTGAGGAATACACACGACAAGTTCACAGTCGCACGTCAATTCCCCTGCCATTATAATCATCATTTCAGCCGAAAGATGTCCACTGCTGGACAAATGCCTCCCCTAAGCTCCGCCACTTCGACCGTTCTGTGCTTCCCGCATCCTGCGGCCCTCACAAGGCCATAAAACATCCTGTACTCAGTAATGTTATCCATGTTAATGTGAACTTCTAACTAAACAAAACGACAAAATATTCTATTAACGCTGCTATGTTTTATCCACAGGCTGTAACAGATCCACTAATAGCTCCTGTCTCAGAAAACGTATCCATTGATGTCAATCGTAAGTAATCCTATCCATTTCTTTATGTTTATCTTTTGACATGTAAATGTTGATGTTTCCAGGGAATACCAACTCGCCTATTTTTGTGTAAATGAAGTTGTCGTGGCGTGAATACATACCGTTTTTGAGCATACGTAACGTCACGCTTTTTTCCCCATGGGGTAGGCAGAGAGTAAAGATCACCACCTGCTACGATTCTTGCATACCATCTGGTCATACATGCACTCCAGTTGCGAGCAATACACACCAGCTATTTCAGGATTTTTTTTTAATGCCATTTTGCGCCAAGACGACCCCATATATCTTGATTATGCAATTACCAATAAAACTGGACCAGACAGCTTATACAATAGGTTAATCTAAAAAATAACACTAACTTGGAACTTGTAGCGGTTCATCAAATTGTGGGCCCAAAAATGTATGGGAGATTGTCGATTTCCTTTTGCACACAATTATTTTCTTTCAGACGTATAGAGATGTCATATATAGGTACATGCTAGCTTACTCTCTTTATTTTGTGTTACCGCCCTACGCCCTTTTACACACAGGTGCTCGTAAACAAACAAAATCCTTACTTAAACCCAACTTAAAGTAAGTACACAAAACTTAAAGCTGTAACATCAGCGCTAAGCACGTCACTATCCTAAGTTTAATCTCCAGACAAAGTCTTAAGAAACGTTGATTCAACGTACGATAACTTAACTCTAACTTAATTTAAGTAGACGGGCGCTTATTAGACATTGATTAAACTTAACTTTAACTTAGTCAGGTCGGAGCAGTTTCTTATTATTGGAGTATAGTTTCAGTTCTATTAAGTATTTAAGTAAGTTTTAAGTGGGAGGTATTACAATGTGTACTTAATTAGTAATTAAGTACTTAACCTCGATTAGCTAGCTCTTTTGTTAAGTGGCTCGTCTGGCGACGTACCACAACCACATTATGCCGTCGGCGTCGTACGGACGTGAAAATATCGTGGCGGTATTTTAATGCTTCAGTACGCAAGTTCCAGTGATCTTCAGCATATAACAGTGGTGGCCCAATAATACCGGCTTTCGGGTTCGAACCCAGCCAGGCGGTTTACTTTGTGTAAATTATTTAATGACCACTGCTTTCAAAACAGTGACGAAATACATCGTGAGGACACCGGCATGTCCTAGAACCAAAAATTCTAAGACATATGACATCTACCAACCCGCACTGGGCCGCGTGGTGGATTATGGCCCACACCCTCTCATAGAGAGGAGGCCTGTGTTCTAGCAGTGGGATAATTATCGGCTGATTATGTATGTATGTTGGTTCAATGCACTGCTTAGTGGGCGCGATTTTTGTTTTTTGAGAGTGCGAAATCATCAAATAACTTCTCCCGCCCTGGGTGGAGCAGGAGGGCGTGTGAGACTTTTTCTCACTAAAACCCACCCATGTTCCCTCAGTTGCCCGTGTGCCAGGGGCCACGGTATCTCTTTCGAACAACCCGCACCCCTGGCAGGCATCGGTCACTGCAGACCCCACCAGTTGGTGCTGACATCTCTTTGAGGCGTGCGTGGAACACAACGCGCCATCGACCCGGCGACGTTTGAAAATCGAACAGTGTGTTTTTTCGACACGCTGGGATACGCTCTGTTGAATTCTCGATACTCGGTTCAGAACGGAAAGTTGAAAATCGAGTGCGCGAAAGACTCCCAACGCCATTTTATTACGCGTGAACGTCGACTGTTACCCGTGACCCTGTCTGCGCATATAGAGAAGACAGTCTTTGAACTTATTTTTTGAGTGGTTTAGGTGTAAAAAGATTGACAGACAGACATACAGGGTGGATTTGTAACCAGTGCGCAAACTGTAACCATGAATTCAGCATATCATTCTTACATACCAAGACCCCTTCGTGCTTCAGAAAGCACGTTAAGCCGTTGGTCCCGGCTGTCATTTGTGGATCTTTGACAGTCGTTACGGGTCGTCAGAAGCCCGAAAGTCTGACAACCAGTCTTACCAAGGGGTATCGTATTACCCTGTAACTGGGTTGTGAAGGTCAGATACGCAGTCGCTCAATGTAAAATAATGGTATTCAGCTGCTTCCGGTTAGACTGGAAGCCGACCCCAACATAGTTGGGAAAAGGCTAGGCAGATGATGATCTAGACACTCAGCGCCGAAATTTTTCGTCGGTTATACAAAAATAAAATCAGCTGTTCCATACATTTTGACCGCATAGGTTTACTATGAAACAGCTGATATATTTTTTGTATAATCAACGAAAAGTTTCTACGCTGGGGGGTCTAGAATGATATGCTGAATTCATGGTTACAGTTTGCGCACTGGTAAAAAAATATCCTTCATTAAGGGAGTATGGATGACTCCGAGCTGGGAGGGCTTGCGGCTAAGTAAAATCCACGTGGTTCGATCGATTAGATAAGCTAAACTTGCCGCGGTTACTTCTTGGTTGGGTGACCATCTTTACATAACAAAACCCCTTCGTGCCTCGGAAGTCAGGTTAAGCCGTTGCTTCCGGAGTTCCGGCTGTCATTCGTGGATCTTTGACAGTCAAAACTCTCACAAACCTAAGTCAAACTGGGTTGTGGAGGTCATCTGCATCTGGTTAGACTGGAAGCTGACCCCAATATGGGAAAATATTGGTTGTATATCTACGAGTATAATAGGCGGTTAACGCTGTTGTGGGACTGCCAGGAGTGCGGGTTGTTCGAAAGAGATACCGTGGCCACTGGCACACAGGCAACTGAGGGAACACGGGTGGGTTTTAGTCAGTAAAAGTCTGACACCCTTGTGTTCCACCCAGAGCGGGATATGGGGATCGGGTGATTTCCCACCGTAAGAAAAAACGCTATTGTGCGTGTAATGTTTAAGGTCCAAATAAATTATAAGCAAGTTTAGTTTAATGTGATAACATGTTTAATAAAGGTTTACAATAACTCGGTTACAATTAATACAGTAGTTAAGTACGTGGCAGGACGAAGGTGTGTAAGCGAATGGCGTGCCCGGCGTTGGCGTTCCTTTACTAAAAAAAATTATATTCCGCAGAACGCATTGCTAAGGGTCGCTATGTGGTATTCCAGGTTACAGAACGGATTTGGATGAAATTTGGTACATAGATAATTCTGGGTGCCAAATTTCATCCAAATCCGTTCTATGACTTTTGCGTGATTGCGTAACATACATCCAAACATCAAACTTTCACATTTGTAACATTAGTAGGATTAAAAAAAAAAATTGTTCTCCACTAAAAGCTCCTTAATCCAAACCTCCTTCCTTCAAATCCATTAGCATTTCTTTCCTCTCACAACATCTTACAAATTCAGTTCCCATATCACAGTGTAACATTACCCTGCATCCTTCTGATTGACGTATCATTACCGATACAGATTATACATATTTGTCCATGACTTGCACGTACAGTATCTATTACTCTCCCTCTACCTCCTATGTGAAACCATCTTCCGTCCTTCTCCAACGAGATGGGATTATCTTGTCGATATTTATACGCATGTTATTGTATTGATTTGTATGTGTGAGCACAAAAGTGGTTTGTTGGATTAGTTTAAGTTTTGATTAATATTGATGTTTGAAGTTTGGTTAGGAAAGGTGGAAGTTTTGGTAGTGTTTTAGAATAGTGCTGAGTCATTGACGTCAGTAATTGAATGGTTGATGTGTGGAGGTAGCGCTCATGTACCACCGCGAGAAGACGACCATGTTGAAGACAGTTGTTTAGGGAAACAGTAGGAGGGAGACGAGGAGTGCCCTATTCTGGAGGAGTTTGATGTAGTTGTTCCAGGTCACCGGGCACGTTGGATTTGAAGTCGATGCGTATGATACTCTTGCAGCCTTCGACCGCGGCGCGGCTGTGCCTTATTTTGTTTTATTTTATTCAAGAGGATTTTTATACAAACACCTACAATTTAAAATATAGAGATAAGAAATACACAAAACTAGCCAATATTGCAGCCAACAACGCTGTTCATAGATCAATTAAAGGATACATGCCAGTGAAATATAAATCGCTAAGTATAAAAATAATAATTGTGAATTGTATTTGTAATACTTGTAAGAAAAAAAAAATGTATATTCAAGAATGCTCCATAAGTATATGACTTTTGAACCTATTGGGAACCTATGGGTGTCCAGGGTGTGCTCCACTTCACGATAAAGGACGTCAAGTTTGCTTCTTGCCACTAGCACATCCGAATCCATCACGTAATCCTGCTTAAAATACAAAGACGGTTTCAGTTTGAAAGTGTTTGGAAAATTATAACGCGATCGTGTTTAAAATTGGTTGGAATTTAAAAAAAATAACAATCATACACAACCGGTGAAAGTAAAATCTAAATCAAGTATTCTAATAGCGCTTAATTCGATGCATTAATTGACTAAGTCAGTTATAAGAAGTCCGTTTATTGGTATTTTTAAATTGCCAAGAACTTGCCTGTTGTTATGTTAAAAGGATGACAATCAACTAAATTAAGCAAAATATTAGACCTGCACCCTAATTGCGTAACTCACGATTAATCATAATCTGTTTCAATTTGACAGTTCAACAGTATTCATTGCGTTATTTACGTTGTTGAACAGACACATTTTTCGACCAAATGGAGCAATGGTTGAACAATCGGTCTCAAAACGAAACAGATTATGATGAATCGTGAGTTACGCAATTAGGGTGCAGGCTTCCAAATGACTTGCTCGAAATACCAACTATCCCTAATGACAAAAAATAACAAACAAAACTCACATATTTCAACACCAAATCACACGGCAAAAATCCAATCAGAATCCGTTCTGGAAACCTTTTAAACATATTGCCGCCAAAATCGTGACCTGTCGTAAATCACGAAAATCCCCGAAAAAAGCCGAACGATATAATCATGCCATACATAACTCGCAGATGATAATCTAAAGGAGTCTAATTGACAGCATGATATACTTTTGTTAGCGAATGTACCGACGCGGATGGGAGTTGTATGGAGGCGGCGTTTTTGTTGTTTTTTTTTTTTTTCGTTTTGTGGGTAAAGGTGCGTTTTCATTGATATTGCTGGCGATTCTATACTAGTTTTTTTTTTTTGTGATTTGTGACGTAATTGGTGTAGTACTTATTTTTAAATGCCGAGTTGTATTAATTTTGTTATTAATTTTTAAGTTTCACAGTTTAGCTTGCGTATTTATTTTGGATCTTCTCGACTAGTTTAGATCTCTATCTTAGGCTTACCACGTGTTTTGTCGAACATTAAGAAAGAAAAATAAGTCAATAAAAAAAAATTGAAACTCACTATATCTTACCTACGACAGCGTTTAGTATTCAATATTTTAATTACAGAAGTAACTTTTCTTAATTGCCAATTGCATTGTAAGACTCCTTATAAAGAAATTATTAATAACACCTCATTAGTCAAGACCAGTGACTTATTATCCTATGTTCATAGTTAATGTAAGTAATTAGTGATTAACAGTTGTTTTCTTGAATATTTTGCACCCGGTCTTAACAAATGTTAATGGATAAATAAATGTGAATAAATGTTTGCAGTTGATAATTATGTATTGCTGTTTGTGTAATCAATGTTGTAATTTTTTTATGTTAATGCGTACATTCATAGGTTTCACATATTCCTTAAGATTGTGTTCCACCATTTTCCTTTTAGAATTGAACTAGCTGTCCCGACAGACGTTGTCCTATCCATCCAAAAGTCATTCATACAAAATCTATACCCTACCTACCCTACCTACGCTACCCTACCTACCCTACACTACCCTACACTATCCTACCCTACCCTACACTATCCTACCCTACCTACCTACTCCACCTACGCTGCCCTACCCTACCTACCCTACACTATCCTACCTACCCTACCCTACACTATACTACCCTACCTACCTACCCTACCTACGCTACCCTACCTCCTACACTACACTACCCTACTCTACACTATCCTACCTACCCTACCTACGCTACCCTACCTACCCTACACTACCCTACACTATCCTACCCTACCCTACACTATCCTACCCTACCTACCTACTCCACCTACGCTGCCCTACCCTACCTACCCTACACTATCCTACCTACCCTACCCTACACTATACTACCCTACCTACCTACCCTACCTACGCTACCCTACCTCCTACACTACACTACCCTACTCTACACTATCCTACCTACCCTACCTACGCTACCCTACCTAATACCGGGATAAAAAGTCTGCCAATTTTCAGCTAAATCGGTTCAGCCGTTCTTGAGTTATAAGTGAAGTAACTAACACGACTTTCTTTTATATATATAGATTTACCCGTTAGCTTTATATACTGTTTGTAACTTAATCGGCTGTATCGGCTTTTGATCAAAATTGTAAAAAAAAATGTATCTATCAAAATTGGCTCGGTACTTGAGTAGGTACTGAAAAAGTACAGTACAATTTAATTACGGTACAGTTTAATTTCTATTAGGTACTTTTTTACTTTTTAAAATTTGCTAGTAGCATCCCGGCGTCTAGTTTTGTACCCGGTTGATGGCATTAGGCTGGCCCCTATTACCTAAATGGGACTTAAAAATAATGTGCAACGTGTGGGCGTACTAAAGGTATACACATCTGCCGAATCTTTACCTACCAGTGAAACCTATATATTTTTTTTGTAATCTTCAGTGGGTAAGCACCTTTTTTAGCCTACTCTATTATTATCTTAGTCTACGCAGGGATTTTTTTTATCTCCCAGACTAATATTTTCCGACCTATTTCCCCGGACACGGGTGTAGAAAAACCCTTTGCCTGTCATTCTATTTCGAACCTCCAACACGGCCTACATTCGTCTTGTAATAAAACTGCAGCATCCAACAGCCTCCACGAGAGACGTCAGACATACCCTGGGCTGAACTGGCTTAACTGTTTATGATGATAACTGCCTAGCCTTTTCTCAACGACTTATGTTGGAGTCAGATTCCAGTCTGACCGGTTGCAGCTGGGTACCAGTATATTTTATGAAACGACTGATTATCTGACCTTTTCAATCCAGTTACAGGGCATTACGATAGCCCTTGGTAAGATAAATGATATCCGATTTTCAGACTAATGACGACCCGTAATGACTGTCAAATATCCATGAATAACAGCCGGGGACCAACGGCTTAACGTACTTTTTAAGGCACGGAGGAGTCTTGGTATGTAAAGATCAGCCATCTACGAACCAACCGCGGCAAGCGTAGCTTAAGACGGAGATTTCTTGAAAACGCTCAAAAAGGTGGTTTTATAAACCAGTGTATCTCTTTAACCGTAAATAATTTTGAAAGCAAAATGACATTTTCAAATCTTTTTTGCATACAGTGATAGAACTCAAAACATAATTAAATATACTTTTACTGCATCAAAAAAATCATCAAAGTCACCTCTTAGTTATTTTTAAAACCAGTTTATCCCTTCAATAACAAATATTATTATATAATTAAAAATATTCCATAAAATATCAAATGCCAAACTGCATCCAGTGATAGATTAATATTTCTTAAATAGTTAATAACTAATTTAAACGATTTTATTTGCACTTTTACGACAATACTTGCTCATTTAAAATTCGAATTTATTACCACAGATTTTAACCCGTTTCGGATTGTAGTAAGAACTATTATTGCTCTTATTGACAATACGACGAGTACATTTAAAATTACCAGGGCCGTAACTTGATCGAAGCCAAGTCTCTCCGCAGCAGCATACAAGCCAATAATTTAATGTAGATTTTAATGTCTCGCAATGTTCATTAGTTTGACTATCTACTATTGTATAGAATCAAGTTTATCTAACTGAACAGGCAGCTGTGCTGCTGGGGAGTTTGTTGCGCCACAGTTCCTTCCCAGCTAAAGCACTATAAAGTGGGCAATGGTGGGCATTTTGGGGGACTGTCTTATGTAATTTTGACGTTTGAAAAGAGCTGTTTGTCAGCCTAATTTGAACAAATAACTTTTGAACAATGTAGGGCATGCACATAGCATACTTGTTGTGTTTTGTAGTTCAGTTTATAGTTTAAATCTAAAACAAGTTATGTTGTGCTTTTCATCTAAGACTAGTTGTAACTATAGAAAACTTTTACAAAACTTGTCAAAAAGGTGAACAAAACAGATTACAATACGTGTCTGAAACAACGTCAATATAATATGATACAAGTTTTGTTATAAGACATGTTTTTGACAAGTCTATTACAAGACTTGTCGAAAAGAAAACAAGTATCACAACCAACTGCTGTTAACTATAAGTCTTGTTATATGTATGTGTAAAAATAATGTGTCATATCTGTGCTTTTATTATTTTTTCTTTTCTTCTTTAATATAATATTGTTAGTTATGCATAGTCCCGTATGTGTCGCCGGGCGTAAAAGAATAGCACCATCCCATTTCTTCCAGTGGGTGTCGTAGAAGGCGACTAAGGGACTTACTAGAGAATGGGCAGCAGCGTTCTCTATGCATTTTACCACCATACTGCGATCGTCAACCCGCCTGCCAAGCGTGGCGATTATGGCAAAACCCCCCAAATTGGGGGAGGCCTATCTCCAGCAGTGGACGTCTTTCGGCTGTAATGATGATGATGATGATAATATTGTTAACATAAACGGTGATTAAAGTTAAATGATGTTTAAACGTCAAAACTGTATGGTTAAACAGACGATAATCACTATTTAACTTTAAGCAACGTTTATGAATAAGGGGGTTGTGTCTATCACTTAGTATTGTGCACTTAGATTATGTTAATTGGTGGAATAATCTAACTATTGTAGATAGACCAATAAATAAATAAGTATACATGATTCAGGGCCCAAATTCTGCCTAATGCCAAATATTACCCGCGGAATCTTACAACGTTCAAACTACGTCAACAACGTATTTTTTTTTAAACCAATGTAACGGTAAGGAATCAAAATTCTGTATGTTCCAAAACAATTTGTTGATATCTATACCTACTAATATTATAAAGAGGAAAGATTTGATTGTTTGTTTGTTTGCATTGAATAGGCTCCGAAACTACTGAACCGATTTGAAAAATTCTTTCACTGTTGGGAGGCTACACTATGCCCGGGTGACATCGGCTATATTTTATCCCCGTATTCCCAAGACAACGGGAGCTACGCGGGTGAAACTGCGGAGCGCTGCTGGTTATTGATACGATATTATTAGCAGAATTCGTATGGGATTGACGTGGTTACGAGTAAGGAATCGTTAAGTGGCCATAGTGAATTCGGGCCCAGTACATGATCATGTTAAAATTTTTTTGGTCAGTTATTAAAAAAAAAAACGGCTAGTTCATACAAAACTGCAAAACCTACCCTGTGAAAATGCAATAGTATTTTTAGGGTTCCGTACCTCTAAAGGAAAAAACGGAACCCTTATAAGATCACTTTGTTGTCCGTCCGTCCGTCCGTCCGTCCGTCCGTCTGTCAAGACCGTTTTTCTCAGGAACGCGTGGAGGTATCAAACTGAAATTTCTATATGATACTTAGTTCTACTGTCCCTGGAAGCTGTAGAAAAATCAACTTTCTAAGTCAACGCAATCAAAAGATACAGCCATTTAGGCCGCAAAATTCCGCAAATTTTCGAAACTCGCACGGGAATCAAAACCTACAGGGTACTTCCCGTGAACTTAGAATCTTGAAATTTTGTACGAAGTCACGTCTTATAGTACAGATATAGGAAAAATTACGAAAACCGAAAATTTTTAGTTTCGTCATATAAAAAAAAATATTTTTGACAATTTTGAACTTTTACTTATATACCCACAGGTTTGTACGGAACCCTCGGTGCGCGAGTCCAACTCGCACTTGACCGGTTTTTTTAGATAAGTAGACAATTTTCGCCGGTTTAAAAAAAATCAAAAGCCAAGTCCAAATCATTAACTTATTCCATCATTATATAGGTCTCACGTCGATGGCCCTGCCACACTGTGAGAACGTGGAGTAACATTGTAGGCATATTTTATTCGCATAAATACCCAAAAAGGCTCTTCCATCTAAATTTATATCCTCAAACTCCTATCCGCATTTAAAGAGAAAATACTACGTATATAAACGTACCATAAACTCCAAGGAAACATTAGGAGGTTATCATTAAAATGCAATATGGCCACACGATGGACGTTAATTCTTGAATGTTAATTCTTTGGAACAGAAACTGAAGCCATTTGCTATAATATATGACTGTTTGTGTTATCTTGAGGGGCTCGTGGCTAAGTAATAATAACCGCACGGGTCGATCAGGTTAAGCTACGCTTGCTGCGGTTGGTCCGTGGATTGGTGACCATCTTTACAAGACCAAGACCTCTCCGTGAGCCGTTGGTTCCGTCTGACATTCATGGATCGCTGACAGTCGTTACGGGTCAGAAACCCGAAAATCTGACAACCAGTCTTACCAAGGGGTATCGTGTTACTCAGTAACTGGGTTGTGTAGGTCAGATAGGCAGTCGCTCCATGTAAAATAGTGGTATTCGGCTGCATCCGGTTAGATTGGAAGCCAACCCCAACATAGTTGGGAAAAGGCTAGGCAGATGATGAAAATGTATGGGTGGACAGTGCAAGCCTGTCAATAAGTACCAGGTACTTAGACGAATACAGGATAGAAAATCGTCAACAAATCCACAGTCTGTAACAAATCTACAGTCTGTAACAAATCTACAGTCTGTAACAAATCTACAGTCTGTAACAAATCTACAGTCTGTAACAAATCTACAGTCTGTAACAAATCTACAGTCTGTAACAAATCTACAGTCTGTAACAAATCTACAGTCTGTAACAAATCTACAGTCTGTAACAAATCTACAGTCTGTAACAAATCTACAATCTGTAACAAATCTACAGTCTGTAACAAATCTACAGTCTGTAACAAATCTACAGTCTGTAACAAATCTACAGTCTGTAACAAATCTACAGTCTGTAACAAATCTACAGTCTGTAACAAATCTACAGTCTGTAACAAATCTACAGTCTGTAACAAATCTACAGTCTGTAACAAATCTACAGTCTGTAACAAATCTACAGTCTGTAACAAATCTACAGTCTGTAATCAACTAACAAGGCTTTCTCTCATTCAAACATACTTGCCCTCATGTCATCAATTGGTTCCTAAACTCAGTGCAGCTTTCTGTTCAAAGTTCGGACTAGCCATAATACATAGTGGAGGAGCCTGGGGGAGGCCTATGTCCAGCAGTGGACGTCTTTCGGCTGAAATGATGATGATGATGATAATACATCGGCCGGTTTGTTTAAGCTATTTTATTTTACTTACAAATAAGCCTTTACCAATAAGAAAATGAGAGCTCCCTTCCTCCATGTTCCACCAGCTTCAAGATAACATAACCTGCTTAGAATTTTCGCAACTAAGTTGGGGTTGGCTTCCAATCTAACCGGATGCAGCTGAATATCATTATTTTACATGGAGCGACTGCCTATCCGACCTACACAACCCAGTTACTGAGTAACACGATACCCCTTGGTAAGACTGGTTGTCAGACTTTCGGGCTTCTAACCCGTAAAGACTGTCAGCGATCGATGAATGTCAGCTGGAACTAACGGCTCACGGAGAGATCTTGGTCTTGTAAAGATGGTCATCAATCCACGGACCAACCGCGGCAAGCGTAGCTTAACCTGGCCGATCGACCCGTGCAGCTATTGTTATTTAGCCACAAGCCCCTCAGTCCTCCCATACATTTTATCTCTGTAATTTGAAAACATTGTTAAAGCCAATCATCTTTAAAAGATAACCGTGGAGTTTCTTGCCGGCTCTCCTCCATAGGAAACAACAATTTGGAACCGTGCACCTAACTTCTGATGTTTCATAAGTGCCCATGCAGGTTTATATGAAATAAAAATAATTTGATTTAATTCGCACGAATTTACTCTATAATCTAATTTATTCCTTTTTTTTTTTTTCGCTATCGACTCCATATATTTTTCACAGGAAATGGCTTCGGAAATACTATATTTGAAATAAACAGTTGGCCACATGGGGACATCGTCTACCCGCCTTTAAGGAAAGGACGAGGTCTTATCCTCACAGATAAGAAATAAATGTACTCGTATTCTAAAATATTTTAGAACTCATTTGCGCTATATTTTTTATTTTATAGAAAAAATAAACAAGGTTCAGTAGGTACCTTTTTTGAATTAAGTTTTGTAAATTGATTAGAATTTCAACAATTACAATTGTATTACTTAAGAATATATCCAATTTGTTTCAGCGGATCGAAGTAAACAAAAACACGTAGAAACACAACGAAAATTGCTAGTAAATTAAACTTACAAAGCATAATAAACATTAAACTCTTTGATGAACAAGTCTTTATTTCTTCTTCAATCAACAGTTAACTAACTCATTTTCTCCTTTGATCAACCATTGGTTAGTTTAACATCACTTCCATCAACCGTTAACCCATCTACTTCTTTACCTTGTACCCATCAGTTAACCCTATCACAACAACTAACTTTAAACAGTTGTTATTTGACTTTAAAATGGCTGTCAAACGTCAAAGGTAGAATGATTAGCATCTCAAAGTTATCTGTCAAAATAATTAAAGATGGCGGCGGCGTGTTCCGGGAAACAAGTGTAGTTACAAATTGTCAAAGTTGAAACAAGTTGCACCTTTCATTGGTTACCTTTGACCAGTATTTTGACTTGGTTTTTGAAGTCGTCGGTACTTACTTACGTACTTTAAAAGTTGGGTTCCGTTGAAAGCATAAATTGTGGAGTTCTTTTTCACCTACGGGACAAACGTTAGTGTAGTAGGTACATAAACCGGCACATCAAGCTACCCCAACCTGTCAGATTTCTTTCATAGATTTTCAATTTTATAACATAAGCATAAGGTTCGTGTTCAATTGGGAAAAATTGACCGTTTGGGGTAGCTTGATGTGCTGGCGTCTGTACAAGATGCACTGTTTTAAGCTGTGTGTGGAATTAAAGTTACATTTATATAAACTCACGCCTTTGTCTAATGGGCGTAGGCAGAAACTACAATTCGCCAGCTGCTACAGTTCTAACATACTCTTTTTGCTTCGTTTACCTTCGTTCATATATCTACACCATAAAAGCGTAACTCACGATCAATCTGTATGTATGTTCATTTTGACGGTTCAACAATACTCATTGCGTTATTTACGTTGTTGAGCAGACACATTTTTCGAACATAATTATGAAGCAATGGTTTGGCAATCTGTTTCCAAATGATTCAAATTGTGATTAATCGTGCGTTTCGCAATGCGGTATTTTCCAATTTACTAAAAACTATTCCAATTTGAAGATTGGGACGAAATATGTAATAGAAAAATAAAAGTAAATTGATTTATATCCCGTGATAAAAAGTCATCGTTAGGAGCGTTTTGGCGGAAAATTCAAAACAACGAAAAATAAATTAGATTTTAATCGTTTTTAATTAAGAAAATGTGTATCATCAATTTATTTTTCTTTTTCTGTTAAATATGTCTGCCCAATCTTCAATTTTTTTTTTTTTCAAATCGGAAAATACCCTATTAGGGTGCTGGTCATACACGTATGACGGTTGCGAGTAGGTACCTAACTACCTACTATGCACCAGACACGAATAAGAATATCACCAATAAGGTCACTATAAATACAGTGAAACCTGGTTAAGTGGGACCTGGATAAGTGAGAAACCTCTATTATTGAGAACTACAATGAGGTCCCGGCACTTTTTCATCGAAATACCTCTGTTAATGGGACTTTTCGAACTTGGTTAAATGAGATTTGATTTCTAGGATTTTTTCGATGTTTACCTCTATAATTGGGACTCTGGAGCTCAATTCCCTTTATAAGTGAGACAATTTATCAGGTTGGGACAGGTTACGACGACACGATTGTTTACAAACATTTGAATTTCTTTCGCAAAATTTTCACCTTTATAAATGGAATAACGGTACATTTCGACTTCTATAAGCGGGCCCTCTGTAAATGAGACAACTAAATTTTAAACCTTTCTAATTGGAAAACTGGATAAATGAAAACCTCTTTAAATGGTACAAAATCCTTGGTCCCTTGAGATCCCAATTAACCAGGTTTCACTGTATGTCCTTGTGGGGCGTCCCCTTCTGGCGTCTCCACTCACATCTACCTTGTAAATAGGTACCTTTGGTCGCCTTACATTCATCGTCTTAACTTGACAAAAAATCATTCAAGTTCCCGACAAAGTTATCAAAGTTATCACTTAAGTTTTCTATGTGTTACATAAAAAGCATGCCTGAAAAATGTCTGATCATAGTTTGAGAGCAGCCTGGAGTCTGACATTTTCACATATGGTTGTTTATTTATTTATACTCATATGAACAGGCAACAAGAACGAAATTGAAAAATACGTGCAAAGATGATGTGTTGTTAAAAATTACCTTCAGGCGTTTACCGGAAAATAAATTAAACCCACACTAGTTATTTCTGTGTTTCCGTGTTGTTTCGATTAAGAAAAGAAAATCTTCTAGTATTTTTTCTAGAAAGAATCCTTGGCCACTTACTTGTATTCTCTTTTACTTCAGGAACCACTAAATCAACTTCCCTTTTGAAAGGCCCACAGCCGGAAACGGACCTCTTAAACACCCGATTTTAATCAGCATCCTTCATTACTTATTCACAACTTCAAACAAAAAACTACAAAACGGTTTGTTCACTTAATAAAAACACCTTGGAAAATTGAATTTTATCGTATCACGGTACTTACAAACAATAAACTTAAAATTTCGCACTCACTTGAAAACATTCTCACACTATAACTTAGATTTTTGCATCTGCTTTTATAAACTTACATTGGATTTTAAACCTTAACATAAAGAAGCTAAAGTCCGAAACGGATTTGAATTTTATAATTTTTTGTCTGAGTTAACCGCATACGAAATTCCACTTTAACTAACGCACAACAAAGATCATTTTCTCTTGCAGTAAGTTACAGTATTAATTGATTTTATTTTTATCACCGTGGGATCCGTAGCTTTAAAAAGTTATCGATTTTATTTACGGCATGCAAAATTGTTTAATCCTTTACAGGCGTTGCTTAATTTATGCATTTATCTGGAAACCGCCTTTTGTACGGAATTTAAATCATACATTTTGAGCAGACTATTGTTTTGTAAACGTGACATCAGAACGGGTAT
Source organism: Polymixis flavicincta (assembly GCA_949987655.1). Classification (NCBI taxonomy): domain Eukaryota; kingdom Metazoa; phylum Arthropoda; class Insecta; order Lepidoptera; family Noctuidae; genus Polymixis; species Polymixis flavicincta. Next base: position 11,892,029 of record OX465197.1, read on the forward strand.
ACGTTATTTATGCGTAAGTAGGTATAATATTAAAATAACAATCTGTACACACTGCTACACATCAAGCTATACATTTCCAGTTTACGCTAATCTCGCACTGTATGGAAATCCTATACAATGCGAGATCAGCTTATACTGGAAATGTATAGCTTGATGTGTAGCCGTGCGTACAATTCAAGAAGATCTGTAAAATCGATGGAAATATGGACACTATTTAAAAGTTTTTGGAAGGGATTATTCCCGTCCTTGTCGCACGGTACGGACGAAGTATGGCGGGAATAATGAAGGTACAAAGTGGTAAAGACTTTTTTTTTGAGGGTGGGAAATCATCGAATAACTTCTCCCGCTCTGGGTGGAACAGACTTTTACTGACTAAAATCCACCCGTTTTCGTGACGTCTCTTTTGTGATATTGCCGTCTTTGTCTAGTAGTTATTTCTAAACTTTTATTACCTGAATTTTTAAAACTTTTACACATTACATTATAATGTTTGAACTCTTGCAAACGAATATTATACTAAGATTTAAAAAAAAATCCTGTAATCTCGATTAGAGAAATCAGTTGAATAGTTATAAGACCTTACTTGCACATCAAGTTAAACAAAGAATACAAAATGCCGTCTTTAGTACCGACATTATAAAAGGTTTTACGACACAACCTTGCGGTACCCTAAAAAGGGTTAGACCAACAAAAAAGTCGGCTTAATTGTCTTAAGTGCTCTAAATAAAAAAAGGGATCGGATTCTTTTGAATCGTAGTTAAGTTAGCCCTTTGTTTCCCCACAAGTGGGCTATTGTTGTAGCCCACAATGAATTTATAAAACAGTCGGCCGTAAAAAGTTGGGTTAAGTTTTTTTTTTATATCTTTAATTATTTTTGTTTACGCTTGCTTGCTACTAAAATACAGTTTTAATGATGGGGAATTATTCAGAAGATTATTTTAGAATAATTCTTAACAACAGTCAAATTAAAAAAACAATTTCTGACGTTTTAAACATTCATTTTTTGATACCTCATGTCACACAACCCAAATTAAAATATAAAGGGCTATGGGCGAATTTCACTAAACTCCTAACCTCCTAACCTAGAACAAGCCTTATACTGAGAAGAAATATTGAATTATTGGCAGTTTTCCCATTCTAAAACTGTCGCATGTCGATTATATTCAACGGGTAAATAATATCTGACATTGGTAAAATCAGCCCTCTACGTTGAACAGAATACGTTTTGTTACAATAACCGTTTTTTTGATACGATACTTTTACTGCATTGTTGGGTGAGGAGCTCGTGGCTAAGTATGAAATACCAACCGCATAGATCGATCGATCAGGTTAAGCTGCGATTGCCGCGGTTGTTCCGTGGATGGATGACCATCCGTACATACCTTTTCCCGACTATGTTGGGGTCGGCGTCCAGCCAGCTGAATACTAGTATTTTACATGGAGTGACTGCGTATCTGACCTCCACAACCCAGTTACTGGGTAATACGATACCCCTTGGTAAGACTGGTTGTCAGACTTTCGGGCTTCTGACGACCCGTAACGACTGTCAAGGATCTCCGAATGACAGCCGGGACCTATTGCTTAACGTGCTTTCCGAGGCACGGAGGGGTTTTGGTATGTAAAGATGGTCACCCATCCACGGACCAACCGCGGCAAGCGTTGCTTAACCTGATCGATGGACCCGTGCAGCTATTGTTACTTAGCCGCAATAAATTAATAATTGCTGTCTACCTCAAATAAGACCATATGGTCACAACCTGGCTCATCCATCCCCTATTCGATCCCCAATTCCATTACAAAATTGATTGATTGAAATTTGATATGCATAAGTAAATTCAACACCGACGTAGCGAGGAAGAATGGAATCCATTTTAATTGGATAATTGAAAAATTTCATTAAAAATCAATTTGACTGTCATGAAGTGATCTTACCTTATTTGGGGATTATTAATCAATGGGAGTGAGGTGGGAAGTGATAATAATGATGATAATGACTGGTATTATAAGGCTTGATTACCGACTGCTTGAATTGGTTTTATGTTTTTGATATTGCCTTGTGAGGTGTCCGTCAGTTGTCTTTCCGTAAGCGAAAGTGAAATAAATATGTTCGGAGATTCGGTAGTAGATAAAGACAGCGAAACCAGTGGGTTTCGCTGTCTTTATCTACTATTTCGCTGGAGTCACGGAACGCGTAACTTCCGTTTGGTACCCTACTTGTTGTATTTTTTTCAAATCGGCACATGACGGCCACTGACCTTTATATTTTACGATGAGTCGCTTATGTCGATCAGTTTTTTTTACAAAACTTGATTAATTGTTCTTCAAACAGTCGCGATGTGACACTTTTAGAACAATTTCCATGAAGTTTTCTTAGATTGCTCTACGAGTGTCGCATCGCGACTTTTTGAAGAAGCGTTGAAGTGCAAATCAATTGATCCATTTGAATGTGACAAAATGTGTTTCTGGTCAACAAAACTCGCTAACTATCGTGAGCAAACCTTGACTGAAATTGCCAGCGTGGTGATCAATGTTCAAGCCTTTTCTTTATGAGAAGAAGAACCGATATTGGGACAATAGAAGCAGCCTTTTATTGGCCCATTGCTGGACGTGATCCTAGTGGTGCGGGTTGTTCGAAAGAGATACCGTGGCCACTGGCACACAGGCAACTGAAGGAACACGTGTGGGTTTTAGTCAGTAAAAGTCTGACACGCTCTCCTGCTCCACTCAGAACCGGAGAAGTTATTTGATGATAACCCACCATCAAAAAAAAAAAAAAAAAACTATTGAAAGCTGGTGTGGATTGGTTTGAAATAAAACCCGCGACTTTCTTAAAACTTTAAGATGCTAATCTTACTTTTGTCCACAGTACGACCGCTCTGGGTACGTCTCCAAGGCGGCAAGCGACCTCTGGTGGCGGGGCAGAGTACTGAGCTGGTCTGCCAGGCTGTCGGAGCCAGGCCCAAGCCTACAATATCCTGGTGGAAGGGAGGCACCAGGTTGAAGACTGTTAGAGAGACAGTAAGTACTTATTTACTATTTAATCGAGATAATTATACAAGGCGAAAGAGATCGCAGAACCCGATGAAACCGGCCGTTGTATAGGTACCTAGTTTGTAGTGTTTTCTTAATTTTTTGTGTACGCACGGCTACACATCAAGCTATACATTTCCAGTATAAACTGATCTCGTATTGTATAGGATTTCCGTACAGTGCGAGATCAGCGTAAACTGGAAATGCATAGTTTGATGTGTAGCTGTGTGTACAATATAATAAAGTATACAAAAAAATAAGGAAACAGTTAATTAGCAAAAAAAAATATAAAAAATGTTTTTCGTCATAAGTACCTGTACCTATACTTTCAAATGTATTGAGTAAAAAGCTGTTAATTTGACATTACAAACAGACACTTCTACATTATTTATTTTTTGTGTATACAGGATAAATTTTTAAACAGTGCGCAAACTGTAACCATGAATTCAACATATCATTCTAGACCCCTCAGCGCAGAATTTTTTCGTCTGTTATACAAAAAATTAATGCAAAAAGCTGTTTCTTACATTTTGACCGCGTAGGTATTGTACTTTTCTATGAAACAGCTGATCTTTTTTTTATAACCGAAGAAAAATGTCTGCGCTGGGGGTTTAGAATGATAAGCTGAATTTATGGTTGCAGTTTGCGCACTGGTTAAAAATGTACCATGTAGATTGCCAGATGTTCAGTTACAATAGGTACAGTCACGAGCAATAACATGTAAACACATCGCCAAATTCAAAAGCGATTTTCTTTTAAATAGCGATTGCAGCCTTGAGCTAACTTAGATATTTCATTACAGTGTGGGTTTTAAAATATTATTTTCATAATAAAATAAGATTACAATTAGTAAAAGTGGAGAAAATTACTTTTAAAAGTTGGTAAGTGTATACATATTATTGCTCGTGACTGTACCTACATCTCTGCCTCACCCGTCGGGGAAAATAGGCATTATGTTTTATTTCATCTTATTTGTTACAAATATATGCGCTATTTTATTAACACAAAATAAACTTTATCTCAATACCTAAAGGGTACATTTTAAATTGATCATGAAATGAAGTGCAAGCATTAGAATGTACCAAAAACAGCTTAGACCATGACCTAATCAACCAACCACACAACCCTATTTAGTACCAAACCAATACCAGTACATTTGCATGATAAGCTTATCGCAACATTAGTCCAGCGAACTTGCCGAGCGAGCTGTTTACATTGCATCGCATTTCACGCCAGATGGCCCCTGGAAACGATAAATACGAACTAGTGCTGCACCCCAAATTAGGTTATAGTTTTGGCCGAAACTTGAACTTGAGACGAAACTTTGGTCTTGTGAAATTCATGCCGGTTGTTGACACTTCTTCTCTTAAATTAGAACTAGACGGCGCCATGACTTCGCCTATGTGGTCAATAATTATCCCAAGGAAGCTTACTTCCAGCCTGAAAAAGTATCACGTGTTCTGACCGAGGTCATGGTCTACCTGTGTGCCAAATTTAAGGTAACAAATTGACTGAGAGACAGAGTTACCTCCACATTTATTAAATTAGTAGGTACGGGTTGAGAGAACTATTTATTATTATAGTATGAGAATAGCAATACATTCGCTTCAAAATACAATTCACTTTGAATAAAAACGTTCACTAGTATAGTGTAATAGCAAAAAAGACGTTTTAATATAGCCCATGAAGAATATTTTGCTGTATTTTACCAATTTTTTTCAAGAAACTGGGTAACTTCAGCCAATATGATCAACAAAAAGTGCATTAAGTAGGCAGGTGAAATCTACAAGATAGTTTCAGTAGCCTTTCTTTAGGATCTCGTATTTAAAACAAAATGCAGTTAGAATTCAAGCTCGCTTAGAATTACAGTTTTGATTTCGGTTTCCGTCGGACAAAATAAAAGCCGAAAACCGAAACTTAATTTACAATTTGGCGCAACACTCCAGAAACAGACTCCGAACAACATTGTTTCGTTTACTATTTCCGATCCTATTTCTTTCTTTGTATTGTTTTCTTTTAAAACAATTAAAGTATAACACGTAAAGCAAGCAGCTTAATTAAAGTGGTTAAATAAAATGATTATATTGTTCTTTAGGTTTCAGTTCCGAATTGAAGATCGTTTAATCTTATCCTCAAGATATTTCTTTTGTAAAAGCTGTTAATTAGACGGTTTAATTTAAACATCTAAGTTAATATAAACTGTAGTACCTACAGTTTACCTAACCTACAGTGTAGCTAAGTTTGTGATAAAACTCAATTTCTAAGGGCAGTCGACATATTTTATATTTAAAAAAAAACTTTAGGCTTCGTAAGATCACATGGTTGTTATATAGTTAGTTTTGTGATTGGATTGCAGGACTAATTTATTAATTAGGTCACTATTCATAATTAAGGATATAAAGTTTCTAAATAAATTATACCGCATCGCCGCGCCCGGCCTCCATGTGTAACTAACGCCATCTCTTACCCAAAACCAGAACTACAAACACAGAACTGATTTATACCCTAATAGATGTCGCCACGATCGCGATGCCCTCTTCAAGTCAACGAACCTAATTACATAGCATTACGACGATCCAGATTGACATGGACAGCACAATGGTAGGCTGTCATTAACCAGGAGTTGTATATTGAAACCTTACGGAATCGAGAATCGGTAATGGTTTGATTCAAATCGATTGGTAGTAGGGTTGACGGTTCTCTTTTTAATCGACTTCAAAGAAACAAATAGAAATACTGACAAAAAATATATTTTTGGTATACATTTTGTGCATTAGACGCTAAATTCATTTGGTACTTGGCCTTAAAATTAATTACTATTTAGACTACCTACACTCAGTTTATTAACCGCCTTCAAAAAGAAGGAGGTGGTCATATTTTCTCACTAGAATACTAATTACTTCCAATTCTGATAATAACAGGATACCTCCCGAATGGTCTGTGCTAATGTAAATGCGCCATATTATTCGAGTTAGTTCGCACAAAGGAGTGAATCGGGTGGAATTGAGAAGTAATGCTTCCAAGTTTGTAGGGTAGTATGACTGCTTTGTGATTGGCTGATGTCACACTGAACAAAAACAATGGACCAATCAAGTCACGTAAAATGAATGCATAGACGGTGATGGGAATTCAAATGTTGATCTAAAGGTTTTCGTTCCTTTTGTCACTGCTCGTCACGCAATTAGTTGCTTATTTTTAAACTAGATGGCGCTGTACATTTACGTCACGTTTCTGAATCGCGGTGTTAAGATTCTCCGCCGTTGAACGACGCTCGCGAGTTTTTGTACAATAGTCATACTTACCTGGCATAGGGGAAACCGTGATCAAATAGGCGGTTCCCCCAGGGCGAGGCCTTCCCATTGCACTGCGGTTGGGTTGACCCCTGCGATTATCCCTAATGTGGATAACTCGGATGCGTAATTTTTGGTAGTGGGGACTGCGTTCGCGCCGTCCCCCTCGTAAACATGGAACATGGTCTATGAATTTAGCAAATGCTGATAAAAAACAAACAAATAAATATTATTAACTTAACTAGCTTCTGCCCGCAACTTCGTCTGCGTCAAATTCCTTGCTCCCCCATCGCATCGCATCGAATCGCCTGGCCGCGCGAGTACTTCGTATTCGGGACATTTTTTTCTTTTTGCCGGGACCTAACGGCCCTAGCGTGATTGTATATAGCCTATATTCCTCGATAAATGGGCTATCCAACTCAAATAATTTTTCAATTCGAACCGTTCCTGAGATTAGCTTGTTCAGCCAAACGAACTCTTCAGCTTTCGAATCTTAGTATAGATACGTGAAACAAAACGTTATTTCTACCTTTTCTACAAAAAATACGCGGAGGAGTATTAAATTATGCAGAAAGCTAATATTTTAATATAATAATGCATTTTAAATTTCAACCACTAAAATACATTCAGTCAGTGTAAATAATTGATTAACAAATTGACTACCAATCAATTTGCATAACAATTAATTCAATAAAGGGTTGTCCACCTTGCCAATTTATTTCATCTACTACATATTTCTATATTATGTTAATACATTAGAACTTATAACCCATATCTTTGTCACCAGACCTCAACGGACGGCAATGTCACCAGTAGCATCCTGACATTCGTACCAACTATAGAAGACGCTGGAAGGGTCCTGTCTTGCAGGGCTGTGCAGCCAAGTTTGCCGCATTCCACTCATGAGGATGGATGGAAAATGGAGATACAACGTAAGTATTTTCTTTTTTTTGCCACCGTAAGTTATTATTTCTTTGAAATCACATTATAGGATTCTATTCTGTTGCACCTTGTATATTAATATGTTTACTGAAACTAGTTGGTTCATAATTACTAATATTAAATAAATTAGGTCGTTATTTCAAAATTATGGATTTTACCATATCTACAACCGAGTGAGCCAGATAAAATTCAATCTCATGTCAAGGCATTAAGACTCCATTTAATGTAATGCTAGAGTTTTTGGCGGGATCGCGTTGGAACATGTCGCACGAATTTTCATTTTCATGAAATTTCGTGAAATGGCGAATTAAATTGTAATTTTTGGTAGTGAATTATTCAATTTAGTTACGTGTGAGTGCACAAGTGTAGTGAAGGTGAAAATAAGTGACTAACGTGGACTTTTCGTGTTTCCCCCCAAAAATAGGTTGTTGTAAAGTTCTACCGCTTTACAATAACTTTGACTTGACTGACTATGACATTTTTGTAACTTCGAATCGTGCCTGATATCGGGCCATTTACTTAATTGAAAAGTAAAATTACTTGACACTGGCTAAATGCACAAACCGTGCGAAGCCAAAAACCCCAAAAAAAAAAAAAAATGTTATGCTAGGGTAAATCTAAATGAAAAGACGACAGCATCGTTTAATCTTTCTAGCTAGCGTTTATATTCGGGCTAATAGCTGTGCAGCAAGCTCTCGAACATACAACACTAAAAGTACCAATTGACGTGAGAAAAAAAATAGCGTTGCGAAATTGATGTGAATTAATAAACTGTGTAAAAGAGCTGCGGTGATGGTAACGGCCCCGACTTACCCTACGATGGACGGTCGTGGGGGCGAACAAAGGATGGCACTATGCTTAGTGTAAATAATTTCATCACCACTGCTCTCAAAACGGTGAAGGGAAACATCGTGAGGAAACTAGAAACTATGTTCTAGAAAAAAAATTGAATACATGTGACATCTACCAACCCGCACTGGGCTCGCGTGGTGGATTATAGCCCATTAATAGATCCTCTCTTCAAGAAAGGAGGTCTGGGTCCCAGCAGTGGGAATATTATCGGCTGATTATGCTAAACACAAACTGTAGATAAATACATATCATCATCATCGTTTCAGCCGACAGACTGCTGGACATAGGCCTACCCCAGTAAAAAAGAACTCACCGTAACCACAAAATAAAGAGAGTACAGAAGGCAATCACATGTATGTACTTCGATTTTCATACCTACGCTCGGCGGTCTCGCTAGGGTTGTCAACTTTGGCTTATGCACAAAAAACTATCGTGGTAGTGGCACTCGTATTAGGTCTTTGCTATGATCACAATTAATTTCAACTCTAATAGTTATGATCGGCGGCGGGTGGCCCGGCCGGCTCGCCGAGCAGTTCTATCTTAACTATTTATAATGAGGAAAATGAGCGTATTTTTTAGCTTATAAGTACTACAATAAATACCTAATATAAATTGTTAAAATACTACAAGGCCACAAAGTCATTTTCGCTTACCCACAACCAACTAGGTATTCTGTGTTACGTTAAAACGAACCATCGAAACACGAGCAAATACCTAGGTACTCATCTCTCTGGTCAACTCAACAACTGGTAGCTTAAAAAAAGAGAATTCACAGTATTTAAACAACCGTCCACTGAACAGTTACAGTAACTTTTTTTGTTGCTCCGTTTTTGCATTTCACAGACGCGTGTCTCAGGGGCTGGCACTCGCGCTCGCACTGGTCCCAACCGGTCCGAGATATCGTGTCCGTGAGCGGTGTCTATGTTTGCGTTGCTCGAGCGCACTTTGTATGTAGATTGCCTTCTGTACTCTCTGTATTTTGTGCCGTAACCCTTGGCCGGGCTGTTGGGTACTAGGGAACGTTTTGCATGGCTGCTTGTCATTTTTGGGGGGGTTTTGCTATTATCGCCACGTTTAGTAGGCGGGTTGGCGATCGCAGTATGGTGGTAAAATGCATAGAGAACGCTGTTGCCCCATTCTCTGGTAAGGCCCTTAGTCGCCGCCTCAAGCCGCACTCACTGGTAGAAATGGGATGGCAGACAAATACACATATTGTTTCTTATTCTTTACAGATCTACCGGTAGCTAAACTGGAGTTAGGTGCCAACTTAGACGCCAGCAAAGTTGTGGAGGGCTCGGACGTTTACCTAGACTGCAGAGTACGAGCGAACCCGTGGCACAATCATGTATACTTTACTCATAATGTAAGTACTCATTACAATTTCAATATGCTACTGCTAAGTTCGTGTTTTAAGAAAAAAAAAAACTATTGACAAGACGTTTTACGACAAACCCCTGTACCAAATTACCGTAACATCAATATCACTGCATATGATAAAAAGTTCCCTATAAAAGTCCCAAAAGATACAGAGAACATAACATCCGAATCTGCCATTTTGAAAGTAAAGTAATATTTTTCTTTTTCCATTCTTCATCGGGCGTCTGAAAATAAATATAAAAATAATCAAGAAATCCTAGATGCATTTATTAACCCATTCTCTTGTACCACCAGGGTGTAATAGTAAAGCCAGGTCCAGGAGTTCTTCTAGCCAACCAGAGCCTGGTCTTGCAGCGGGTGTCAAGGAAGGCGGCCGGTGCTTACGTCTGCTCCGCAAGGAACACCCTGGGTGAAGGGTCTTCGGAGAGCCTGGTGTTGGATGTCAAGTGTAAGTATACAAGAGATATTAATAAATATACTTACATAAGCTCACGCCTTCTGCATGGGGGTGGGTAGAAACCACAGAATGTAACCTGATTCCTTGCATACTCCTTTTCTTTTGTTTCGTTTATACATCTGCACCATAAATGAGCAACATAAACAAGGTTACTTATTGCTAATCCTTTGCTTCATAGGTTTGAAAAATCCGTCTGGTCAACAACGTAAATAACGCAAAGAACGCGTCCTGTTGTCTGTACGCTACAGGAGTTGTTGGACGCTGCTAAGTTCTGAGCTCGTAGCAAAATTCTAGGCTGATTGTATGCCGTCAAACTAAATTCTGGGATGATTGTATACAGTCAAATTAAATTCTGGGTTGATTGTAAACAGTCAAATTAAATTCTGGGCTGATTGTAAACAGTCAAATTAAATTCTGGGTTGATTGTAAACAGTAAAATTAAATTCTGGGTTGATTGTAGACAGTCAAACTAAATTCTGGGCTGATTGTATACGGTCAAACGAAATTAGATGACAATACTTTACCCACTTGTTGGAACAAAAGGAACAAAAAAAAAATGGAAATATGGTCAATGCCCGTAACTGATCAGTTGTTTTTGTAATTTTTCGGGGAACAACGATATTTTTATACGAATTTTGAAAAACCAAAACATAACAGTGGTTTATTGCCTTAATGTACAGACGCCAGCACATCAATCTACACCAATCTGTCAAAATTATGTGTGATAGGTTTTCATCTATATCACATAAGCATATGGTTCATGTTCAATTGGGGAAATTTGACAGTTTGGTGTAACTTGATGTGCTGGCGTCTGTACATATCAGTGACTTATAAAGTATTATTTATTCCATTAGTTTTCGATATTGATACCCGACACGTTGGTAAAGTATTGCCAGCTAATTCAATATGACCATGAATAGATTGCTAACGATACACCAAACCCCAATCAAATAATGTATGTATTTTGCAACTGGGTAGTTGCAAAACACATACATTATTTGATTGGGGTTGCTTGTCATCCACGCACGCCGGTATGCGAGTAATACGCACTAGAATATTATTAATTGGAGCCTTGGAGGGTAGGTCGTGACACGAAAACTAATACCTCGGTTATTCTGTTACTCTACGTGAAGTTTAGGACATAAAATAATAGTATTTTTTACTTGGGGGATAGACAAAGTCAGTAAGACGGGTTTTAAACTAGAACCAACGAAACAGCCACCGTCATGGCTTCAGAAAGCAGTTTTTTTTTTTTTTTCGCAAATTTCGTTCCAATTTAATAAAAGTCTAAATTGGAAACCAAAAAATGACCATTCTCTTTACGACCTATCGCTTCGAAACCAATATAATTTATCTATACCCCAACTTTCACAGCAAAACTAAAACCTATCCATACATTGCTGTTCCGCAAGTTAAAGAAATATAATTCATATCTTAAACTTAACTAAAACTAAACGTACAGAACAAGTTTTTGTGTCGCGACCTACCTCGACCTACCCTCCGATGATTAATATTTCATCCCGGCTCTAGAAATATAGATTTAAAAACTTCCTCGCCCGCGAAATTTACGTTTTCTGCAATTTGCAAGTCAGTGTCAATTTGTATACAAGTTTTTAACAAGTGCGCAAAATGTAACCATGAATTTAGCATAATTATCATTCTAAACCTAGAAAAATTTCTGCGCGGGAGCGTCTAGAATGATATTCTGAATTCAGGTTACAGTTCGCACTGCGCACTGGTTAAAAAATTATCCTGTATTGATTAAATTATGATTCGCGTCTTAGTAGCACACCATGGCGCTTCCCAAGTCACAATACTGAATTTGTAAGTTTTTTACACAGTGGACAATGCTGGTGCTATTTTGAGGACTGAAACGTGGACAGGAATGGTCATGACGTTGTGAAATATGGCAACTTTAGGCAGTATGTAGACATAAATTATGTTAATTAAGGGTTTATCAGTGGAAACTTGTAAATGGCCTTCAATTACATATTGTTCTATTAACACTGTTTAAGTTAGCTGTAATTTTTCCGAACACATAAAAAGAAATCTGACTAACTTATCTATTTCAACTTACTTTGTGTAAATTATTTCATCACCACTGCTCTCAAAACGGTGAAGGAAAACATCGTGAGGAAACCGGCATGTCCTAGAACCAAAATTTCAAAGACATGTGACATCTTCCAAACTGCACTGGGCCCGCGTGGTGGATTACGGACCACTCCCTCTCACCGGGAGGAGGACCGTATCCCAGCAGTGGGAACATTAAAGCCCGATTTTGCTATAATTCCGATAGGACTGAAATTATACAAAAAATATTTATTGAATGCAGCAAAAAAAATAAAAACCAAAACATGACATGATTGCCCCAAATAGGCCTAATTCACCAAAAATGCCAATCCACTAGTGCTTGAGGCTGGTTGGCAACTAAACCTATTCTCATCCTATTTTCTTTTTCTGCAGTCGTTCCAACATGCAAGTCATCAGCTCCCATCGTCGTCAGGGCAGCAAGAGGAGAGGTGATAGACATCGACTGTGATCTAGATGCTAATCCTAAGGTAAGGATATAATAATTATCATTTAAAATCTAATCAGTATAAAATAGAGCCCACTTTCAGCGAAAGGGGAATTATAATTTATATTATTATATTATAATTTGTATTATTATATTATAATTTATATTTTATATTCTCGGCTAGCCGGAAAAGCTGATAACACGGGCCTAAGCCAAGTGATTATCAGTTGGATTAAGTGCGGTCACGTGCAGAACATTGCACAGAAGATGGTACAGTATTTGTGTTCTGATGTGGGTTTTCTGAGTCACATTGCAGAAACTTTCTCACGAGTCTGCATGTGTTTAGTATCGCTGCCTTCTGCAGCAGGTGGTAAGTATTTGGGGGTAAGTTAAGGGAATTAAGGGATTGGTGAAGTTGTTTCGGTATTACTCCTGTTGTAGACAATACTATTGGTACTATTGTAACTTTTTGCAAATGCCAAAGTCGGGTTACTTCATCCTTTAATTCAGTGTATTTGCTCAGTTTTTCTGCTATTGTTGTTTGCAAGTTATGTGTATTTGGTATGGCAATATCTATTAAATATCCAGTTTTGTTTAACTTATTAATAAGTGTAATATCTGGTCTATTGAAATGAATGGTTCGATCGGTAAGAATGGCGCGGTCAAAGTATAGTTTTGTTGAGGGGTTCTCTAATACAGTTTCTGGATTGTATTTGTAGTATGGTGTAACGGAATCTATAAGTTTGAATTGGTGTGCTAATTTTTGGTGTATAATGTTGGCTACTTGATCGTGTCTGTGTTTGTAGTCCGTTTGGGCAATCGACTTGCACGCGCCTGTGATATGCTGGATCGTTTCTGGAGAACTATTGCATTTCCTGCATGTGTCATTATTTAAATTCTTTATGATGAACTTTCTGTAATTTTTGGTTATTATTATTATTAAAAGCCTTTGACGTCCCACGGCAGGACACAGCTCTTTCTACCTTCCTTCCACTTCTCTCTCTATGTTTAAAGCTGCTAAGGACCAGGTTGGCTATTTGGTAAAAAGATCACCGTGAAAGTATAGATGAAGACTTATAGTTTCATTTAATCAAACTAGTCTGAGCATCAGCAATTTTTGAACGTCAAAATTACATAGGACAGTCCCTTAGAACGCCCGCTCTTCACCACTTCCTAGTGCTTTAGCTGGGAAGAAGAAGTGGTGCAACAAACTCCCCAGCAGCACAGCTGTCTGTAAGTTAGCAGAACCTGTGAGGTAGCTCAATCATAGTGCCAGTGACAGTATACAAAGATGTAGGGAGATATTTTTCCCGTCGTCCTATTTTTGAGAAATTGTAGGTTGACTTTCTCACGTAGCTGACTTTCTTAAATGTATTCGCTTCACATAGGGTTGCCATCCGTCCGGGTTTCCCCAGATTTATCCTAGTTTAGAGGGCATCCGGGGAGCGTCCGGGCGGGGCTTCATTTGTAGGCCGGGTTTAAAAAAAATAGTCTTGGGCCGCCCGCGACACACGCACTGTGCCCGCACGCCGCGATCAACCGACGAACGTAATAAGATTCTGTTTTTTTAGGTACATTTAAAATCATGATAAAAGGACACTAAATTGAACTTTAAGGTCTGAAAATAAATAAAAGGTGATTTATAACATTTTGCAACTGTTTTTTATTACACTGAGAATGTTTCAAAAAGTCTGTGGACATGTCCGGGTTCTGGGCTCTAAAATCCGGGGTTTTCACGCGTCTTGTCCTGGTTGGCAAATTTTAGAGATGGCAACCCTAGTTTCACATATAATTTGAGAAGCATTTTAATGCCTATCACAGTCCACTGCTGGACGTAGGCATCTCTCAAGCTGCGTCACAACAGCCTGTATTCCGCCTTCCGAATACAGCTACCTTCTCAAGGTCGTCGGTCTATCTAACTGGGGCGCATCCCACACTACGCTTATCGATACGTGGTCTCCAATCGAGGCTTCGTCTGCTCCACCGGCCATCGGTCCTTCGACAAACATGGCCAGCCCACTGTCCTTTCAGCTTCCTTTCTCTGCAGCTAAGTCGGTAACTCCGGTTCACTTCTGATTTATCCTTCATAGAAACTTCGAGCATAGGCCGCTCCAAAGCGCGCTGAGCAAATTTGTGAACTAGAACTATTGACAGTTATCACTGTTCACATTTTTCAGTTTAGTGAGTTCCATATTAACATGACTCCGAACAAACATTTAATAAAACACCTGCAGGCTTAGCATGAGAAGAATAGACATGATTATTAACTAAATGATGTAGTTACAATAGGAGAAGATAGCTACGATTTTCTATTAATTAGGTATGACAGTTATGCGTTTTAAACGAATCATTATTTTGTAGATAATCGTATATAATTTGTGGCCTTCGAGTAGAAAGTTTGCTGTCAGTGTGATTTTGACAGTTTGGGAAGAAATATTCTTCTGAAATAGTCTACATTGTTATGGACTTAGACAAAGATCGTTAGAAACGAAAGACAAAATGACAGATTTTAGAAGGATATCTGCGGTGCGATGTCAAAAATGGAGAAATGAAATGTCACTTTGTATTGAAAAAGCACTGTCTTCACTGTCACACTATTCTTCATAGAAACAGAAAACGTCATGCTTAGCCTGCTGGTGTTTTTTTTACCAAATCTTTATTTAATTAAAGACTTTATAACTGCAATGCGTATGACAGTCCCATCGTACCCTTAATACAATGCTTCCGATTCTATGTGGGCCATGAACCTGAACGGACGCTTCGCATCGTCACACTTAGTGGTTGTATGACAAAGTAATTATTATCAGAAAACTGGCTGCTTAAATATTAACTTTATACACTCTAGTTACTTTTATTTACTCAAAGAACGTCTCAACATAATTAAAATACTTATTTCCTTTCATAATTTTTTCTCTAATACCTTTCCATGAAATTTCGTTCAAAAAGACTTTATTAATAACTCATCGAAGAAAATAATTTCCGAAGATTATAACCTCAAAAGATATTAAAGAAGGGAAGTTCAATTCAAAGGGCACCTCAAGGTCATTATGTAATGGTTACAATGGCTTTATATGAAAGTTAAGACGCGAATCTGTAACCTTGAAAGTTGATTCTTAAGAGAATTTTCTTCGATAGATGTCACAGTGTAAAAAGTTGCAGTAGGACAACTTTTTTTCAGCGCCACTCGAAAAGAACGAGATAAAAATGATTCCATATTTTAATCCTGGTTATAAAGAATCTATGTGTCTATCCAAATCCGTTCAGCCGTTTTTGCGTGAAGGACTGACAAACATACAAACAGAAACTTCATATTATTTATAATATTAGTAGGATGGACGGGGGCTTGTGGCTAAGAAATATCAGCTGGACGGAGCGATCGATAACGTTAAGCTACTCTTGCCGCTGTTGGTCCGTGACCATCTTTACATACCAAGACCCCTCCGTGCCTCCAAAAGCACGTTAAGCCATTGGTCCCGGCTGTTATTTGTGGATCTTTAACAGTCGTTATACTTACTGGAACTGGTTGTCTGACTTTCGGGATTCTGACGACTTCGTCAGAATCCCGAAAGTCAGACAACCAAGGGGTATCGTGTTTCCCAGTAACTGAGTTGTGGAGGTCAGAAAGACAGTCGCTTCATGTAAAATTACGTACTGGTATTCAGCTGCATCCGGTTAGACTGGAAGCCGACCCCAACATAGTTCGGAAAAGGCTATGCAGGTTATGATGAATATTAGTAGGATGATGTAGACATACCATTATTAGCTCCACCTGCCAAGCGTGCCGATTGTGGCAATACCCCCTTTTGCGGGAGGCCTATGTCCATTAGTGGACGTCTTTCGGCTGAAATGATGATTAGGCTTCTGAACTTTTTGTTCTATGACCATATTACCGAAGCGTCACTAATGGTTACCTAAATCTTCAATTAATGGGTTAGTCAGCATTTTATTAAGAATCATCTTTCGTAAAAAATGGCAGGTTTTTTCCAATAAAGTTAGATACGAGGTCAAGGGATCTTGTGACAGTTAAATATTGGATGGATCCCGTTTATTCGTTTTCGTGTAAAGTATTTAGGTATTTATATTCCAAGACGACCTGACCCGACAGACGTTGTCCTGTTTAACTACGAATGTACGAATTTATTTTTAATTTTATCCTATTTCAACATTTTAATTTGACATTTTCTTTATATTAATGAATGTATGTATGTATAATTGTAATAATTCTAACTGTGACATTTTAATTTGTAATTAGCTCCTTAACATTTTTTTTATTTTATATTTATAATTTTTGCGTGCCTACGAGTATTTCCAGGCAGAATGTACATGGCACTCTCTTATCTACTCCACCTGTATCTCAATGTAACCTACATTCATTGCAAATAAATGATTGATTGATTGATTGTAAAGGTTTATAAGGTCGTTGAGTTTTCTTAAATTTTCTAATATTACGCGCAACTTTCTAATTTTTTTCTTTCATAAGAAATTTCTTCTGACAATAATAAAACACAACAAAAAAAGCATTAGCATAATTGGTCCAGCCGTTCACGTGTGATGCTGTAACCAAGGGAAATAAGGAGTATTTTTTATATTTATAGATGTAAAGGCTTGTGGCTAAGTAACAATAGCTGCACGGGTCGATCGATCAGGTTAAGCTACGCTTGCCGCGGTTGTTCCGTGGATGGGTGACCATCTTTATATACCAAGACCCCTCCGTGCCTCGGAAAGCATGTGAAGCCGTTGGTCCCGGCTGTCATTTGTGGATCTTTGACAGTCGTTACGGGTCGTCAGAAGCCCGAAAGTCTGACAACCAGTCTTACCATGGGGTATTGTATTACCCAGTTACCCAGTAACTGGGTAATACGTGGTAATACGTGTGGTGGTCAGATAGGCAGTCGCTCCATGTAAAATACTGGTATTCAGCTGCATCCGGTTAGACTGGAAGCTGACCCCAACATAGTTGGGAAAAGGCTAGGCAGATGATGAGATGTAAATACTTTTATCATCACGCCCGTAATCTCCAAAGGGTTGCGCAGAGGTGGACATATGGTAGGTAAACCTCTTCTTTCTTATATCTATGGTAAACCTACTTTTAGCCAGTTTTCAGCTATTTTTCGGCCAAAGAATCAACATTGCCATACAAGGTGGCAAGGTGCTGCCAGCCTTTCGTACACTTTTCCCATTGACAACGATGCGGACGTATTTTTTGATGCCTTGTGATTATTTTCTTTTTATATACCTGTACATATTATTATTTTATTTTAAGATATGAATGGATTAAAAATTAAAAAAAAACAAAGACAAAAAAAAAAGGATAAGTACCTACCTAAGTTCATATAATATGTGCTGTTTCTTTAAAAAAAAAAATAATTTCGCTTTCTAAAATCTTGGAATCTTCAATGATACCATTACGTATTTTTAATATTATATTACGGTATAGATAAGGATTCCTTGGTAATAAGATTAAATATCTTTGATTATTCAGATGGAAGGATATTAAACTTTTTCTTGCCTTGAAAAAAGTAATGTACCTACAGGAAAGCCATTCAAGTGTCTTATTTACAATATCTACCGACTAATGATGGAACCTTAATCTTTTCAATCCCAATTAATGACTATTTCATGACAAAGTAATCTATATGTATATAAAAATTAATTGACGTTTGTTAGTCTCACAAAAACTCGAAAACAACTGAACTGATTTGGCTAATTTTGGTTTTGAAATATTTGTAGAAGTTCAAGGGAGGTTTAAAAGATGACAAAATATAAAGACAATCTATGTATATTTATAAATATAAATTAATTGATGTTTGTTAGTCCCACAAAAAGCTTAGACAACTTATATTGGCAGTACGAAGTTCTCCGGGTCAGCTAGTTCAAGATATAAGCGTCAAGTTCGTCCCGCCATCTACGCCCGACCGTCTCTGGGTCGTTGATGTGCCAGCCCGCACCGCAGCTGAGCCAGTAAATTCCCCGAATAATAATAATAATGAAAATATCTTGATCCAGCCTGTCCCCACTTGCTGCCCCTCCCCCCCCCCCCCCCCGCCAATGACGCCCTGAGCCGAGGTCCGTACCCTACAGGGGGTGCCCTCAGCGTGCAGTCGCTTTAGTTAAGTAGGTTTTATGCCCTAGCTGGAGGCTTTTAGTATCACTAAAAATGCCTTCACAGGAAAGTCCGGTTAAGAAGTCACGGCCTCTTAAGGTCAACGTCGCGACGCCATTTCCAAAAAAAAAAAAAAAAAACGCCTGAGTCTTCCGCGATGCCGTTGGGCGTTTTCAGAGACCCATGCTGTGGTGGTCTTAGCCCACATTGCATTCGAATTGCGGCGAACATGTCCGACTCAGACCCATTTGAACTTTGCTGCTTTTATAGCCAAACTCAAACTCATTGCATTTATTTCAAATACACCAATTACAGGCACTTTTGAATTGTCAAAGAGTCGGAAAGATGAAGCTAGGTACCCATTCCAAAGCGTAGTAGGAACCTATGCAGAAGAACGAGCAAGAAACTCTATAAATACTTTTTTTAAACATAATTATTATAAAAAAAAGTTGGTTAAATCATATATGTTGAAATTATCAATGTGAGAACGGTGTAAAAATATGTGAGTGCACATTAAATGCGTCTTTAATTAAAAACAAAAATTAAATGTTAATTCAAATAAGCCGTAGCAATCTTATGTATGAAAATAAATCCCTATTCCTCTTGGTTACGGCATCACACGTGAACGGCTGGACCAATTTTGCTAATTCTTTTTTTGGTTGTGTTTGTTAGTGTCAGAAGAAGGTTTTATGAAATAAAAATTAAGAAAGTTGCGCGTAACATTTGCGAATTAAATATTCAAAGTGAAGATAGGACGCGTCTGTCGGGTCAGCTAGTATTATAATAAATAATATACTACAGAATATTCCATCTTATTCGGACCATGTTTTTTTTTGCTATAGTCAAGGTCCACATGTGCATCGTAACATTTTGACACTAACTGCCAATTAGCTACAACCTTCAAATTTAGATAATACCATAAAATATCGGTTACAACTAAAACTTATACACGCCAATTGATTTTGAACTTTAACTACAACTATTCAAAAGCAAAATTGCGGCATGAGTTTTATTTTCACCGACAAAAAAAACGAAAGCTTCATCAAATTTTATCAATATTGTCACTTTTAAAATGGTTTTGTGCTCTGAAAATATTGTTATTTTCAATTTTGCATATAAAATATGGGCGTATTGTTAGTTAAAATACAGTTACGGTAAAACTATACGGTTATACTCATGCATATTTTATTGAAAAGTCTGTAAGTTACCGCCTGATATCCGAAGCTTTATTTTGTAACTGACACTGTTTTGTTTTATGTATTTTTGATATTGTTATTTCTATTGGATGTCCCGCTCTACTATGAACATTAATCGTTACTGTATCAAGAGCTTACCAGTTACGTGTATTTAAACTCAGACAGGCTTTTAACATTGTGTAAATAATTTCATCACCACTGCTCTCAAAACGGTGTAGTGAGGAAAACTTTTACAAAAAAAAAAAACAATTACCGACTTCCGGAATTAAAGCTATTTTTCACTTTGTAGTGTTTTTTTCCGGGAGACGTTTTTTTTTTTGAAACAAAATATTTTTCACTTTTTAGTTATAGTACCTACCCCACACCAATTCGAAATTTCATCATCCTTAGCGTCAAAACAATGCATATTTATGCGATAGCAGCAATCGCGGTTGATTTGCAGTCATTTATTGAAGAGTACCGTTGTCTGTCTCCAAAACTCATCATCAGATCTCTATGAAATTTAAATGGGATCATTCGGACTAAATCCCTTTCGAACAAAAAAATTATTTTACAAATCCGTCTATATATGACGGACTTATGCCGAACATACATAATATATATATATATAAACATGACGAATTGATAACCTCCTTTTTGAAGTCGGTTAAAAACATCGAATAAATCGTGAGGAAACCTGCATGTCCTAGAAACCAAATTTCATATCTGTACCTCAGCAATGCGAACATTCCATGTTGATTATGATATGTTAAACAAGGCAAAAGGAGTTATAGTTTCTGGCTACCCTGCATGGGGAAAAAGCATGAGTTTATGTATTTATGGTATGTTATGCGTAACTGTATCGGCTTGTAAATATCTGAAGTTTTATGCACAATGCCGACTCCAGCACCCTAATTGCGTAACTCACGATTGATCATAATTGGTTTCGTCTTCACAGTTAAACAATATTCATTGCGTTATTTATGTTGTCGAACAGACACATTTTTCGAACATATGAAGCAATGGTTTAACAATCCGTTTCAAAACGATACAGATTTTGATGAATCGTGAGTTACGCAATTAGGGTGCTGGTCTAGGTCCTTATAAATGTAGACTACGAGTATTTCAGAAGAATATTTCTTCCCAAACTGTCAAAATCACACTGACAACAAACTTTCTACACGACGGCCACAAAGTATATACGATTACGAAAATCATGATTCGTTTAGAACGCATAATTGTGTTATTTAATAGAAAAACATAGCTATCTTCTCCTATTGTACAGACGCATCAAGCTACCCCAAACTGTAAAATTTTACCAATTGAACATAAACCTAAACTTTTTGTAATAAAGTTGAAAATGTTTGACACACAGATAGTTTATCTTGGATTAACACATAGGATACTTTTATCCCGGTAGTACCTACCTTCCCATGGGATAATTACCGATGTCAACGCGGGCAAAACTGCTGGCAAAAGCTAGTGATTTATATTTTTTTCTAATTATTATTATTACTGACTATTTACCATTGACACTTAGGTAAGTCCTTCTCTGTGTATTTATGTGCTTAAAGTGTTAAATAAATGAATAAGTGAGTCAGTAAATTACATTAACATTGCTTAATTTAATCCTATCTCCAAAAAACTTTACCTACTCAATATTTCTAAACAAATCGCACAGTGTATCGGCAGGAGATCATAATAACACAGCTTCCGTGCAGTTTCCCAAAGAGAGTATCCTCATGAATAACGTAATACTCCATCAGCGAGCTATATTACCTGCAACGCCGTATATTTTACCCCAGATTTTGTTTTGTTTATACTTTGCCCTGTATGTGTACAGTGGGCCTCAGAAAGATGTATAGTGTTAATGTCACCGTATTGTTTTGAATATTGTTAGTTTATAATAATCTATCTCGCGAGTTTATGAATTTTCGAAAAAATTTGAACTGAAACAAACCATTTACAATTTACTGCATTATTTTTTGATAGTTTATAAATCGACAAATTGTGAACTGGTATTAACCCCCTTATTCATAAAAGTTGCTTAAAGTTAAATAGTGATTAGCGTCTGTTTAACCATACATTTTTGACGTTTAAACATCATTTAACTTAAATCATCGTTTATGAATATGGCCCCAAACTGACATGGATGGATTGCACCTTGCGCTAATATTAAATAACCAAGTAACTGCAACCAACTAGGAAGTAGGGCTTTCTGGCCGCTGCCGCGGTACCGCTCGCTCAGCTCGCGCGCGGTTGGTCACAGTTCTAACCTTACCTAACCCATTTAGTGGGGGTGCCCTGGCTTATTCACTGCTAAGATAAAATCGGGCAGATTGTGACAGAGATTGGAATTCGAACATTCTTAAAAGTAATCAAGAATTGCCCGTAAGAATTAGTGTGATTGTATACAATGTGTTTCATAATACTGTTTGATGTAAGTGCACATTGAAACAATGTTATGTAACAAAGATTTTAGACAACTATATGACTTCTTGTCGATGTATACATCTTTTTGAGGCTGAGTGTACAAGAGAAAATATGGCAAGGAAAGTTTAATGAACTATATTTTTCGCGTACGGAGTTGTTTTTTGTTGTAGCTTATCTGTGAAAGGTATACCTACCTACTTAACACGAAAAACCGAAAAATAATATTCAAGTCATAACTCAGTGGAAAGTATTCCCTGGTTATTTTTTTAGTTTGCCCGAAATTTTGTATGTTTTTTTTTTTTTTTTTTTTTGGTTTATTCTTTCTGTTCATATCCCACTGTTCCAAAATCTCGCTTTTACTAAAAAATCTGCTAATAATAGTCATTAGAGAACATTGTAAAAGTCAATTATTTTTAAAAGTGTAACCGTGGAGTTTCTTGCCGGCTCTTCTCCTTATGAAGCGACAATTTGGAACCGTGCACCTAGCTTCTGACGTTTCATAAGTGCCCATATAGGTTTATGTGTACAGGTGAGAGCAGTGGTGGCCAAGTGGTAACGGCCGCGACTTACGAGTTGTAGGTCGTGAGTTCGAACCCAGACAGGCGCTTTACTTTGTGTAAATTATTTCATCACCACTGCTCTCGAAACGGTGAAGGAAAACATCGTAAGGAAACCGGCATGTCCTAGAACCAAAAAATCGAAGACATGTGACATCTACCAACCCGCACTGGGCCCGCGTGGTGGATTACGGCCCAATCCCTCTCACCGAGAGGAGGCCTGTATCCCAGCAGTGGGAACATTATAGGCTGATGATGATGATGATACAGGTAAATAAAATTTGAGTGTTTGTTTGTAATATTAAAATAACCGCTTTTTACTCAATGCAAATGGATGTATACACGGTACAATCATTTTTTTTTTCAATATTTGTCTGTCTGTCTGTTTGTTCCGGCTAATCTCTGAAACGGCTGGACCGATTTTGACGGGACTTTCACTTGCAGGTAGCTGATGTAATAAGGAGTAACTTAGGTTACTTTTATTTTAGAAATTTATTAAATTCCACGCGGGTGAAGTCGCGGGCACAGCTAGTGTAAAATAAAACATTTTGATTTTTGATTTTGTCGAAGCCCGCAGTTTCGATTCTAGACAAAATTTTATTTAAATTTCTGTGACTGAAATAAGAAATGTATTTCAAAAACCTCAATAGTGTTAAATTGAAAACAAAACTCACTGCAAGAAGTTTTAACGACTTCAAGATTTCTTTTGCATTTAAAATATAGTTTGCGAATTCATAATACGACTTTTTAAACTTCTATTTTTCACACGAAGACCCTTATATTGGTACCTACTAGGTCCCGCGCCATGAAAAAACACAATTACCTAGACTTTTCGTTTTTCTTTAAATTCATAACATTAAATCAGCCTATAATGTGCCCACTGCTAGGACTCAGGCCTCCTTTCTTCAAGAGGAAGTGGGTTACAATCAACCAAGCAGGCCTAGTGTGGGTTTGGAGATGTCACGTTTCATCATTATGGTTATAACTATCTGCTAAGGGTGCGGGTTGTTCGAAAGAGATACCGTGGCCCCTGGCACACAGGCAACTGAAGGAACACTGGTGGGTTTTTGTCAGTAAAAGTCTGACACGCCCTCCCGCTCCAGTCAGAGCGGGAGAAGTTATTTGATGATTTCCCACCCAAAAAAAAGGCCTTCCTCATTAAGGATGAATCTCCAGAGCAACCCACCAATTTCAAACTTTAGCAGACGGTATACATAGCGTCAAACTTTATGGCGGCTCTGAAGTGAGCTACACGCTGCGCAGTACCCCACCCCTCAACCCCGCTGACCCATGAATTTGTTACTGCGCAGCGACTCGCCTCGTGTTCCGAGCCGCCATAAAGTTTGAATCGAGCTGTACCCTCCTGTTTCGTGTTTAAGACATGTGACATCTGCCAACCCGCACTGGACCCGCGTGGTTGATTATTTCCCACTCCAAAATATATGGAACAATATTATTTTTTTCTAACCTACCCAAAATTTATACGCAATCCATGGTTTTGTGAGTTTTCGCGTCAATGTCTTTGCCACCCTATAAATGAGTACCTAACACTTACATATTAATACAAGGAAAAGGCTAAAGTAACTGTCTGTCTGTCGCACTATACGGCAAGACCTGAGTTAGTACATTGCATACTTTTTATCCCGGTAGTACCTACGTTCCCAAGAGATCATTATCGTATCTCCACGCGGGCGGATCCGTGGACAAAACCTAGTACTTAATACAAAATATAAAAAGCACTTAGGTACAATTTGAATAATTGTTTTGACGTCATTAAAACTCATGAAAGAACAGCTCTTAAAAACTCAACGAAAGAAAACAAACATCGAAATTTAATAAACGACATTTCCGCCATTTTAAACGGGACGCTACTGCTCTCATTACGTCAAATAAACTCAGTAATACGTATTTATCAACATGCATCAATTATTTAAAAGAGTACAGTCGGCAAAAAAATACAAAATATACATGATATTATTTTCTTTGCGCTCGTTCTGAACAGTGAACGAAACTGAATCATCACGCTCGGGTTTTTGACGCTAAATCGGGTATACTCTGCTCCATTAGTAAGTTTTCACTACTATCGACTGGTTCTGAGCAGATATCCTCTTTTTTTCTACGAAAAAGACGGGTAGGTTACTACGTATACATCTAAAATCGGCGGGATTTTATCATCGTGCACTGGTTTTTCAACTCGATGTGGAACTGAGCATTGAGAACTCAAACTCAAAGCGTTTATTACAAATAAAACAATTACGTGGAGCATACGGTGGAGGTCTCCCCGGCTTGGGCGGAGCACCGCCCTATCCTCGTGGAGGCAATCGGCGGTAGCGATCTCTTGCGTCCGGCCCTGGTCCAGGCCATAGTATGGAGCGAGAGTGCATGGGTAGCCGTCACCTCCTTCTGCGAAGCAGTAATGCTCACGAAGAGGGAGGCGGTGCACGTGAGGGAGAGGCAGTATATGCACCCTTACGGCCTTAGTCGCAGCAGGAGACGCCCTAGGCATCGGGTCTGCAAGAGCCGATGCCTGCCAGGGGTGCAGGTTATTCGAAAGAGACCCGTGGCTCTAGCATACGGGCAACTGAGGGACAACACGGGTGGTTTTAGTCAGTAAAAGTCTGACACGCCCTCCTGCTCCACCCAGAGCGGTAGTAGTTATTAGCTGATATCCCAACTTCAAAAAAAAATAAAAAAAATTACAAGCACTTTCGTATTGTCAAGGAACCCAGCGGCCTTCATGCCGGTGCGTCGAAAAAACACGCACTGTATCGATTTTCCATCTGCTTTGTAAATCCAGTGCCCGAAAAAAATTCACCAAGATATTTTTACATCCGTGCGAACATGACTAAAATGACACATATTCTTTACTTAATGAAATACCTACAAAAACATTGTCTTGACATGAGCGAATTAAATTGCACACTGGTTTCTATTAATGTCGCTTATGGGTTTTGCCCTTTTACTGAACAAGTAATAGAAAAAAAGGCTATTTTTTGTGGCAATTCGCACATTCTGTGTCAAATTAGACTTAACTATCTTCTGCCCGAGACTTCAACCGCGCGAAATTTGTGGGTTTGACATAAAATAAATATTATCCTATGACGATCGGCAATACTATAAGCTTCCCATTAGTGTAAGAATCCGGATCAGTACCTACTTCTGGAGAAAATTTCTGAGTTTATACGAGTTACCCCACTTACCCACCTACCCTTACCCTACATACAAATTCACAAATATTACCTCTAAATAATATAAGATTTAAAAAAAAAAACTGTATTGCTGACAGTACCTACCAAGTTAATTCCAAATTGAAATAATCAAAATGGCGTTCCATTGCAAGGGATTGTAATAACTGACGCCGAAATGTATTCCCGACCGAAATGGGCCATTGGGTGGGTTCGGAAACCAATTAATATTAGGTGTTGAAATCAATGTATAGGCAAATAAACCATCGTGAATTAATAATGGGTTTTATTGACTGACGATTCGATTTTTTCGAAATGTGGATGTAAAAGCATTATTATTAGGTCACTCGTAAATCATTTTTCGTACACAATAGGTGTATCTAAAAAGAGCTTGTGAATAAATTAAGAGCAGTGGTGGCCCCGACTTACGAGTTTGTAGCTCATATCAGCAATAATCATACATAATCACACACTTTGCGCGGGCTCGAACTCACTGGTGGGCCTGGCTAAAAATCACGCTGTCTCACCAGGCTTCGTATCCGACAGAGATAGTATCAGTGGTGAGCAGTTAGACGCTAATCTACACGCACAACGTTATTGAGTGAGATGCAGGAGCATTTTTGGCAAAAAAATCGCGAAAAAATTAAGAAAAGTCTTTCAGAAGATCGGGTTTTATGAAAAAACCACTGCATAAATCAATGATCAATAAAGTTTATTGAACTTATTGTTAATTGAAGTTTGTCGGTACCGACTTGGTTTTAGAGATTTTACACTCCTTTTATTACTTAAACACGCTCAAAGTTAGGTTAAATTAGCAAGAAAAACGAATCTTTGTTGGTTCATAACTTTTTAATAGCTTCTTATTTTAGTATTCTGTTTCCGTACAGACAATAATAATAACGAGACAAAACCATACCATGTTTAATTTTTGATGTACGGTCGCGGTCAAGAGTCCATTCTCATGCTAAGGGTTATATTGCTATGACTCGCGGTCCAGGCCGTACCTACAGCTGTGTGTATAAGTGATGTAACCAGACCGCACACCACAGTAGGTACTCACACACCACTGTCGTCGAAAGATACAAAAAACATACCGTCGCACAGAGTGTACTCTGTCTCTGTCTGTACTGTGTTACGTAGTAACTACGTATGACCTTGGTCGGTTCATACGATCGCTAAAATTCACCTTCTTATATCAAGTCTCGGTAGCTCGCAGCGTATTGTCATTGATTAAGAAACACAATGGTCTGGGTTCAAATCTCCCGAAGAGACTTTTATTTTTCTTTTCAACAATTTCATCAGTTCTTTTATTATTCGTTATACGAGAATGTTTTTTTTAAATTACTTAAATTATTATTTAAACAAAGGATTAAGAAGATTATGTGATTACAAAATGTTTATTCGTTATAATTTTATGAAGTAGGTATAAAAATAACTACTAATAACTTCTTGTTAACAGTTTATTTTCTCATAAAGAACAATTATTGAAGTAAAGTAGCTAATTGGTGAACCATGATAATCAGGCTATTGTTTCTTAGTAATATAATAATATTGTGCTGTAATTACTACAATGTGCGGTACTCTAAAGAAATCACATTTTTCTACGCAAATCTACCCACGTAAAAATAACAAATGCAGACAAGTTGTCACAATACAATTAAATGACTCAGTAGTACTACTATTGGAATAAATCTACTGCGAGTGAGTTAGTTCTCTCAAACCTCAAAGTTAACAAATTGTATTTAATAGGACTTATCGAAGTTATAGCTTAAGTAATCATTTTCATTACGAAAAGAAGATTTCAAAATCAAAATCAAAATCAAAAGTCATTTATTCAAACTAGGCTGAGAGTCAGCACTTTTCGAACGTCAAAAAAATAAAACATAAGACAGTCCCCCCAAAACGCCCACCCTTCGACACTTCCTAGTGCTTTAGCTGGGAAGAAGAAGTGGCGCAACAAACTCCCCAGCAGCACAGCTGTCTGTTCAGTTAGAAGAACTTGATACTGTACAATACAATAGTAAAAAATAAAATGATTTAAAGAGTCTAATAAAATAAACAATTAAGTATATGAATGTAATTCATACAACCTGTCAGTAGGTAAGCTAATTCTGGTGAAAGAACACAAACATTGTCTTGAGTTAATCACAGCGACCAACTATTCTTATCGTTTAAGTAGTCGTTAATAGAATAGTATGCCTTAGAACAAAGGTTGGATTTTACTTTGGCTTTAAACGCACTAAAATGTAAATCTAACAAAGAAGAGGGAAGCTTGTTATAAAAGGTTATACCAAGCCCAACAAATGAATTATGAACCTTATGAAGCCGGTGAAAGGGAGCACGTAGTTTATCCTTATTTCTAGTATTTATATTATGAATATCACTGTTTTTAGTGTATAAGTGTATATTTTGCCTAATATATAAGATGTTAGCGAATATGAATTGCGATGCCACCGTGAGAATACCGATATCTTTAAAAAAATCTCTTAGGGATACTCTAGCACCCAGTTGGTAAATTGCTCGAACAGCTCGCTTTTGAAGAACAAAAATATTTTGAATATCAGCGGCTTTGCCCCACAACAGAATGCCGTAGGACATAACGCTATGAAAATTACTGAAATAAACTAACCGAGCTGTTTCAACGTCAGTGTACTGTCTTACTTTTCTAACGGCATAGGCGGCCGAACTGAGCCTTCCCGCTAGGCTTGATATGTGTGAGCCCCACTGAAGTTTAGCATCTACTGTTATGCCCAAAAAAACTGTCGAGTCTACGGTTTCAAGCACCTCTTTATCTAACACGATGTTTGGACCAAGATTTCTAACATTCGGTAAGGCGAATTTTACACACTTTGTCTTCTTGGCATTAAGTACTAGGTTATTTGCCGTAAACCAATCCGTAAGCATTGAGAGTGCACTGTTTACGTCGTCAAAATCTTGTCTATTCCTGTCTACTTTAAAAATAAGAGAAGTGTCATCTGCAAACAGAACAACATCACAAATACCCTTTAAATAGAATGGTAAGTCATTGATATATACTAAAAACAAGAATGGGCCGAGTATTGAGCCTTGAGGCACACCTAACTGAACTGGTAGCCCGGAAGATTTTACACCATTACTTTCTACACATTGGAACCTACTATGTAAATAAGAATTTATTACGTTTAAAGCTTCGTTATGGACACCATAATAACGCAGTTTACGCAAAAGCGTTTCATGGTGCACGCAATCAAAGGCTTTGGAGAGATCACAGAAAACTCCAATAGCATTTTGCGAGTTCTCCCATGCGTTAAATATGTGTTTCAACAAAGCAACACCCGCATCTGTAGTCGAACGACCCTTTGTAAAGCCATATTGTTCCTCATGAAGGAGGCTATTTAAATTAAAATGTCTTAGCAACTGCTTGAGTATTAATTTTTCAAATATTTTACTAAATGCCGGTAATATAGAAATAGGCCTAAAATTGCCCACGTTATTTTTATTACCCGATTTAAATAATGGTATGACTTTACTAATCTTCATGAGGTCAGGAAAAGTTCCCGAGTCAACACATTTATTAAAAGTAACAGCAAGATAGGGGGCTACGATGTCGATTATATTACTTAAAAGTTTAATAGAGATGCCCCAGTAATCTCCAGTGTTTTTTGATTTAAGTGTATTAAAAATATTTACTACATCACGAGGCGTTACATGTTCGAAACTTAATAAGCTACTACATTTGGGCACACTACTATGCAAAAGGTTTTCAGCTTTAGACGGGGACGAATTTAAGGTGTGAGTCGTAGTTAAAGGTATGTTGGCAAAAAACTCATTAAAAGCCTCAGCTATGTCAGCAGCTTCATTAAGTAATGTGTTGTTGACCATAATCTCTAGTTGTTTTTCCTGTTTAACCGATTTACCCGTTTCATTGTTAATAATTTTCCATGTGGTTTTTATTTTATTATTAGATTTTTTTATAGTATCGCTTAAAAATTTAGATTTAGCAAAAGCACAGATCTTTTTAAATAATTTTGAATAATTTCTGACATACTCCAGGAAAGGAGTATCAAACCTGTATTTTTTCAAACCATACAGCTCGTATAGTGTCGCTCTACTTTTATAAATACCTGGTGTGGCCCATTGGTTGAAGCCGACGGAGGTGCCATTAATGTCAATGGTTTTGGTTTTGAAAGTAGACTGGTATTCTTTATGCACTATATCAAAAAGGGCTCCATAGATTTCATTAGGATGCTCATGTTCTATTAAAGATGGTGTAATCCTACGAGATATATTATTTTTAAATTTGTTGCAACGACTAGCTGTATAAGGCCTGCATTCTATTTTATGCGGCTTTTTGTGTAAGAATAAAGGGAAGCTAGCTAATAAACCACAGTGGTCGGACGTTAAGTCAGTTAAAACTAATTTATTTTTGGCATCGCAATCAACTGAATTGAAACTTAACCTCGAAATAATCCATATTACGGATATGACACAATATTATGTGAATATTACTAAAATCAATAAAAGTCAATAATAATAAATATTTCTAATTTATATCTTAATGTTAATGTTTATGTTTTTTGAGCTGGTTTTCCATGATGCAAACCTTCTGCGTGGAGTGCACAGCGCACTATGAATAATTTGGCAAAATGTCTTGTCTTTTTGAAACCACTTGTGCTGTTGCTTTCTTTTATAAGCTGGGGTCTTCCACTTTGCGACGGGCAAGGCTACCCCCTTCCTCATATCTTTTCATCCACTGACTCACAGTATTTCACTAAAACAAAAAAGGGGTACTGTTAGGCTACTAAACAAAATACATGCTAATATGTATTACTATTTAGAAACAAAATTATTTGAAATATAAATTTCACATAAATATTTAATCTAGGAATTAAATTTACTTTGAAATTTTATATTTTTCTTCTATTTAGACGTTATGATATTTATAAAACGTTTAAAAATTACTACAAGGATCAGCAGTTATACTTTATATAAGTGCTTAATAAAATAATTAAATCATAATACTCACACTCAGGCCGGTTTCATCAGTTATTTGTGATATTTAAGTCCGCTTTTATGCAGCGCAATAATATTCGCTTTCATTTCTATTATTCAATTTGCTTACATTTTAAAATGAACTAGAAGACCGCTAATAGATTAAACACACGTCACTAGCACACAATAACAACCAACACCGTTCTATATGTCACGTCGAATGAGTCGTAAGTTAACTATCATTTAAATTTATTTAGGTTTCTGTGGGTATAATGATAAAGTTTTACGAGTTTAGTGAACAAGACGAATAGAACAAGAAACTATAGTCAAAAGCGATTTTTAAAACAATAAAAAGGCTAGCACACCGCGCGTGGGATTCGAACCCGAGACTCGTTGCGCACGAGGGCGCTAATCCTAGTACAGTAACCACTAAGCTATCACGTCATTTACTTTAACGGTTGAATTTATGGAATACAATCATTTGTAGACGTATGAGAGTGTGTGTGTCTACAGTATAGAAATTACTTAATATAAGAAGGTCGTAAGTTAAACCGTAGTGTCAATCTATTACTTTTTGAGATTGGTACTCCGCTTTTGGATCCTACTGTACATAGTCAAACAGTGGAGTAAAACCCTCCCGAAGTTTGTATGGAAAAAATGTGGACAAGTGTCACCTATAGGTGACAGCTACCCACAGCGATGCACTGCCGCCCGTCGCTAGCAAGAGACCCCGCCTCAACGCGCATCAAGTTTTTCGAAAAACAACCCATGTTGATTTATCAAACACAATTCAAAGAAAAACCGTATACAAAATTTTGGGTGGTTAAATTGTCTTTTAAATGACGAAGAAGATTGTCTAGTTTCACATATATTTTTTTCAAATACATAAGACAAGCCGTTTAGAATTAGACGTGATCTTCAATAAAAAGTACTTAAAAGTCGGCTGTCTGCGCCTTAATATTCCCACTGCTGGGACACAGGCTTCCTCTCAGTGAGTGGGCCGTAATCCACCACGCGGGCCGAGTTGGTAGATGTCACATGTCTTCGAATTTTTGGCTCTAGGAAATGCCGGTTTCCTCACGATTTTTTCCTTCACCGTTTTGAGATCAGTGGTGATAAAAATTCACAAAAAGTAACGCCTGTCTGGGTTCGAACCTACGACCTGCCAACTCGTCGCAAAAAGTCGCGGCCGGTACCACTGATTAATAATCATTTAATATTTTAATAATGTTTCGTACACAATTCTTATTTCAAAAATAACTCTAAATATTACTGGGAATATAAATAATAGTTAATAATTACTGACATTTAACGTTCCAAAATACGTATAATCTGTTCACTGAAACAGTTACTTAATAAATTAATGTTTTACTTTTAAATTAAGCTTTATTGTTTAAGCCAATACTTAAAGTTAAACTTTCATTGAATACGACAATGTCGGATAGGAAATTAGATACTATTTTTTGTCACACAATTTCAAACTGTACCTTTTTGTCCATAGGAGCCAATGTCTTACCACTGGTGGTTCAACAGCTCAGCTCACAGCAAGCATGAACTCACCACATCATCGATGACGACTGTGCCTAATTTGCCAGGTAAGTGTTTTTTCTTTACCCTATATTATTTTTCATCATCATCAGCTTACAACAGTCCTCTGCTAGATATAGGCGTCTCCAATTGCACGCCATTCACCTCCGTTCCGTGTGGTTCCGGACGTAAAAGAATAGCACCATCCCATTTCTTCCCGTGGGTGTCGTAGAAGGCGACTAAGGGACTTATTAGAGAATGGGCAGCAGCGTTTTCTATGCATTTTAACATAATACTGCGATCGCCAACCTATCTGCCAAGCGTGGCGATTATGGCAAACCCCCCTTTTGGGGGCGGCCTGTGTCCAGCAGTGGACGTTTTTCAGCTATAATGATGATGATGTCACCTCGATTCTTGGCAACTCTCTACCCTGTCACCCCCGAAGGTCGTCGCTCCAACTAGCCGGTAGGCGTTCTAACTTACGTTTGTCGATTCGCGGTCTCCACTCAAGAACACGTCTACCCCAACGGTCATCGGTTCTACGTCTAATATGGCCGGCTTATTGCCTCTTCAGCTTGCTTATTGTGTGAACTATGTCGACAACTTTGGTTCTTCTTTTTTTTACCCATCTATTTGACCCTTAATGTTGGGATATTAGGGGTCAAATTGAGCGGAAGAGGGAGACACCCAGCAATGGGCTGCTGGGCGTCCTTCTTTCTTTTCCACACACGTCTGTCCCTTACCATTGCAGGCCAGTACTTCAAATATTTCCAAAATAATTGGTCCAGGATCTTATTTACGATAGCTTGGTTCAGATGATACTTAGCTTGGGTATCTGAGTTCGATTCTCAGAGTGGACAAAACTATTCATGTTTTTTTTAAACCCTTTTACTTTCTACATAAAAACGCTTACGAAATTGATTTTGTTGAGAAATTTAACTCGTCCCCTGGTAACATAGAAGCGAGCTTTGTGAAACATGCAGGTCTGCCCTCTTTAGCTTCTTACAAGGCGGTTCTACTCCCTAAGTATGGGGACTCGCTTTTTTTTCCGGTGAGAAACCTTCAAAAGGCGCCCGGACTTTGGAGATAAAACCGGGGAGTATGGGATTTTTACCTCACTAAAACCACCCCGGTGGTAATCTTCTACATATAGGAGGGGGCATCGTTACCTCTCAAAAGTCGAATCCGAAGACCCCTCTGTGCAACGCCTATTAGGGCACATCTCTGGGGAGACTGTAAAGGGGTCTCCTACTCCATATCACCTACGGCCATAAAATTAGTTTGGGCCCTGACCGTAGAATAAATGACAATATCATGATTTGACAGATGTCCCTGCTCCCGCTATGCTGTTACCCATCCGAAAAAGTTAATCGGGAGGTTTTCACTCCGATGTTACGAAATACTTCTGGACGGGCCCGTTTCTTCGTTGACGGACTTGGAAAGAAGGCCCTAAGACAAAGCACGCACTGCGATGCGTTTTTAATAATCGCGTGTTCATGCGAAATTAAATCGCAAACGCATAATATATAATTTTCCAAGCAAATTCTCAGGCGATTTTTTACCGCTGTGCGCGCTCTCTAGTATATTGGTTTTGTTCACAGATTGGCGATAATTTATCGCAACGATTAAAAAACGTAGTGCGCGCTTAGCCTAGGGCGTGTTTATTTATTTTCTGCTCTCTCATATAGCATATAATAAGCCTTCGATGTTTCTTAAAGGTACATACATTTACATGGTGAATACTTCATCAGACTATGGCTGGGTGCAATGCTCGGGGACCAACTCAGTGGGGCGGCAGACGAAGCCCTGTCTCTTCCATATTTTACCTGCTGGTGAGTGCTTAAACTTTTTTAATGCATATGTACTTTCTGAGATTGTCGCAAATGTCGATCGATCAGGTTAAGCTATGCTGGCCGCGATTGGTTCGTGGATGGGTGACCATCTTTAGATACTAAAACACCTCCGTGCCTCCGAAAGCACGTAAAGTCGTTGGTCCCGGCTGTCATTCGTAGAACTTTGACAGTAGTAACGGGTCGTCAGAAGCCCGAAATTCTGACAACCAGACTTACCTAGGGGTATTTTATTACCCAGTAACTGGGTTGCGGAGTTCAGAGCAGTAGCTTCATGTAAAATACTGCTATTAAGTAACATCCAGTTAGACTGGTAGCCGATCCCAACTTAGTTGGGGAAAGGCCGTTTAGTCTACCATCGACCCCCAAATAATGTATGAGTACCCTGACTATAGTTTATCGACCCGGATTTTATTTTCCAGCCAAGTTTTAGTTTCCTCTCGACCCCCAAAGTAGTCTGTAGCTGTACCTTACTGTATCAAAATATTAATTTTAGGTACTTCCCGAACTAGGGGTCGAGAGTGAACTAGGTATGCATATCCTTTGTATTAAAATCCAATCTCACTCCCTGGGGGTCGAGTGTGAACTATGTTTAAGGGTTGAGAGGAAACAAATATACAATTTTTTTTTTAGGGGTTGAGGGGTCGAGAATGGACTAACCGGAAAAGGCTAGGCTGTAACATTTTAATTTGTAATTAGGTTCTTAACTATTTTTATAATGTTTGTGTGCCTATTTCAAGGCAGAATGTACATAGCTCACTCATATCTACCCCACCTGTATTTTAATGTAACCTACATTCATTGCAAATCAATGATTGACTGATTGAGTCCTAATTTGAAAAGAGATCTGACTTCGCTTTTCAAACCATATGTGTTTTTAGTGTAAAGTGGTCGTATTTCTTGTGTGGTGTCAAAGCAATGGCCTATTTTCAAACAAAAAGAAAAAAAGATCTAGACGAAAGGAAATGCCAATAAAATTCCAGGATCCATCGTCAGCTCCACACAAATCAAAGACGTCGTTAAGCTCTAGACAGACAGCACTACGATCCATTTCCGAAGCTTATTTCTATAAAATACGATGCTCACACTGCGCCAGACATTTCTAGTACCTAGATTTTGTGAGAAGTGTAAATTATTAGGTCGCATGTCGACATTATAATTCTAGACGGAGTTAAGGATACCAACTGAATAGGTCAGAACTGTTTTGGACTTAAAAAAAAACTGTTAAAAAGAGCATAAAAATTTAATAAAAAATAATTCAGGGTCAAATTTGATTAGCTAGCAAAACTTCACCTAGGTACCTGATGGTATCATCTGGTGACTTTTTTGGGTCATCAATTGAAGGTATTGTGGTCACTTGCAGCTTAAAAAGTTAGTTTATATTTGTGTAAACGTCACAAACGTAATGGGTATTGATATTTGAACATGATAAAATAAAACTAAAACCGATAGTTCAAGTAACAGGAGTCGCTAAACCCGAAAAAAATACCAAATACTTTATTTTAGCTAATTTAATTTGACCCTGTATTGTTTGTTACAAAATTTTGTGCATAAATGTGGCTGATATCACGGGTTTTTTTATGTAAGTATTTCGACTACGAGAGAATGCGTAACGCTTTAATTTCCTAAGAAGACTGCGAACGTTCACAAAGTAACAGCTGTCCAAATAAATAGCCTTTTGACACCTTAATGTCAATTACTGGTGTAAAACGACAGATGGAAGGAACGCCACTGACCACGTGACCGTTTCCTCTTACTTTGCCCACTAATTCTTAATTCTCTTGCAGATAAGCCATCAACCCCCAAAGCGTGTGAGATCACCAACGTGACTTACGACTCCTTGACTCTGAACTGCACCCCGGGACATGATGGAGGGATCCACCAGTCTTTCTTATTGGAGGTTAGTGTATATCATTCCACCATCCTATTAATATTGTAAATGTGAAAGTTTGTATGTTTGGATGATTGTTACTCAATCGCGCAAAAACTAGCTTTTGCCAACGGCTTCGCCCGCGTGGAGGTCAGAAATTTTGCCACGGGAACGTACTACCAGGATGAATTGTATCCTATGTGTTACTCCAGGTTATAAACGAACATACGCAGCGAAAAAGTGCCGCGTGGCCGTACACGGCATCGGCCAGCGGCTTTAGACCAACGGCCACAGCTTGTAGTAGTGCAATTGACGTCCTGAACTGTGAATTGCACTTTGAACTGATTCGAATAGCTACAAGTGTTCAAAAAGAAATCAATAAACCTACTTGTGCAATACTATTTAGTAGTCGTCATTTCACATAACATGTAGCATTAGTCAGTCCACAAATCAAAATGCTCAACATTAATTAGTAGAGTAATTATTATATTTGAATTCCCATTAAAATTACTAGTTTCAACAAATTACATTGGAATATTAGTAATTAGTCCTATTATTCAGTTTGCAAATTAACGGAGCAATTATACGTGATCTCATAGTTTGCAAATAGCTAATACATTGTAATTATTCATCAAAATAGCTTATTATTCATTCGAGCGGATGTACTCCCCGAATCGGGGAAATTTACACTTTTAAAATAATATCGTGTTTCCTGTAGGCGAAGATAATTTATTTCAAAAACACGTAATAGGCCATTGGCATGTCTTGAAGTCAAGTGAAAAGTACACTAACTTTTTACATAAAACAACCGACTTCCGGAAAAATACTAGAAAGTAAAAAAATGGATATGTATATTGTTTTTTTTGTCACCGCCTTCCGAAATCAAAGTTATTTATCATTGTGTAGTGTTTTTCGGGAAGTCGGTTGTTTTTTTTTTTTTCGAAAAAGTTTTTATTTTTCAATTTTTAGATAAAGTATACTACCCCACACCAATTCGAAATTTCATCAACCTTGGGGTCAAAAAAATGCATATTTATGCGATGGCAGCAATCGCGGATGATTTGCTGTAATTTTTTGAAGAGTTCCATTGCCTGTCTCTGAAACGCATCATCAGAACAAAAAAGAATTTATATGACAATAAAAATATATGACGGAGTTATGCCCGAACATAAACATGTAAATATAAAAAACGTGGTAATTGCTTAGTATGTCTGTGTTCCTGGAATTGTAGATTCGCTCAAAAATAAATTAATTATCTTCGCACGAGTCGCCTATACAAAAGAATATATTATGTTATTTAAAAGCGACGATTCGCCCGGCAAGTTAATTCGTGCAAATTGACTAATAAGCCATCAAAATAGTTGTGGATGATAATATTTATCTATGACTAGCAGCGCTTCACGGTTTCACCCGCGTAATTCCCGTTCCCGTGGGAATAAAGGGATAAAATATAGCCTATGTCACTCCGGGATAGTGTAGCTACCCAACAGTAAAAGAATTTTTCAAATCGGTTCAGTAGTTTCGGAGCCTATTCAATGCAAACAAACAATCAAGTCTTTCCTCTTTATTGTTAGTATAGATCTAGCGAGATTATAAAATATAGATAAATTGTGAACTGCACCATACTGCTTACAATATAAATAGGTTAGGTTAGGTTAGAAGTGCGACCAACCGCTATTTCCAAGTTGCCAGTTACTTGACTATTTAGTAGTAGCGAAAAATACTATCCGTTTTGATACGAGTTTACAATTTGACGGTTTCACTTCGATAGATTATAATCTAGCGTAAAATAATGCGTTAAATTGTAAACGGTATGTTACGGTTCACAATCTTTCGACAGTTCACAATCTCGCGAGATAGATTATAATTTAACAGTGTTTAAAATTTTACGGTGACATATACAAAACTTAACACTGATTACTCCAAGACAAGGATTTTATTGTTAAAACACAATTGGAAGGACTTTCCCGATCGTCAACTGTGAAGTAACTTTTAAACAAAGAAATAATTTCGAATATTCGACAGCTTTTGTTCTTACAACCTCTCTCAAAACTTCTAATCGTCCTCTTGAAAACATTTGACGATAATTTTCTTTTTTGATTTAATCCAATAAATGTCTTCAATACCTTGGCTTTGGCCTGGCAGTAATTTGTTTGCAATAGCAGAAAAGTAATTTGTTTTCTATTTTTCGAATAAATCAACGTCTTTTTTAGAAGTTTTTATCTAAAAATATTGTGTTTCCATCAGAAAAATACCGCGTTTCGTGTCTGTTTGTGTGACCGCTTAGATCTCCTAACCTCCATAGTGGATTTATCCTACTTTATAATAAATGAGAAATTTTGTATAGGTACTTGGATGTTTTGATTTTTGTTTCTCGATAATGAAAAAAACGGCCGAATTAAGGCACACCGGTAGATTATAACCTGGATTG
The DNA here is from genome assembly GCA_949987655.1 of Polymixis flavicincta. Lineage (NCBI taxonomy): Eukaryota > Metazoa > Arthropoda > Insecta > Lepidoptera > Noctuidae > Polymixis > Polymixis flavicincta. The sequence continues at coordinate 11,930,594 of OX465197.1, forward strand.
ACATGTAGGAAATCTGGTAGTACGTTCTTGTGGGATAATTTTAGATCTCCACGTGGACAAAGCCCATAAAAGCTAGTATTAAATAAGTCACGATGTTCTGCCAAGTCGTAAAAACCGTGTAAAGCGCGGGAAGCTGGTTGAATTAAAATTATAGGTAAGAAACCTTGATTGCGGTGACTCCAAATCTACTTAGGTAGTATTTACAAGGTTTACAAATTCAAATCAAAACTTCTTAAACGGGCATTGTTGAAAAACATTAAAATAAATAAATAAATAATCACTTTGTTGTCTCATTACTAGGTACACCTTTTTTTTTTGGTATTGGCTTTGCACGGTTTGTGCATTTAGCCAGTGTCAAGTAATTTTTCTTTCGATCAAGTAAATGGCCCGATATGAGGCACGAAGTTGTTGTAAAGCGGTAGTAACTCTACAACAATCTATTAGCAGTTTTTTGGGGGGAACATGAAAAGTCCACGTTAGTCACTTATTTTCACTTTCACTACACTTGTGCACTCACACGTAACTAAATTGAATAATTCACTACCAAAATTATACAATTTAATTCGCACAAAATTTCATGAAAATGAAAATTCGTGCAACATGTTCCAATGCGATCCCGCCAAAAACTCTAGGTACACCTTGTGGATACAAAAGTTTCTCACAAAAACCCCTATAAAATAAATCAAATTAAACATACAATAAATCATCATTTATTAATAAAAAAGAAATAGTGTATCTTTCGTTGTAGGCTTCATAAATTGTGTAAAAGATATCAATAGGCTTCAATAAACATTGTTACTGTCACTTAGATATAAATAAATCTCGTACGACGTCCAATTCTGTGTGAGCAGACAATGTATTATTACTTTTCTTTGGGACAAAGAAATAACATTGTTCAAACGATATTCTTTACGTCAAATAGGTAGATTTTTTACCATAATTGAAAATGCTGTGGACGTTTTTATGGGTTATTTCACTTTGCCCCAACAAACTGTCTTTAAAAAAAATCAAATTATTTCAGCCTTTTTTGAGTGACAAACATACAAACTTTTAAATTTATAATATTAGCACGATAAAAGTATCGTATGTGTTGAACCAAGTTAAAAACTATCTGTGTGCCGAATTTAATTCAAATCAGTTCAGCCGTTTTTGCGTGATTGAGTAACGAATATCCAAATATCAAAACATACAAACTTTCACATATAGGATCACAAAAACATGGATTACATCCAACAGTGACTGACCTAGTGGAAAAAATTGAACTCAGAATTAATGCGAGTGTAATTTTACCCATCGAAATCAATCAAATCAATTAGTAAGACACAGTGGACGACAAAATTGTAAACATTCCACTTTGTTCCACTGGTAGGACAGATTGATGGGGTGAAATGGAATAATTTCTTTTAATATTCGACCGTCTTCTCTCATATTGACTCGTACGAACTGCAAAGGTGCGTTCTGAATGTTGGCAACATCGCAAATAGCCGCAAATATTTCTCAGTTTTTAATTATTTATAAATTATTACTAAAATAAATTCGTGAAAAGAAATCATTTTATAGTACACTAGAATCTTGATCATAAATTGTAACAATTAATATCGTAATTTTTAGTTTTTGATGTAGAAAAAACATTCAGAAAGTTTCCAATTGCTGTTTGACACCTCAACGTTTTCAAACTGACAACCGCGCTAATGGCTATTCCAAACTGACAGTTCCATTACTTCATCTCTTGTTGCGTTCGATCTTTAAAATATCTCCTGTTCTCCACACAGATCTTTGACATGGCAACAGGCCTTCTCCTCCGCAACGTTAGCAGTGATGACCCTGAGTTTGAAGTCGCTGGTCTATCAGCGAGCAACTCCTTGGCGGTATCAGTGAGAGCTTTCAATAGAAAAGGATTCAGTGAAGCCCTGACTTTGACATCCAGTTTGCTGAAGTACCCTCAACGGCATACAGGTAAGATTTCACATTTATAGGCTTCATCTTAAAAAAAAAAAAAAAAAACTCGCAATCCATTCAAATAACGCTCAGCGTTGAAATAACTTCTATTGACGTCGATTGCGACACGTTAAATAGTAACAATTTAAAAAAAATAACTGTTAATTCTAGAAGTAAATGTAATTGTCACAACAAGTTTTTGAAAGTTATTTGAAATGCTTAATTGACATAGGATGTCAATTTGCTTAAAAATAAATTCCTTAACTGTACAGTGTACAATGAACCGCATGTCCACGGTAACAACTTGACTTAAATATTGCCTTTACTTTTGAACTTCAAAAACCACCCTTATAGCTATGAGCTGTATCAGCGTATTTTGTAATTCAAGAATTTCAATATGCAGCTGACCGTTAACTTGTCCGGCCAATATTCCTTCTTAAGGTGAAACAAGTCCACATTTTTTCCATACAAACTTCGGGAGGGTTTTACTCCACTGTTTGACAGTGTATATCAAAACTTAAACATGGTATGGTTTTGTCTCATTATTAATATTGTCGGTGCGGAAACAGAATACTAAAATAAAAAGCCATTAAAAAGTTATGAGCCAATAAAGATTCGTTTTTCTTGATAATTTAACGTAACTTTGGACATGTTTAAGTAATAAAAGAAGTGTAAAATCTCCAAAACGAAGTCGGTACCGACAAAGCTCAATTATCGTAAGTTCAATAAACTTAATTGGTCATTGATTTATGCCGTGGTTTTTTCAGAAAACCCGATCTTCCGAAGGACTTTTCTAAATTTTTTACGCGCCTGTTTTTCTATAAATGATCCTGCAGCTCACTCAATAATGTTGTGCGTGTAGACTATCGTCTAAATGCTCATCACTGATACTACCTCTGTCGGACTCGAAGCCTGGTGAGACAGCGTGCTTTTTAGCCAGGCCCACCAGTGAGTTCGAGCCCGCGACTTGTGTACCCTTAAGCTTAAAAATACATGAAAGATAAAAGCCACAGTTCTTCCTACAGCGCAAGTCCCCGTCAAGGTGGAGCTGACGACAGTCCTAATAATAGTCCTGGGAGCAGTAGGAGTCATCGCCGCCATGACAGCCGTGTCAGCTGTTATCTTCTGCTGCAAATACTGCAACAAGAGAGAAAGTGAGTAGTGATGTAATTTAATTGAAACTGGGTGTAATTTAAATGCAATTTTGTGTGTAATTTGATTGAAAAGGTAGATTTAACTGAATTCAATAGTCTTTTCTTAGAAGAAAAAACAATGTTGATTAACATTAAGCAAACCCGTTTTAATCAAATTCAAAATATTTTAAAATCCAACAATTTGAATAACCGTTGCTTTAGATAAACATCTAATATTTGTCAAGTCTTAAAAACCGTGCTAAGCAGGGACGAGTCGCTATTCTCTGATTTTTCATTTGCTAGACCAAAACGACAGCTGTCAATATCGCTTAACTGTCATGTTGACAAAAAGATCTCTGTCGCAGCTGTCATTTTATTCGACCAAATTAAATATCGAAGAGCAGTGGTATCGGCCTTGACTTACGATTTGTAGGTCGTGAGTGTGAACGCAGGCAGGGACTTTACTGTGTTTAATGTCATCGCCACTGCTCTCACAACGGTGAAGGAAAACATCGTGAAGAAACCGGCATGTCCTAGAACCAAAAATTCGAAGACATGCGACATCCACTAACACGCACTGGGCCCGCGTGGCTGATTGAGGCCCGCTCCCTCTCACATAGGTCTGTGTCCCAGCTGTGGGAACTTTACCATAATTAAAAATCAGAGTTTAGTAACTAGTACTTGTTTTTATTTTGTTCACAGGAAAACATGAAAAAGACAAAAGACAGCAGGATGAGACATCAAATATACCACTGACTGGCACCAAAGAATCGGAGAGCGTTGATAGTTTAGGTGAGACACAAAATTCAGTTACTTAATGAAGAACACGATGAAAAGCGATCGCATTTTGTTTAAAGTATCAAAAAGGTGGAGATTTGGTAGATAATATTTACCATTTACCTTATTTTCCTGAACAATATTAATATGATTACGGAAAAATATCTGGTAATTTTCGTATACCTTTAAGTTGGCCACCCTGTATTATGACAGGGTGAAATTGAGTAGGTGCGCCAAATCCAAATATAGATACGAGTAGGTATGATTCAACGAGTTATAAAGAAAATTTTGAGCATGTCATTAAGGAAAAGGATGCACATACGTGCGCGTAGGCAAACGAATAAGCAACGTCGCCGCGTCGTCGCGCGCCATTTTTTTCTTAGGAACGGTCAAAATTAGGTAAATGACCGGTAGCTCAACGCATTGGCAACTTAATTAATATTGTGAACTCTATGGTGAATAGATTGCTTTTTATGCGCTCGCTAAAATGTATACATAAACTAGCTTTTGCAGGCGGCTTTGCCCACGTGGAGGTCGGAAACTATCCCGCGCGAACGTACTACCGGGATAAAAAGTAGCCTATGTGTTAATCCGTTCCGTCGCGTGGTGCCGCACGTAAAGAATAGCACCATCCCATCTCTTCCCGTGGGTGTCATAGGAGGCGACTAAGAGACTTACTAGAGAATGGGCAGCAGCGTTTTTTCTATGCATTTTACCACCATACTGCGATCGCCAACCCGCCTGCCAAGCGTGGCGATTATGGCAAGCCCCCCAAATTAGGGGAGGCCTATGTCCATTCACGTCTTCAAGCTGAAATGATGATGATGATGATGATGTGTTAATCTAGGATATAAAACTATATGTATGCCTAATTCCATCCAAAATCGTTCGGAAGTTTTTGCGTGAAAGAGTAACAAACATCCTTCACACCCCACAAAATTTTACATTAAAATATTAGTAAGATTTACTTATTTGTTTTGATAGATTAGGATATATTTTTATTACTGGAACTTTTTTGGATCAATCAGCGGTACGTGTATCAAAATAAAGCATTTAAAAAATAAACCTGCATATTAAAATTTACTAATTTGGTTCAGTACTCAATTATGAAAAAACTTCTTTCAGGAGTTGTGTTTATTCTGTAACACCTTGTATACAACCCTAGTTTTAATACAACGTGTTGTTTTGCATCCTCGTCAAATTTCAAGAGGCTGTTATGAAAGACATTAATAATCAAATAAAATTACGATACCTGCTCACTAATGAATACAAACTTGTTTTTTTAGTTATTTAAGTTTAACAGTATTTCAGAAAACACCTCTTTCAAAGAACAGAATCGCCCCGTTCCGTACGCGGTAGGCAGTGTCGCAAGACTATATCGCTGTGTGTGCGAAAAAAAAATGCCATACGCCGATTTCCGAAAATATGGAAAAAAAGCTACTTATTTTATTATTGATTCGTATCGAGAATCATTAGCATAGTCACCTCCTTGAATTTGACGAGGATGCAAAATAACACGTTGTATATCCGAAACCTGAAACACGTGTATAGTATTTTTATGTAAAGAATCTATGTACGAAATTACAAAACTGTATCATGAAAAATCACAAATTTATAAGCTTGTTATGTTACCTAGTTGTCAACACAAACATGGTCACCTCACGGCGCCCCTGCGCTGCCCGCGCATCCAACGTCAAACTTGCAAAACTTTTTTGGGAAAAATATAACATGGTGTAAAAATTATTGCAATCGATTCAGTTACTTATTATGAACAAACGATATTCAGGCTTCGCATATACTAAAAATAAATGTTGTATAAATGGCAGGCTAAGGGGGCGTCCATTAATTACGTGAGGCAGTTTTGGCGATTTTTCGAACCCCACCCCCGCTTTGGTGAGATTTCGTGAGATTTGGCTCGACCCTCACCCCCTCCTCATAATCTCACGTGAGATATTTCAAATACGTGCTATTAGTGTAAAAACGTTAATCTGTGCCTATTTGCGTTGGATTTATGCGTTGCATTTGGCTGGCTTGGCTGGCCGGTGGCAGTTTAACCATCGAGAAGATACTGTGCTAATGTTTAAATAATTCTTTGCGGTTTTTTTTAAATTACGTGATAATTACTTAGACCCCCCCCTCTCCCCCACGTGAGATTGAGATTTAGTGAGATTCGACTCGACCCCCTCCCACCCTAAACGCCTCACGTAATTAATGGACGCCCCCTAAGTACACCTGTTCTCTCAGTCTAAACCATAAGCCGTTCTGACCGTACCGTAAGACCGCTTGAGAGCAAACGGGAACAAGCTAGACAAATGAATTAATAAACCTGGGTACCCACTGATACTGTTCTGAATATTTCATTGAACTACCCACAGAATTGTGTGTAATTTGAATAGTATTCTGGTCTTAGAAGGCTTAAGTTCTGGGCCTTTGTCCTGTTTTGTTTAGGGTGAAATTGAGGGTAGAATTCACTGGAAAATCTCCTTTTAAATGAAAATACTGTTTACCTCAAGGACTGGAAAATTTCCTTTTAAATGAAAATACTGTTTCCTAATGAATGTGGGGCTTGTGGCTATGCAGTGAACAGCCGCACGGGTCCATAGATCAGGTTAAGCTACGCTTGACGCGGTTGGTCCGTGGATGCGTGACCATCTTTACATACCAAGACCCCTCTATGCCTCGGAAGTTGAAGTTGAACAAGCCGTTGATCCCGGCTGTCATTTGTGGATCTTTGACAATCGTTACGGGTCGTCAGAAGCCCGAAAGTCTGACAACCAGTGTTACCAAAGGGTATTACCCAGTAAGCCCAGTAATACTTACCAGTATTTTACATGGAGCGACTGCCTATCTGACCTCCACAACCCACTTCAGCACTTCAGCTGGATCCGGTTAGACTGGAAGCCCACACCAACATAGTTGGAAAAATGATGACTGTATTCCGAATTAATGGACTGGATCTAGTTTGTCATTTTACAAGTTACTCCAGAAAAATTAAACCATTTTCTAAGATTTATTCTTAACTAGCTTCTGCCTCTGTCTCTGCTCTTCTGTCTAAATAAAATATTAGTCCTGTAGCATCGCATCGCCGCGGACCGCGGATTTTTTTTTTCTCTTAGCATTGTTTATGACTTTTTTTCTTATTACTCGGTTCATTAAGGTTTTTTTTTTTTGGAGGGTGGGAAATCATGAAATGACATCTCGCTCTGGGTGGAGAGCAGGAGGGCGTGTCAGACCTTTACTGACTAAAACCCACCCGTGTTCCCTCAGTTGCTTGTGTGCCAGGGGCGACGGTGTCTCTTTCGAACAACCCGCACCCCTGGCAGGCATTGGCCCTTGCGGACCCCACTAGTGGTTGCTGACATCTCTGATGGCGCGCGTGGAACACAACGCGCCGTCCTGCCTACCACTTTTCGGCCGCAGGGGATAGGGAGAGCGGCCAACGCTATACCGACACTCCTCTTCCCCTGCGGCCCCACCGCGTCCGCCATCAAACGGTGGCGGCCCCGTCCAGGCCACGGAAGGGAAGAGGCACCGGCACTCCTCCGCCACAGCCCGTAACCCTCAGCCGCAATGCCACCCATTCGACATCGTGGCCAACCTCAGTTGCGGTGCACCTCACCGCAACCTACTTTTTGGCCGCTACGTCATCGGCTTGAAGGCAAAAGCCCTGACGAGCGGCCCCACCTTTGGGTTCCTCTTCGTTTGACCGTGGCTGGGAGACCACGGTTACTGAGCCACCCCGCAACGACAATGCGGGAACCCACTTATGGGGGATTCATTAGGGTCACAACGAGATGATAAATAGGCTATAACCTTTCTCAAGAGTTAGACCATGAAATGTAGAAAGATTTTTTCAAATTCGACCAATAGTCGTATAGATTAGCGCGTTTATACAAAATCTTCAGCTTTGTTATAATCCTAGACGAGGGTTAAATAAAATACATAGTAGGTATACTGTAATAATAATGATTAAATATGGTAGCACTTCTATTTTGTTGTATCTATATGTTGCCAGTGCTCTATCTTAACAAACGATCGACGATAGTCCCCCTAAGTTTTATTTCGGTTGTAAATGCCTGCGTTTTTCCAAGAAAAACGAGCAGTCAAAGGGTATTGAAAGGGGTCATCCAAAATATTCGGTCTATCTTGAATGGGATTCAGATTTCAGGGAAGCAAAATCTCAAACGAAACGAAATACCCTCAAATTCATTTGTTACAAAGAGTGTTTAGAATTTTAGTCTACCCGTAAAGAGCGTATGTGTTGTTTATAATCATTTTACGTTAAATACGCAAGTGTTTAAAAGTGTATGAATATTTATTTTGACGGGCAAAATATTTCCCCAAAATCGCAATAATAATCCCTAGTAATTTTAAAACCAAAAACATCTAGTAATTACATCAGACCCAAAACATTTAACCAAACATCAAAAACACTCGTTCAAATAAATTCACATTGGAACCCACAAAAAACAACAGAGCGACCACTAAAAAGAAATTATTACCTTCTCTTTCCAGATAAAAATCCGGATATAATACCACTGGACGGAAAAATAAGCGACAGCTGCTCAAATAAATCTTCCACAACCGACTACAGCTCAATACGACCACTCATCTCGAAGACTACGGACAAATACGACATGTCGACCAACTGTGACAGATTCTACGACCACAACATCGATCCTTGCAACCAATATATTCAAGTTCGACCGATGGAATACCGGCGACCAACATACGCGCCAACGATGCAAATGCCAAACCTTGGTCCAAGCATACAGAGTTTGGGGCCAATGAGCAGCTTGCATATGCCGAATGTTGGGCCCAATGATTGTCATAGACAGCCGTATGATAAGGTCTATGAAGATTGGTTGAAGTATAAGAATGCTTTGCCGTTGAATACTAGTGGTTTGGTAAGTATTGAAAATGATTCATTATTATTGTTGATTTGTCTTTAAAGTCTGAAGTAAATTATTTCTTAGATAATAGACTATTAATTTAAAATGCCCGTAAATTCAAAACACATCCGTGATTATTTAACGTCATATGAAACGGATGTGTTTCAAGACGAAAGTCTTTGACCAGTGCGTGTTGCCAGTGATGACATATGGAACCGAAACGTGGTCGCTCACAATGGGCCTCATAAGAAGGCTTAAAGGGCGATGGAGAGGGCTATGCTTGGAGTTTCCCTGCGTGATCGAATCAGGAATGAACAGATCCGCAGGAGAACCAAGGTAACCGACATAGCCCGAAGAATTGCCAAACTTAAGTGGCAGTGGGCAGGGCACATTGCTCGCAGAACAGATGGCCGTTGGGGCCGAAAAGTTCTGGAGTGGCGACCGCGTACCGGAAGACGTAAAGTTGGAAGGCCTCCCACAAGGTCTACCGATGACCTTGTGAGGGCCGCAGGAGTCCGCTGGATGCGGGAAGCACAGAACCGGTCGAAGTGGCGGAGCTTAGGGGAGGCCTATGTCCAGCAGTGGACGTCTTTCGGCTGAAATGATGATGATGATGAAATGGTTATAACCCGGTAAATTCTAATAGCATATCAATCAATCTACGAATCGACAACTCCAGAAACTGACTCCAGGAATGAGTTGTCGATTCGCCCACAAATAAATTAACGTTGTCATTGTGATGTGAAAGTGTTAATTCGCCCGTATTGAGCGAGTAAATTCGTTCGAATCGATAAATAAACCTTCAAACAATTTCTGGCAAACAACAAGTGATATGTGCGTGTACCTTCATGTTGGTCCTTTTTATTTCCCACATAAGGACGAAAATTCCAACCTCTAGAACATCAAACTAACTCCACTTTTCTATTTCAGCTGCCAGCGGAACAACTGCTCCCCCCAGAGTTATACGCAACCCCACCACCACCATCTCTCTACAGCAACCCCAACAGAAACCCACTCAACCTCACTCAGATGCCAGAGCTAGAACCCAGATACCACCTGGAAGCCAGATCTTTAGCGATGGACTCCAGAAGTTGCTCCAACTCGCCTCCAGTCAGATTCAACCCTGAGAATAATAGTGTGTACTACAGTAAAAGTGTGCTGGACAGAACTACTAACACGCTACCACATCTGAAGCCTACTAGGATAAATGGTAAGGATTTTTGAAATTATTTTTCCAAATAAATGACTTGATACTAGTTTCAAGACACCGTTCCACAGCGACCAAGGCCACGGCTAAGCTGGCATACTCGCCGATTCGAACTTATTTACTCGCCCGATTCGGGCGCATCGACAATTTCAAATAATATATTATTTTCAATAGGCGGCTCGCACAAAGTTAAATTATTGGACGACTCGAGAACTCCAGAAATACGTAGTAAACAGTTGGCACGCTTTGAATTTTATGAAATAAAGCTATTAGAAAAGGTCACTTCCAGTACGGGTATAAAATAACTGAAGTTGACGATGCGCCCACAAATAAATTAACTTCATACGATTCGCTTATAGATAATAATAGTTAACTACTTTTTAGAAATACCGATTCGCGCGGTTCAAGCGAGTACATTTTTTAATGTGCTGATTCGCCCGGTTCAAGCGAGTAATTTTTTTAAAGTGCCGATTCGCCCGGTTCAAGCGAGTAAATTCGTACGAATTGACCAATAAGCCCTAAGCTACGCATGTGTGCTTTGGTTTGTATGAAAATGTAGACGGGATTGTCCACTACGATCCACGGAAACTTCTACGCACGGAAACATGGCTCACAAGTGCGTGAAAACAAAAGAACCGCGCAGCTGACGTGGCAAACCTCTCCGTGCTCATCCTACGTAGCAGTGGACGGTCGACTTAGTACTTGTCGTTACTTATCTTGCAGCTTGTCACCAAGAATATCAGCCACGGGATAAATTTAATCCCACCCGCAAAATGCCGTTGAGCGGCCACGGGATAAAATAAAGAACCTCCTGACTATGCGTGCCGTGTCTAGGAGTACTGCTTTCTGAATCAAGCCCTTGATCCAGCCGCGCATGAGAGCCTCCTGAGATGTTGGTCGAGGCTCTTCGCTATTAGGCCATTTACTGTAACGATTATAGGTACAATGATTGCTGAGTCCACGTCCCACATGTCGACAACCTCGTGAGTTAAGTCAAGATACTTGATTTTCTTATCTTGCTCAGCTTTCATGAGATTCTCGTCATGAGGGACAGCGATATCAACAATCATTGCACAACGCTCTCGGCGATCTATCACCACAATATCAGGCTTATTGGCTACAATAGTCCTGTCAGTGATGATAGATCGATCCCAATACAATGTGGCGTGACCATTCTCGAGAACTGGGTCGGGCACATACCTGTAGTATGGTACTTCAGATCCCACAAGGTTGTACTGCAAAGCAAGTTGCTGGTGGATAATCCTAGCTACTAGATTATGTCTATGCAAATACTATGTGCTGTAAGCAAGACGAGAACAACCGGAAACGATATGTCGGATTGATTCGCCGGGACGGTGGCATGTCCCACAGATGTCAACCGTACCATCCTTGACAATCATTACAATTATCATCCAATAGATCACTTTATTAACTATCATTACAATTATCATCATCACTACAATTATAATAACAATTATCATTATAATTCGAATTACCATTCAACAAATCAATAAAATAGTATCGTCTACGTCAGTGTCAGGTTTTATTTTGATTGAAATATAATTGTTGATTCGGAAATTGCGTATTCGTCAGAACGATCATTTAGGTTAGAACGCGGGATAAGCATTTCTCTTTTCGCTCGTGTACACTATTATAAAAGATTTTTAAGGTTTCTTCTCGTCAAGTTCTCAAGGTTCTAAAAGATTTAATGAGGTAAGTATACTTGAATAAGGTCAAGTCAAGTGGAAAAGACTCAAGGATTACTCGTGTTTTGCCTCAAAACATCTCGACCTGGCATAAATTATGCTGTAGGCGGAAAACTTAATCAAAGTAGGACTTAATAAGGTAGAAGGACGGTAGGTATACACTTGGAAACATACTATGATTTCTGAGGTGTATGTACGCATAGTTTATGTATTCGATGAGACTGTTGGTTTGTAATCTTGACATTGAGAACATTATTGGAACATCGTGAGAGTCAGTTGAATTGTAGCATTTGGAGCAAATTGTTTCGGACCGTTTGGATTAGTTTTTCCGTAAAATCAACATTCATTTTGCCGAAAAGTTTAAGTTTCGCGTTATAAACTTGTCGCTGTTGTGTGTCGCAACGAAATGGCGGGCTGAGCGTAGAGGTGTGACCGGCTTCCAAGCAGATCGGCAAAATCACACTGGATTGAGATAAAATCATATTGAAATCTGTTCTTTAGAACGGGGAGTGTCGCTTCTGTTTCGCTTGTCGTACATCGGACAAGTTAGACACTTGAACGGTGTCTTATAATGGAAGCTGTATTTGTTATTTTAGGAGTATTTATTCATTGATATCCTTTATTTACTGGTTTATCTTTTATAAGAATTAGAAATCTTTTAAAATTCAATATTTTGTTTTATTTATTGGAGTAAGTTTAACTTTTTCCCTCTGTTTCGCTTGTTTCACAACGGACAAGTCATGGCGGAACAACTGCGGTTTCGCTACTATGGTTTCGTGGTATCCGCCGAACGTTTAAAATACGGGATTTGGGCTTCTGATTGCCCAAGTGGTTTTAAAATCCTTATTTGTATACATACATAAAATCGCGTCTTCTTCTCATGGGGCTAGGTAGAAACTACAAAACGTCACCAGCTGAGATTCTTATTCGCTCCTTTTGCCAGATATTTACAAGGCTGATGTGAGTGGAAACGCTGGGATGGGACACTCTAGGAGGACATATTTAATGACTTTATTGGTGATGTTCTTCAGAAAGGTCGTGTGCTTAGTACTCGTAACCGGCGTGTGTGCATAACCACATGTATGAAACTAAACGAGACAAAAAACCTTAGTTATTCTGTACAAAACCAACCATGAATAAAAGAACAGATTTCAGACGCTGACAGTCAAAGGCAGATTGAAAAACCACTATGTTTCATTACACGGCGAATTTTCCAGCAATTCTATTGATATCACGAGCTTATTACAGCAAAAATAATTAATTTCCTTGTTAGTCTTATCTCTTCTGTAATGGATGGCTGTTTGCCACCGCCCATTCTACAGTTTCTTTTTAAATTAATTGTCTTTTGTTTCTTGTGTACACACTGCTGTAGAACTAAATGTTCTCGACTCAAATAGCTTTGTGGTAATTCTTTTAAATACTAGGTCTTAGATGTTGATAAGTCCTTTCAATTCACACACATGTATGTTCCGTGTGGTGCCGGACGTAAAAGAATAGCACCATCCCATTTCTTCCCGTGGGTGTCGTAGAAAGCGACTAAGGGACTTACTAGAGAATGGGCAGCAGCGTTCTCTATTCATTTTACCACCATACTGCGATCGCCAAAGCGATTCTGCCAAAACTGAGGTAGGCTTATGTCCAGCAGTGGACGTCTTTCGGCTGATATGATGATGATGATGACATGCATACATACAATCACGCCATTCTTCCCATGCGGGTAGGCAGAATCGGCAGAATCTACAGAAAGTCACCTGCTACGATTCTTACAAACTCCTTTTGCCTCGTTTACGTTTATACATCTGAAGTCTTAGTGTGGGTTTGTTACGCCACTTCTTCTTCCCAGCTATAGCATTAGGAAGTGGTGAAGGGCGGGCGTTTTTTGGGGTACTATCTTTTGTAATTTTTGACGTTCGAAAGTTCACCAGCCTAGTTTGAATATATTAAATCTTTTTTTTAAATCTTTTTATTAATAATATCTAATAATTTCTGCACTCAGGGTCTACATAATAAACTTAAGTAAAGAAATCTCGAGGAGCAACCAGAAACCGTGCAGTCGCTCGTTAACGAATTATTTAAGGAATTATTTTGAGCTGGTACATAACAGTGATTGTTCATAAAACTTGTCCAACTGTGGATTACGTTAAGCAGACTAAATACAATCCGATCATAGATTTGTTCCCAACGTTTTAAGTCCTAAATCAGATATTACTGCTCAAGCCTCGTAAATCTTTAAATCCTGTTTAAGAAATACTTTTACAATATTTTCCTCTCCACCATGGTAGGGCCATCCGTAAGTTACGTCACACTTTTAAGGGGTAGGGGTCAACTAAGTGTGACATCGTGTAACAAGGAGAGGCGAGTGAAGTCGCATTATACTCAAAGTATAAAAATTCAATTCTAACGAAAAACTGAAACATAATAGCAACTCTATCAATATTATGTCATTTATATCCCTATTCCATTGTTAAATATTTTTTTATAAACTTTTTATATTATTATTATTTTAACATATTTTATTTAATTTGTTATCTTACGAAGGGGTATATATAGCATTTCCCAGAAACAGAGTTGTGGAGGACAGATAGGCAGTCGCTCCATGTAAAATATTGACATTCAACTGCATCCGGTTTGAATGGAAGTCGACCTCAAAATAGTTGGGAAAAGAATTATGCAGATGATGATGATTATATCTAAATTACAAAATATGTGACATCACACCTGTGATAAGCTCTAAAAATCACGAAATTCGTGTGACATAATTTGTGGATGGTTCCTATTCTTGAAAGTTGCAAAATTGTGATATCGATTTGCATGGTTTAGCAACGTATGGACTATGCTGGTTCTGAGCAATTCTAGCTTTTAAAATCTAGCCTTGTATCTCGGGCATATCAATGTTGAACCGATTTCAGCATAAGTTGTATTGGTTTCTTGCAAAATACCTGAATATTTTTGGGGATATTTTGTGAAATAGGAATTTTTAAGTGGTATCGACCATTTTGTGTTTATGAATTCAAAAGTACTGTCAGCTTCGAAAAGAAGTGATCACTGGTGAAAAGTTTTAAATATTTTAATTATACGACAAATACAGTCGGCATGAAAATGAAGTATCTATAAGTATAAGTGTATAAGTTCATTGAAAAAAGTATAAAGGTACTATGATAATATTTTGTTAGGTTTGCTCCGTTTTGGGAAGTTGCTTGGTAATTTTCGACCTTAAAGTTTAACTCGTGAATTTATCGTTTCGAGAATTTACAATAAAAAATGGGTAATCATTTTTTACAACTGTTATTTAAACATAAGGGGTTCGGGGAGGGGCGGATCTTTGACAGTGGTTACGGGTCGTCAAAAGCCCGAAAGTCTACAACCACTCTTACCAAGGGGTATCGTGTTAACCAGTAACTGGGTTGTGGAGGTCAGATAGGCAGTCGCTCCATGTAAAATACTGGTATTCAGCTGATCCGGTTAGATTAGAAAGCCGACCCCAACTATGTTGGGAATAGGCTAGGCAGAAGATGATTTTGTGATTAGTTGAAAAAAAAAACGAGCAGTAATTTACATTTTTCAGCGGTTGTGTCTTACCGCGTCTCATCGCGTTTACACGGTCGTAAAAATATCGCAACGGGATTTTATTGCACCCTGGATTTTCACATCTCTGAGAGTAAAAATCCAACAGTTTGTTTTTTCGACGCAATCTGTTCGATCCTCAACCTTCGGCTTAACTCCGAGAGTTGAAAATGTACTGCGCGATAAAGTTTTGTCACGATATTTTTTTATTTATTTTTTGTCTTTTCGAACGTGGGCTACATCCGATTTCGTAACAACCCGAACATAACTTGCCCGTTCAGTCATTTTACCGCTTAATAATTTATTTAAAAACACACAATTTACTTTACTGCCCAGTTTTAACCTACCTACAATAAACAACTTCCACTTTAAATCAGCGCCATTACAGTATAAATAACTCCAAAAACGTACACAAATAAATCTTTAAAAAGGTACTTATTCAATGGAGTAACCATTTCGTCCAGTTTTCAAAATGTTTTTGTTCTACCGTAATTGCTGTGCGGTACCCATTAATTATATTCAGTAAACAGTACTATTCAGTGTTCATCAATCTGAAATAATCACATAATTATATTCAGGCTCATGAATAGATAAATGTTTTCTCATTGGAATGTAAAATAATGGCAAAGGAGAGCGTCCAGCAGGCTTAGCACGAGCACCGATTTGTCGACGGAAGAATAGACATGTCTAATAAATAAATGATGTACAATAGGAGAAGATAGCTATATTTTTCTATTCATTATCACAGTTCTAAACGAATCATGATTTTGTAGATAATCGTATATACTTTGTGGCCGTCGAGTAGAAGTTTTGTTGTCAGTGTGATTTTGACAGTTTGGGAAGAAATATTCTTCTGAAATAGTCTACATTTATAAGGACCTAGACAAATATCGTTAGAAACGAAAGACTAAATGACAGATTGTAGAAGGATATCTACGGTGCGATAACAAAAATGAAGGAACGAAATGTCACTTTGTATTGAAAAAGCACTGTCTATTCTTCGTAGAAATACAAAGCGTCATGCTAAGCCTGCAGAGGGGTAATTGCGTTACGTTATACAGTATCGTACCGTGTGGTGTCGGACGTAAAGAATAGCACCATCCCATCTCTTCCCGTGGGTGTCGTACGAGGCGACTAAGGGACTTACTAGAGAATGGGCCGTAGCGTTCTCTATGTATTTTACCACCGTACTGCGATCGCCAATCCGCCTGCCAAGCGTCGCGATTATGGCAAATCCCCCTTTTGGGGGAGCCTTGTGCCCAGCAGTAGACGTCTTTCGGCTGATGTGATACACTATCAGTAGGAATGGAGCTACCAAAATGAAGCTTTCATTTCTTAAAATTCATGGCGTTGCTTACTTTGCTAAGTAGTTTTTTTTTTTTTCAAATATTCGTTTTGGTGTTAGAAAAAATTGAATTATTTTGAAGGGTATTGCTAAGGGGCCATCCATAAATTACGTCACACAAATTTTATGGATTTTTGACACCCACGCCCCCTTCCCCCCGGCCTTGTCACATGTGGTCACACTTGTGAAATCCCCTCCCTCGTTGTGTGATGTCACATATTTTTAGATAATTAAATGAAAACATTAGTTTTTCAATTTTTTATTTTGATACAAAATAATCTTGAACTAAATTAACATAAAGTCAAATAATTTAGACACTCCTGTCAAGTACCTTTAATGAGACACAATTGGTTTTCTATTGTTATGGATCTAATTGGATCCAGGTGGTGCTAAACCGATTGGTGATTTTAACATATGACGTCACAAAGCTTTTGATCCCCCTGGCCCTTGTCACACAATGTCACATTTCGTTGACCCCCTCCCACTCCCTCAATGCGTGACGTAATTTATGGATGGCCCCTAAACCTTTGTTTCATAACATAAAATTATTTTATAATTAATCGTGTGTTACGCAATTCAGTCGGCGTCCCTCACTACGCTTGCCGAAGCGCGGTCACCACTACAAGACTCGTCTGCTCCACTGGCCATTGGTCCTTTAACAAATTAAATTTTATTCGTAAAAATCCATAGGTTTCATATTAAACTTCAAATATATCCGACGACTCTGGTTACACATCTCTTTTAATTTTATTTATTTTAAACATAATTGTAGTCCAAATAATTAAAATTGCCAATGAAAAATAAAATTATAAAAATGTCAGAATCGTATTAAAAATTGAATGTCAAATATAAAATTGTGACATTCTAAAATTTTATAAAATTGTCAAAAAATTCAAAGTAAAAAAAAAGCGTTGACCGTACCTAATCTCTCTTTTTTTGTACTGAAACTTAATTTTATTTTCCTTTTCAGGAAACTCTCCGACTCAGATGCCGAGTGAGCCAAAATGTGTGTCAAAAGCCACAGAAACTACCCTAGAACATGCTAAAGTTACTAAAGAGTGCGACTGAGACAAAAAATATTAAAAAAGGACAGCACCTTTAGTGTTACAACGTGTTGACAAAGTGACCGAAATTGGACTAGGTAAAAAGGAGTACATTTTCAGGCCAGGGGCCTAGAAAAATAGGCCTCAGTTAAAGTGGTTTTAAAAAGGTGTTAAAAGTAAATTTAATGTGATAAAATTCGTTTAAATCGGTTTGGAACTTTGGACCCGTCCGTTGTGATTTTTTTACTGTTTCTTTTTTCATAATAAAAAGTGTGATTATTTGTTTCTTTTAATTTAATTATTTCAAGATGTTTGACTAATTTTATTTAACACAATCAATTTAACTTAAAATTGTTAAACAATAAATTTGCCAATTTATTTAATTTAATAAAATAATGTGCAAATAGATTTTTGAATGTTTAATTATTATAAAGAACGATAAATGTCAATTTGATAGAACGAAAAATATCTAGATTGTAAAATAGTTTTGCATCTTCCTCAAGATGTATAAGACTGAATTTGTGTAGAAGTTACACACGTTTAGATAAAACAATTATTTGATTACATTATTGCAATTAATTATTATGATGATTACATTTGAAATACGGCGCAAAATAAGTTAATACTTGATTGTCACATGGTATCTTGTTTGCAAAATTACAGATTAGTAAAGAAAATGTTTTTTTTTTAATGAAATATATTATTATTATTGTTTAAAGGAGACTAGCTAACACAAATATAAATAAGTACGTTGTGAATGTATATAGTGTAAATATTATAAGTATGTTATACGTGAAGTTGCCATACTAGATAAATAGTTAATAACGTGTATCTAAAATAATAATTATTGTCACAAAATCGAGCTTTTATGTTACGAATGATAATTATTATTTATATTGTGTTTGTAAAGGAAAAGGTAAAGATAAGGAAAAATGATTTTCCAAAAGATATACGAAAAGAAAGATAGTATCAACGCTTGAAAAGTGAAAATGTTAAAAATCGTATTGTATGTTACGAGTAATTATTTTAAAAATATTTCGGAATATTGAAAGCTTACTCATGGAGAGAGAAGCGATGTTGTTTAAATGTAAATTATATTAAATATTATAAATATGAATACTTAATGTGATAACAGTTGCATGAATGAATGACATCTCAGTTCACGATGTGTAAAAATATGACTTATTCGTATATAGCGTTCCGATTTGGCCTAAATTTGAGCAAAAACTGTTTTAATGATTAAACTTTGAGTAATTTTTTGTCTACGAAACATTAAAAAAAAAAAAACAATTTCTTTTAAGACAAAGTTATCTAGTAAAATTACATTAAAGTAAGAAACTACATAATAAATTCCTAATAGAATTAAAACGATTTTCTCCATCACCAACATTTTAATTTTATTTTTCAAATATTTTACATTAAAAAAGATAAAAGTTTGAAAATATAAGAGTTTATTCTTTCGATTAAATGTTCGTGAACTGAGTACTGAGATTAGTATTTGATTTTGCAAATTAAAAATTGTTTTTCATTTTTTAACCGACTTCAAAAAAGGAGTACGTTCTATGTTCGACTGTATGTATTTTTCTTTATTAAATTGAGTTTTAAACAGACCAAAATATTTTGCAGGCTAGATTTAAATTAGCGTATTATCTAATATCTGTAAAAAATAGTACCATGACTTAGATTTTATTAATATTTTTAAGGTACAGTCGCTGCTTAAATGATTTGAGTTACCATGGAAGCTTGAGTTATTTCATCTAAGAATATTTTTTGTATGGCTATTGCTTTATGTAGCGAAACCATATGAAAAAAAAAAAACTTTGAATCGGGAATAATAATTTTCGTATTTTTAACTTTTCTTAAATTATTAATCTCATTTTGTAAACGACTGTACCTTTTGCTTTGAGCATTTAATAATTATTTTTATTAATAATTACTAGCATTTTGTATAAACAATTTTTACGTAATTGTTTCGTTTTTTTGTGATGTAAAATTCCTTTGGAAATAATAAATGTGAATTTATAATAAGTGTTGTTTTTTTTTACTTCCCGAATTTCAAAGCGGTGCGTCCCGCCTGTAGTGCGTGATAGTTAGCCCGCATTTACACCAGCATTGAAACCAAAAATGTTATGACAAAGGTCACGGTTAAGGTAAGTTAAAGGTTATCCCCTCTGAAGGTGTTACTCAATTGTGTGTTAAAAATGTCACTGTTTTTGACCTAGGACGTCTAGTTTTTGAGATATTTGCGGAAAACTCAAACGGTTTTTCAAGTTATCAATTGTAAGCTAAGCGCACATTACCGCCGCATTTGGGCCGTAGTAAGTCGCATTTTAAAAGAAGAAAGTGCGGTGCGCTCTGCCTATAGTTTGCTTTAGATAAGCCGCCCGAATCTGCGCCAGCCCTGATAATTTTTTTTAACAAACTTTTCGATCAAGGTCATTTAAAGGTCATCCGGTAATTTTTAGACCTACCTGCGGGGGGTTTCAAGGGGGTGGTGAAAATTATACTGTTATTGACGTAGGACGTGTACTTTTTGAGATATGTACTTATAAAAATCTCAAAACTGGGTTTCCAAGTTATACATAACCTTAGCGCTCATTACTGCCTCGTTGTGTGCAATGGTCCATAAATTAAAGTGATGTGCGAGGGTTTTTACAATGCGATGTGAGATCTACCTCACCCAACAATATTTTGACAAAGATCACGGTCAAGATAAATTAAAGATCATCCGTTAATGTATAGGTGAATTCCAGGGGTTTTTATACAAAGGGGTGCCTTTTTTATTATTTTTGGTCTAGGACGTCTAGTTTTTGATTTAACTCAAACAAGGGTTTCCAAACTGACGTCTTACGCAAATCAAAATCTTTTATTTCACATAAACCTGCATGGGCACTTATGAAACGTCAGAAGCTAGGTCATCAGTTAATCTGTAGGCGAATCCTCGGAGGGTTTTATACAAGGAGGTGATGAAAATTTCACTATTTTTGGACCAGGACGTCTAGTTTTTGGGATATGTGATGAAAATTTCACTATTTTTGGCCTAGGACGTCTTGTTTTTAAGATACAAGTTACAAATTTTTGTAAAGGTAAATGGTCCAACGGCTATCCAAAAACGGAGCATTTTTTGACACCCTAATATGTCAAAACCGGTAAAAATTACAGATTTTCATGACTGTACTTTTCATGTTTTCACGAAACCCATCTTTAAAAATCTTTTCTTATTTTATTTAACAATTTTTGCAAATACATATAAACAGATAGGAACAGAAGAGCCTGCGATGGGACAGTAGTTAAAAACACTTAAAGCTAAAAATAGCTTTAATTTCGGAAGTAGGTTCTTTAGATCTGTATTTTAGTTTTTTGTTTTTTTGACTTTCGACATTAAGGTGAATCTTGTCGACATTTTTTCCATGCAAACTTCGGACGTGTACCAATTATTCCACTGTTCGAAAATGTATATTAACAATTAAACATGGTGTGGTTTTGCCTCATTATTATTATTGTTCGTACGGAAATAGAATACTAAAATTAAAATCGATAGGAGCCAACAAAGATTAGTTTTTCTTGCTTATTTAACCTAACTTTGGGCGTATTTAAGTAGACAATAAAAGAAGTATAAAATCTTCAAAATCATATAAGTACATAATCAAAATACTCAAAAACGACCCAGCCAAAGTTTATATGGGGCCAGCCCGTTCCAAAGAAAATACAGCTGGCTTGAGAACTTCCTACATAATGAAGTCAGTTAAAACAAAAACTATTTCTACAAAATGAAAAATACAAAAAAAAAAACAACCAAAAACGTACCTACATCAAGTTGTAGATTTCTCTGGCTCCTGCGCTAGTTATTTATCTGTGTTGCAGGATCCAGTGTCCTCCCGTAAAACAGACACATAGTGTTCAGTTGTTTTATGACAACACAAGAAGTAAAAAAACAAATCAATAAAAAAAATACAATAAACATACTATCTTGAAAAAAAAAAACCATAAACCCAGGCTAAATAAATAAAGATAAAGATAAAATAATTAAAAAAGTGAGCAAAAAACATTACGATGGTTTTCTTTTTTTTACAATGATTAAAAAAAAAAAACAATGAAAAACAAATTATAAAAAACAATTAACTACTAAATAACTTTAATTTCGGAAGGCGGTGACTTTGGAATATAAACCCTTTTAGAACAAAAATATTTTGCAAATCCGTCTATATGACGGAGTTATGCGCGAACATACATAAAAAAACATAGTAGGTACATAAACATGTCGAATTGATAACCTCCTTCTTTTTGAAGTTGGTTAAAAATGCATTAAGTTACTTGAGTTATCAAAATACACAGAATACGTTGATGACGGCTTCCAGGTAGGGTTGCCAACTCAGTTGATTAGAAATCCGGGAGGTAAAACAAAAGTTATGAAAATCAAAAACCTTTTATTCAAACTTGTATTTTTTTTACACTGCGAGCAGCTTGTAATACCTTTTGATTACAAATAATAAAATCACAGAATTCTTTACATGTGTATATGAAATTTGTGCACACTTGTATTTTAGACTTTCCATGTGTTTCATTCAGCCGATTGCGACTTTTAACCACAGTTCACTTACTACGCTAAAAACACTAAAGCTGGAAGCAATGAGAGAATAGATCGTCGCCACGCCATGCCACTCCCTGCAGTCGCCAGTCCGGGAGATTTTAGCTGCGTTCCTGGAGCCGGGAGATTATAAAATCGAATGCCTTTTTTCCGGGAGAATCCCGGAATTCCGGGAGAGTTGGCAACCCTATTTCCAGGGTCTAGGTTACGTCCGGTATAACCATAACAAAGCTACTGGACCAAATTATCCCATAGAACCTACAAACACCATTATTTGTACTACTTATACACGACATGGGGACTTAACTATGTAAACATTTTGACTCCGCCTCGATTGAAATCAATATTTGTAAATATAGTCTGCTTGTTCGATGGGTGACAGGGAGTGTACATTAGGCACCCACACTGCACTTAATCACTACTTAAAAAATCAAAGCCCGAAATCATATAAAACCATTTCTCCCAGTCTCAAAAAGATAGTCTCCCAGAATTCAGTTGGAAGTCTACTGAGGGAAGTGTGGCATTATTGAAGTTAAAAGCACTATCTAAGTCTTAATGAAGCTAATTACAATAGGGATAAGCGTCTCATCACACTCAAAAATGTCGCTCAAATTTGTATGCAAAAATTTTGAGCTTAATTTTCGTGCAAAATATTGAATTGAGGTCTTGTTCGGTCTTGCCCTACACCCCATAATTTTAAACAAAATCGTTAACACTCAAATTCTTCTCATTATCTTCACAGCGCGACAATTAATTGAAATGGGCCTCTAATCTCAGGAAATTGCTACAATATGGCCTCAAATTAGTATCAAAATTGTTGCTGACCGAAGTATTAAGCATTTTGGACAAGTGGAAGCTATTAAATTATGTGGCGAAATAAGAGCACGTTTTATTAGAAATGAGAGGTCAAGCTGCAGTTATCAAGGTTAGTCAATAGATGGGTGCCCTTCGAGAAATTGATTCTTTTTTGCCTATTTTTCCTATGGCAGTGCTTCAATGGTATTCAGCACACTGGTATTCCTTGATGTCCTGTTGCACAGAAAACGATAATAAAGCCTTTATTAAACAATCTTATAAAACACATATTTCTTATATCTATCTATATACAACGTGTTGATTTGCATCCTCGTCAAATTTCAGGAGGCTGTTCTGAAAGAAATAAATAATCAAATAAAATTACGATACTTGCTCACTAATGAATACATACTTGTTTTTTTCGTTATTTAAATTTAACAATATTTCAGAAAACACCTCTTTCAAAGAACAGAATCGCCCCGTTCCGTATGCTGTAGGCAGTGTCGCACGACTATATCACTGTGTGTTACAGTGCGGTATCACACGGGCCGCGTTTTAACATGCGTGGCCGAAAAAAAAAATGCCAAATGCCGATTTCCGAAAATATGAAAAAAAAAACTACCTATTTTATTATTGATTCGTGTCGAGAATCATTAGCATAGTTATCTCCTTGAATTTGACGAGGATGCAAAACAACACGTTGTATAGGGTGACTGGTAATTAGTGACCGACACACGATTGTACTCATCATTATGAATAACTTTTACTATGGGACCAAACCTGAAATCGCGAAAAAACAAAGATGTTCCCTACATTTATGTTCGCATAACTCGTCAAAATGTAGGGAACAGCGGTCACTAGGTAATTACCAGTCACCCTATATAAAAGGAGAAACTGACCGACTGACAAATCCACACACAGCCGAAACTACTAGGACTAGGAACGTGAAATTTTGCACACGGCTTCCTTTTATAATGTAGGGGAGCACTAAGAAGGCGTTTTAGGAAATTCAACCTTTAAGGGGGTGAAAAGGGGGGACTTTGTTTGTATGAAAAATCTTATTCCGTGAGTTAATAAACTTGAAACTTGGCACAAATACTTATCTATATTAATTATAAAGTTGGTAATATATTGTTTTCTAAACTACCCCCTAAAGGGGGATTGCGGGGTGTCAAAGTTTGTATGGAAGAATTTTAACGCGCGGTCTGATTAACTCGAAACTCAGTATTTATGTCTAAAATCAAATATAAAGAATAACGTGTATCAGAGTTTTTCGAAAATCTACCCCTAAAGGGGTAAAAAAGGGTAGTCCGTAATATTATAAAAGTGAAAGTTTGTGAAGATGATTGGATTTTTGTTACTTAATTACGCAAAAACGGCAAAACGGATTTGGATAAAATTTGGCACATAGATAGATTATAACCTAGATTAACACACAGGATACACACGCGACATCGCGACTCACCTCAGTTGCGGTGCACCTCACCGCAACCTACTTTTTGGCCGCTACGTCAATGGCTTGAAGGCAAAAGCCCTGACGAGCGACCCCACCCTTGGGTTCCTCTTGGCTTCACCGTGGGTGGGAGACCACGGTTACTGAGCCCCCCCGCAACGACAATGCGGGGACCCACTCGGGGGGGATACCAAGACCCTTGAAAGCACGTTAAACACTTGGTCTCGGCTATCATTCGTGGATTTTTGCCAGTCGTTACTGGGATAAGTAGTCGCTCCATGTGCAGATTCAGCTGCACCCGGATAGACTGGAAGCGGACACCAGCATAACTGATAGCGTGTCCAAACTACAAACCATCTTGACCCCTCAAGTCAGCGCTGTTTACAAAGCCAACAGACCATTTTTTTGTGGTAAGTTAATACATGGTGAGAACAGTGGTGACCCGTTGTAGCTTGTAGGTTCGGACCTAGGCAGGCGCTTTATTTTACGGATAAAGGCTAGGCAGAATGATTACATGACAAGCCCTCAAAATCAGATTATAAAACAATGGTTTTTTGACCTCACTCTTGGTGTTCCGCGCGGTCTTTCTGCCTTTATTTTATAATCTGAGCCCTCAAAGTCCTCATACCTAATCTTGATTACTGGGAAAAACAGAGATCAATAAATTGCGCAAAATTGAAGCTGTAGGCTTTAAAATTGATCGTAATAAATATAAATAATATCGCACAATTATTTTTGATCGTTGACAGGTAAAACATTATATAAAATGTGAAATAAATTGAGATATTTCGAGAATAAACGCTTAACAATTTTGCAAATGGCGGCGATATATCGCATCGAATTTTAAGCAGTTAACGAAATAAAATATAAGTGTTACTTTTTAATGCAGCGCGAATTGGTCTTAAATTACGCACTTAAGTTGGTTATCCCAGATTTATAGTGTTTGGTGTTATGGGTAATCGTTTTAGGTTACTCTTTTGGCGATGAGTGAGTAAAAACTTTACGTAACTTTTGTAGAGGTAATTCATGCAAAAACGTCAAAAACATCATCGTTTTTTTTTTTTCGTGTTTTGCAGTTTTTAATGCAAATTAACCTGACCTTCCGTGTATTACAAACCCTACCCCTTAATTGTCTACCTTAATTAATTGACTACCCCTTTGCTTATAATAAATATATATTATAATAAGTAAGGGGTAGGCAGAAGAATGTAACTCGCACACTTCTCGCCAATGCGGGCGAGCCTATTTCTGTAATCATCGATTTTTTTAATTATACGGTTTATTCCTCAAAAAGAATACAATTCACCTATGTATGTACTTAAGTTTATCTACGTATAGTCGTATACGAACTTCTGAAGAAGGGTGGGTACTCGTAAATTAAACATTTGTAGTACCGACTTAGATAAACATTTTTTTCCATACAAACTTCGAGAGTGTTTTACTCCACTGTTCGACAATGTACAGACGCCAGCACATTAAGCTACCCCAATCTGTCAAACTTTGATAGATTTTAACTTAAGCATAAGGTTCATGTTACATTGGGAAATTTTGACAGTTTGGGGTAGCTTTATGTGCTGGCGTCTGTACATCAAAAATTTAACATGGTATGGTTTTGCATCATTATTAATATTGTCTGTACGGCAACAACCTATATAAATAAAAAGAAAAGTCCTGACTGACTGACTCATCAACGCCCAGCCCAAACCCTTGGACCTAGAAAGATGAAATTTTTGCACAGAGGTTCCCTTTATAATGTAGACAAGGAATAAAAAAGGAGTTTTGGAAATTCTACCCTTAAGGGAGTTAAATAGGGGATGCAAGTTCCGCGCGGGCGAAGCCGCTGGCAAAAGCCAATACTAAAATAAAAAGCCATTAAAAAGTTAGGACCCAACAAAGATCCGTTTTTCTTGCTAATTTAACCTAACTTTGGGCGTGTTTAAGTAATAAAAGAATTGTAAAATCTCAAGAACTAAGTCGATACTGACAAAGCAAATATCGAAAAGTTCAATAAACTTTATTGGTTATTGATTTAAGCAGTAGTTTTTTCATAAAACCCGATCTTCCGAAGGACGTTTCAATTTCTTACGTGTCTGTTTTACTATGAAAGATCCTGCATCTCACTCAATAACGTTGTGCGTGTAGACTAGCGTCTAACTGCTCATCACTGATACTACCCAAGCAGCACACATAGCTGTATAGCCACCGGACAACAGAATTTTTGAAAACTCATGGCTGTTATGCCGTTTGTACAAGGGCATTATATCCGGCTACACAGCTTCTATAATTCTAAATTTGGCCCCAAATTAGCCAGCCCTGAGCATTGTAGTAGCTTGTTAATAGCATTCCAGAGCATTGTAAGAGCATTACATGGGCTGGACAATAGCTTAGACAGCTGTCAAGATGCCACTATCAAGCTCCTTTAATTCTCTTAGACAGCCCAAAGATGTTGTATGGCTTACTAACGGCGATTGTTAAATCTACAAAGAAATAGCAACAAAAGTCTATTTGGACAGCGCAACTGTTATGCCAAACTATAATCTGTAGGCAAATATAATTAATTTCCAATTTAAGGTAAGTAATTTTTCACGTTTATTTGCATCTCTATCGGTAAATTGTACTGCGGGTGCAATTTTACTGTTAATATATTAGGTGATATTATCAAATATTACACGCGCCATCGAAATAATACAGTTTTACTAAAATAAATATATAAAATAAATACGGTGTGGAATCATTTATGGATTTTTACAAAAAAATACCATCTTATGAGCACTATCATCTATTTGTAGCTATGAAATAGTGTGTTTTACTTTAATAGCTCTGAAATATCATAAAAATTTAACAGATTTCCGTTTTTTTTTCCATATTTAATCGTTTTGTATACATTAAAATGGCGTCAATTTGTTATCCAGCTATAATTCTAACTAAATTCTCTACAACTTCACTTTGCCGTGCAATGGCCATATTTAATTCTATTAACCAGCTGAGAACTGGACGCTAGCTGCACAATGGTTTTCAGTTATTCTAACGAATGGTGAAAGCAGCGTCTTAGGGTTCTCTAATCTTGATAGAAAACCATTTCGGGCATTTTGTAATCAATTAATAATAGTGTATATATTTTTGTTATAGTGCTTGTAATAGATGCTTTGGCGCTTTAGAGCGTTTTACGTATTGGCACAAATACTAAATTCGCATACTTAATTATCTCTTACTTATGACGTAGTAGGTAAAGATGCTAATTTTATTGCTAATTAATTATTTTTGTTTTCAGAAAATAGAAATGTCGTTCAAAAAGAAAGAGGGAAAGAAAAATTATCATACCAAGTGCTTGGGAAAAGGATTGAGATGGCCTATTAAAAACGTCACTTCGAAATTGAATAAACTAGAATATTCAAAGCCTCATACAGATTGGAAAAAAAAATGCAATGCATAATGAAACGGTCATCCATTGCAACTTATAATAATGCATAAAAAGTATTAACTGAAATGTTGAACCATAGTAACACGTCTGGAGAAATAAATATATTAGACGAAATCGTTGACCACAACACATTTAGTACCTACATATTTAATAACGTTATCTCATGACGTTGCTCAAAAGTGTTTTTTTTAAATATTTGGTTCATTAGTTGGTTATTTATTCTGTAACAGTAACAGTATTCTGCTTAAATAACCAACTAATGGTTTAACATATAGAATTACCAAAGCCAAATATGGAGTATGTGACTGATAAAATTAAACGCAGTAAATGTATACCATTACTTTGATTTTTATTGACCATTCCTTACCCAACAGCTATTAATAAATAAAAACTTCTGAGTGCCACTGACACGTCTTTATTGTTTTGTAACGGTCAAACAATATTAAAATGTGTCTTCTCATAAAGACGTGGCGCTAAGGGCATGAAAATGTACGTACGTTTTATAAAGCCCTTGCGGGTGAATCGCAGAAAAAAACATCTAATCATGACTGCTATGATCTTGCTAGTTGATAGAAGGATTCCGTCATTCAATAACTGTTTTATTTCTACTACAAAATCTTCTAGATAAATATCAAGATTCTTCGGTTTTCCGACACCATAATAAACGCCAATGATAAATGGTTGGCTATTTCGAAAACATTACACAAAATCGGCCAATCATTATTCTACACCTATTTAATCGCCGATTAAATAGGTGTGGAATAAAATGAGTAGTCAAGAACTAAAATTCACACCGACACCTCGACTTCTGGTGCAAAAATAGTACTGTATTTTTTTTCTTTTCTTTTGCTTATATCTCGAAAATGGTGTGTCCTATCGCAAAAATAATGAAAATTTCGACCCCCTTTAGGAAGCCCCAAACACCTCTAAAACTCAACATGTGGGTAATAATTTTTCATTTTTTCCATGAAAATTCCATATAAATCACGTCGAGGCTGCCGACCCCGGCGCGCTGCTGGCTCTAAAAAAAAACACGGGGTAGGGCAAACAAGTACCACGTTGCGAAGCCACGAAACCAAAACATTGGGCACGCCACGATTGCGGCGGTAAGTCCCCTCTTTGAGGAGTGGTTTGAGAGGCGGCATGGCGTCCTCACCTTCCGCCTGACGCAGGTCCTCACCGGACACGGTTGTTTCGGGAGGTTCCTGTTTCGGATAGGGCGGGAGGAAACGCCCGGGTGTTTCCACTGCGAAGATCGCCCTGAGGACACGGTGGAGCACACGGTGGCGGTCTGCCCTGCTTGGGCGGAGCACCGCCGTGTCCTCGTGGAGGCGATCGGCGGCGGCGATCTCTCGCGTCCGGCCCTGGTCCAGGCCATGGTACGGAGCGAGAGGGCATGGGGAGCCGTCACCTCCTTCAGCGAAGCAGTGATGCTCGCGAAGAGGGAGGCGGCGCACGTGAGGGAGAGGCAGCATATGCGCCCTCGCGACCCCAGCCGCCGCAGGATACGGAGACGCCCTGGGCGTCGGGAATCCCAGGCCGATTTCCGGCCACCGTAGGCATGGGCTTGCGGACGGCGAGTAATGGGTAGCTCGCTGTCCGGTAAGGACCAAGCCCAAGTCGACGGCGCGTTGTGTTCCACGCGCGCCTCAAAGAGATGTCAGCACAAATAGTGATGGGACCCGCAAGGGTCGATGCCTGCCAGGGGTGCGGGTTTGTTCGAAAGAGACACCACAGCCCCTGGCTTAAGGGCTACTGAAGGAACACGGGTGGGTTTTAGTCAGTAAAAGTCTGACACGCCCTCCTGCTCCACCCAGAGCGGGAGAAGTTATTTGATGATTTCCCACCCAAAAAAAAAAAAAAAAAACGAAACCAAAACATACCACGTGCGAGTCGCGATTGTCAAATTCGATTTTAGTTGTGTCAAAATTGTTTTTAAATTTGGAGATATTTTTTTTTAGTTAAGATTCTCATAGTCAAAAGTAAGGAATTTGAGTTATAGTTTAATTAGTTTAGTTCGGTGTACAACAGAATTGGCACCAATGCCACTTACTTAAAACTATAGTTAGCGGATTGATTAGTACATTGTGCCAGTATTCACCACCAATTCGATTAATTTTATGGTAATTTTTCTACCTGTACCTATGTAGAATCGTTCTCGGATCTTTTTGTACAATATCTGGTACGAAAAGACCCGAGAACGATTCATTTCATTCATTCAAAAATCTTTAATTCACTATTATTAGTAATTCCATCAGTGCATCTTGAGCAATATTTCTGTTTATTGCCTATAAAATATAATATTATCTCCCTCATGTCTGGTTTGATTC
Source organism: Polymixis flavicincta (assembly GCA_949987655.1). Taxonomy (NCBI): domain Eukaryota; kingdom Metazoa; phylum Arthropoda; class Insecta; order Lepidoptera; family Noctuidae; genus Polymixis; species Polymixis flavicincta. The sequence continues at coordinate 11,960,786 of OX465197.1, forward strand.
AAAACTTTCACACCCCCACCACTTCTACTTACAATCATTGTTTTAGAAAGGTCACTGACCGTATCCTTAAATTGTACGGAACTATGATCATTGGTAACAAAATCTATGTGATTAATTCGCGTTACGGGGTTATGACAAAATTGACGTTATCATAGCACTACTCACCTAAGTCTACTCTTCAATAATTCTAGAGGCTGTGAAATAGCTAATATTTACACTATAAGCTTTGGAATTAAAGTGGAGTAATACTACACTAATTTACAGCTCATGCAGTCGTTAAATGCTTTTAGCCAGCTAGTGTCAAGCTCATTGAGGAAGCATTATAATAGAATTATTTTACACCATAAAAGAATACCAATGGCATAATTAAATTCTCTAATACAGTTCAAAGCTTAGAAAGGGTGTTACTTTATCTCGTTAGCCAGCTGTTTACAAGCGTCGGTCTTCTTGACCTACTAGTAGCATTATACGTAGCCAAACGCTGGACAATGGTTCTTTCAAGTTCTACTAAAATGCATTTTGATGTGTTTTTGTCCAATGTACAGCCATTAGTCAGCTGTGCTGTTTTACAGTGTAGAGATCACCCCCCATACAGCCCCAAGAATCGTCTTATCCATTAGTACAGCTACGTAAGAGCCGTTGGCTGTTATATAGCTTGTTTATGGATGTAATCTTCGCTAATGTGCTGCTTGGGTACCTCTGTCGGACACGAAGCCTGGTGAGACAGCGTACTTTTTAGCCAGGCCCACCAGTGAGACCACGACTAAAAAGCATTATACAATACAACCAAAACTAATTTTTTGAAACCAAATTGTTATTGTTAAGAAAATCAGGTTCCGTACATTTTTAGGGCGAGGGGCTTATGGCTAAGTAATATATGCCGCACGGGTCGATCCATCAGGTTGAGTTACGCTTGCCGCGGTTGGTTCATGATGGGTGACCATCTTTATATATCAAGACCCCTCCGTGCCTTGGAAAGGCTGTCATCTTTGGATCAAAGATCTTTGACAGTTGTTATGGGTCGTCAGAAACCTGAAAGTCAGACAACCGGTCTTACCAAGGGTTATCGTATTACCCAGTAACCGGGTTGTGAAGGTCAGATAGGCAGTCGCTCCATGTTAAATACTGGTATTCAACAGCACCCGGTCAGACTGGAAGGTGACCCCAACATAGTTGGGAAAAGGCTAGACATATGACATTTTTAGCGCGTAGATTTTGGACATATATTGATATTGGGAAGGCTTCCCACAAGGTGTACTAATGACCTTGTGAAGGCCGCGGGAATCCGCTGGATGTGGGAAGCATAAGACCGGTCGGAGTGGAGGAGCCTGGGGGTGGCCTATGTCCAGCAGTGGACGTCTTTCGGCTGAAATGATGATGATGATGATATATTGCACTTTTGTATGGAAAAGCAGATTCTTTTTTTTAAACTGACGTAAAAGTTCAACGCAGTCTAGAATTATTTACCTACTACTGAATCCATAGTTGTGCATTGACAGCGGTGCGGGTTGTTCGAAAGAGATACCGTCGCCCCTGGCACACAGGCAACTGAGGGAACACGGGTGGGTTTTAATCAGTAAAAGTCTGACACGCCCTCCTGCTCCACCCAGAGCGGGAGAAGTCATTAGATGATTTCCCATACAAAAAAAAAAATCCCCGTATCATAAGTTTTATCAATAGGACACGCCTGGTTACCTACGGGCCTTAATCTACATACAGTGAATCTCGGAGGACTAATTACATTAGATTGTAGTATACAACTATTGACAGATAGCTAATAGCGTGCCCAAAGTACATACATACCATCCTTGACTACTCATGTCAGCGTTGTGTGCAAAGTCAACAGATTTTTTTTCGGTAAATAAATATATGGTGAGAAGCGGTGGCTCAGTGACTACGGCCGCAGCTTACGACTTGTAGCTCGTAGGTATCCCAGATGCAAAGCAAAGCATGTATCCCAGATACATGCTTTGCTTTGTGTAAATTATTTCGTCACCACTGCTCTCAAAACGGTGAAGGTAAACATTGCGAGAAAACAAACATGTCCTAGAACTAAAAATTCCAAGACATGTGACATTTACCCCACTGAGCCGTTGTATGTTTGTGACTCGATTCCTATAAAAACTGCTGAACGGGTTTGGATGAAATTTGGCTCACAGATAGTTTACTCACTTTAGTTTAAGATTAAATTCCTTTTTACTGTCCTCATGTAGTCTCTTACAAGCCGTAACCCATTCCTATTTGCTAGCCACAAGGCACTACCACATTTATGTAAATGCCCACTTGGCAACGTCGGAAGCAATGTGGTCACACTATCCGCCCGACAAATGGTTACATACCTGTGTCGTGCTTAGAGTACAGATAGGTGGAATAAAACCACCCTTTCTGTTTGTGAGTATGTGTCAAATTGTCGTAGTTGAATCATGTATCTCATAACGGCACCAGTATAAATATTTTGTGTGGCGCAGTTTTTGAAGTATTTGTGCAGAGGCATTGCACACCAGTAACACCACTTTCAATCCATTTAAAGTCTTGTTAATCATTAACTCGACATTCATTTGGTTACAACTACACAAAACTGACGTCACGTGTGGTCACGTGATAAAAAAAAACATCGTAAGGAGCGTTATGGCGGTAAATTCAAAACAACGAAATATACATTTGATTTTAATCGTTTTTAATTGAGAAAATGGATTAAAATCTATTTATTTTTATTTTTCTATTATACAGTTCGTTCCAATCTTCAAAATAAAATAGTTTTTAATAAATTGGAAAATACCCTATTGTGTCAAGTTACTTGTACTAAGTTGTTCAGGTTAAGTTGTATTTTGATTAAAATACGATTCGCGACCGTAATACCTACATATTTATTACAAGAAAACAATGAATGAGTACAGACGCCAGCACATGAAGCTACCTCAAACTGTCAACTTTTCCCAATTGAACGTGAATCTTATGCTTATGGAATAAAGCTGAAAATTTATCAAAGAAATTTGACAGATTGGGGTAGCTTGATGTGCTGGCGTCTTTACATACACTTTTGTATTTAAAAGAAGTTAAACTATTAATTTTGTGTGGCCTACTGTGAACACAAAAACCGAAACAATGTCAGAGGTAAGTAGGAAGGATGTATAGTAGTGGGGAGGAAGTTTTCATAGGTTCTCTCATTATATCATCATCAACATCATTTCAGCCGAAAGACGTCCACTGCTGGACATAGGCCTCCCCCAAGCTCCTCCACTTCGACCGGTTCTGTGCTTTTTGCATCCAGCGGATTCCTGCGGCCTTCACAAGGTCATCGGTCCATATTGTGGGAGGCGTTCCAACGCTACATGTTACAGTACGCGATCGCCACTTTGGAACCTTTCGGCCACATCGGCTATCTTTTCTGCGAGCAATGTGCCTTGCCCACTGCCACTTAAGTTTGGCAATTCTTCGGGCAATGTCGGTTGCCTTGGTTTATTATACCATGTCATCATAATGTCACTGCACTATGCAAGGGTTATTTCCCACTAAGACCATTCAACGTTATCCTTCTAAACGCACAACAAACTGCAGGACACAAAAAACATTAGTTCCTGCTATCACAGTAAGTAATGTCGCGACAAAGATCCTCGGTAGGATGGCGGGTAGATAAGATTATCTTGGGTTATTTATAAAACCGAGCTAGGGAGGGTATAGAGGCAGTGTTGTTGGCGTGGAGGAAAGATATGTATCTTTCTTCTACATCCTTTTAACATATGTCGTAATGGTTAAGTTATCAAGTCTTTATGATTACTTTGGGCTGGTTACCGGAAAGGGACGCGCTAGAAGGACATAAAGTGACCTTATTGGTGATGTTCTTCAGAAAGGTGAGATACAGACGCCAGCAGGTCAACCTACCCCAAACTGTCAAATTTTCCCAATTGAACATGAACCTTATGCTTACAGTATAAACTTGAAAATCTATCAAATAAATTTGACAGATTGGAGTAGCTTGATGTGCTGGCGTCTGTACCTATCTAGTACCTACTCGCAACTGCATTTTTTTTTTCTATTCTGGAAACTTGCAGCTGTTTAATAAACAGTGTTATTAGACACTATGAAAGTGAAGGCCATTTACAAATTTCCACTGATAAATACATATCATGAAAACAAAAATAAAAAAAAAAGCATTCTAGTTTGAATCGAACTCGTGTGCCAAGGGTTCCGTACCTACATTATACCGTCATTATTATCTACTTAAGGAGTTTTATTAAACCTATGTGTACCTTGAGCTACCTGTTTGTTACCACTCTTTGTATCGCAACCAAAATACCCTTTCAGATCCAAACGTAAGCATCTGCTGCAGGAAACAATACGATCACTATCTTTTTATTCGTTTCAAACAGGTTCCATCAGCTTAGAGCTGGTAATTTGACCAAAAAGGCGATTGTTGTGCATTCTCTTTGTTGTCTCTCGTTAAGGAGATAACAGGTGTGTTTGTATGTGGTTGTTACAGATAAAAGATCTTTCACTGGTATGGTTCCCTGGACTATAAACACCGTTATAGATTGCGGCACGTAAGTTGAACCAAAATCAGTACAAACAACGGAAGGAGCGCGTGCACTCGTTCCCTCGCACGTAAAAATAATGAGGTCACCAAAATAAAAATCAAAAGTCATTTATTCAAACTAGGCTGAGAGTCAGCACTTCTTGAACGTCAAAATTACATAAGACAGTCCCCCAAAAACGCCCGACCTTCACCACTTCCTAGTGCTTTAGCTGGGAAGAAGATTATTTTTTTATAAATTCTTTATTTTCTCTTCCACAAATAACACAAGTAAAAACATAATACATACAATTAAAAGGAACGAACTTGAACTTAGGACATAATTATTTTAATTAAACATATAGGCAAAATATTTTATTTGTGGGAGACTGGCGCCTAAACTAAGCCGAAGCCTGTATTTCGGGACACCAGGACCCCACCAAGAAGCTTAAATACAGAGATGAAACATAACAATATAAGTGCAATTGGTATTCTCATAATCTATGAAGTACAGTGAAATATAACAGAGCAGGGAAGAGTGTGTGAATATTTTGATAGTGTATGTGTGTTGTGTGATGAGTATGTATGTAGTGTATGCGGTGAATGTGTGGTGTGTGGTGAGTGTATGTGAAAGTTAATGTCTGGTATGAAATTTCAGATGTTATAAATACTACAAAAATAAAAACAAAATAAATAAGTTTAATTTTAGTCTTTGTTTTTATTTCTTTATTTCTAGGATTTCTTTAGTTTGTTGATAGTCCAATCCTAGGAGCCATGCAATTACTTTTCTTTTACATACTTGTGAATTATCTTTCATCACATCCTCAAGTTTATTAATGTGATCGTACCATCTAGGACTAATAAAGTTATAGAATTTTTGTGCAAATATAGTTCTTGTTTTATAGGTTTTGCAAACAGCATAATGCCTTCTTGTGTTCATTATTCCTTGAGTAAACGCTGATGGATCTTTATGCTGTCGAAGGATACTTAATAGTATTTATAACTGTCTAACAGTTAATACTCCAGTTTCCTGATATAATTTCCGGGTAGAAAAGAGTCTAGGTTTGAAAAAGGTAACCTATAAGATCAATCTTTGAGCTCTCTCCAGTTCCAATAACTTAGTTATTGATGCGGCGCAACAAACTCCCCAGCAGCACAGCTATCTGTTAGGTTGGAAGAACTTGATTCTATGCAATAATAGGTATGTGTTCAACCTTCTAGCATAGTCAAGTAACGTGTACTGAAGTTTGGAAATAAATTACAGATCACGGCACGTAAGTTGAACCAAAATCCGCCATTTTGGTTCAACTTATGCGCTGCGATCTGTACTAACCTTGATAATTGTGCAAGTGATTTGGCCACAGTGTACAATATCTACCTACAAAATATATTTATTTATATAATGATAAATGATATCATATTTCTCGTGCCGCAAATGTCATGGTTGCCAAATATTCATAAGATTTGTAGTGATTTTAAATAACAGGTCTAAATAAACTTCCCATACGATAGCACCAACAAACAAACCAAAAATAAACTAAGATTACAACTAACTTTCTGATACTGCAACGCGTCAAGACGACAAAAAGTTGTGCAAACTTACCCCGTGGCAACGAGCTACATACTCAAGCGACAAGCTTCTAGCAACAGCGACTGCATTATCAGCATTTAATATTCCCACTGCTGGGACACAGGCTTCCTATCTTACAAAAGGAGTGGGACATCTACCACGAACACCCAATGCGGGTTGGTAGCCGTCACATCTTCGAATTGTAGTTCTAGGACATGGCGGTTTCCTCACGATGTTTTCCTTCACCGTTTTGAGAGCAGTGGTGATGAAATTCTTCACACTAAGTAAAACAGGCCTTCGAACCCACGACCGACGACTCGTCAGTGGGGCAAAAAGACCAATGGGAAAAAACAAATGAAAAAAGTTGATTTGAACATGCCACAAGTCACCGCGAAGTGACTTGCAGAGAAACGGGCGAAAAAAAGTGACGAGCACGCGCATCGCTTGACGTAACTCGCATCGCTCATGACGGTGAACGGACCCTTATACCGTCACGAGTCTGTAAAGCCTTCAGGCGGAGATAACGTCCCCCTTCTTCATGCCTCTTGGGCCCCTGTAGGTCCCTGGGCCCCTCGGACTATGCAAAACTTCCGCGACACAGCACAGCTCAGGTTCCAGTCTTGTACACTTATTTATTTCAGCCCTCGTTTCTTAGTTTTTCAGTTTTTAAAACTGTTACATGAGGAAATATGGTGTGGTTTTATGTCATAAAAAATTTCGTTGAATGCTTTTTTTTTCACAATGGCCATCGTTCAGCATAATGCTACGACCTTATACGACAGAGCCCCAGCGCTGGTTTTAAACGCGGATCAGTAGATAATTTGATTTGTTGAGGTCAAATGAAAATAATAATCCTTCTATATACAAGTAGGTACAACCGCATGGTTAAACTGGGAAAAGAAACAATAAAACCAAAAAAAAACGAAACTACAACAACACCAACACCAACCAATAACAACAACAACTGTAATAAAAAAAACTTGTTAGAAGAGGTTTTTTTTTTGTGTTCCACTACGCTGTGTAGCGATGAAAAGCTGCATTCACTTGGAATGTATGTGCTTCGTGAGATATATTAGCGGATACACGCGGCAAGTGCCATTTATGAAACATAAGAAAATACAGCACCAGGACGACATTGTCAGGGTTATCACGTAAGAGTAAGGTAATTAAATATAATAACTCTTTATGAGACGAGCGTCGTCACCGAGGTAGGCCTAAGAAACGCTGGCGTGACGATTTGGACTTGTTTGTTCCTAACCGAATGGCTAGAGAAGGCACAGCAACAAAGTAGGAAAATATTTGTGTGAATCTATAAAATAATAAAGTAATATTACTTCATGACGCTTTATTCTATGACTTATCGAGCTAGAAATCAGGGTAAGGTTTATTGGATCAAAATTAAATCAAAATATTTTATTTCACATAAACCTGCATGGGCACTTATGAAACGTCAGAAGCTAAGTAGGTGCTAGCACCTTAATTAGTTGATCTACACCTAGGTGTAGATTAACTAATTTAACTCAACTGAAAATAAAATGCAAATTTTCTGTGTTTTCCAGAATTAATTAGTAAAATATTCCAAAATTATAATTCAACAATTCAATAGAAAAAAACATGGTCTTCTGCTTATTAATTCGATGTTTTCAAAGACTACTTGAACCATAAGCAAAATAATATTTCAACCCTAAAATACCAAAGGAAAGTTTAGTTCACCCCCACGCATGAATATTTTCACCCTTAAAATTCGCACAACCCTACCTCCAGTTAGAATCACGGTTCGCGACACCGTGAAACTAAAGTTAAAATAACAAAAAGTGGAGTTGAAATTTAATTCCAACGGTCTCGTCGCGTTTCGTTGAAAAGAATTCGTTGAAAATTGCATTTCAACTAAATAAATAACTTTCAAAACGTCTGTACAATGTAAGGTATTGTTTTTGTTGGGATTTGAATAATTTTAAGCGAATTTGGAGAGCGTGTGACATTTATTTATGAATTTAATGTAACTTTATAAATGAAGTATGGAAGAAAAAGACTTGCGCAGACCCCAAATAAATTGGCATAAGGCAACGGGGTGCTGATGTAAAAAAAAAAATATGTGGACTTTTTTATTCCTTAGGAAACTTTTAGCCAGGTAGCCACAGCGTGATAAAGATATGAGAACATGACCAAACTTCTCATTTTTCAACGGCAATGGTCATTGAAAACTTTAAAAAACTAAAGAACTTTATTCGAGTATTTATTTTTGAATAATTTGCAATCTTATTAGGTACATGAAAAGGTATTTAAATTACAGAAACACGTGAAAATTGAATACCGAAATATTAATAGCAAAGTGGTTTTCTATCCTCCACAAACTAAACTCAAATCTAAACCTAGATAGATTGTATCCAAGCGAACACGTCAGTAGATCTATCAATTCCCAGGATATTAGCAGAGTTCGATTTCCTATGGGCGTGTCAGTTTCACGTCTAAGAGAAATCTTTATGATGTTTACTAAGACGTGGCCTTTCTTGTTTCAATATACTTAGTAAAGGACTTTGAAGTTGATTTTACAGTTATTTATTGAATACTTCAAACACACAAATGCACAGATACGGACTTGGTGCCATGGGCATTTCTACCAGTCAACGTTTGGGTGATGCAGAAACAAACAGTGGTAGATAAAATGAAAAAAATTGAGGAATAAATCGATCTATCTTTTATTATCTTTTTCCCGGGAAAATATTGCTGTCTACGTCATAGCCCTCGCATGTCAAGTGCACACCATGTGTTCCGATAACAATAGAATTTCTATTGTGTCTAGTAATTAGACGTGCGACGGGTTAAAAGCAAACGTTTCGCCTCTTGAATGCGCACTGTCTAAACAATTCAAAACTGCACGATATTACACTGTTTTTCTACGTGACAACATTCCCGAGAACGAATAAAAATTGAAAAAATTTTTTTATTAAAAAGTTTTTATTTTATAATTTTTTGTGGCTATAATCTACTAATTACTACATGCTTAATTTTTGATTTAATACACAACTCAGTATTAAAATCTGTGAGTAAACAATTAATCATCTCCTGTTTTCTTACCCTTAGGGTTGGAATTTTTCTTCGAAATTTATATGGGACCAACTTTGGGGAAGACCATTTCCAATAAAAAAAGAATTATCAAAATCGGACTACTCTGGAAAAAGTTATGCGTGGTCATACATAAACAAAAAACAAAAAAAAAAATACGCGTCGAATTGAGTAACCTCCTCCGTTTTTTCGTCGGTTCAAAAATAAAAGTCACATCTTTCCAATAACACAAACAGCAGTTTGCACGAAACCAAATACAAGAACAATACCTTACAATATTGCCATTCTAACTCAAAAATATCATTTCATTTTTCTGATCTTATATCCACTAAAAACTAAGCATCAACATACTTCCTAACGTGTTCCTAGCTTCCTGATATCCAGCCATTTCATAGTCAACCCTAAACTTGCTAAGGTAGGGGTGAAATTCGAGGGGTGAAATTTGCTCATGCATAATGCACTCGCTACATTACATTTTATTATGGATTGAAAACTTGGCATTTGTTTCCATATGCTAACAACCATTTGTTTCAACGTGTTTTGTGCAAAACTTAGCTGTTTTGTCGCATTTAAATGTTATTTATTTAGGCTAAAGAACGGATAAAGAATGGGAGTTTGTGTTTACGGCACTTTCGTCAGGTTGGACAATTGTAAGCAGTTTTAATTATTCTTGTGGTGCACTATGTAGGACTGAATAGAACAGAATAGGTAAGTCATAGTGGTACTGGTAACGTGAAAAGCACTCACTCAAAAATTACTATACCACAATAAAAAAAAAATAAAAAAAAAAATGTTTATTTCTCACCATTTCAAGTTACAATTTTAACAATAAGGGGGGGTAAGGGGGTATTGTTAATCTAATTATTGTGGTATGGTTTTTTTATTCTATGTACATTTTTGTGCACTGGTCGCCCAGTGGTAACGGCCGCGACTTACGAGTTGCAGGTTCGAACCCCGACAGGCACAGCGCCTGTCGGGGTTCGAACCTCACTGCTCTCAAAACCGTGAAAGAAAACATCGTGAGGCAATCAACATATCCTAGAACCAAAAAAAATCGAAGACATGTGACATTGCCAAGCCGCAATGGACTCGCGTGGTGGATTACGGCCCACTCCCTCTCGGAGAGAGGAGGCCTGTGTCCCAGCAGTGTGAACATTATAGGCTGATAATTCAATGTAATGTATTGTAATTTTCGTCACATAATTATAATTATGTAATTAACTACCATCGCCTCGCGGTTTCATTAACACAAGTCTTGATCATGTCGGAATATTGGGGTAAAAAGTATTCTATGTCCGAATCCAGGTCATGGTCTATCCATGAGCTATATTTAATCCAAATGCGTTCTGCTGTTTTAGCGTGAAAGTGTAACAAACAAACAAACAAGAAAACAAATCGTTTCTCTTTATAATATTTATTTATTTTATTTATTTAACCATTTATGTACACACTAAATAAACAGACAAGAAGATTAGAACAGAAAAATAGGTACAGGGGTGACGCTTATTTCTAAAGAAATCTCTTCCAGCATACCTGCGATAGGAGGAAACATAAAGAGATGTAGACAACGTGTGTAAGAGTAAAAGGGAAAATAAACTACATTTATAACTAATAATATAATAACATACATACTTGGACTATACATACTTACATATATACATACACCTAAAATAAATATCACTATAATATTAATAATAATGCTGTAAATTAAATAATACATACACAACTATGACGATGTCGACAGATAATGTTCTTTCACTCTTCTTTTAAAAACTGCAACAGTTTGGCAGTCCCTAATGAAATAAATAATACATTTAAAAAGAGTAACTGAGGAGTTCGTAACTCATTCTTCTTCGTAAGAATTTTTTTTGGAAGGAGCAACTAGAATCAGCCATATTTGCTTGCACATTTTAAAGTTCCAAAATTATTTTTATGTGCCTACTAGCTTTTGCCAGCGGCTTCGCCCACGTGTTGGTCAAAAATTATCCCAAGAGAACGTGTAAATTATTTTTATAAGAGTAACCGTGAAGTTTCTTGACAAATTGGAACCGTTTACCTAGCTTCTGACGTTTCATAAGTGCCCATGCAGGTTTATGTGAAATAAAATATTTTGATTTGCTTTGATGTACTATGGGGATAAAAAGTATCCTGTATGTGTTATTCCTGGTTACAAACTATATGTGTGTCAAACATCCAAATTCGTTCAGCCGTTTTTGCGTGATGGAGTAACAAACATCCAAACATACAAATTTTCACATTTATTAATATAGTAAGATTTGGTAAATGATTTGAATTTGATGTTGAGGTCTTATTTGTAATGCAATTTTTAACCTCTAAATAAAAACCGCCCCAAGGCATTTCTAGAGATTCGATAGTTAAATCTAAACTAGACGACAATCTCCGCGTTGCTCACAATTTCCACTAAATTTGTTCAAACTTCTAAAAGTAGGTATCCAAGAAAAGCAAGTTAAAGAGCTTCGCTGAAAAGCGTCGAAACATAAAACAAATGAAAACTGTTTCCGAAAAACCCGAATTCACATTTTCTTTTTGGTATTTATTTCGTGAACCAACCAAAGCTTTTAGAGTTTGCACCGTTTTGACAGCGCGACCTGCCTAACTGAGTGCGTCGGTTCCCCAGGAGAGTTGGAAACAAAGTGAAAAAAAAAACAGGGCGTATTTCTATGTTCTAGAATATTTTTAAAGGATAAATTGATAAAGAAGGGTTAAAATAAATATGCAATGACATTTACTTAGATATTTAAACGGGAATTGATCACGTTCATATAGTCTTTTTTTCACATAATTTAACGCCTTGTTTCCCCAAAGGATTGGGCACGTACGTACACCTACATTTTACCTATTATGTTTAAGGGTAATCTAGTCGCGGGCTCGAACTAACTGTTGGGCCTGGCTAAAAAGCACGCTGTCTCACCAGGCAACGTGTCCGACAGAGGTAGTACCCGTGAAGAGCAGTTGGACGCTAGTTTACAAGCAAAACTTTATTGAGTGAGATGCAGGATCATTTATAGTAAAACAGGCGCGTAAAAAATAAAAAAAGTCCTTTGGAACATCGGGTTTTATGAAAAAACCACTGCATAAATCAATGACCAATAAAGTTTATTGAACTTTCTAATATTTGAGCTTTAGGTTAAAAAAAAATAGTTTTGGTTGTATTGTATAATGCTTTTTAGTCGCGGTCTCACTGGTGGGCCTGGCTAAAAAGAAACGCTGTCTCACCAGGCATCGTGTCCGACAGAGGTAGTATCAGTGATGAGCATGGGCACGCCATGATTGCGGCGGTAAGTCCCCTCTTTGAGAAGTGGCTTGAGAGGCGGCATGGCGTCCTCACCTTCCGCCTGACGCAGGTCCTCACCGGACACGGCTGTTTCGGGAGGTTCCTGTTTCGGATAGGGCGGGAGGAAACGCCCGGGTGTTTCCACTGTGAAGATCGCCCTGAGGACACGGTGTAGCACACGGTGGCGGTCTGCCCGGCTTGGGCGGATTACCGCCGTGTCCTCGTGGAAGCGATCGGCGGCGGCAATCTCTCGCGTCCGGCCCTGGTCCAGGCCATGGTACGGAGCGAGAGGGCATGGAGAGCCGTCACCTCCTTCAGCGAAGCAGTAATGCTCGCGAAGAGGGAGGCGGCGCACGTGAGGTAGAGGCAGCATATGCGCCCTCGCGACCCTAGCCGCCGCAGGATACGGAGACGCCCTGGGCGTCGGGAATCCCAGGCCGATTTCCGGCCACCGTAGGCATGGGCTTGCGGACGGCGAGTAATGGGTAGCTCGCAGTCCGGTAAGGACCAAGCCCAAGTTGACGGCGCGTTGTGTTCCACGCGCGCCTCAAAGAGATGTCAGCACAAAAAATGATGGGGCCCGCAAGGCCCGATGCCTGCCAGGGGTGCGGGTTTGTTCGAAAGAGACACCACAGCCCCTGGCATACGGGCTACTGAAGGAAAACGGGTGGGTTTTAGTCAGTAAAAGTCTGACGCCCTCCTGCTCCACCCAGAGCGGGAGAAGTTATTTGATGATTTCCCACCCAAAAAAATTAAAAAAATATCAGTGATGAGCAGTTAGACGCTAGTCTACACATACAACGTTACTGAGTGAAATGCAGGATTATTTATTTTACTATAAAGCGCGTAAAAAATCAAAAAAAGTCCTTCGGAAGATCGGGTTTTATGGAAAAACCACTGCATAAATCAATGACGAATAAAGTTTATTGAACTTTCTAATATTTGAGCTTTATCGGTACTGACTTGGTTTTGGAGATTGTACACTTTTTTATTATTTAAAAAAGCCCAAAGTTAGGTAAAATTAGCAAGAAAATCGAATCTTTCTTGACTCCTAAATTTTGAATGGCTTTTTATTTTAGTATAGACAATATAAATGATGAGACAAAACCAAACCATCTTTAATTTTTTATGTACAGTCGCCAGCACGTCAAGCTAAACCCTATACATAACTATAACTACGACGCGCCATGCAGTGTTAGAAAGAAAGTATAATTGCCCTGATTGGCGGACGTTTAAACGTTTCTAAAATTGCCCAATTGCTGCACATTCCAATATTTGGGAGCCAATTATCATGTTTTACTAGGAATAAGCCACACCCACGCCCCCCTGCGCGTACGTCACCGCTCCCAAGTTTCACTCATCACATCGTCAGTCAATAAAATTTCGTGGAGTCGTCCTGTAGTCGTCCTGTGCGTGATATTAGTAACCCTAAAACTATTAAATAATATTAAAATGGCGACTGGCGCCTCAGTTGACGCAAGATGAAAGAGAGTGTATCATAGCGCTTCGATTGAGTGGATGCCTGGTGACAGTGTCGGCAGACGGGCATAACGGTGAGTAATATTTTATATATTTATTGTTTATTTTAATAAAAAAAATATGTGTCTTATGTGTTTTTCTATAGAATATTCGAAATAAGTTAACAGAAGGGTTAATTACGTAGGTATCGTCTTTGTGTTCTTTCTTACGAGTTTCTGATAATGTAAGTTTTTAATGGTGAGCACTGTTCCAAGTAGAGTGTAGCTGCTAGCTGCAGCACTCCCCCCCCCCCCCCCGTGAAAGCTTAAATTCACAATGAACTATTGTTTTTGATTCCATTAAGTCGTGAAATATTCTAAACAAAAGTTAATCCAGTAAGTAGCTAGTGATTGGATTTTAAATACTTACCTACGCAATTACGCACTTTCTTTTAGTCCGTTGAAACATTGCTGGGTCCAGCGTGTTCGCGAGCCCTAGTAAGAATCTAGTTACCACGAAATCAGATTGTAAATGTAATGTAAAGGTAGCGATGTTTGTGTGTAAATAATTTAATGATTATAAGTTAGCTACCTATTATTGTAGGGGCTTGTGGCTAGGTAATAACAGCCACACGGGTCGATCGATCAGGTTAAGCTACGCTTGAGCGGTTGGTCCATGGATGGGTGACCATCTTCATATACCAAGACCCTTCCGTACCTCGGAAAGCACGTTAAGCCGTTGGTCCCGGCTGTTATTTGTGGATCTTTGACAGTCGTTAAAGTTCGGTGGAAGCCTGAATGTCTGACAACCATGTCAGACATTCAGGCTTCTTCTGTCTGTCTTATCAAGGGTATTGTATTACCCAGTAACTGGGTTGTGGAGGTAAGGTAAGCAGTCGCTCCATGTAAAATACTGGTATTCAGATGCATCCGGTTAAACTGGAAGCCGACTCTAACATAGTTGGGAAAAGGCTAGGCAGATTATATTTTGTAGGGAATTATATTTAAGTTTTAATACATGTTTGCCTGTGTGTGTATGTGCAAATAAACTATAGCTATTTGTTTCGTTCCAGAAAAAGAAAACTTTTTACTTCTGGATTCGGGCGGCGGTGGCAAGAAAGCGGAACCCTAGAAGCCCACCACCGCCAACTCTAGGCGAGAACCACGACGGCGGCAGACGATGCGACTATGGTCGGTGTCGAACTGCCGATCATTTTTTGAGCACACGAGCGTACAGCGTGAGTCCATGCATAGCTTAGCTTGTAATCACACTTATCACATTAACTTATTCATTATTTACATAATACATGGTTTTCTTGAGAAGTGAATAACAACGTTGATTAAAATAGGTAATACCTACTACCTAATAGACATGTTGTAAGGGCGCTCGGCGCGCACTCAAACCGGTTTTACGCGCGCCGGCGCGGACCAGACTCAGTAAAAATTATTACTATTAGATAATAAATGTTTAGTTGTCTACAACGCACCCCAACAAAGGTGGAAGCACGCAATACGGCAGATCATTTATCTGTCTATGTTTATATTTTGAAGAATAATAATTTTAACCGTCACATACTCATTTAGTCAAGTTGGCCCGTCCCGTACCATTTTTCATAATAAAGAATTTTATGTAAGTATGTATTGAAATTGACAATATTTATTTGTTTTAGATTTCAATAGACACCGTCAAAAGGCGCCTGAAGAACGTTGGAAAGAAATGCCGCCGACCTGCCAAGATTTTAATGACCTAGGCGCATTAGGAAGCACACACTGAGTGCACGGTGTATAGTGTCGTAGCCTTAGCTTTAGATGACGAACTCCGATTCTAGGGCAAATAATGCACTTTATTCACCTGAGTTTCCGTAGGAACCAATCCTATGTGTTCATACAGGTCATGGTCAATTTAAGTGCCAAGTTTCACTGAAATCCGTTTTTCCGTTAGCGTGATAAAGTAACAAACAATATCTATCCATTCCCACAAACTTTCACAATAAATAGTAGCACAGTTTTACAATCCTTATGTAGTATTTTCATTTTGTAATTATTTTATTTATCAAAATAAAAGAATTAAGGTATTTCTAAGCATTGTTTCTCAAACACTGATTCTTTCTTTCATTGCTCGATTTGGGAAAGACGCCAGTCACGTCGTTCGTTGATGTTGTGTCATAATTAGAAATCGGATAATCGGATGCATATTTAATTTACCTAAAGTTAATTTTTAGATTATTATTTTTGTAAAAAATATCCCGGGATTCCAGGAACACCGGGAATTTATGAAGCTTTCTAGTTCTGCAGGCTTAGCACGAGCACCGACTTGTCGACGGAAGAATAGACAACACTATTAAATAAATTATGTACAATAGGATAAGATACCTATGTTTTTCCATTCATTATCACAGTTATGCGTTCTAAACGAATCATGATTTTGTAGATAATCGTATATACTTTGTGGCCGTCGAGTAGAAAGTTTTGTTGTCAGTGTGATTTTGACAGTTTGGGAAGAAATACTCTTCTGAAATAGTCAACATATAAAAGGACCTAGAGAAATATCGTAAGAAACGAAAGACTAAATGACAGATTGTAGAAGGATATCTACGGTGCGATAACAAAAATGTAGGAACGAAATATCACTTTGTATTGAAAAAACACTGTCTATTCTTCGTAGAAATACAAAGCGTCATGCTAAGCCCGCAGGTGTTTAGTATGGAAGCGACTTTTAAAGTATTAGGATTGCATAAGTATTCAGATGCATATTTATTTAAAACTAGCAGCGCTCCGCGGTTTCACCCGCGTAGTTCCCTTTCCCGTAGGAATACGGGGATAAAATATAGCCTATGTCACCCGGGGATAGTGTAGCTTCCCAACAGTGAAAGAATTTTTCAAATCGGTGCAGTAGTTTTGGAGCCTATTCAATGCAAACAAACAATCAAATCTTTCCTCTTTATAATATTAGTATAGCAAATAAAATACATGTTTATGTAGAGTGTAAGTTTGTAAGAGAAGGAATAGTGTGAGTAGTAATGTGCCGTTCCCGAAAATGTTCCCAAAAGAATCTTTCCAGTGCCCGGGGATATTCCTAATTGCTGGGAATGGGAACGTGTCGGTGAAACCACATAGAATTAAAATAAAAGTAAAAATATAATAACATACTTAGTTACTGGTAAGATTTAGTAAGTAAGTAGAAGTGACATGTAAAAGTGCTCATTTTGCGCTATCTTTAATGTGATGAGCGGCAGGCGTAACAATAGAAGTTTACATTTCTGGAGTTGCCTATTATGTTTGCTTCTTTTGTTACGCCGACCGGTTAGTTATGGCCATAAATGATGCACAAAGGATAAGTAAATAACATTTCTCAAAATTAGTATCACACCTGCACAGTTATAAGGATGGTTTTTAGCTATCAGTTTAACTCTCCAACTACATCAATAAACTGTCGAAAATTCTCAGTAACACATTGTGGGTGTAAAAGATATGCGTTTAATTTCTATCTTTTATTATTTTATTATGAAACATGCGAGAAGAAACCTAATCTAAAAAGTTCAAAAAAGACAAAACCTTTAGCTTATGTGTGTTCTCACTAACTGGGAATGTTCCCGGGCACCAGCCTAGTCAAATTATACTAATCTATCCTCCGTTTGAAATAACATTAGACAGTTAATTAAACCTTTTTTTACAGTCCGTTCAACTGATTTTGACCTCTATTGCGTTGTATGACTTGTAAGCATGATAAATGGTATCTGCAGTAAACAGTTGGTGTTGTAACCACTTTTTTGCTTTAAAGCCATCCTTATTCCTACTGAATAGAAGTCACAATCGGTTGAACCGATTGTAAAAAAGGTTTGTTTAAATATCTAATCTTATTTCAAATGGACAATACAAAATTGACAATACACAATTGAATGGATGGAAATTTTACATTTGTTTCGCGGCAGCATTTAATATGACTAGGTAGTCATTGGTAGACTGTATAAGTAATCTGTTACAAAAATCAATAAAAATATAAACTTGTAAAAATATATTAACAACTTGTATTTAATCTATTGTCTATTTGTATAGTTTGATTTTATACATTTTGTTGTAAGTTTATTTTAATTTAGAGTAGGTGTAGGATTTGTTTTGAAGTTTTCAAAAATTAATGTTTCAAAATAAAAAGGTTACGATTTTTATTCCGCATTTTATTTTTAAACTTTTCCCGCGGTTTCACACGCGTTACCGTAAGGACGTATCCTTTGTCCTTTTCCTGATAGGTAGGTTCCCTCTCACCGAGAGAAGGCCTGTGTCCCAGCAGTGGGAACATTACAGGCCTATTATGATGGCAGGTAGGTAGGCAAAATACCGTTGTGTATTTAAAGCGCCAGAAGCAGGGGGGTTTATCTACCACTGAATATAGGGGCTTAGCTACCACTGAATCTATTATACAGGACGCCGACGGTTTATTTATTTACTTAAAAAAACGTCACCGTCCTTTTTGCAAAAGACCCCGCCAAGATATTTTTATATGGGGCGTTATAGCAAGCCCCATAAGGGCTAGCTACGCCACTGCGTAAAAACTGAAAGCGTAGGTAACAAATAAACACTCACTTTTGTATTTTATGCGGCTTCATCCGAGTTCTCATAGGAATAGGTATTCTTATGACAATTTGGGTGTAGCCGCAAATGAACCTCGTATGGGAACCCATGTCCTTCATGATGATGCGTAACAAACAAAGGAACTCATATTCTCATTGACAAAATATTTTGAATGTAATGAAGTAACGATAATAATTATAGATTCGAATTTTATTTCCCTAGAAATCGTATCTTATTTCTTGCGCAATAAGTTTGAACTTTCATGTAAAAGCAAACTTCGGTAGGTATAGGTAATTCCGTTACTAACCTCCAACCTTATAACTTTGGGAATAAGATCGTGTCAAACGTTAATCTCAAACAAGGCGGACTGACAAAAGGCGTTTTGTAGGTATAATGAATTAAAACTTCGTCCACGTTTGTGATGGGTATCTATAATGTTTTCGAAATTTCAAGCCGATTGTGTCATGGGTTTTTGCATTGAACTTCGTAAAAATACTGAGAATAGAAGAGCAAGGAACGCACGAAAACAGGTGACCGCCAGCCCACCAGAAAGTAGGTAACAAAACTCGGAAAAAGTAATTAAAAACTGCGTGAAATATTAAAAAAACTGTTTTTCTCACATCAGATTACCTACCTGTCTACTTAATATTATTCTCCGAGAGCGTAAAATTTCGCTAACTACCTGTTTAAATATATGAGTAGGTAACACCTACTTAATACTTACAGCTATTTCCAACAATTAAGTAAAAATGAAGAAATTAAATATAAAAACGATTATATCTAAGCTTTCTTAAGTAGTTTAGGCAATGCGCCGTCCACGGGCCGCTTCTTTTTATTACCACGCTATTATTTGGATTCTATTCAAGTATTCAACTTGCTACGCTATTTCTTATCGCAAAGTATCTCATTCTACACCACGACGAGCGTATGCACACACTCTCACGTACGCACTGCAGCACGAAACATTACGAGTAAGAACGGACAAAAAGCTATATATCTCTTTCACACGATTCTCGTAGTTGTTGCTTCTAAAGCGTTCAAGGTCAAAGTGGGGTAACTTGATGTGCTGGCGACTGTACATTGTCGAACTTTGGAGACTAAATACTCCCGAATTTTGTATGGAAAAAATGTCGACTAGAATTTACCTTATGTCCGATTTACTAGGGAGCGAACGTGTTGCCATCAACCGAGCTTAAATCCAGAATCTAGGCTGGTTCTGAGTAGGTATTTACAGATTGAGAAACTCATTAAAAATTGACACTTTTTTACAATACAATGTAATGATTTATTTTGTTTTCAAACATGGTTCTATCACTAAGCATAATCTACATTTTAAATTAGAAGCCTAAGGAACATTCAGACATTGATTCAACCATTACCAAAAAACATTCATCAAAAAATATTACCATAGTCTCAAAGTACAATGGGGAAAAATCCCCTCACGGAAAAAGTAAAGTTTAAATTACTCATGCTTACAGAAGCACGAGAAGCAATGATCGATCGACTTGTGACTAGCGATCTGATAATCCGAATACCTACTTGTCTCCGAAGGGTGAAATTAGATTCCAATAAAAAATTGTATTTAGGTCGGCGCTGGGGGGTTGAAATAGGATGAAAAATGGCCGCCACATTATCTGAGTCGATCGTAGCAATCGTACTTCAATTTCTAGGTTTAAAGTTATCTTTCCTTTGAAATGGGCCGGAGAGAGATTTAGGGGCGTCAGATAAAACTGTGGGATGTTTTCGTGATTTTAAATTCGATTATTTGGGGGCGGAAATCGAAAGTAAATTGAGATCTAAAAGAAATACTGTTTGGCGTGCTACGCACTTAATCTGCAGGCTTAGCACAAGCACCGATAAGTCGACGAAAGAATAGACATGACTATAAACTAAATTATGGACAAACGCCAGCACATCATGCTACCCCAGTGTCAAATTTTCCTAATTGAACATGAACCTTATGTTTATGTGATATAGATGAAAACCTGTCAAAGAAATTTGACAGATTGGGGTATCTTGATGTGCTGGCGTCTGTACAATAGAAGATAGCTATGTTTTTCTATTAACTATCACAGTTATGCGTTCTAAACGTCTCATGATTTTGTAGATATACTTTGTGGCCGTCGAGTAGAAAGTTTGTTGTCAGTGTGATTTTGACAGTTTGGGAAGAAATATTCTTCTGAAATAATCTACATTTATAAGGACCTAGACAAAGATCGTTAGAAACGAAAGATTTAATGACAGATTGTAGAAGGATATCTGCAGTGCGATGCAAAAAATGGAGAAACGAAATGTGACTTTGTATTGAAAAAGCACTGTCTATGATTCGTGGAAATAGGAAGCGACATGCTAACCCTGGTGGTTGGTATAATTTGGCACAGCCGGGTGGCGAGCTTAGAGACTTTGGAGCTGTTATTACCCGACTACGGCGAAGCACAAAAAGGTTTCTTCACTTCCGGATAAGCACCACTAAGATAAATCCTTGCTACATAATTTTAACGGAATATTTCGTTCGGTGGTAAATGAATGAAAGAAGAATAAATGAAAAATACTGAAAACCTTAGGGCCTAAACAAGTTAGTGGCAATCACTGTCGCGTTTCGTATTTCTTAAAAGACTTAAAAAAAAAAGTGTTTATTCACAAATAAGAGTTCGTATAAGTTACATTTACCTCCGCCAAACTGCATAGCAGTTTGTTGGCAGACGTAGCTCCACTTTTGTAAATGTCTAATTATTAACATAGTTTTTTTTTTATAATTACACTTTTCCACCCAGTTAAAAACTTGCATTCTGTTGCATTCCTTAAATTTAAAACAAACATAGTTTTTTATATTTTTTAACTATATTATAGAGGTACTTATGTATTTTATTTTTAAAGGAGGTTTTTGTGATAGGTACAATCATTTATATCAACTGGAAAGTTATTAAAAATAGTTGAGACTAACACATTTCTACACCTTCGACCATAATAGTTATTACATGTAGGCACTACAAAACTTCTCATATTGTTGTTGTTGTAACAGAATTGATATGTATCGTGATTTCATTGATTTAGTTTGGAAAAAGTGTACTATTTTATTTTCGAATTATAATATCCACCGTGGCAGCAGTTTAGTTATTATCATGAATTGTAACGGTATTTTTAGGTATGTTTTTATGACAACTCAGGCAATTTAATGTGTAATTGTACGATGGCAACACTTAGAAACAACGTCACCTAGCCGTTATTTCTGGGCGGGCACATAAATTTGTTTTAATGTATTTAAAATGGTAAAATGGAGTGCGATTCATTCGTTTATTTGTTTATTTGTTAAATGTTGTTGTTGTTGGACAGTCGAAGAGAACAGTTGTGAAATTAAAAGTATAAGCAAGTTATAAGTATATAGTTTTTCTTCAATAAGGTTTAGGGTAGCTTATGTCAGTCACATATATTTTAGACTTTTCCATCATCATCACACACAAGGCAGATGTGAGTGGAAATGCGGACGGGATGCCCTAGAAGGACGAATAGTTACCTTCGTCATTATTTCAGCCGAAAGACGTTCACTGCTGGACATGGGCCTCCCCTAGTACCTTATTGGTGTCATCATAGAAAGGTCAGGTGCATAGTACTCTCAACCAGCGTGCGTGTATGACCAGATATATTATGAACGTTAACGAGGCAAAAAGAGTACATCGGGAACGCCACCTGCGTTCAGTGGTTACTACCACCCCCATGGGAAGATGTCGTAAGGTTATGTATGTATGTCGTCACTTAAGGCTGCCCTCTCAAAAAATGGTTGGTAACAGCATGCAGATGAAACCACTTTTCGTCGGCATTTACAAAGAAATTACAATTGAATTTTTTTTTTAGTAATCTACATAATATAATACGTCATTTGGTTTAGGCAAAAATTTTCTATGGGTATCAAATAATAAGAAAAAAAAAAACACCAAATCACCTCCAAATCGTTGAGATGAAACCATTTTACTGCTTCATTTTTTAACAAAAGAGTTAAAAAAAAAATGTCTACTGCTTTGCAATACAAAGGAAAATTATTTGGTTTTGTTACTTTTTAGAAATATGCATTATTTTTGTTATAATAAATTAAAAATGCGACCGATTAAAGACTGCACGGCCACATCACCCCGCACTCGCCTACAAATTTAGTGCGCCTAAATGCTGAAGGTCGTTGGCGCTCACTCTGTTTAGGGTCCTCTGATTTAATAAAATCGAAAGCCGAAAGCAAGGGTTCGTACATGGCAGCCTATAGCGCGAAGAGTGGTTTCGTGGCCCTGGACGAGGAGGAAACGGAGCGCTCGGGCCAACTAAGATTCAACGCACCGAATGACGACCCGATAGTGGTTACCGCCAAATGTACCAAAATCATGCTGGACGATAAGATCCTTGAAATGGCTCAGTCCATTTTAGGGACTTCGGACACCCCAGCATCGCGGGAACTTTGGGCGGTACCCAATATTGAGTGGGTAAACGGAGTCCCGGGTTGCGGCAAGACAACCTGGGTGGTGAAGCATTTCGATGAGGAAAAGGATGTCGTAGCCACCACCACAACCGAAGCTGCCAAAGATCTCAGGGAAAAGCTTGCGCACCGCTTAGGAGACCGAGTAAAGACAAAGGTGCGCACTATGGCCTCAATACTAGCCAACGGGTTCAAAAGCCGAGATAGATGCTACCGTCTTACGGTAGATGAGGCTCTAATGAATCACTTTGGGGCCATAGTAATGGCAGTAAAGTTGTCAGGAGCAAGCGAGGTGGTCCTCATCGGAGACGTAAACCAGCTTCCATTTTTGGACAGAGAGAACCTATTCGAATTAAGATATACCCGTCCAAACCTGGTGGCTGGTGTCACCCGGGAGCTGCTTTGCACGCACCGTAACCCCATGGATGTGGCCTATGCACTGAGCGAGATATACTCCGGTATATACTCCTCCAAGTCGTCGCTGTCGCGGGCCCACTCCCTGAGGGTGGAAGGTTATACAGGAGCGCAAATACCGAGCACTGCCCAAAACACCCTGTTCCTGGTTCATACGCAAGAGGAGAAAGCCTCTCTTATGAGCCGGGGATATGGTTCCGGCGAAGGGTCGCGCACCTTGACCATACACGAGGCTCAGGGATTGACCTATGACAGCGTCATCATCATTAACACCAAGTCCAGGAGGCTCCAAATCCACGACAGCGTCTCCCATGCGGTAGTGGCGGTGTCGAGACACACAGTCAGTTGCGTCTATTACACCGACGACGCCGACGACGCCACGGGCCGCTTTGCAAAGAAAGCAATGGATGCGCCGACTAAAACCGTCATCGACTACAACTTGAAGACGGCCATGCAGCATCGAGACGTAGTCGTCATGGAAGCATTGCTCCGGTTAGCAAAGTCCCTGGTCAGTAGACACCACTAACTTCTGAACACCACCTAACAAGTCCTCATTCAAATCCCAAACCAAACCAAAACCGAACTAACCAAACCACCCCCAAATTGTAATCCCTGTATAATACTTATAATAGTGAAAATGTAAAACTGCGTGGCAGAGTGACTCTGTCATACTCACGTAAATGTCCAGCCGATGGTGTCGCTGCCCATCTGGTCGTTAAGTTCCCTAAAATATGGTTGAACTAAGCGGCGCGGATTTGCACGTCATGTCCGTGAACGGATGCCGTTGGCCTGGGCTGGTCGGGTCACACTGCCACGCAGCTTCCACTCCGTAAAATGTGTATTAACATAAGTAATAGTTGTAGAAAAAAAAAAAAAAAAAAAAAAATCCAAATCAAACATATTAGCTTAAGTGACATAACCAAAAATTCATACCATAATTAACAAACAAATTAAAATTGTAAATGCTTGTGTATTAAGTAGTATATATATTTAATAAAAAAAAAAAAAAAAAAAAAAAACTGCATGTGCATGTCGTTACAAAATCATATTTATTATTAATAATAAAAAAAAAAAAAAAAAAACAAACGATGGACTCGCGTAGATTTAAGTTTAGTCCGTAAGATTCATAATTGTGTCCGATGTAGGAGCACAGTAATTGTGTTGTAAAATAATAAAAAACCTATAAACAAATAATAATGTAAACAAAGGCGCGGACCACCATGTCCGCGGAAGATTGTACTCATATATATATAAAAAAAAAAAAAGCCGAAAGCAAACAGTTCGAAACTAAAAGATCGCAAAATCACGTGTTGACGATAGAAAAAAAAAATCAATCATTCAAGTCTCCAAACTGTTTAAAATGAACAAACTTTAGCACAAAGCGAAACTTAAACTAAAAAGATCTATCGTCAAGTTCCAGGACCTGCTCTTCAAAGAAAAGGGACGCAGTTAAAAGTTTTATATTCTAAGTAAAGAGGCGATCGAATCAAAAGCGGCGTGGTGCTTATAAAAAAAAAAAAAACATTTATTTCAGACGAAAAAGTCCATAGGCAAGACAAGGTTGTTAGTAACAAGAATTTTGCTTATATCTAGTATTAGTAATTTAAAAGTAAGAAGAAACTTGACACCCCTGCACAGCAGGCTCACCGGTCTCGCAACACATGGAGTTCAGTGAACCTACTGAGCAGAACTGTATCTGTATTGATTGAAAAAAGTAAGTTCAAAAAGGAATATCCGGCTACTGAAAATTTACGCTCTAAAGATAAAGATAATTTTATTTATCAAAACATGTGTATACATGCAAATTAGGCATGCAGGATGTTACAATATTAATATTTCGTGCGTAAGTACATGTTTTTAAACTTTACCGGCAATGTTTTTTATGACTGTGCTGTGGGCTATTTTTATTATAAATTTTCAGGAGCCATACAGAACGCGCATTTTTCCATTAATGCAGTCTTTGACGTATGCGAACACAGTTGATTATTGTCACGTCTATTACGGGGGAAGGTGTCAGCTAGTCGTGGAAATATAAATTGATTAATCCTAACAAATGCCGCAATCTTTCAAAAAAAGTAAGAAATAAGGAAATATTCTTGTCCGAAAGCCGGCCATACCCTGAATCTTATGATCACTTACCACTGTCAGAATGTATTGTATTATTAGGTTAGGTGGGATACGACCACGGCTTTTAGATGAGAATATTCTCTTATTTCATACTAGCTTTTGCCCGCGGCTCCGCCCGCGTTGATGTTGGTTATCGCGTTAAAAAGTAGCCTATGTCTTTCTCCATATCCCAAGCTATATTTCTGCCAAATTTCATGACAATCGGTTCAGCTGTTTAGGCGTGAAAGCGTTACATATAGACAGACAGAGTTACTTTCACATTAATAATATTAGTAGGGATTTGTTAGAGCCTGAGTTTTCAGTAGCTGGGTTTTCGTTTTTGAACTTCTTTTGTGTTTATATTATCTATACTAATAATAGAGGGGCTTGTGGCTAAATAACAATAGCTGCACGGGTCGATCGACCAGGTTAAGCTACGCTTGCCGCGGTTGGTCCGTGGATGGGTGACCATCTTTACATACCAAGACCCCTCCGTGCCTCGGAAAGCACGTTAAGCCGTTGGTCCCGGCTGTCATTTGTGGATCTTTGAGAGTCGTTACGGGTCGTCAGAAGCCCGAAAGTCTGACAACCAGTCTTACCAAGGGGTATCGTATTACCCAGTAACAGGGTTGTGGAGGTCAGATAGGCAGTCGCTCCATGTAAAATACTGGTATTCAGCTGCATTCGGTTAGACTGGAAGCCGACCCCAACATAGTTGGGAAAAGGCTAGGCAGATGATTATCCATACTAATATTATAAAGAGAAAAGATTTGATTGTTTGTTTGTTTGCATTGAATAGGCTCCGAAACCACTGAACCGATTTGAAAAATTATTTCACTGTTGGGAAGCTACACTGTCCCGGGTGACATATAGGCTATATTTTATCCCTGTATTCCCAAGGAACGGGAACTACGCGAGTGAAACCGCGGAGCGCTACTAGTAATATATATTTTTGAAATGTGCTAATTAAGTCTTTCATTTGATATCCAAGATGGAATGTAAAAAAAAACTTTTGGGTTCATGACTTTACGTCCTCTAGAGGGTCCCATAGTTAATGTGACGTCTTATAATCAAAACCAACGGGTGATTAAAAGGCTTCAAACAATACTTTTTTTTTGGTGGTTGGGAAGTCATAAAATGACTTTTCCCGCTCTGGATGGAGCAGGAGGGCGAGTCAGACTTTTACAGACTTAAACCCACCCGTGTTCCCTCAGTTGCCTGTGTGCCAGGGGCGACGGTATCTCTTTCGAACAACCCGCACCGCTGTCAGGCATCGGCCTTTGCGGACGCCACCAGATATTGCTGACATCTCCGTCGACCCGGGCATTTTTTTTTTGTTTAACGTGTAGAAATGCCTACTGCGCTACCACGGGGAGATAGTGCGTCATGTGGGACTGTGACCCACTAAAACTCCACGGTGTCCTCCAGTGCCGCTTGAGGCGGGAACACGGAACGCGCAAGCCATCCGCCAAACCGCCGCGGCTGTCGGTGTTATTCCCCTCTTCGGAGGGGAATTTACCCCCCACTGGGGGTTTCAAACAATAATTCATTTGCCAAGTTATGATACGTAGTTTAGAAGTTATATAAGAGGACTGATGAAGATACATATACACATACCGGTCAAAATAATAGCCGTCTTTAGCCGGTAAAAGTAACATTTTATGCATTTTTTTTTAGTTGTACAAATTACTTAAAACCAGCTAGTGACTTATGAATTTAACCCCCTGTTCGACGAGTAAAAGGTGAGTTTTGAAAGAAAATCTTGGCCAAGCCAAACACGTTGATATATTTTCAATTGCATTTGGAT
Source organism: Polymixis flavicincta (assembly GCA_949987655.1). NCBI lineage: Eukaryota > Metazoa > Arthropoda > Insecta > Lepidoptera > Noctuidae > Polymixis > Polymixis flavicincta. Next base: position 11,988,039 of record OX465197.1, read on the forward strand.
AATGCGTTCACTCTCAACAAATTAAACTGGGGTACCTACTGCTATTTTTTCCTTCTAAGGGTACCTACGCACTATGCGGTCTGCCTTCCGGTTGGCCGCAATCAAAAATATGTACGAGAAAGTCGTTTTTATCCGCACTGCGATGCGGCTGCCCGCTGACCGCTCCGGTCGTTCTGAGCGCTCCGGCCAGACCGACGGCCAGCCGGACGGTTGCTATACATACTACGCGGATAGTGCTAGTTTGCGGTTGCCCGCCATTGACGGTGTACTTACGTGTTCACCGACGCTCGTGCATTTTATTGATGACAACAGATAATTAACTATGAATTTTGAAACAGAAAAATTTATAATTGAGATACAAAATAGACCTTAGGCTTATATAACGAGAGTCAATATAATAAATACTTTAGTACTACTGCGACTACTTCGACGTCCATCTTGGAAATGAGTCGATCCAACCGCAAACCACGACGGTTTCGTTCCGGTTGCGGTTGCGGCTGACCGCATTCCAGCTAACCGCATAGTTCGTAGGTACTCTTATCAAATTTAGCTAAACTAAGATTTTCTTCGACGCAACTAGACGGACAACATTCATCATGCTTAAGAAGCCATTAACGTTTTTTTTCCAATTTCGCTGATTTACTTGATTTTACAACTAAAATACCATATTTCTATGAGTTTTAAGCACAACACAAAAATCATTTCAATTACGATCTAAACAATGAGCTGAAATGAATGATGAAATTTCGTATACGGCTTCTTAAAAATCACGCCAGACTCCAAGGCCTTTGTGACGTAATTTACATTAACAGTTCTAAAGCGTCACTTGTCATTTTCTTTCGCGGTCTGTCAGTAAGAGATAGTAACACTCTTATTTTAGTTTAGGTGTCGAACAAAAGTATCGGCACCATTGTCAGATAAGCAGTCATGGTCATTTACAATTATCTACTTTTGGGTAATGTTCAGACGCTAGCATATCAAGCTACCCCAAACTGTCAAATTCTCCCAATTGAACATGAACCGTATGCATAGGCGTTGGCCGCTCTCCCTATCCTCTGCGGCCGAAAAGTGGCAGGCGGGACGGTGCGTTGTGTTCCACGCGCGCCGTCAGAGATGTCAGCAACGACTGGTGGGGTCCGCAAGGGCCAATGCCCGCCAGGTGCGGGTTGTTCGAAGAGACACCGTCGCCCCTGGCGCACAGGCAACTGAGGGAACACGGGTGGGTTTTAGTCAGTAAAAGTCTGACACGCCCTCCTGCTCTCTACCCAGAGCGGGATAAGTCATTTGATGATTTACCAACCTCCAAAAAAAATACATAAAAAACCGTATGCTTATGCAATAAAGTTGAAAATCTATCAAACAATTTGACAGATTGGGGTAGTTTGATGTGATGGCGCCTGTACAACACAGTTACCGGGAAACATACAAAGCCAAATTCAAAGAAAAACATGGCGTTAATAAAAATTACGTGACAGTTTTGTATGAAATTTTTACTGCTGTTTGTTTGAAAGAAAATAAACTTTTACTTCATGTGACAAGTGTGAAGAATTTTAACATGAATTTTAAAACGTTTGTTTGATTAATGACCCTATTGTGGTTTCGGCCAAAAATACGAGTTTTTGATTTTATGATTCCAAACTCTTTGGTGAAACTAAATAAAACATGCAAAATAGTGTAAAAAAGTGTCAGCAAGTAGACACTCAAACTTCGTACAAAACGACTGTAACGAACGGTGAAAAATACCTACAAAACCTAGCCTATTCCTAACTATGTTGGGGTCGGCTTCCAGTCTAACCGGATGCAGCTGAATACCAATAGTTTCCACAGAGCGACTGCATATCTGACTCGACTTGCTGGTAAGACTGGTAGTCAGACTTTCGGGCTTCCCGTAACAACTGTCAAAGATCCACGAATGACAGCCGGGACCAACAGCTTCACGTGCTTTCAGAGGCACGGAGGTGTCTTGGTATGTAAAGATGGTCACCCATCCTCGGACAAAGAGCGACAAATGTAGCTTAACCTGATCTATCGAACCCTGTGGCTATTATTGCTTAGCCAGAAGGCCTTCCAATACCACCCTCTACGCTCATATCTTATTGAATGACTTTTTATGAATTACTAGCTTCCGCCCGCGGCTTCGCCCACGTGGAAGTCCGAAATTATCTCGCGGGAACGTGTTACCGGGATAAAAAGTATCCTGTGTTAATCTACGCTATAAAATGTTATAATATTATATACAGTGAAACCTGGTTAAATGGGACCTGGATAAGTGAGAAACCTCTATTATTGAGAACTACAATGAGGTCCCGGCACTTTTTCATCGAATTACCTCTGTTTTTTTTTTTTTTTTTTTTTTGGGTGGGAAATCATCAAATAACTTCTCCCGCTCTGGGTGGAGCAGGAGGGCGTGTCAGACTTTTACTGACTAAAACCCACCCGTGTTCCTTCAGTAGCCCTTAAGCCAGGGGCTGTGGTGTCTCTTTCGAACAAACCCGCACCCCTGGCAGGCATCGGCCCTTGCGGGCCCCATAATTTTTTGTGCTGACATCTCTTTGAGGCGCGCGTGGAACACAACGCGCCGTCGACTTGGGCTTGGTCCTTACCGGACAGCGAGCTACCCATTACTCGCCGTCCGCAAGCCCATGCCTACGGGGGCCGGAAATCGGCCTGGGATTCCCGACGCCCAGGGCGTCTCCGTATCCTGCGGCGGCTGGGGTCGCGAGGGCGCATATGCTGCCTCTCCCTCACGTGCGCCGCCTCCCTCTTCGCGAGCATCACTGCTTCGCTGAAGGAGGTGACGGCTCCCCATGCCCTCTCGCTCCGTACCATGGCCTGGACCAGGGCCGGACGCGAGAGATCGCCGCCGCCGATCGCCTCCACGAGGACACGGCGGTGCTCCGCCCAAGCAGGGCAGACCGCCACCGTGTGCTCCACCGTGTCCTCAGGGCGATCTTGGCAGTCGAAACACCCGGGCGTTTCCTCCCGCCCTATCCGAAACAGGAACCTCCCGAAACAACCGTGTCCGGTGAGGACCTGCGTCAGGCGGAAGGTGAGGACGCCATGCCGCTTCTCAAACCACTCCTCAAAGAGGGGACTTACCGCCGCAATCGTGGCGTGCCCAGCACTGGGTTGCGACAATCGCTCTCTCCATGTCACCATGAGATCCCGCCGGAGCTCTGTCCACTGTGCCGCGATTTCCCGCGGCAGCGGACTTACGCCCCGGCGTTTGGCCTCCTCGCGCCACTCCCATATTTGCGCGAGGACCTTTGCCTCCAGATCCCATGGCGGTAATCCGGCAAGGAGGCCCGCCGCCTCGCCGGAGATCGTGCGATATCCTCGGATCATTCTGATCGCCATGACCCTATGGGACGCCCTTAACTTGCGAGCTGGTTGGCGCCTCAATGTAGGCGCCCACACCGGCGCCCCGTATAGGGCCATGGACCGCACGATCCCCGCGTAGAGCCTCCGGCAGGAGGCGTTTGGCCCCCCTAGATTGGGCAAGAGCCGCTTCAACGCAGCCCCGGCCCGCTCCAGTCTGGGAGCCAAACGGCGGAAATGCTCCGCGAAGTTCCACCGGCTGTCGAGGACGAGTCCCAGGTACTTCATCGTCGACTCGACGCCGATGTGAACCCCTCCCACCGTTATCTGGGAACCCGTCGGTGGCGCATTCCGAGGACCATGAAACCACATGGCCTCGGACTTGTGCAATGCCACCTCGAGTCCCAGTTGCCGGATCCTATCGACGATTGTCGCAACCCCTTGTGTAGCTAAGTCGGCCGCCGCCTGGTACGACCTCCCTTGCGCCAGGACCAGCGTGTCGTCAGCGTAGCAGACTACACTGACGCCGCCAGAGAGGTCGGCGCGCAGCACCCAGTCGTACCCGATGTCCCACAGATACGGCCCCAGGACCGATCCCTGTGGGACACCGCACGACATCTCTCGCCGGTTCCACTCTCCGAGGTGACCGGGGTAGATGACGGCCCTGTCCGTCAAATAGGCCTCGACCACACGACAGAGGTAGGTCGGCATCCGGTGATACCGGAGAGCCTCCCTTATGCAACTCCAGGGCAGGGTGTTGAAGGCATTGGCGATGTCTAATGACACCGCCAAGACGACCCCACCCCGGGCCACAGCATCCCCCGTCGTGAGGGCTCGCACGCGCATGATGGCATCCACCGTGGAGCTGTTAATGGGACTTTTCGAACTTGGTTAAATGAGATTTGATTTCTAGGATTTTTTCGATGTTTACCTCTATAATTGGGACTCTGGAGCTCAATTCCCTTTATAAGTGAGACAATTTATCAGGTTGGGACAGGTTACGACACGATTGTTTATAAACATTTGAATTTCTTTCACAAAATTTCCACCTTTATAAATGGAATAACGGTACATTTCGACCTCTATAAGCGGGCCCTCTGTAAATGAGACAACTAAATTTTAAACCTGTCTAATTGGAAAACTGGATAAATGAAAACCTCTTTAAATGGTACAAAATCCTTGGTCCCTTGAGATCCCAATTAACCAGGTTTCACTGTATATATAAAAAAAATATAATCATTTACCTTTATTTTGCTATAATATACCTGAGTAATGGTACTCTAGTGGCACTTTTTACCTAATTTTAATTTTGTTAACATGCGGATAATGTAGCGGGCTGCAATATTGTTAAAAGTATATTTATTTTTGCTATTGTAAACATTTTATATTGTAGCTGTTTATTGTCCCATAATAAATTAAATAAAATAATCCATCTGTATGCCAAATTTCATCCAAATCCATTCAGTAGTTTTTACGTGAAAGAGTAACAAACATCCATACATCAATACATACAGACTTTCGCGTTTATTAAGTAAAAGAAGTAAGGATTCATCCAATGTGATCATATGACCTAGGAATCGCTATAATTTTGACAGTTCTACAACCTCAGATTATAAAACAAAGGCAGATAGACCGCGCGGAACACCAAGAGTGAGGCCAAAAAACCAAATACTAAAGCGTCGCATCTTATGTAACATACAATGCGACTCTTTAGTATTCGTTTTTTTTTTTTGGTTTAGATTATTAAACTAAGGCAGATAGATTGCGCGGAACACCCAAGAGTAAAAAATTTTTTACTAAAATCTCGCAATATATACAATGCGCCGCTTTAAGTACTTGGTTTTTTGGCTTCACTCTCGGTGTTCCGCGCGGTCTATCTGCCTTTGTTATATAATCTGAGTCTACAACATTCACGGCGTTGTTTGTGTTGCTAATGCTCGGTTCCTATAAATAAAAATGGATTGTTTTTCTTACCAATGTGGTAGCATTTTTATTACCAAACTCAAAATCAAAATCAAAATATTTTTATTTCATATAAACCTGCATGGGCACTTATGAAACGTCAGAAGCTAGGTGCACGGTTCCAAAATGTTGTTTCCTATGGAGAAGAGCTGGCAAGAAACTCCACGGTTACTCTTTTAAAAATGATTGGCTTTAACAGTGTTTTCAGAGATAAAATGTATGGACGGACAGTGCAGGCCTGTCAATAAGTACCAGGTACTTAGACGAATAAGGAATAGAAAATCGTCTACAAATCTACAGTCAGTAAGGCCTACAATGTTCTCTCATTCACAATATGTAAAATAATCTACATAAATAAAATGAACCTAAATAAAATTGTTGTATAGTGTCAATTAATGACGACTGCGACTGCGAGCTTCAACTTCGATTTTTAACCGACGAAAAACAGAGGAGGTTACTCAATTCGACGCGTATTTTTTTAAAATGTATAACCACGCATATCTTTTTACAGAGTAGTTCGATTTTGATAATTCTTTTTTTTTTTTGTTTGACAATTCCAAAGTGCCTGTAAAAGGTTTAATTGAAATAAATGCTTTGAGTTTGAGTTTGACTGTCAAAGATCCACAAATTACAACCGGGACCAACGGCTTAACGTGCTTTCCGAGGCACGAAGGGATCTTGGTATTTTAAGATAGTCACCCATCCACGAATCAACCACGGCAAGCGTAGCTTAACCTGATTGATCTATTGATATTAAATTTATATTAAAATCAACAATACTTTTTATTTACCTACCTAACTACTTTCAATGCAATTTTACTAGTTTATTATTTTTACTTCATGAACTCATGAGTGAATCGTATTTTTAGGCATAAATCACGGTTTGATGCAAAATGCCATATCTGATTATTATTCTATATCGTTTCTAGTACGCGAGAGTCGAGACGACGTACTGTCGCAAATTATATTTGTCTCTTTTTCACCCGCGGTAATTGAATCATGCCATCCAAATTTAACGTCTAATCGGAATGTAGTGTGCTATTGCAATATTATGTTATCTATGTGTGCATTATTGTGCCGTTTCTGAAGATCGAATGCTGTGTATGTAACCCATCTACACCTACTTACTTATAAAATCATTGTTTCGTAAGCTTATTTTAACTGAGATAGCTACTTTCATGTAGAAGGCGGTCTATATATATGCGAAGATATTACGGTTTTGCTTAATTATTGGTAAAGAAACAAGAGTCATAATTTGAACTGTCTATAATTTATAGGAATCGACTGTAAGCAGACAACGTTTTTGAACATTTGAAAGAATGAATTAGTGTTACACAATTAGAGTGCTCAGGCAAAAATAAATTAAGAAAATTTTAATTTCGCGGGCTTAGCACATATTTCTTAAAATATATTAAACCGACAAAGCGAAAATGTCTACACTTCCAATAAAATAAACGCTCACAATTTCACACACCCTATATCACACACAAGTCAAAGCCGGTACACTGCGGTGCACACTAACGTATACAGCTGAATTATTCCGCGTGATCGCGCCACTACGGGCTTGTATCAGATAATTGCACTGACGTGTAAGGCCGGGATACTGGCTAAATACAAGTACACTGTCGGTTGTGTGTTCAACTGGTCATGCTTCTTGTGATTTAGGGGGGTAGGCTGAATTCAAGGGAATTAGGGCGATTGTTTAAGCTCTATAATAAATGGTTACATGTAATATTGTTAATTTTTGGGAGGTAGGTACCAACTGCAAATTTCAGTAACTTTGTATGTGCGCACTAGTGTTCTTCTGAGGGTTCCGTACCCAAAGCGAGCCAACGGAACCCTATTAGTTATTAGTCTGTCTCGCAGTTAAGAAGAACAACGTAGTCAAATGTTTTTTGCCAAATAGCTAGGTAGGTGCTTTCTAAGTTTTTACTTAAAGATTTTCTATTTAATGTAGGTATTATGCAGATAATTCATTTCATTAATTTTTCATTAGTCACAAAAAACACGCATTCACGCACATGTATACCACAACACTTTATTTTATTTATTTTACTTTCTTATTAATTAATTTATTACGGACACACACTTCACTATGTCTTTATTTTATTATTCTAGCGTATGGTACTCGTGGGTTGCAGCTGAAAATCAGCGTCAGGTGGTGCATACTGTGTTGCCATCTGACAAATGCTGAGCTGAGGCCCTTTTGGCATTTTTATCATTGTTGAGGTCATCGTTTTCTGTTTTTTTTTTCTTTCCTTTTTAAATAATTTAAGGTTCTTACTACCGATTTAATGCCAATAAACGCAATTATCTTTATTTTGCTGCCGCTATTACTGTTGTAATAGCGGCATATATATATATTTTAATATGTTTATTATGAAAATAAAATAAAGTCAAGAAAACTTATAAAAATTGCAAGTAGGTAGGCTTGTCAAATTTTACCATATTAACACATTTTTATTTTTATAAGTTTGTGTGGTATGGAACCCTTTGTGTGCGAGTCCGACTCACACTTGGCTGTTTTTATATTATCGCACTACAAACTATTGGTCTAATAAGGGATATTATCGCCTTGACCGCTCACTAAATATATTTAGCGCTCATAGTCTACCTAGCCTTTCCCAAATTAAATTGGGGTCAGACTCTAGTCTAACCGAATGCAGCTGAATATTTTACATGAAGCGACTGCCTGTCTGACCTCCACAACCCAGTAACTGAGTAGAACGATACCCCTTAATAAGACTGGTTGTCAGACTTTCGGGCTTCTGACAACCCGTAACGACTGTAAAAAATCCACAAATGACAGCCGGTACCAACGGCTTAACGTGCTTTCTGAAGCATGGAGGTCTTGGTACGTAAAAATGGTCACCCATCTACGTACCAACCGTGGCAAGCGTAGCTTAACCTGATCGATCGACCCGATTATTACCTAGCCACAAGCCCACCACAACTCTAATATCACCGAGAAAGAAATTACCTCCTCCATATCACCGTTTGGAGAAATGTGATGAGCAGGTAGTCAGCAGCTGAGCTAATATTTTGAGCAATTTGCGGCTATCTCATCGGTGGCGAGGGAATCCTTCGACGGCTGTGTAGTTAATGAGACAATGCTGGTGCTTAGGGCTGTGTGACAGTTGAAGATAGGTGGGGCGATGGTGACGCTATACCTACTTTTATGAAAAATTTCTAACATAATCTGCCTTGCCTGTTTACAACTTTGTTGGGGTCAACTTCCAGTCTTACCGGATGCAGCTCTCTCCCTCCAAAACCTGGGTAACACTATACCGAAGTCGAGGCAAATTTGGTGGTCAGACATTCGCGCATCTATCCGTAACGACAGTCAAAGATCTGAAGAATGACAGTCGGGACCAACGGCGTGCTTTCCGAGGCAAGGAGAGTCTCGATATGTAATGGAAGGTCACCCATCCACGTAATCACCGCGGCGAGCGTAGCTTAACCTTCGGTCGACGGAAAAGGCTAGTTTAATTTATACCAATTTATTGTGATTGTCGCATAAAACTAAAATGCATATTTGACATAGGATAGTTATATTGTAGCGGCACTACAAATAAAAATGCTTCGCAACAAAATCTAAGAAACGCAATAAGAAAAGTGGCGCCATCTACAATGCCACAGGCGAACTATCCGAGAAATTCTACATCGTGCAATCAGAGTTTACCACGACACCCAGATAGGTACAAAAGCCCGACATCAACTGTCGGGCAGTTGCCCACCAGACACAATATCCGCCTGGTCGGAGGACCCTCCTTTACCAGCATAGGTATGAGTGAACTTTACACCCTGGTCCTCATAACTCTATAGTATTTTAGATTATAAAATCGTACGAATTTACGTTAAATTTGTATCGCGCGTTTGTGTTAGCCCTACAATAATAGCTTCCATATCTTATAGCATCGCTTCTCCTCTATCTCACGAGCCTTAAATAAGTAATTCGGTATCGCCCTCAATGTAGATTTTAGAACAGAAGCCGTGCTCCAGTTTGCATTACAGGTCTGACCTTGGAGTATGAATAATATAAACCATTCGGTTAAGATGGTTGGCTATTTCGCAAAAAAGAGTAGTTATTGTGAAGCATCAATCAAATCTTAAACTATATAACACTAGCTTTTGCCAGCGGCTTCGCAATATATACTACCGGAAAAAAAAATCTGCTGTTCCATACATTTTAACCGCGTAGGTATTGCACTTTTCTATGAAACAGCAGGTTTTTTTTTTGTAAAACATGTCGAAAACTTTCTGCCCTTTCTAGAATGATATTATTATGCTGAATTCATGGTTACAGTTTGCGCACTGGTTAAAAATTTGTCCTGTATAGCAGGCTATGCTTTGAGTTTCTTTAAAGGATAAAATCAGAAATGAAATTATCCGGAAAAGAACCGGAGTTACCGCCATAGCTTGTAGAGTAAGCAAGCTGAAGTGGCATTGGGCCATGTCTATCGAAAGACCGATGGACGGTGGAGCAGACGAATCCTGGAGTGGAGACAACCGCAGCGTATCGGCAAGCGTAGTGTGGGAAGCCCCCCAGCTAGATGGACCGACGATAGCTGGAACAGACTGGATACGGAAGGCGGAGGATAGAATGTTGTGGTGCAGTCTGGGAGAGGCCTATGGCCAGCAGTGGACAATTATAGGATGAATTCATTGCGAGAATTTGTTCCGGAAAATTAATAAGTACTAATGTTAAATTAATATTAAAATTACATAATGATGAAGAAATATCGATGTTTTTCCAGTTGTTATAAATATCAGTATTTTATTTACATGGTGCTTCCGAACTTCACAACCTATGACATTACCAATAGCTGATCTTATTCATACTCTTCCATCCCTGTCGTGCTTTGCCCCACGTTCGGGAGTAATCCGGACACCCAGTCTCGTCCGGCATCCGAAATTGAAGAGTAAGCTTTTTACTGTACTTGTTGTGAATTATAAACGACCGTGTCCGGGCCGGAATTAGGGGAAGATGCCGTCCGAATCGGATCAGAAGTTATGGAAGGAAAAACATTTTTAATGCATAGTGTAATTCATAAATTGAAACTAGGGCCACGATGGTCTAGCAGTCGCAGATGCTGCTGAACATGAAGTACTTGGGTTCGATTCCCAGGTTGGAGAAAGTGAAATTGTTTTTTTCCCATCATCCGCCTAGCCTTTACCCAACTATATTGGGGTCGGCTTCCAGTCTTACCGGATGCAGCTGAATACTAGTATTTTATACGGAGCGACTGCCGTTCCATGTGGTACCGGACGTAAAGAATAGCACCATCCCATTTCTTCCCATGGGTATCGTAGGAGGCGACTAAGAGACTTACTAGAGCGTTCTCTATGCATTTGACCATCATACTACGATCGCCAACCCGCCTGCCAAGCGTGGCGATTATGGCAAGCCCCCCCAAATTGGGGGAGGCCTATGTCCAGCAGTGGACGTCTTCCGGCGGCAATGAAGATCTATCTGATCTCCACAACCCAGTTACTGTTACGATACCTCTTGGTAAGACTGATTGGTCCACGAATGAAAGCCGGGACCAACGGCTTAACGTGCTTTCCGAGACACGGAGGGGTCTTGATATGTAACCTGATAGATTCACCTGTGCTGCGGGTATTACTTAGCTAGAAGCCCCTCAACATGGGATTTAAATAAAACTGGCAAAATGTGGGTGTACTTACTATGGATACTCCTCAGCTTAATTCTCCGGGAAGATAGGCGTGATGTTGAACATATCAATCCTACTAATATTATAAATGTTAAAGTTTGTGAAGATGTTGGGACGTTTGTTACACAATCACGCAAAAACGGCTGAACGGATTTTGATGAAAGGCACACAGATTGTTACTTGGAATAATACAAAGGATCCTTTTTATTCCCATGGGATAATTTTCGACCTCAGGCGGGCGAAGCCGCGAGCGGAAGGTAGTAATAAAATAAATGCCCGAATTCAAAGCTCAACAAGGGGAAATAATCATCATTTCGTTGTGCAAATGTGCAATATTCCGGCTAGAATAGTCTGTACAGAGATAACGAACTATCCTATGGGAATATGGCAATAATCGCTGCAGGACAGGTGTTAAAAGCAGAAGCGAGGAGCGAAAATTCTGGCAACGATCTTCATTTGTTTTGAATTAAATTTTGAGTCTAATTTCATTTACTGAAGGCTGATTTTTCAATAGTCTGTTATCTTTTATCTGAGTTATTAACCCCTGATGTAAGCAGAAGACTGTTATTGAAATCGGTTGTCACGGTATGGGCATGTGATACGGAGGAATGAGGAAAATGTCGTGAGGAAAGTTTTGAGTATGAATGTCGATGGCTATAAGAGTAGGGGGAGACCAAAGAAACGACGGATGGACTGTGTGAATGATGATATGGTTAGAAAGGTTGTGACTACGGAGATGACGACTAATAGAGAAATGTGGAAGAAAAATATATTGTTGTGTCGACCTCAAATAAATTAGGATAAGGGTAGGAGGTTAGTGATATAACAGAGGAGTGTTAAACGAGTTTAAAGAAAGAAAGAAAGAAAAAGTATTTATTGTGAGTCGCACAGGAAGATCAAATATTAAAATAAAGTAGTACAAAAATTAAAAATTAAACAAATTAATTTCTTGAGAGTAAAAACTATTAAAAATAAAACAGAAAGTCCTGCACGAAGCCAAAAGACTCCTACCTCAGCATAATGCTGCGACATTTAAAAAGTGTCGTAGCGCTGGTATTCTGGTAGGGCCCGAGCGATGTGATGTCACGGGCAGTTACAGTCTAACGTGTGTATCTGAGTGTCTGTCTGTGGTATCGTAGCTCCTAAACGTTTGAAACGATTTTGATGAGAGTTTTCCTAGCTATGATTCAAGAAAATCGGTTTAGCCGTTTGAAGATTATCAGCCGATCTCATCATCATCATCATCATCTGCCTAGCCTTTTCCCAACTATCTAGGTTCAGCTTCCAGTCTAACCGGATGCAGCTGAATACCAGTATTTAACATGGAGCGACTGCCTATCGGACCTATAAACCCAGTAACTGGGTAACACATGGGCCCTTGGTTGACTGGTTGTCAGACTTTCGGGCTTCTGAGGACCCGTAACGACTGTCAAAGATCTACAAATGACAGCCGGGACTAACGGCTTAACATGCTTTTCGAGGCACGGAGGAGTGTTGGTATACGTAAAGATGGTCACCCATCCACGGAAGAACCGCGGCAAGCGTAGCTTAACCTGATCGATCGACCCGTGCAGCTGTTGTTACTTAGCCACAATCCCCTCTATTCATCAGCCGATCTATTCTGTTAAAATCTCACCGTGAAAACTTAGGTGAAGTTAGTTGTCATTCCATCTGACACTAGGAATTGACACTAATGACAGCTCACTTTAAGGTAACACTTGTCCACATTTTTTCCATACAAACTTCGGGAGGGTTGACTGTTTACATCAAAAATTAAACATGGTATGGTTTTGTCTCATTATTAATATTGTCTGTACGGAAACAGAATACTAAAATAAAAAGCCATTAAAAAGTTATGAGCCAACAAAGATTCGTTTTTCTTGCTAATTTAACCTAACTTTGGGCGTGTTTAGGTAATAAAAAGAGTGTAAAATCTCGAAAACCAAGTCGGTACCGACAAAGCTCAATTATCGAAAAGTTCAGTAAACTTAATTGGTCATTGATTTATGCAGTGGTTTTTTCAGAAAACCCGACCTTCCGAAGGACTTTTCTAAATTTTTTACGCGGCTGTTTTACTATAACTGATCCTGCAGCTCACTCAATAATGTTGTGCGTGTAGACTAGCGTCTAACTGCTCATTACTTATACTCGTACTATCTCTGTCGGACACGAAGCCTGGTGAGACAGCGTGATTTTTAGCCAGGCCCACCAGTGAGTTCGAGCCCGCGACTAGTGTGTTGAGATGTTTACAGAATAGCACTGACGATCTTTTCTAGTTCATGAATGGAAGTGAGCATCTTCCACAAGTTGGTATTTTGTAACTTCAAAGATTTTAGAAGAGCAAAGTAACCTTGAAGTGATGCTACCACATCTCCTGGAATTTGCATCCTGCAAAAATTCTTTTTCCTACAGTGAAGTATAAATCAGACCATCATGTTCCCACTGCTCAGGTATCCCCCTCTTCAAGAGGAGGTGGGTACAATCTACCACGCGGGCCCAGTGCGGGTTGGTAGATGTCGCATGTCTTCGTACCTCAATAACAGCATGACTATGTAAAAGTCTACTGCTACCAAATTATAATGTTAATATTTATTATTTTTATTTTTTACAATGTCTGACATATTCTCGTCATTATTTAACATTTATAGATCAATTCTATTATCAACTATTTGTTAGTAATTGTCATGGAAATCGTGTCACTTGTTGTTCAAGTTGATTTTATTAACCGACTTCAAAAAGAAGGAGGTTATCAATTCGACATGTTTATATCGTTTTTTTTTTAATGTATGTTCGGGCATAACTCCGTCGTATATTGACGGATTTGGAAAATATATTTTTTGTTCGAAAGGGGTTTACTCCGAAATGGTCCCATTAAAATTTCATATAGATCTGATGATGCGTTTCGGAGACAGACAACGGAACTCTTCAAAAAATTACAGCAAATCAACCGCGAATGTTGCTATCGCATAAGTATGCATTGTTTTGACCCCAAGGATGATGAAATTTCGAATTGGTGTGGGGTAGGTAACTAAAAAGTGAAAAATATAAACTAAAAAAAAAAAACAACCGGCTTCCAAAAAAACACTACAAAGTGCAAAATTAATTTCGGAAGGCGGTGACAAATAATTCAAATACACATCTAAAGTCACCGACTTCCGAAATTGAAGTTATTTTGCACTTTGTAGTGTTTTTTTGGAAGTCGGTTGTTATTTTTTTGAAAAAAGTTTTTTTAAGTAAGATTCTTTTACTATTGTGAATGAGAGAGCGTTGTACCTAGGCCTTACAGACTAGATTTGTAGACGATTTTCTACGCTTTATCTTCATTCCTCTAAATACCTGTTACTTATTGACAGGCCTGCACTGTCCTCCGATACCTATTATCACTGTAATTTGAAAACATTGTAAAAGCCAATTTATTTTTAAAAGAGTAACTGTGGAGTTTCTTGCTGGCTCTTCTCCATAGGAAGCGACAAATTGGAACCATGCACCTAGCTTCTGACGTTTCATAAGTGCCCATGCAGATTTATGTGAAATAAAATATTTTAATTTTTGATTTCAAATTTTTGGTTCTAGGACAACACGTTCGTGGTAAATTATGGCCCACATCTTCTGGATGAGAGGAGGCCTGTGTCCTAGCAATGAGAAAATTTATAGACTGATTATACTAAACACATTAGAGTCCTTTTTGACAACGAACAACATTATTTATCTATATATTAGAATCCCTTTTAAAGTTTCGTCCCGATTAATTCTTGCATCCCTATTTACCACATTTTACGATACCTACTCAATGCCAATTGTCATCAGTTTACATAGCCAATCGGTCGAATGGGCGCACAACCGGCTGTGTCATTAATATTAGTGGCCACGATAATTGAAAACGTGCTGTTTGGGGTTGGAACTAAACCTACTCGTACATATGTATACGCTAGGCACAATAGGACATTTACTATTAAATCTGTGATTTTGGATCTTGAATTTTGGAGAGGGGGTGTCGGCCCAGTGGTAACGGCCGCGACTTACGGGTCGTGCGTTCAGAGCTAGTCAGGCGCTTTCAAACAATTCTATACATACTCTATCGCAGTCCACTGCTGGACATAGGCCTCTCCCAGGCCGCGCTACAACAGCCTGTCCTCTGCCTTCCGCATCCAGTCTGTCTCGCCCACATTTTTGAGGTCGTCGGTCCATCTAGCTGGGGGGCGTCCCACACTACGCTTGCCTATACGTGGTCTCCACTCCAGAACTCGTCTGCTCCATCGGCCATCGGTCCTTCGACAAACAGGCGCTCTACGTCTACTTTGTGTAAACTATTTAATCCCATCAAAAACATAAATGTGAAATGAGAGCCAAGTTCAATATTATATGATACGTTGACTTCAACGACAAAAGAAGTGAGATCTAAATGGGTGCCAAGTTCAATGGTCAGTCCTGAAATTTATTAATAACTACATAAAATATCATTTCTTCTTATAACTTAGGATAATGTATTGTAGCCTAAGGTCTGACTTGACTAGTTCTCATATACGAATTATTATGTTCGATGGCTAGTCGGAAAAATAAAATAAGAACCGACAAGTAACTGGTTTATAACTTGCGAAGGCTCTCAAAACGGTGAAGGAAAACATTGTGAGGAAACCGTACTTAACCAAAAATTAGAAGACATGTGGCATCTACCAGCCCGCGTGGTGGATGCGGGAGTGGCGTGGCCGAAGTCGAAACTGTTTGCGCAGATTCCCCAGCGAGTCCACGTTTTTTTTTTCGGTGGAACTTCTCCCGCTCTGGGTGAAGCAGGAGGGCGTGTCAGACTTTAACTGACTAAAACTCACCCGTGTTCCCTCAGTTGCCTGTGTGCCAGGGACCACGGTATCTCTTTCGAACAACCCGCACCCCCGGCAGGCATCGGACCTTGCGGACCCCACCAGTTGATGCTGACATCTCTATGAGGCGCGTGTTAGATTATTTATTTTGTTATTGTAATATTGTTTGGTGGATAGTGTCATCTGTCACATTAACGAACCGTTGAACAAATGTACAAGTATCTAATTTGACTACATGTTTACAAAATAGCTGTCTTAACTTGTGAAAATAACTTGGAGGTTATTACTATAAATGATTACGTATTATTTAATTATACTTGTAATATATTTTAGGTTTTCTATTGTTATTTAATAAAATACGCTGATTCAAATGACTGACACAATAAAATATAAAAAGGATTGTACTGACGGTATCGAGTCAGTTGCTCGGTAGACGTTCAGTTGGTTAGTTCTAGTGCCGTTGTTGTGTGGAATAGATCGACTAGATGTCATGTAAGTTATGTAATTTAATATTATACCGTAATTGTTGCTTATTATAACAATATTGTAATAATGCCGAGTTATCTTGGACAAAGGTCCAAGAGTTGTAATTAAATGTATGTAAGATAATGATAATTCATAGCAAAGTAAGAGATGTGTTGATGGAATATATCAATACTGTTTCCATGGAGTTTCTTGTCCTTCTTCTCCATGAAGACCTAGCTTTGGAATGGACGACTAGCTTTCTGATTAAATAATGACAAGCCTAATTGAAATAAATGCCTAGTCTTGTCTTTCTGTGCTTTACTTCATGAAACCCTTTCCCAGAAACCATATTCATAAGAACCTTAATACACAGTAAATAAGCAGTAACCATTCTGATATTTAAAGCTTGATAATGTTTTATAAACAAACACTTATAAATTCATATAGCCACTTATTCTGACACGCGCGTGGAACACAACACGCCGTCGACCCGGGTTTGGTCCCTACCGGACAGCGAGCCACCCATTACTCGCCATCCGCAAGCCCGCGCCTGTGGTGGCCGGGAATCAGCCTGGGATTCCCGACGCCCAGGGCATCTCCTGCGGCGATTAGGGCAGTGAGGGCGCATGTTATGCCTCTCCCTCACGTCACCTCACTGTTGGATGATTATTATGAATAAAATTTTGACGCTCTAAATTGGTAAAAGAAATGTGTGCAGTCGGTGAAACTCCGTCAAGAGGTCTTGGGGAAGATGGGGTGTTTCCTACTCCGTATCACCTACGTACGCACGGCTACACATCAAGCTATACATTTCCAGTTTACGTTGATCTCGCACTGTACGGAAATCCAATACAATGCGAGATCAGCTTATACTGGAATTGAATAGCTTGATGTGTAGCCGTGTGTACATGAAGTTAGTTCGGGACTCGAACTTTAATTAATGATTACACGATTTGACAGTTGTCCTTACTCCGTGTTCCTTCATTAGCCCGTATGCCAGGGGCTGTGGTATCTCTTTCAAACGAACCCACACCCTCAAACGAACCCACACCCTTCGTTGACGGGCTTAGTGCCAATTTCACCAATAAAATTGAATGCAATTAGCACAACTAAACCGCGTTCCAGAGCTGACAGCTCATAATCGTAGACATGAGTTGCCTTGGCTTCACTAAAAGTCTTTAAATTGACTTCAGACTCTGATAAGCTAAATAAAAGTTAAAAGAACCTGCTAAGGTGGATATTCACAGATGACTCCGCCCTGGACTGTAAATGTGATGCTGTCCCACAAACAATGGTGTACTTTATCTCTGGTTCGGCGTGTCCTGCTGTCTGCACGCTACAGGATTGACGCTGCTGAAAGTGCCAAGCTTGTAGCGAAATTCTGGGTTGACTGTATTTAGATTGCTAACGACACGCTAAGAAGAAGAACGTAGTTTACTTGCTGCAGGCTTAGCACGAGCACCGATTTGTCAACAGAAGAATAAAGAACATGACTATTCAATAAATGATGTACAATAGGATAAGATAGCTATGTTTTTTCTATTCATTATCACAGTTATGCGTTCTAAACGAATCATGATTTTGTAGAAAATCGTTTATACTTTGTGGCCGCTGCGTAGAAAGTTTCGTTGTCAGTGTGATTTTGACAGTTTGGGAAGAAATTTTCTTCTGAAATAGTCTACATTTATAAGGACCTACACAAATTTCGTTAGAAACGGTTATAAACGAAAGGCTAAATGACAGATTGTAGAAGGATATTTACGGTGCGATATCAAAAATGTAGGAACGAAATGTCACTTTGTATTGAAAAAGCACTGTCTATTCTTCGTAGAAATACAAAGCGTCATGCTAAGCCCGCTGATCGCGTTCTGTTTTCTTGGTGAAAATCGCCCTAAGAACGGAGTTCCTTTCGCGATACTTGCACGCACACACACTCGTTTATTTAAAAACCCATTTGAAACTATGCTACAGTCAGTCCTGTGACTAAACGAATGTCATGGTGATGCAAAATAAATAACAAATTAAACATTCAAAGGCATGCAATTTGAAGTAAATAGTAATAACAAACATCGTGTTAGCTAAACATTAGGCGGTGGCGCGAATTGCCTTTGTCTGTCTAGTTGGTAAAGAAGGTAAGGTCACTGTGCAAGCGAGAAAATTTTAATTTAAAAAAAAATGTTTTAGTGGACTGCCCCTTTAGCATGAGGTTTTTGGTTCGATTCCGAGCAGAGTGCTGTTAGAGTTTTCCCTTTGTAGAGTTTTCCATCTGGGTTTTTGCATTAACTAGGCGCCAGTGGTTGTGCTCCGTTGATGGCAGCACGCTCGCCTCCTATTACATAGGACTCAAAACATACTTAACTGGCGAAACGTGGGTTTACTGTAATGTGATGTGGATGATAACACTTCTGCCTTAACCTTCGCGGAAACAAGTCGTGATGTTATGTGGCTGGAAGCTGATCGATTAACTCGTGTAGCTGTTTAGCTACAGGCCCCATAACTTTATTCTGAAGAGTAAATATGACAATTTGACATACAAAGGCTATCAAAATTTACCATACTAGCGTTTGCCCGTGGCTCCGGTCGGTTATCGCAAGAAAAGTAGCCTATGTCCTTCGCCATATCCCTAGCATCTCTGCCAAAATCCATGACGATCGGTTCAACGGTTTCGGCGTGAAAGCGTAACATACAGAGTTACTATCGCATTTATTAGTAAGGATTTGTACGTTTGAAATGTATTATTCCTTTACATCTCTATGAGCTGTCAACTCTAAGATTGCCTCATTTCTAGCTATATTGCCTTTTACACAAGAACGAAGAAAAACAATTGAATCAAAAAACGCTAATCGCTGTCACTCCGACCACAACCTCCAAGTTTACATTAACAATACCTATAAAATTACCACAAATTGCACTAAGACAGAACTACTCTGTTATTGCTTCGCTTGTTCTTGAGAAATGCTCGCTAAATTAGACGCACACGATCGTTTAAACATCAATGATTAAGAGGGATGCAATGAAATTAAATGTTTATTTTTTAAGTAGATCTTATAAACCTGCTTTGTAGGGGCTGCCTTGACGCTGATTAATCAGCCGCCCACGTCATCCTGGAATGCGAGGCCGTGGCGTCTCATTGTGAGGAAATCCTCGGAACAGTGAGGTCGCTCCGCGAAGCCTGTGAAGCTCCTAGGAAGCTTCTGTGCTTTTGGGCGGAGCTAGGCTGGCTCAGGTAGCCAGTATCCCCACGCACAACGGATCGAATGGGAGTCTACGTGCGGAAATGGGAGTCCCATCATCATCATTATCATCATTAGATCTTATAAAACACTTTACACGTCAATATTTTGTTGGCCAATATTTTAAAAACTAGATGGAGCTGGTATTTTTTACCTGACTGTTCCCTGAGAAGTAATGCCGAAACATACTCAGAGCATTATATTATTAGAATTTTATGTGAGTCTGTAGCGGCACTTCAAAAAAAAAAATACTTTGCAACAAATATTGAAAAACGCAAAACTAAAAGTGGTGCCATCTACAATGCCATAGGCGAACTATTCTCAGAAATTCTACATAACTCAATCAGAGACACCCAGATAGGTACAAAATCCGGACATCAACTGTCGGACAGTTGCCAGACCCAATACCCGTCTGGTCAGAGGATCCTCTTTTTCCAACATAGGTATGAGTGAACTTTACACCCTGTTCCTCATACCTCTATAAGTCTAACAATGCAGGGCCATGTCTGGGAGTGTCTTTTGAAGAAAGAGCCATTGCTGCTTTGAGGCGTCGCGGCTGAGGGTTACGGGCTGCGGTAGAGGAGGAGTGCCGGTGCTTCTGAGCAGCGCTCTTCCCTTCCGTGGCCTGGACGGGGCCGCCACCGTTTGATGGCGGACGCGGTGGGGCCGCAGGGGAAGAGGAGTCCCGGTATAGCGTCAGCCGTTCTCCCTATCCCCTGCGGCCGAAAAGTGGTAGACGGGACGGCGCGTTGTGTTCCACACGCGCGCCGACAAAGATGTCAGCAACCACTGGTGGGGTCCGCAAGGGCCGATGCCTGCCAGGGGTGCGGGTTCGTTCGAAAGAGATACCGCCGCCCCTGGCATACAGGCTACTGAGGGAACACGGGTGGGTTTTAGTCAGTAAAAGTCTGACACTCCCTCCTGCTCCACCCAGAGCGGGAGAAGTTATTTAATGATTTCCCACCCAAAAAAAAAACGCCTTGTGCGGTTTATAAAATTAATAAAAAAACTCTTTATACATTAAAATAATTTTTATTTAATTAGGTATACAGGGTAAGTTTTTATCCCGTGCGCAAATTGTAACCATGAATTCAGCATGTCATTCTGGAACCCCTAGCGCAGAAATTTTTCGCCAGATATACAAAAAAAAAATCGGCTGTTTCATAGAAAAGTGCAATACCTACGCGGTCAAAATGTATGGAACAGCTGTTTTTTTTTATATCCAGCGAAAAATTTCTGCTCTAGGGGTTCTAGAATGATATGCTGAATTCATGGTTAAAATTTGCGCACTGGATAAAAACTTTTCCTGTCTATTTATTTAAATTATGTATAAATCTGAACAATATTACGGTTCAAAATTTCGATGAGATATTAATTAATTAAAGGTACAGTATGTTAGCAAATTACTGTGTCCCAGAAGTGGGAATATTATATATAAGCTTGGTGATGTTAACAAATAAAGGGCGTTCCTTTCAACTGGTGACTACCTAGGGTAGCCAACTGTACTCTAAAATAGAGTACCTATTGTTCTCTCTTTCTTATGGGTGTACCTACTCCATAATCTATAACACTAATAGAGTACGCCAAAATACTTTTTCATAAACTGACTTTTTTGAGGCAAATGATTTAGTTTCTTGCGGTTTTTCTGTATTTTCCACTTGACTATTTGTCGGTCATGAAAGTGAAGTGGCGGGAGAGAAACAGGGCTTTTTAAATGCTGATTAAAATGAGCTCCTCATCTTACATTAACATAGAATTAGGATATTTGGAGTCCAACAAATTTTATAACATCAATTTAAAATGTTTATAAAAATAAAATAATAAAAATAGTTTATTTCTCACCATTTCAAGTTACAAATTTAACATTAGGTACATGAAGTGTTTTAACACTTTTGTAGTGATCATTGTTAAATGATTTAGTTTTTGTAAGTAGGTTTGTACAATCATTTTTTTTTTAAACTAGATGAGGTCGGCGTTTCCTATCTGACTACTCTGAGAAGAAAGGCCGAAACAAACTCAGAGGTCACAGTCTCTTTTAAATTCCAGACATAAACTTGGTCCGATCATGTGAAGACCATGTGGATTGGTGTCTGAAATGGTATTTTGAGGGAAGAACCTGTCAAAAAAATTGAGTGGACCTGTCCATTCAGTCCACGTATGTATCAGTAATCATACGGCTCAACTCAGAACATTATTAAGGTGCACAGAGTATTGACCCTAAACCCCTGAACTAGGCGAAAACCTGGATCTCAGGGGATAGTGTTCAGCAATTGAATAATTTAATTTTAGCTTAGGACATTTTGTGTGTCATTGTAATTTATCTTAGTAGGTACCATTAGAGAGTGCTAGGGTTTGTTGGTGAGTTTGAAGATATGAAGTATGGATGTGGGTATGTGTGTTAATATGAGTGTTGCAGTACAGGAATGTGTGTGAATGATGTAGTGAAGGAGTAAGTGAGGAAAGTGTATGTGTTTGTGTGGTAAATAGTGATAGATAATACGTAAATAGAAATAAATAATTGGTAGTCTATTTTTTTATGTGCACTCTTTATTAACTCTTTCTGAAACCAGAAATACTTTACTTCTTCTAGAAAAATTTGGCTAACCCAACTTGGCGTGCCCTAACCTGTAATGTCCATAGGTACATTTGCAAAATTGTTATAATCCCAGTTGAATTCTGGTATGACTGTTGGAGGCGCACATCTTCCGTCACGATATCTACGCATATCACCAGGACAATTATTAGAATGCATTGACCCCCCTTGATCGTTGGTTTCAGTATTCATGAGTGACATAAGCACTACGTCATAGAGGTACAGCAACACGTCTGCAGGAGTAGCACCCTCCAATATTGTGGTGACTGGCTCAGTCTTGGGGAGCTCGGCAACAGCAGTGGCGACTGCGATCAGCAATAATACTGCCCTCATTGTAACGATTCTAGATGGAAAAGCTGGAAAAGAAAAATATATTTCTCAATATCATATGGATCGTGGGCTTGGGCTGAGGGGCTTGTGGCTAAGTAGCATAAGCCGCACGGGTCGATCGATCAGGTTAAGCTACGCTTGCCGCGGTTGGTCCGTGGATGGGTGACCATCTTTATATACCAAGACCCCTCCGTGTCTCGGAAAGCACGTTAAGCCGTTGGTCCCGGCTGTCATTTGATCTTTGACAGTCGTCACGGGTCGTCAGAAGCCCGAAAGTCTGACTACACGTCTTACCAAGGGGTATTACCCAGTAACTGGGTTGTGGAGGTCAGATAGGCAGTCGCTCCATGTAAAATACTGGTATTCAGCTGCATCCGTTAAGCTGCTGGTACTGCTCCTGATCTCTCTCCGGTCGTGTGGGATTGCAGTCCGATCGGATTCTGAGAGTGAGGGAAGAATGAATACACCTGTGTCTACGCACACACTTGTGCACTATAATACGTCCCGCGTCGAAGGCTAGTCTCTATTGAGATTGGCCGCCATCACTGTAATACGGTCTGGAAAATTAGATTAGTTATTGCTCGCTAATGTATCTGTGATCTGGGACGAAAGTTGCTATGCCATACTGTAGGAGCCAAAGTACACTATTACTTTGATAATGTTAATGTAGTTATGGAGTACACAGAAGGAACCACAAGTTCAGTATAAAGTTATATTAAAATGTAGGAAGTTCACAAGTTTAAGATGGTTGTGATTGTTTCACTTGACTAGTGGTTAATTCCATAGTTATTGTCTGACTCGATGCGCCTTGCGTAAAACGTTCTAATTATAGCGTAATTATAGTAGAGGGGCTTGTGGCTAAGTAACAATAGCTGCGCGGGTCGATCGACCAGGTTAAGCTACACTTGCCGCGGTTGGTCCGTGGATGGGTACCTCGGAAAGCACGTTAAGCCGTTGGTTATCATTTGTGAATCTTTGACAGTCGTTACGGGTCGTCATGAGCCCGAAAGTCTGACTACCAGTCTTCCCAAGGGGTATCGTATTACCCAGTAACTGGGTTGTGGAGGTCAGATAGGCAGTCGCTCCATGTAAAATACTGGTATTCAGCTGCATCCGGTTAGACTGGAAGCCGACCCCAACATAGTTGGGAAAAGGCTAGGCAGATGATATAGCGTAATTTTCGTGACGCACGACATCCAATTAGGTTGCTGCGTTCGCAAAGTAAATGTACGGTCGCGGTCAAGAGTCCATCCTCATGCTAAGGGTTATATTGCTATGACTCGCGGTCCAGGCCCTACCTACAGCTGTGTGTATAAGTGATGTAACCAGACCGCACACCACAATACTCACACACCACTGCACTGTCGTCGAAAGATACAAAAAACATACCGTCGCACAGAGTACTCTGTCTCTGTCTGTACTGTGTTACGTAGTAACTACGTATGACCTTGGTCGGTTCATACCATCGCTAAAATTCACGTTCTAATATCAAGTCTCGGAAGCTCGCAGCGTATTGTCATTGATTAAGAAACACACAAGTCTGGGTTCAAATCTCCCGATGAGATTTTTATTTTTCTTTTCAACAATAATCTTCATCAGTTCTTCTTTGCTTTTAATGCCATCCATAAGCTTGCGGAATGGGGGTCGGGATCGGATGAATGGATTGTAAGGGAAACCCCCTTGTTTGAATGTCTGATCTTATTTCAAATGGAGTATAATATAGTATAGTTATGTTAGTTGTTAGTTTAGTTATGGCCAGTCTGGCGTGCGCGCGCGGTGTGTTGTTATTGTCGTCGCTCGAGCGCGGTCGGGGCGTCTCGCTCGCGCTGGGTTGCTTGTCTCACTCCGGCGGCGGCCGAGGCGTTTTTTATTATTTTATTTTTTTGTTGTGTTCATGCGTTGTTCATGCCAGCCTGGTGGGCAAGATGACCTAAGTTAGCCCATCATTAGATATTTAGTGTGTACCCTTTTCCTTTTTCTTATTGTTTCCACGTGTAAGTATATTGTATTTTAAAGTAAAAAATCACAGTGTATCCACGAGAATACTGCCGACAAACTGTACAGCAGTTTGGCAGAAGTTTCATGTATTTTTTTGTATGTAACATTTCGTGAATAAAATTTAAATAAATAAATAAATAGTTCTTTCATTATTCGTTATAAGAGAATGTTTTTTTTTTAATTACTTATATTTTTATTTAAACAAAGAATTAAGAATAATATTTGATTACAAAATGTTTATTCGTTATAATTTTATGAAGTAGGTATAAAAATAACTACTAATAACTTCTTGTTAACAGTTTATTTTCTCATAAAGAACAATTTATTGAAGTAAAGTAGCTAATTGGTGAACCATGATAATCAGGCTATTGTATCTTAGAAATATAATAATATTGTGCTGTATTTACTACTATGTGCGGTACTCTAAAGAAATAACATTTTTCTACGCAAATCTACCCACGTAAAAATAACAAATGCAGACAAGTTGTCACAATACAATTAAATGACTCAGTAGTACTACTACTGGAATAAATCTACTGCGAGTTAGTTCTCTCAAACCTCAAAGTTAACAAATCGTATTTAATAGGACTTATTGAAGTTATAGCTTAAGTAATCATTTTCATTACGAAAAGAAGATTGAAACTAAACTTCGAAATAATCCATATTACGGATATGACACAATATTATGTGAATATTACTAAAATCAATAAAAGTCAATAATAATAAATATTTCTAATTTTTAACTTAATGTTAATGTTTATGTTTTTTGAGCTGGTTTTCGAGCTGCAAAATTTTCAATGATGCAAACCTTCTGCGTGGAGTGTACGGCGCACGGTTCGGAAATATGTGTCGAATAATTTGGCAAAATGTCTTGTCTTTTTGAACCGCTGTCGCTTTCTTTTATAAGCTGGGGTCTTCCACTTTGCTTCCGACGGGCAAGGCTGCTTCCTCATATCTTTTCATCCACTGACTCACAGTATTTCACTAAAACAAAAAGGGGTACTGTTAGGCTACTAAACAAAATTCATACTAATATGTATTACTATTTAGAAACAAAATTATTTGAAATATAAATTTCACATAAATATTTAATCTAGGAAATAAATTTAGTTTGAAATTTTATATTTTTCTTCTATTTAGACGTTATGATATTTATAAAACGTTTAACAAGGATCAGCAGTTATACTTTAATTAAATAAGTGCTTCATAAAATAATTAAATCTTAATACTCACACTCAGGCCGGTTTCATCAGATATTTGTGATATTTAAGTCCTCTTTTATGCAGCGCAATAATATTCGCTTTCATTTCTATTATTAAATTTGCTTACATTTTAAAATGAACTAGAAGACCGCTAATAGATTAAACACACGTCACTAGCACACAATAACAACCAACACCGTTCTATATGTCACGTCGAATGAGTCGTAAGTTAACTATCATTTAAATTTATTTAGGTTTCTCTGGGTATATTGATAAAGTTTTACGAGTTTACTGAACAAGACGAACAGAACAAGAAACTGTAGTCAAAAGCGATTTTTAAAACAAAAAAAAGGCTAGCACACCGCGCGTGGGATTCGAACCCGAGACTCGTTGCGCACGAGGGCGCTAAGCCAAGTACAGTAACCACTAAGCTATCACGTCATTTTCTATAATGGTTGAATTTATGAAATACAATCATTTGTAGACGTATGAGAGTGTGTGTGTCTACAGTATAGAAATTACTTAATATAAGGTCGTAATTTAAACCGTAGTGTCAATCTATTACTTTTTGAAATTGGTACTCCGCTTTTGGATCCTACTGTACCTACGGTTGATGAGACCGTACATATACCTATGCCCTTACCCAAACCATCGTCTGTATGTATGAAAAATTTCGTCGAAATCCGTTTTAGCGTGAAAGCGTTATTATAAACAAACAAAAAACAAACACTTTCGCGTGTATAATATTATACTTTGCGATTATACTGTTCAATATAAGTAAAATGCTGCTGTGTCACACAAAATTCGTTTGCAATAACTACTCAAAAGAAAGAAAGAAAGCCGGAAAGTCTAACAACCCGTCTTACCAAGGGGTACCTATGATATTAAGATAGACAGTTGATCCATGAAAAAAACTGGTATTCAGCTGCATCCGGTTAGACTGGAAGCCGACCCCAACATGGTTGGGAAAATGCCTGACCCGTTGGTGACTGGTCGCAGACGCAAATATGTACTTAAATGTCGCAGGGATATTCTGCCACCCTTTAACTAGACAGGCGTTAAGCCCTAAAAGTTGTTTCCGAGAAAATGGCAAAAAAACGCGCGAATTGTGATTTCTTAAAAACTGTGATACTTACGTCACTGATTGTAGGACACATCAAATGATATTTCTTTCTGTTTATCTTGTAGTGGCACTACAAAAATAAATACTTCGCAACAAAAAGCCCGAAACACAAAAAGAGAAGTGGCGCCATCTACAATGCCACAGGCGAACTGCGCTCAGAAATCCTACATCGCGCAGTCAGAGTTTACCACGACACTTACCTATATACAACATCCCGACATCAACTGCCGGGCAGTTGCCCACCAGACACAATACCCGTCTGGTCGGAGGATACTCCTTTACCATCATAGGTACGAGCGGACTTTACACCCTGTTCTTCATACCTCTATAATCCTAAAGAATCCTTTCTAGTTAACGGCCTACAAACTCTCATATCTTGTAAACTATTTGAATTGTAAAAATGTTTGTTAGACAGAAAGATAGAAAAGTGTGAACTCTCTTAGATTCTATTAAAAAGTAAAAATTGTCCCAGTAAGGGTCTTTCTAGTTAAAGGACGGATATGTAAATTTCGTAGGGATATTGTCAAACCAGTGATATTATAATTTCACTAGTCAAATAATAATTGCACAAAGCTTTGTCAACCGTCTCCATTTCTTAAAATTGAACGGAGTGTTTTTAGTTTTATTGTAATTTCACGGGAACGCTGTTTTTTTTTTAATAATCCGTTCTTTTATACTTTATTATAATAAATTCGACGCTAAACACTACAAGGGACTCGTACGTCGACGTCGTCATCGTATTTCTGGGTTAAAATGTAAATACCCAGAGTTCTCCACATTCATCCTATTCTAGTTATTCTATCTATCTATCTATATATATAAAAAAAGTCCTGACTGACTAACTCATCAACGCCCTGCCCAAACCCTTGGACCTAGAAAGCTGACATTTTGCACAGAGGTTCCCTTTACAATGTAGACAAGGAATAAGGAAGGATTTCTTTGAAATTCAACCCCTAAGTGAGTGAAATAGGGGATGAAAGTTCCGTACGGCCGCTGGCAAAAGCTGGTAATATTATAAATGTGAAAGTTTGTGAAGATATTTGGATGTTTATTACTCAATCACGCAAAAATGGCTGAACGGATTTGGATGAAATTTAGCACACACATAGACTATTACCTAGATTAACATATAATATTTATTTCATCGCGGTAGTACGTTCCCGCGGGATAATTTCCGACTTCCAAGCGGGTGAAGCCGCGGGCGGAACTAGTTATACTGCATACATAAACGATCGAAAATATATAAACGATTAGCCTTGTTACTGAATCAAGTTAGTCGTTAACATAAATTTTATTTATACACGGAACTGAAATCTTGCTTTACCTGGAAAACGTTAAGAACATTATTTCCGAATGTAGGGGCCACGGCACGAAAAAATTTATTAAAACTATAACATCCATATTAACTCAAATGCTTGATAATATTTTGCAAAATGTAATATACTTAACGCAAAATCTTTACACCTCCATCACAGTATTGAGTTAAAAGCGTAATAATACAATGACCAGAACATATTTTTCTTCATGGTAAAAGAAAGTCCTGTTTACCCTAGCATTACCTTATGCATTTAAAATTGAGTTTTATTGCCTTGAAATCAGATAAAATTTTCTTTGAGTCTGATGGTGGTATGGTAGGGATGGCAAAATACATAAATTTTATGCAAAAAAATACTCAGATCAAAAGTAACTGAAATCGATTAAGTTGTCAATCTTTATATCTCATCATCATCATCATCATCATCATCATCAGCCTATAATTTTCCCACTGCTGGGACACAGGCCTCCTCTCGGTGAGAGGGATTGGGCCGTAATCCACCACGCGGGCCCAGTGCGGGTTGGTAGATCTCACATGTCTTCGAATTTTTGGTTCTAGGACATGCCGGTTTCCTCACGATGTTTTCCTTCACCGTTTTGAGAACAGTGGTGATGAAATAATTTACATAAGGTAAAGCGCCTGTGTGGGTTCGAACTCACGACCTACAGCTCGAAAGTCACGGCCGTTACCACTGGGCCACCACTGCTCCCTTCCTTCCCCAATCTTTATATCTATCCTACTAATATTATCAATGTGAAAGTTTGGATGTTTGTTACTCAATCACACCAAAACGGTTGAACGGATTTGGATGAAATTTGGCACACAGATAAATCATAACCTGGATTGACACATAGGATACTCTTTATCCCGATAATACGTTAACTAGTATATTTAGACATCTTTCTTCTATACAGATAAATTAAATTGGAGTGTCTGTTTGAATATTAAAAATAACCGCTTTTCATTCAATGCATATGGATGTATTTACGGTACATATACCAAAATAACAGTTTTTTAAATTTTTTTCTGTCTGTCTGTTTGTTCCCGCTAATTTCTGAAACGGCTAAACCGATTTTGACGGGGCTGATGTAATAAGGAGTAACTTAGGCATTTTTTTTTATTTTTACTAATATCTATATTCTATACGGATAAATCGTAAACTCTGCGAACAGAACAATAACTTTTTTGTTAAATTCCACGCGGATGAAGTCGCGGGCACAGCTAGTTATTAAAAAAAAAAACTTTCAGGATTTGCGTTTATTCTGTTCATCTTGTATATTAACAGCTCTCAGGCTAAAACATTTACCTGCAGTTCAAAAGATGAGCGTCTTAAAATAAATTGAAAAAAAAAATTGTACCTATATTTTGATATCCTAAATATTGTACTTGAAACATTTTAAGAGGAACGGTGGAGTTTCTTGCCCATTGTTCTCCATACGAAACTATATTTTGGAAGGGGCGACTAGAATCAATTCTATTTTTAACCGACTTCTCAAAATTCTTTTTTTATTTGAAAGAGTATACTCTTGAGGTAGTCCCATCGGCACCAAGTCAAGATCTGATGATGGAATCCCAGCGAAATCGAGGGCAACCCTCAGATTTCGTAGGTATTAACAATGTTTTTCATATATTTTCTAAAACTATTGAGACATTTGCATAATTATGGTCATCATCATCTCATGACGCTGAGCTGATGAAGGAAGGTACACATTTTCAACGGTTAGCAGTTAAGTGGAGGTTCGAGCATAACTCCGTCATAAGACCGATTTGCGAAATTCTTTTTTTGTTCGAAAGGGGTTTATTTCGAAATGGTCCCATTTAAATTTCATATAGATCGGATGATTCGTTTCGGAGACAGACAACGGAACTCTTCGAAAAATGACAGCATATGAACCGAGATTGCTGCTATAGCATAAATCTAAATTGTTTTCACCCCAAGGATGATGAAATTTCGAATTGGTGGCCAGTGGTGGGGTAGGCCATAACTAAAAAGTGAAAAAAAAAAAACTAAAAAAAAACAACTGACTTCCTAAAAACACTAGAAAGTGAAAAACAACTTTAATTTCGGAAGGCGGTGACAAAAAAAAAATACATATCCAATATCACTGACTTCCGAAATTAAGGTTATTTTTCACTTTCTAGTGTTTTTAATGTAAGCGTTGACGTTCCAAAGTGCCTTTTAAGTGCCTACGTGAAATAAATGCTTTGAATTTGATTCGATTTTCTTTCCCGTCACAGATATGTCAGTGAATAATACTTATATTTATTTTACGGTAAATTGTTTTCTTTTTTTTATTGGTTTTTGAGAAATAAGCTTATGTGCAATGGACCTTGGGCGTTGAGCCGTACATATAGCTCTTTGGATACCACTTCGCCTTAAATTGTATCCTACCAATATTATAAATGTGAAAGTTTGTCTGTTTGGATGTTTGTTACTCAATTTTTCAAATACGTCTTAACAGATTTGGATGAAATTTGGCACAAAATAATTTATAACCTGGATTAACACCCTGGATCCCGGTAGTAGGTACTTCCAGTGGGATAATTTTCGACCACGACGCGGGCGAAGCCGCTGGCAGAAGTTAGTAAGTAATTAAATATTTTAAACATTCTTAGCTCAGCCAAAAAATAATATAAATAACATCTTAACAATTCAAAAGTGCCTGTAAATATTTTAATTGAAATATTTGTACAGACGCCAGCACGTCAAATCCAAACTGTAAATTTTTCCCAAATGAACAAGAACCTTATAAATTTGTAATAGGGTTGAAAAACGATCAAAGAAATTTGACAGATTGGGGTAGCTTGATGTGCTCGTCTGTATCTATTTTTACGAAAGAGTATTATTTGGCAAAGTTAAATGTTTATTACGGGAGAGTTGCAGAAAATTAATATTTTTACGAAGTAATGCATTATTTCAAACTTAAAATTTGAATTAATTTTGGCCGAATTTCAACGAGGGGCGACAACTAGTTGAAATAAATTATGAAAATTAAAATATATAATTTAAAATTTACTTAAAGTTTCCAAAATTCACTGAAGGTATTTAATAGTAAAATAAAATAAAAATGTTATAATAATTACCTTGTATGTTTCAGCTACAAGCTTGGGACAGTACAGTAGAAATTGTAATTCGGTCACACAGATGTATTAAATATAATATTTGTATTATTATTTAATAATTAAATCCCTACTAATATTATAAATGCGAAAGTAACTCTGTCTGTCTGTCTGTCTGTCTGTTACGCTTTCACGCCTTAACCGCTGAACCGATCGTCATGAAATTTGGCCGAGATATAGCCTGGGATATGGGTAAGGACATAGGCTACTTTTTTACGCGATAACCGACATCCACGCGGGCGGAGCCGCGGGCAAAAGCTAGTTTTATAATAACGAACAAGGATGTGGTATCTTTCCTTCCTTCTGTTCCAGCTAACGAAATGCAATTAAATGTTGTTTTTGGCTTGATATAAATTATATAACGGTATTTACCTATACTGATATGCCATTTAAAAGTTTTGACATGTACCTACATCGATTTCCTGATTTTATTGTCAAATATGGCAAAAATCATGACGTAAGCCTTACATAGCGGTGGTTGCCCAGTGGCAAGTGGTACTTTTGTTTGTGGCCCAGTGGCACTTTTGTTTGTTTTCCGCTGACGAGTTGTAGGTCGTGGGTTCGAATCCATATAAGCGCTTTCATCATCATTCATCATTTAAACCGAAAGAGGTCCACTGCTGGACATAACCCCCCCATAATCGCCACGCTTGGCAGGTGGGTTGGCGATCGCAGTACGGTGGTAAGATGCTTAGAGAACGCTCTTGCCCAAACGCTTTACTTGGTGTAAATTATTTCATCACCACTGCTCTCAAAACGGTAATCGAAAACATCGTCAGGAAACCGGCACGTCCTTAAACCAAAAATTCGAAGACATGTGGCATCCGTCAACTCGAACTGGGCACGTGGTGGATTACGGCCCACTCCTCCTCACAGAGAGGCCTGTGTGAACGACTGATTATTCTATTTGTCTAAATGTAAACATTTAAGCGCAAATTGCAGAGGTATTTTCTTAACAAATAGCGTAGAGTCATCTCAACATTCTCCCTTGAATTTATATATATTATAAGTATATATTGTAGTAGATATTCTACGTATATATATTATAAGTATATATTGTAGTAGATATGTATGCGTGTATGTGTATTGTATGTTTATAATCTATTTATGTACCAATCTTATTTGTAGTCCATAATGATATATTTTATATTTTTTTTTTTTAAATCATTGTTCCTTTTCTCCAAAGCACCTGCCATCTAGTCTCTTCACCACCCATGGTTGACTGGTAGAGAATGCCTAAGGCATTAAGTCCGTCTTTGTACCTTTTTCGTGTGCGAGAAGTTTTTTTTTTTTGTGATGTTACTCTATGTGCTCTAGCGTCCCCAAAATTGAAACTTAGTCAACAGACTTGAGACGTATCACATTTAAAAGATCAAAACTTACTGATAATTCTTAACTATGGCGACGACCGTGGGTCAAAAGTATGGGGTTTTCAGGGAAAATAATAAAGAACAATGGCAGAAAAATAGTTGACAAAAATGTTAGCGTCTAGAAATGTCTTATATGCAAAAGGAGTTTAATTATTTTTCTATGATTTTTCAAACAAAAATGTATTTTAGTTAAAGCCGCAGAAAAAAGCATGCATTTTTGGGAATATCAAATGACTAAGTGAATAATACACACAATTCAAGAGTTGCCATTAGCGATATTCATACTATTCTTGTATATACTTGTAAGTCCACATACAGGTTCAAAATATTCTTTTAAAGCAGTTACTAATAACCATACTACAGTAATAATAAAAACAAGTGTTATGTTCGAAAATTAGTATAAAATTACTTCCTGCAATTATATAACAGGTGCGTCAATCATAATACTGTGCAACAATTCTTAATGTTATGGCAACACTAAGGTTACGTTCCGAGATACGATAATATCGATTTGAGCGCGCTCACACTCGATCCGAATTGGCGTAAGCGCGTTAAATGTTTTAACGTTGAATGAACACTTTTATCGTGAACACGAGCATTCCGTATTGATGACAAAAAATGACGATTTTTAGCTGTCAGAATCGTGATATCTAACTCGGAACGCAAAATATCGATGTGTGCGCTCACGGCGCTATTTTTCTAATACGGAATGCGCCCATAATAAAATGAACTGTCACTGTCAATGTTCTTTTTGCTATTTTATTAGTTCTATTTGACTTGGATTGCTTACGGACAGATATTCGCTTTGCTTTGTGTGACCTATGTGTGCCTAAAGGAATCTGATCTAGCTCTTCTACGTGACTATGTTTTGACATAAAACATAACCTAAAAAAGTTCAAATTGAAATATCTTTTTTTGGAAGCCTTCTCGGGACAAAATTCTTTTATAAAGTTACTCAGAGACTGACGCTTAACATTTTAAGATATTTTTGACAAATAGACGCTACCATTTCTTCTCAACTAATTTTATGTATGAACGTCTGCCATTGTTCTTTTGATGGTAGGTACAACTGTAGTACAGACGCAAGCACATCAAACTACACCAATCTGTCAAATTTCTGTAATAGATTTTCAACTTTATCACATAAACATAAGGTTCATGTTCAATTGGGAAAATTTGACAGTTTGGGGTAGCTTGACGTGCTCGCGTCTGTACATAAAGTTTGATTTAAAAAACAAAGTATAAATTATAATTGTTTTTACTTATTTTCAATGAAATAACATATTTACGCTTGTATACCCCTTCGGTGTTAGTAGAGCTTGTGCACCTACAAACCGTACCTAGGTACATTCGTTAGACAAATGAAACTGAATGATGATTTTTTTCAAGAAACCCCTTCAAACCAACTGTTAGTACTCGTATGTAGCCCGTAATGGAAAATATGAGACAAAAATGAAGTCCGTTGAATGAAAAAGGCGTCAACAGTCGCTTGCCCATCATCCTTAGTCCCATCGATTAGAAAGATATGTCAGAGGCAGGAGTAAGCGAGCGAGTTTTTAAAGCTTGTATCCACGCCAAGGACCTTCAGCATTTGGGCGCACTAAATTTGTGGGCGAGTGCAGGGTGATGTAGCCGTGCAGTCTTTAATCGGTCGCATTTTTATTTATTATAACAAAAATAATGCATTTTTGTAAAAAGTAACAAAACCAAATAATTTTCCTTTGTATTGCAAAGCAGTAGACATTTTTCTTTTTACTATTTTGTAAAAAAATGAAGGAGTAAAATGGTTTCATCTCAACGATTTGGCCCATAGAAAATTTATGCCTAAACCAAATGACGTATCATAGTATGTAGATTACCTACTAACAATTTTTTTTTTCAAATGTAATTTCTTTGTAAATGCCGACGAAAAGTGGTTTCAACTGCATGCTGTTTTCAACCATTTTTTGAGAGGGTAGCCTTAATATAGATAATCAAAAAACGAAACGGATTCGCCATACATTAACAAAAAAATGGTCGGGAATATTTCTCTAGTAGGTACGTACGTGTAGTGCCGCTACATTTTAGAGGTATGAGGAACAGGGTGTAAAGTTCACTCATACTTATATTGGTAAAGGATGATCCTCCGACCATTGGGTATTGTGTCTGGTCCGGGCAACTGCCCGACAGTTGATGTCGGGATTTTGAATATGTTCGAGTGTCGTGGCAAACTCTGATTGCGCGATGCAGAATTGCTCATTTAGTTCGCCTGTGGCATTGTCGATGGCGCCACTTTTCTTTTTGTGTTTCTCGATATTTGTTGCGAAACATTTTATTTGTAGTGCCGCTACATACGTATAGAATGAAAAAAAGGGAACGCCCTTCTTTAATGACCCCTACCTAACCAAAACTGTGATGATGACTTGATGTGTAGCCGTGTGTACCAAACAGTTAGTCATTTTAGTAATTAAAGAGATTTTACCTGATTTCCAATACCACAAAAATATGGGAAAACTGTGGCTAAAGCCACAGTGTTTATATACCCAAATATGGTAAAAAAATACATTTAAAAACAGAATTTACGTCAAAATTTACCGGGAACAAATATTTAGGTAGCTAATGAATAACAAGCAGAAGGATATAATACGTTTATGACTTAGGCGATTAACACACGGCACCGCAAACCGCCGAGGTAGGCGGTGAAGCGGATCTCATGGCGCATTGGTCTCTAAGAAATCCGTTGATGCCTAACACCCGTACACCGCCCGACCGCGCGGTCGAATTGTATGCCTCCGCGGCGGTGCGCGGTGCCGTGTGTGAATCACCTTAAACCCATAAGTCATAAACGTATTATATTCTTCTGCTTGTTTTTACCACCCATTTCTTGTTATTTCTTGTTATTTTTATTTCTTGTTATTACCTACACTAGTCGCGGGCTCGAACTCACTGGTGGGCCTGGCTAAAAAGCACGCTGTCTCACCAGGCTTCGAGTCCGACAGAGGTAGTATCAGTGATGAGCAGTTAGACGATACGGCCTGGCTACGGGGATCGGCGGTGCGTACGGCGGTGCGGCAGGCGGGGCGACAATTTGCGCGGCATCGTTTGCAGGCCACGGGGAGTCACGTGCGCCGCCGCGACCAGTAAGGAAGTCCGAGAGCGAAATGTTTTTATCAAAGTTATCTCGATATTGCTTAGAAAGTAATCGTTTTTTGGTTCAAGATATAATATTTTGAAGAGATTGTGGAGTATAAAGTTGAATAGGAATTGAGGTATAGATGGAGAATTCCACAAGAAGTACGAGAAAATCTGGAAATTTCATTTTAATTTCTTCCCACAATCACTTCACTATATGTTTATATTTATGCTGTGGGTGGCTAGACTTCCAAATAGGTGGCTTTGCTAGTATTTCAGCTATAAAAGTCTCGGTGTTCATTATTCGCGGCGAAAACAACTAAACTCGTTTGATCGCTGCCCTAGTCGCCGCGACTGCCGCTTGACGCCGTGGCTCGCGCCGTATTGATTCATGTATTTGTTTCACTCGCCGGCCGCGCCGCCGGTCGCCCGTGCTATTCGCTTGGTACATTCCGCCGGTCGCCCCGCCGGTCGCCGCCCCGCGTGGCTTGATTAGTACATTTCTATGCGTTTGTTTCAGTCGCTAGACGCCTCGGCGGTCGTACCGCGCGAATTTTCGCTATGGCGGGTGTCCCGTGGCCAGGCCGTTAGTCTACACGCACAACATTATTGAGTGAGCTGCAGGATCAGTTATAGTAAAACAGGCGCGTAAAAAATTAAGAAAAGTCCTTCGGAAGATCGGATTTTCTGAAAAAACCACTGTATATCAATGACCAATTAAGTTTATTGATCTTTTTGATAATTGAGCTTTGTCGGTACCGACTTAATTTTGGAGATTTTACACTTCTTTTAGTACTTAAACATGTCCAAAGTTACGTTAAATTTTCAAGAAAAACGAATCTTTGTTGGCTCATAACTTTTTAATGGCTTTTTATTTTAATATTCTGTTTCCGTACCAACAATATTAATAATGAGACAAAACCATACCATGTTAAAATTTTGATGTATATTGTCAAACAGTGGAGTAAAAACCCTCCCGAAGTTTGTGTGGAAAAAATGTGGACTTGTTTCACCTTAATTGATCGCCAACCCACCTGCCAAGCGTGGTGATTATGGCAAAACCCCCTTTGGGGGAGGCTTATGTCCAGCAGTGGACGTCTTTCGGCTGACATGATAATGATGATGACTTAATTCCTACTTCCCTCTATCTATCTGTCTTTTACGCTTTCACGCCTAAACCGCCGAACCAATCGTCAGGAAAGGCAGAGATATAGCCTGGGATATGGAGGAGGACATTTTATGCTACTTTTTCATGCGATAACCGACATCCACGCGAACGGATTCGCGGGCTAAAGCTAGTAATCTTTAAGGTTGTAACTATGGTACATTTATAACCATGGTAGCTGTTGTCATGTTTGTATGAGATGAGAGGATTAAAGTAAAAATTTAAAAAGCCGCCGATCGAATTGTGTACGAGTATAAAACATTTTAAAAGAGTAACGGTGGAGTTTCTTGCCCGTTCTTCTCCATACGATACTACATTTTGGAATGGGCGACTAGAATCAATTCCGTTTAATAATGTAAATGTTGACGTTCAAAAGTGTCTTTTCAATGCCTAATTGAAATAAATGCTTTAACTTTGACCCCAAAATATCTCTGAAATGTAAAAATAAAAATTTGCCTTTTAAGATAAAGGTAATATTTTGAACAAAGCATTATCACGTAAACGCAACCGACATAGCCCGAAAAATTAAGTGGCAGTGGGCAGGGCACAATGCTCGCAGATCAGATGGCCGATAGGACAGAAAGTTTCTGGAGTGGCGACCGCGTACCAGAAGACGTGGCGTTGGACGGCCTCAAGATGGACCAATGACCTTGTGAAGGCCGCAGGAATCCGCTGGATGCGAGAAGCGCAGAACCGGTCGAAGTGGCGGAGAAGAATGATGATGATGATTGTCACGTCGGGGGACGGCTAATTAAAATGTTATCCTTTCTACAATAGCATAGTTAAATTATTTCTTGCTGGGGTTCGTCTGTTTGGCGTGTTCATTCATTGACCGTCCCCCAACGTGTCAGACGTGTTAAATTAAATGTGGTAAGGAATACAGACGCTGACAGGGAGTGCCACACTTTGGCTGTGAGCATAGAGAATGTGGAGATCCTAAATAAATAAATTCCCTGTAGGTCAATGGCGGCACAATAGATATACCTGCTAAATCCAATCAAAATGGTCACTCGACACAAATCCGCGAGCAAATATTATATATAGCCGTAACAGAGAATAACCAACCGTCAAGAAGTGTTTGGATCTGGAATTTTATTTTTTAGGACTTTTCGGTATATTAGTCTATTCGCACCGATAAGTTGCCCGAATCGGGCTAAGCGTCACTTTTAAATAATTTGTATGGACGAATCGTACACTAAAAATATAATTTAAAATATATAAAATTACGATATTGTAAACGTTTTAAAGTCTATGCTAAGTGGCACTATCGCCTGCAATATAGTCATCTGAAATCACAAGACGCCATCCATTTTAATAATTCTCATTTCAGCCGAAAGACGTCCACTGCTGGACATCGGCCTCCCTCAAGCTCGGCCAATTCGATCGGTTCAGTGCTTACCGCATCCAGCGTATTCCTGTGGCCTCGGCAACAGCGATCCCTATACAGTTTTAGAACCATACTGCGATCACCAACAATCCACGCCTGCCAAACATGGCGATTAGAACAACCCCCCCAGCCACAATGGCCGTTTTGCGTGGCAAGAGTAGAAGAATAACTTGCTGCTGAATCCACAGCACATCATGCTGAGTGGAATCCTTCTCGTCACAGCGCAGTGCCGACTATTTGTGTTCCGTGTTCATCATCATCATCATTTCAGCCGAAAGACGGTCCACTGCTGGACATAGGCCTCTCTTAAAAGGGGCTCTCCCCTTTGCCATAATCGCCACGCTTGGCAGGTGGGTTGGCGATCGCATTAAGGTGGTAAAATTCATAGAAAACTCTGCTGCTCCTTCACTAGTTAGTCTTTTACCACACCTACGCGAAGAAATGGGATGGTGCTATTCTTTTACGTCCGGCACGACACGGAACATCTGTGTTCATAAGTAGGTATAACTCTGTTTTGTTTTCATGTTTATTTTAATTTTAATGTGATCTTTTATTTTTGTCTGCATGCGTTTCTATGAAAATAAATCTATTTATCTTTTCATTTTTTGCTATTTTTTATATTACTCAAAAACCCTAGTCCGAAATGGTTACCCTACTCGCAACTTGTTCATAAGGCATCCAATTCGGGGTACATCAAAACCACCCCGGGGTGATTTTGAAACTATGGCAACATGGTCCGGTAATTAGGGGTGTTCCCAGGGGCAGTTTTATGAAATACGTGGTGGATTAAATGTATCGTTCGTTGGTGAATGCAGGTATTATATTCTCGCTGTATTTGAGTAGTTGTGGTGTTGTGTTATGCGGTTTGGGAGGTGTAAACTAATAAGAATACACTTTGGTGATAATTAAATGAAATGTTTCTATATGTTAGTAGATCTTCTCACTCGACATTTTGAAGTAATGATCAAAATCAAAATCAAAAGTCATTTATTCAAAGTAGGCTGAGAGTCAGCACTTTTAGAACGTCAAAATTACATAAGACAGTTCCCCAAAAACGCCCACCCTTCGACACTTCCTAGTGCTTTAGCTGGGAAGAAGAAGTGGCGCAACAAACTCCCCAGCAGCACAGCTGTCTGATAAGTTGGAAGAACTTGGTTCTATACAGTAATAGGTAACTAATTAAAGGAGATGTTCCAAAATGTATGGAGCCTGGGCCAGGTCCTTGTACACTATACTTAAAAATAGGGAAATTCATTTAAAACAGTTCTCAACTGTCCAGTTACTCTAAAATGGTTTGGTTTGCTGGTAAACACAAAAAATTACACTTGAAATTGCAACACACAACAAAAACCCGTCATGGCGGTAAGTTGTCACCGTCTTAGGGGCGGAGTTAAAGGTAAACAAATGGAAAAGACACGGTATTAAATCCAAAAAACGAAATCGAGGTTGTTAAAAAGAACTCCAGTAACTCAAAACAAAACGAACACAATCACAACCTACGACGAGACGAAAGACACTGACACTGAGGCCGCATTCCGAATTAGAAAAATAGCGCTGTGAGCACTCACATCGATATTTTGCGTTCCGAGTTGGATATCATGATTCTGACAGCTAAGAACCGTCATTTTTGTCATCAATACGGAACGCTCGTGATCTCGATAAAAGTGTTACTCGTATAAGCCACACATTTCTTCTTCTTAGTTAGCTAAAGATTCGATGCAAAACAAAACAGCACAACTGTCATTTTTGGCAACGCTCACGGTGATGATGATGAGTCTATCGCATGGTCGCCGTTATCGCAAGATGGCGCATGTCATGACGTCATCTATGACGATTCGCGGGACATCGTTATCGCGCTCACGCCAATTCGGAACGGGTGTGAGCGCTCTCAAATCGATATTATCGTATTTCGGAACGTGGCCTGAATTGACACCTATTGTGACAGCTGACAGCCCTCTTTCTATGATCAATGGTCGATCTATATGATTTACTGTCATTATTTCTAAGCACAGAGTAACTAAGTCGGTGAGACGCCATGTTGAAAGTCGATAAAAATAATTGATAAATAATAGGTCTTTACCTATGAAATTGCCGTTTTGTATGAAAAAATTTTAACGAATTTTTTTCATGAATTTTTTATTTGTATTAATCGAAGTAATCACCCATGCAATCAATGCATCTTTGCCATCGCAGTGGCAGTTTATTGATGCCCTTCTTAAAGAAATCAGCTGGACGGGAGGCAACAAATTCTTCAAAGGCATTTTGTACTGCCTCTCAGGTATTAAATTTTTTTCCCGCCAGGAAGTTATCCAAATTCTGGAAAAAGTAGTAGTCTATAGGCGCAAGGTCTGGTGAGTAGGGCGGATGACGGAGAGCTTCCAACCCCAGTTCTTGCAACTTGGAGACCGTCTGCTGTGCAGTATGAGGTCGCGCGTTGTCGTGCAGGAGCAGCGGAGACGAGCGATTGACCAATGCTGGTTGGAGATGCGCCAGCTTCTCCATCATTGTGTTCAGTTCTTCACAGTACACATCTGCAGTAATGCTCACCCCGTTTGGTAAGAAGCTGTGATGAATCACACCGGCGCTAGACCACCAAACAGTGACCATCACTTTTCTAGGGGTAAGTTTTCGTTTAGGGCATTGTTTAGGTGCTGAACCAGGATCCAACCAACTTGCTGAGCGCTTACGGTTATCAAACAGAATCCATTTTTCATCGCAGGTAACAATGCGGTTCAAAATTCCTTCATTTGTGTGTCTGTTGAGCAGTGCAAGGCACGTCTCGACGCGTACTTCGCGCTGGCGATCATTGAGTTCGTGGGGCACCCATTTGTCAAGCTTTTTTACCTTGCCAATTTGACGCAAATGGACCAATATTGTTTTGACGCTAACGTCGAAAGCTGCTGCTAATTCAGCCGTAGATTGTGTATCATCAGCTTCCACAATCGCCTTTAATTCGTCATTGTCGACCAAAGTCTTCGGACGACCGCGAGGTTCATTTTTCAGGTCGAAATTTCCAGAACGGAAGCGAGCAAACCAATAACAGGTGGTGCGTTGGTTTGTAGTGTTAGCTCCGTAAACGTCGTTGATGTTGCGTGCCGCTTGTGCCGCGTTGCTGCCACGACGGTACTCATATTCCATAATTACTCGAATTTTTAACGTATCCATGATGACGAAAAAGATTGAAATGCGATGAAAATGTAACACTAATCAATAAAGAAATGACTACTTTTAGAAAAAAAAATCCATGTTTTTAAAATAAAATTAATTTGAAATTAGAATTCTTAGCCAAACAAAAATTATTTTGATTTGAAATGGCCAGTACTGCAGAACGGCAATTTCATAGGTAAAGACCTAATATTAATTAACTACCACAGCGGTATACATTTAATTGAATTATCAGTATTTTTCCCGAATTCTATGGATTTTTCTCTTTTTTTTTGAGTTACTGTACATAGACCTGGACCATTTTGAAACATCTCCTTTCATCAAAAAAAAAAAAAAAAAAATTGTTTATATTTTTTTGTTTATACAGTCAAATAAAATAAACAATGCTATGGAGTAACTCATATAACCTGTCAGTAGGTAAGCTAATTCTAGTGAAAGAACACAAACGTTGTCTTGAGTTAATCACAGCGACCAACAATTCTTATCGTTTAAGTAGTCGTTGATTGAATAGTATGCCTTAGAACAAATATTTGATTTTACTTTAGCTTTAAACGCATTAAAATGTAAATCTAGCATAGAAGAGTGAAGCTTGTTATGATGATGAGGTAATGCTGATGAAGTTGCACGAAGGCTGCGCTGGCGTTCATAGTCGGGGTCACCAGTATGGAGGGATGGATGAGGATCAGGCTATTAAGGCCACCAGCCA
The DNA here is from genome assembly GCA_949987655.1 of Polymixis flavicincta. Taxonomy (NCBI): domain Eukaryota; kingdom Metazoa; phylum Arthropoda; class Insecta; order Lepidoptera; family Noctuidae; genus Polymixis; species Polymixis flavicincta. Next base: position 12,030,094 of record OX465197.1, read on the forward strand.
GAGCTTAAAAACTAAGCGACTACATTCTAAGGGTTAATCAAAATTTGTTTTCAGAAAATCATAAAAAACTTATAGCATAAGTAGTGAAATTTAGAGAAATAATTTTTTTTATGACAAACTTTTAGTAAAATTACTTATAGTTATGGTAGGTAGTGAAATGTTTTCGCAAATGAGGAGATATTAGGCAAAGAAATATGGAGAAATCTAACGGTGTTTTTTCAAGCCGTTTTGGATTCATGGGGCTTAGATCATGTCAGTCGACATTTGAACCAAACTAATTTGGATGTATCGTGTTTAAAATGACTACTTTGGAACTGACGGAATTTTAAAATTAATAATATGAATTAAATAGATATTTCCTATACCTGCAGATTAAAAGGGTTTGAAGCGACCAGTGTCACGGGCGTATATTATTAAGGATTTAATGGTTTTTGTTTCAACGTGATGTATTTGTGGGATTTTGATCAAACCATCGACATAAAAAAAATCAGTAGGAATTACGGGTTTATGAAGCGGTTTGTTAGTATTGGGATGTGTATTTCAACTTGGAGAAGCGATTTTTTTTTATAAAAATCATATCCTGGCCAACGGCTTTTGTTCCGTCACTCCTCAAATCACAAGCATTGCATATTTTTTTTGTGATAATGGTCTTTGGATTTTCCTTCTCATTGAATACCTAGGTAATACTCTCAAACCTAGGGTATAGTGAGCAGTGAGTTTTTATCCTAGTACAGCAGTAAGCAGAAAAATGATCCTACTAAGATTCATCTGCCTAGCCTTGTCCTAACTATGTTGGGGTCGCCTTCCAGTCTAACCGCATGCAGCTGAATACCAGTATTTTAAATGGAGCGACTGCCTACCTGACCTCCACAACCCAGTTACTGGGTAATACGATACCCCTTGTTAAGACTGGTTGTCAGAGTTTCGGGCTTCTGACGACCCGTAACGACTGTCAAAGATCCACAAATGACATCCGGGACCAACGGCTTAACATGCTTTCCGAGGCACGGAGGGGTCTTGGTATGTAAAGATGGTAACCCATCCATGGACCAACCACGGCAAGCGTAGCTTAACCTGATCGATCGACCCGCGCAGCTATTGTTACTTAGCCACAAGCCCCTCCTAAGATTATACTACTTAGATTATAAATGTAAAAGAATGGATGTTGGATGTTTGTTACTTAATCACGCAAATACGGCTGCACGGTTTGGATGAAATTAGGCACACAGATAGTTATAATCTGGACTAAAACATAGGATACTTTTTGTCCCGGTAGTACCTACGTTATCGTGAGATAATTTTCGATCTCCACGCGGGCGAAGCCGCGAGCAAAAGCTAGTTAAAATTAAACAATGTATCATACATAACCACCTTTTTAACCTTATTTCTCTACAATGTTTTCATATTTATTGGCCTACAGAGAGTACTTCCGGTATTTACGCCGCAACGGGACGTGACCGCCGATAGCAAATGCGGAACTGCACGGAACAAAACCGGAACGGACCGGAACCGACTCGGAACCGGCTGGTTTTCCCGGAATCCGGAAATGCTGTCGTTTGCGGTTGTTGATTTTAGAACTATTTCTGCGGTTTTTGATAGATTAATTTAAGGTTTAATACCGGATGGAGGGTTGTCTGTTTTTGGTTAAACGGTAGATGGGTCGTGGTTTTTTGAATAGTTAATGTGCGGTTGATCCTCCACAATATTATTATGACAGCTAAAGTTCTGCCTCTTTGCAAGCGTCTGTGTTCCCATTCCACATTGAACCCAAATTCTGCCTTCAAAGCAAGAGTAAACAGGCACCTTCTGAGGACGCTCATTCTATCATAGACCTCATACACCGCTTTCCATCAGGCGTGATAGTCCAAAGCAGGCGCATTCATACTATTAATAATAAAGAGGAAAGATTTGATTGTTTGTTTCTTTGTTTGCATTGATTAGGCTCTGAAACTACTGAACCGATTTGAAAAATTATTTCACTGTTGGGAAGCTACACTATCCCCGGGTGACATAGGCTACATTTTATCCCCGTATTCCTACGGGAACGGGAACTACGCGAGTGAAACCGCGGCGCGTTGCCAGTCAACAATAAAACAAAAAAAAGTTCAACTAGCTCCTGTCTGCGATTTCACCTTTGTGATTTCAAATTACAAGTAGTTAATAAGTACATACATTTGTATGAGAATAGGCCTTACTCGGCAGTCAACATCATATCAGCCGAAACATGTCCACTGCTGGACATAAGCCTCCCCCAAAAGGGGATATTTGCCATAATCGCCACGCTTGGCAGGCGGGTTGGCGATCGCAGTATGTTGGTCAAATGCATAGATAACGCTACTACCCATTCTCTATTAAGTCCCTTAGTCGCCTTCTACGACACCCACAGGAAACAATGGAATGGTGCTATTCTTTTACGTCCGGCATCACACGGAACAGGACACAGACACAACACGGAAAAAGTGGGGCGATAATAATAGGCTGGTATTATAATATACTATGCCTATTAATCCTTGTATTTATGGTTATTGAACAGTCGTGCTCCAGTAGCATTGGGATTGAAAAGTAAAATTACTTGACACTGGCTAAATCCAGACGCCCTGGGCGTCGGGAATCCCAGGCCGATTTCCGGCCACCGTAGGCATGAGCTTGCGGACGGCGAGTAATGGGTAGCTCGCTGACACTCGCTGTCCGGTAAGGACCAAGCCCAAGTCGACGGCGCGTTGTGTTCCACGCGCGCCTCAAACAGATGTCAGCACAACACATGATGGGGCCCGCAAAGGCCGATGCCTGCCAGGGGTGCGGGTTGGTTCGAAAGAGATACCACAGCCCGTGACATACGGGCTACTGAGGGAACACGGGTGGGTTTTAGTCAGTAAAAGTCTGACACGCCCTCCTGCTCCACCCAGAGCGAGAGAAGTTATTTGATGATATCCCAACCAAAAAAAAAAATTCCACAAACCGTACGAAGCCCAAATCCAATTTTTTCGTATGCATGGTTGGAATAACAATTTTTTTTTTTGATAATTGAGAAATGAGTAGATAGATAGTTAGATACTCTTTTAATGGAAGCATCGGTAGTTTTGTAGGAATATCGATAGTAGGTACATGTAGCGGGGTTTGAACTCACTGCCTATCGATCACAAGTTCAACAGCTTACATGGGATTGTAAGCTAACTTTATCAATTGTTAAATGAAAAGTACCTACCACACTTTATACAAAAGTAATTAACCGAACTTGTACTTACAAGGAATCCTGCACAGCGACAATACCCTATAAATATTCATCCCAAAAAAACGTATCTTTGAAAAAAACACAAATATCTTCACCATCAACCATTTTATAAAGACCTGCCACATGATGAACTATCACCGCTTTGACGCCCTATTTCGTGCGGGGAACGGGAGGTGAGGTAGGTCTTGTAAAGCTGGTATTATTATACATAATGTGACAATCAATTTATCAATGTCAGGAGTGAGGAGACCGCGATAATGGAGGTGTAGTTATGATAAATGTCTGTTTGTGAGTAGCGAGAGTAAATCTGGATACGTGGATATGGGTTGGGTATGTTCTTAGCTACAGGAGTGTAAATCTGTACCTATAGTTCAATTCAAGATCGAATCGTTCAAGTGACCATACAATACGAAAGCATTGTTTTTTTTATCTTTATTTATTTATGGGATATTATAACCTAAAACTGGACATGAAATAGTTCAACATGGGAATCAAGTTTTGGAAGGACATGGCTGGAGACAGAAACAAGATAAAGAAAGCGGCCAGTGATATCTACAAGAAACCAGAAACTGATAGCAGCGAGAACTCAGAAGACGACCATGAAAACAACAACACAGAACAAAGCGAAGCAACTAAAAAAGCTAAAAAAACAATTGAACCTACCCAAGAAGCTCGACCTGAATCAACATGCCACCTAATTACCTATCTGCATGCCAAATTTGAAGTTTCTAGGTCATCTGGAACTGAGTTAGAGTTATGGTCAGTCAGTGATAAAATTGACGATTTTTGGACGTTAATATCTAAATAACCGTTTGAGATGTGTTTATAAAATTTGGAGCACATACGTATCTCACAAGTTTCAATATATGAGCCAAAGAATCATGCCCACTTTCCATACATTGATTGACCTGTCACTCGATTCGTTTTACAGGTCGCGTCTACCTACAACTAGTATTGTATAAAAATAATTATTGTTTATAATAATAGAACAGCTTATCATCTTGTCATTTAGAGGCCAGCGAAAAATGCTATTAATTAAATAAGTATTCGAGGTTATACCACCTGTCAGATAAGGTTTGACAGCTGTTGTAACCTCAAAATCTATGCGGTGATTCAAATCAAATGGTTTCGTAATCGCTGAGAGTTACGATCACCCAGAAATAAATTCTTCTTCAATGTAATATCATCAAAAAACGGCGCGCGGTTGCACAGTAGGTAGTTTTAGTCTCGTAATATCCCGCTGATGCTGATTTTTAAAAACTTTAAGTGTAATATTTTGCCATCCTGGTTAGCACTATTTAGTTTTGTGCATTGAGGTAATATGCTGTACGTTAGTACCTATTACCTCAATGGTTTTGTGCAACTTAGAGCAATTTAGGTACCTGTAGTTCATTGAAATACCTATCGGTCAAAATCTGAAGGCGAAGCGGACAAGACTCCAAGGGTCGGCTTGACAGACGGTGCTTTTAGTCATTAAGTCTGATGGACACACGCGGGGAGTAAATAGGTACCAGCCTATTACTGTCCCATTGCTGGGCAAAGGCCTCTTCTCATACAGAGAAGGCACCAGCATTAATCACTGCAAAGTCCAGGTTTCCTTAAGATGTTTTCCTTCACTGATGTCCAAGATTAACTTAGAAAGTAAGTACCTAGGCATTGAAAAAGACACATTGGTACTTGCCCGGATTTGAACTTATGGCCACGTGCACGAGAGGCGAGATGTTAAATTCTGGCCCATCACAACATGAATAGATACCTACCTAGCAAAAAGTGCTGCATACCAAAGACAGGGAAATTAAATTAAAAAAAACAGGATTTGATTTATTATTATTTATTCAATGTCTTCTCGTACAACCACATGCCGCACAAATGCCGCTGGAGCTACAATGTTGGTTTCATGCCTGGCCCAACCTAAGTACCACACCAACGTCATAACGTGTGCACAACAACCTACAGTGCGACGTCCTACAATGCAGTTGCAGCAATACTCTATAATGCCTGGGCACACTTTGCGCGGGCTCGAACTCACTGGTGGGCCTGGCTAAAAATCACGCTGTCTCACCAGGCTTCGTACCCGACAGAGATAGTATCAGTGGTGAGCAGTTAGACTCTAGTCTACACGCACAACGTTATTGAGTGAGATGCAGGAGCATTTTTGGCAAAAAAATCGCGAAAAAATTAAGAAATGTCCTTCAGAAGATCGGGTTTTATGAAAAAACCACTGCATAAATCAATGACCAATAAAGTTTATTGAACTTATTGTTAATTGAACTTTGTCGGTACCGTCTTGGTTTTCGAGATTTTACACTCCTTTTATTACTTAAACACGCTCAAAGTTAGGTTAAATTAGCAAGAAAAACGAATCTTTGTTGGCTCATAACTTTTTCATAGCTTTTTATTTTAGTATTCTGTTTCCGTACAGACAATAATAATAACGAGACAAAACCATACCATGTTTAATTTTTGATGTACATAGTCAGACAGTGGAGTAAAACCCTCCCGAAGTTTGTATGGAAAAAATGTGGACAAGTGTCACCTTAATATCATTTGCTATCAAAATATACACATAGTACTGACGTCTTGAGATGTGTCTTGATTTTATTTTACCTTTTATAAGTGAATTTTCCCCACTGCCTAACTCGGGTACCTATACGATTAGTGTCTAGGTAAACTTCTATTCTGTATCCGCCATGGAAACGTACGTGTTCACCATAATATGAACGTGCTTGACGAATTTGGTACGTTCCCAAGGCGAATAATATTAATTCACTGAATTCTAGACGGGGGAACTCAATATTGACATTATCAGCTGTAATGCTTTCAAAAAAGGATGCCCGGCGATTTAAATTATATTCTGTAACTATGTTAGATAAGTTATTTTCCAGGGGCATCCTTTCATTTATTATATTAGGTCTTTACCTATGAAATTGCCGTTCTGCAGTACTGGCCATTTCAAATCAAAATAATTTTTGTTTGGCTAAGAATTCTAATTTCAAATTAATTTTATTTTAAAAACATGGATTTTTTTTTCTAAAAGTAGTCATTTCTTTATTGATTAGTGTTACATTTTCATCGCATTTCAATCTTTTTCGTCATCATGGATACGTTAAAAATTCGAGTAATTATGGAATATGAGTACCGTCGTGGCAGCAACGCGGCACAAGCGGCACGCAACATCAACGACGTTTACGGAGCTAACACTACAAACCAACGCACCACCTGTTATTGGTTTGCTCGCTTCCGTTCTGGAAATTTCGACCTGAAAAATGAACCTCGCGGTCGTCCGAAGACTTTGGTCGACAATGACGAATTAAAGGCGATTGTGGAAGCTGATGATACACAATCTACGGCTGAATTAGCAGCAGCTTTCGACGTTAGCGTCAAAACAATATTGGTCCATTTGCGTCAAATTGGCAAGGTAAAAAGCTTGACAAATGGGTGCCCCTCGAACTCAATGATCGCCAGCGCGAAGTACGCGTCGAGACGTGCCTTGCACTGCTCAACAGACACACAAATGAAGGAATTTTGAACCGCATTGTTACCTGCGATGAAAAATGGATTCTGTTTGATAACCGTAAGCGCTCAGCAAGTTGGTTGGATCCTGGTTCAGCACCTAAACAATGCCCTAAACGAAAACTTACCCCTAGAAAAGTGATGGTCACTGTTTGGTGGTCTAGCGCCGGTGTGATTCATCACAGCTTCTTACCAAACGGGGTGAGCATTACTGCAGATGTGTACTGTGAAGAACTGAACACAATGATGGAGAAGCTGGCGCATCTCCAACCAGCATTGGTCAATCGCTCGTCTCCGCTGCTCCTGCACGACAACGCGCGACCTCATACTGCACAGCAGACGGTCTCCAAGTTGCAAGAACTGGGGTTGGAAGCTCTCCGTCATCCGCCCTACTCACCAGACCTTGCGCCTACAGACTACTACTTTTTCCAGAATTTGGATAACTTCTTGGCGGGAAAAAAATTTAATACCCGAGAGGCAGTACAAAATGCCTTTGAAGAATTTGTTGCCTCCCGTCCAGCTGATTTCTTTAAGAAGGGCATCAATAAACTGCCACTGCGATGGCAAAGATGCATTGATTGCATGGGTGATTACTTCGATTAATATAAATAAAAAATTCATGAAAAAATTTCGTTTAAATTTTTTCATACAAAACGGCAATTTCATAGGTAAAGACCTATTATTAAGAATTTGAGCAGCATCAGCTCTATTACGAAGGCGAACACTGAACTTATTTATTAGGCTTGCAGCAATTTGGAAATAAGCCATCATATTTGGTACAGTTTTATTAAAATGGTCAAACCTCAATAATCTATAATCTCTTTTAAAATACCCATTAACAACTTCCACCACCCATCTGCATATAGTTACACATCTACTTCTATTTGCTTGGGTGGTGGTTAACTGGTGTTCGCCTTCCAAAAGTGACTCTGGCATGTATGCTTTATAATTACAATGCTCTAATAAGCTGATGCTATCTCTGAATCCCCTGTCTAAAATAAATATGTCATTATCTTGAAAGTATCGTCTCAGTGGGGAATTTTCATTGCTGAACAAAGAAGACATTATTTCTGCATCAGACGTGGTAGCTTTATATGGGCCAAAACAATCTAAAATGTAACCATCACAGGCTACTATTAAAACGGCTTTAACAGATTTCTATATTTGTGTAACGAATATGTGTCTTTTTGAAACATGTAATTCCCACTTTTATTTAAAAAAAATGTATGTTCCATCACACATCACAATACATTGTTCATTATGTTCATTATAAATTCCATTTGGGATCATGAGATTGTGTTCTCTCAATTGTTCTCTTGTCAAGTGGTTTATTCCGAGGTTACATGGAACAAAATCTTGTAGCAGTATCTCTCGTGCTGTTTGCATTAACCTCTCTAGTGTAGTGCGAGGAACTTCTAGTAATGTGGATATTCTTAAGTCAGAATCACCTGTCCGCATCTTTATTAAGATAGCAGCTAGACCTAATATACCCCTGTGTTTTCCCAACAGTCGGGGAACATTTTCTAATAAGTGAAAAAAAATCGCTTTTGTCAAACCCATCCAAAATCCAAATAAATTGTCATCAATTTCTTGTGCTGATTCTACACTTGAAAAATCAAGAAAATGCTTGTGTTTTTGCACAAAGGAAAAAACGTGCTCAACTTGTTCTACAGTGAAATCACTCATACTATTTTCACTGGCATAAAGGGAATCCCAACTGTTCCCATGTAAATGGTCTGTGCATACCCTAGCCAGTTTGGGAATATAAAAATTGTAGTTGGACAAAATGGTAGACCGCAGTGCATCTGTGCAGATTTTCGTTCTCACACCCATAAAATGCACAGTGAGATGCTGTATTGGGAGCACGTTTATAATTAAGTAATGTAATGTTACTTGATTGTTGATAATTCGCTGGTTGGGTTCGAGATTGTTGTGAATGAACCTCTGGAGCTGGTAGCGATTCTACAGATGGTTCCCTTTCCTGTCCCTCAACTGTACTTGCAAGGAGTGTGGAAGGTTGCAATTCTGGAACATGGACTGGATCAACAGATTGTTCCACTTCTTCTTCAGGTGGTTCACCTTGCAGAGTCTCGTCACCATCTAAGCCTCTTCTCTCATCCTGTTGCTGAGTTGCAAGAGCTTGTCTTTTAAATCGCAACCAACAGGCATGACATACACGATCAGATTGTGATATCTGTCAACAAAAACAATGTATTTGTAATAAATGCAGTGACATAGCTAGTAATGTCATGGATTAGAACATGATATTTGAAGAAAAAGCTGGATTCAATTTAAAATAAGTTTGAATATTTTAAATACAAACCTGACGAGGTGCTACAGCAGTACAGTAGTTGATCATCCTTAGTAATAGGCTTGATGGGTTTTCTTTGAGAATGCGGTCACTTTGACGATTGAGCAATGATCGACCACAAACGGGGCATACTTGAGCATGACCACGGCGAGACGAACCAGCAGATGGATCACACTCATTGTTCCCATGAATCTGAGCATTAATAGTTTGCATGGATACATCAAAGCAAGCTTCACAAATGTAATCTTGTTCCGTTATCTGAAAAACAAATCAGTTATGAGATTTTAGAGCCTATAATGCAAATAAGTATTTTTTAATTTATGTTTTTACATGTTTTGTTTTAAACAACTGTCTTAAAGAACACTAGCTACACATGGGGAAAATCTACATGTAAGTAACTAACACATTTAGTCAATGGGTCATCTTAGGGGTGTCACCAATTTCCATTAGTACCTACAAGTTCTATTTTTCAGGTCACTTGAAAAAATATACTTTAACACATCTAAATATCAATTCCCATTTTTTTAAACAATCTTTACAATAATTAGCGTCCGTTGACTGGATCCTAAATCATTTTAGGTTACTTGATTGTTATTGTACTTACTATTACTGGAGATATCCAAGTGCTAATTAGCGAGATGAATCTGCTATCAAGCTGAAGGGCCTGATAGCGCCGAAGTGTATTAACACATATGTTGCAGTTTATGCAAAGCAATCTCGTAGAAGGCTCCATAACGCTTTCCAACAAGACCGATAACGTCTTAAATCCCAATCAAAAAGCACTAAATCGGTATCCGTATAACACAGGCCAAAGTAATCGTAAGTGGTAGGTATCGAAATCCGTGGAAAATGCAAAGGTTGTAAGGTTATCAGAAAATCCAAAATCGCACAGTACAGTAAGTAGCAAGAGCAAACGAACGACTGCAAAACGTCAAACAAACGAGAACGACAGCCTGTCATTCACTTAGCGTTCGTTCCCAATCTATGATTACTATAATCTATGGTTGCGGGTGAAGAAGTTCGTTTCACGCGCCTGTCAACTGTACACTTTTCCAAACCTTTTAAAAATCCATTAAAAAATCATAGCTCGTTATAAATTATTAAGTAACAAAAATACCAATTCGTCATTTTGAACATTCATTACCCACATGACGAACGATCAAGTTTTTCGTTAAGTACTATTTCAAAGGTCTATTGAGAATGATAAACATAGTAACATTGTTTTTTTTTCTGGCTTTATTTGAAAATTCAATTAGGTGATACGAAATAAGCAAAAAAAATACAATTTTTTAAGATATTTTACATCACTAGACGCGTCAGAAAATTTTCAGGTCAAGACTGGACATGATTCTTTGACACATTTATGTGAAATAGTTTTTGAGTTATGAGGGGGTCAAAAGTGACTCCGAATGGTTCGTGTAATATTACACACGGTGCTGCTCGCCAATTCTGTTACTTGAACTTGGCTTGACACGCTGCCGCGTGTCTAGATTTTTCTAAATTTACTTAAATTTCCGAATAACTTGGTAATATATCCCGCGAAAGCATTGGTTTTAGAAGTAAGCTTGCTGAGGTGACCATCGTTATCTACATACCGAGATCTCTTTGCCTCGAAAAGCACGTCAAGCCGTTGGTCCCGGCTGTCATTTGTGGATCTTTGACAGTCGTTACGGGTCGTCAGAAGCCCGAAGGTCTGACAACCAGTCTTACCAAAGGGTATTGTATTACCCAGTAACTGGGTTGTGGAGGTCAGATAGGCAGTCGGTCCATGTAAAATACTGGTATTCAGCTGCAACCGGTTAGACTGGAAGCCGAACCCAACATAGTTGAAAAAAGGCTAGGCAGATGATGATCGCGAATTTACAACGCGACACTGTACGAAAGAAAGAAAGTAATTGCTTGCACACAAAAAGATAAGACAACTCGAATGTGTTTATACCATGACATTTAAGTCGTCTTACAACGGCAGCCCATTTCATGTCTACTCTGTCCACTTAATTACTACAATAAATTTAAATAAATTAAAAAAATGAACTTTTATGAATCTGTATAGGGTGACTGGTAATTAGTGACCGACATTTAAACACGTGATTATGAATCACCTCATCATTATGAACAACTTTTACTATGGGACCAAAACCGAAATCACGAAAAAAAAATCATCTGTTCCCTACATTTTGACGAGTTATGCGAACTTAAATGTAGGGAACAGCAGATGTTTTTTTTTTCGCGATTTCAGGTTTGGTCCCATAGTAAAAGTTGTTCATAATTATGAGTACAATCATGTGCTTAAATGTCGGTTACTAATTACCAGTCACCCTATATATAAAAATGAATTGCTGTTCGTTAGTCTCGCTAAAACTCCAGAATTTGGCTAATTATGATCCTAAAATATTTGTGGAAGTTCAGGGAAGGTTTAAACGGTGAGAAACATAAATAATAAGTAAAGGAAAATACTAAAAACGACAATTTAATTTTCCAATACATACTGTTCCTAGTTAAGAAACATTTGATGTCTTTTGTCTTTTATTGTCACTTGGTTGTCCAATATTTATAGGTGCGTTCAGAAATTTGTCTATTTCATGGCTATATTACGAGGCCCGATCTCTTTGGTCTGTTTTTTTGGAATACAAAACAGTTGTTTCAGAAATAAAAAAAAGTATAAAAGTAGAAGTTGGCTGTCGAAAAATGAAAATTTTCACCGATAGGATAATAGGGTAGATAGGGTAGGGTAGGTAGGGTGGGTAGGGTGGGTAGGTAGGGTAGGTAGGGTAGTGTAGGTTAGGGTAGTGTAGGGTAGTGTAGGTTAGGGTAGTGTAGGGTAGGAAGGATAGTGTATGGTAGGTAGGATAGTGTAGGGTAGGTAGGGTAGTGTAGGGTAGGTAGGGTAGTGTAGGGTAGGTAGGGTAGGTAGGGTAGTGTAGGTAGGGTAGTGATTTTGTATGAATGACTTTTGGACGAACAGGGCAACGTCTGTCGGGTCAGCTAGTATTTATCTATCTATCTATCTATATAAATAAAAAGACAAGTCCTGACTGACTGACTGATTGACTGACTCATCAACGCCCAGCCTAAACCCTTGGACCTAGAAAGCTGAAATTTTACACAGAGGTTCCCTTTATAGTGTAAACAAGGAATAAGGAAGGATTTTTCGAAATTAAACCCCTAAGGGAGTTAAATAGGGGATGAAATTTCCGAGCGGGCGAAGCCGCTGGCAAAAGCTAGTAAGTACCTAATAAGAGAAGAATCTAAATCAAAAAAGATCTGAAACCTCAAAGCCACCACTATCCAGTTGAAAAAAGATCTAGAAATAAGATCAAATCCACAAAAATATTTTGCATGTCTTCTTTTAATATGTATTCCAGAATTTAATAAACTCCCAGAGGTTCAGAGGCAAACATTGTGACATTTACTTATCATCGTTAAGCGAAGGTTTTATCAAAATGTAAGTAAGTATCCTCTTTACAAGTGGACTTAATTTAAATTAATTTTCATTTGGCTCGCAGGAAAATATTTTCTGAATTAATTAACTGTTATCTTCCAAAAGTTACAGTAGTTGTATATAAATAGATGTTTTTATACATGTTTGATTAACTTTTTGGATCTGAAGCAGTTATAATTCGGGTCTTATTAAAATAGGTTAGGTATTATGTATTCTTGAGGGGCTTGTGTCTATGTAGCAATAGCCGCACGGGTCGATCGATCAGGTTAAGCTACGCTTGCCGCGGTTGGTCCGTGGATGGGTGACCATCGTAATATACCATGACCCCTCCGTGCCTCGGAAAGCACGTTAAGCCGTTGGTTCCGGCTGTCATTTGTGGATTTTTGACAGTCGTTACGGGTCGTTAGAAGCCCGATAGTCTGACAACCAGTCTTACCAAGGGGTATCGTATTACCCAGTAACTGGATTGTGGAGGTCAGATAGGCAGTCGCTCCATGTAAAATATTGGTATTCAGCTGCATCCGGTTAGACTGGAAGTCAACCCCAACATGGTTGGGAAAAGGCTAGGCAGTAGATGATGAGGTATTATGTCTTCTTTCGGCACGAAATACCTACAGGACAATAGCTTATGTAGTGTTTAAAAGAATAGCCACTGACTTACTGACTTGCCCCTCCTGCATAAGTATGATTAGCCGACCGAGGTACACTCTATTCATTCCCGAGAACGCTACAATCCTACGCCAGGAGAGTAGCAAGTCCACCAGCACTTTTAGAAAACACAAAAACGGACTACCCTTCTTCCGTCCTATCACCGCGACGTCCCAATCCATGGCCACCCCGACCCTTGCTTGACCAGCCCACGCCACTGAGCCCGTTTAAATTCGTCCCTAAATTGATTCGGATCCAGCCCGTTCTTTTGTGAAAGGGACGTCCTATGCCGAGGTCTGTACCCCACAAGGGATGCCGATAGCGTGTTATCGCTAAGTTTTTCAGTGTTTAAACCCTGGCTGGAGGCCCTAATTTATTGAGGCAACCACAGGCAAATCCGGCTTAGCAGCATAAAATACCATTCCAAAAAAAAAACACTGACTTGGCCCTACAGCCCAGGGTCTGCCGGATGTATCCGTACCGGCTGGAAAGCTTGACAACCGCCCAGCAGGCCTAGACAAAATACATTTCTGTTAGCTGCTTGAGCGGCCAAGCGAATTAAATTAAATACCGTAAAGCGGCCACGATGACGTCATCGCACCCATTTGCGTCGTGGGTGGTCCGCCTCTTATCGCAAACTCGAAAAAAACAAGGGTTCTTTGTTCGTGGAGCGGTTCGAACGTTTATTGCTTTGGAATTCTGAGTAAACGGACGGTTTAACTATTCTTACTTTCGTTTGAATGAATGGTCGTAAAAAATTAGATAATTCGTTGAAAATGAGCGTGGGAATGTTTATCTTAGAATGTTTACGCTATCGAAAAAAATAACAATAACAAAAAAAAACAAGCGATGACCACGCCAAAATGTATGGGAATGACATTACCTGTGGAAAGGACACGACATAAACTTTCCGCAGGTAATGTCATTCCCATACATTTTGGCGTAGCGTTTGGCGTGAACGCTAACAGAAATGTATTTTGTCTCTAGGCCCTGGCCGTGTTTCTATGTCAAATAAATCTAATTTTCTTTCTTTCTAAAGAGCGAATGAAGGTCCGCCTCTGGCTCTCCATACGTTCCGGTTCATTTTTTCCAAAACAAAAAAGTTTTCTCCGCAAAACAACCCTTTTTTAACGCATCCCTTTCATTTCTTACCGCTAGATGGCGCTTTCATAAAAAACATTCTACTGTTACAGGAAAAAGACATTAACCAGATGAAGTTCAGGTTTAAACATTTGTGGCCAGCATTTTATCGACATAAACTTTGTCATTGTGGTGTGAAGTTGGTTGCTGGAAGTTGGTAACGCGAATTTTAAGGGAATTAGCGTGGCAATAATACGGGATGCTTTGCTGCCTAGTTTGTTTATGTTGGTAACACTGTTTTTGGTTAATTTAATGGTGATGTGACAGTTTGGCACTCTGAACCATTACGCCAGTATATTTATATTATAAGCGAAACTTATTGTGGGTAGTGGCAGTACACACCGATTCTTATAAAAGCGGGCGCTCAATCGAGTTCAGCCCTTTTTCCTGCTCAGCCGTCGAACGGTAAAGGTGTCTGTACCTACGCTACTTTGCAGTAAGTTCGTTCCGTGGTCTAGTTTTCGTGGTTTTTCGTGGTAGTTGAACGTTTTCTTTTTGAATGTTAACGGTTGTTTGTGATTCCTTGAACTATTGTTAAAATTACAAGTAGTTTTGAAATAAACTAGTTTTAGTGGTTTGAAATTGTTTCTTTTATGTGATTTTCCCTTCTGATTGCTAAAATCAGAAGTGGGATTGAACTTATTTGCTCACAATTCTAAGCCTTGATACCTACACAAACAGCCGTTGATTTCAAATAAGAATGCCGCGTCCGTCAAGGTCACGTGAAAAGCTAGTTAGGACGCCGCCGCCTCGCTCTGGTGCCGGCCATAGCAGACGCAGTGAAACACGACAGGACCGCAGGCATGGTTCACGATCGCCTAACGATGGGACACGTTCGCGCCGTAGTAGAGCTCGTTCGCATTCGCGTCGTGACAAGACTCACTCGCGTTCACGTAACGATAGAACTCGTTCACGATCACGTCGCAGTGAAAGCCGCTCGCGTTTTAGTAACAATCATAGTTCACATGTGAGATCTAGGTCGCGTACGGTCAAATCACATCGTCGTCGTAGTAAATCTCGGTCTTACCCTCATGTTTCCGTGAAGAATGTGTTAGGCACGATTATGTCGCAACTGACTGCTATTGAGGAAAACACTGCTAACAGTTCAACAGAACAACGTCAATTCGTGACAGCACACCTCCGTTAGATAAAAATAATGTTTCAACGGCTCAATCGCTTGTTCATGCGTTAGAGGTGCTAACAAAAAACAAATCTACAAATTACTACGTTTCGAATTTTGATCCAGCTATAAATAATTTCGAGGTGTGGTGTAACGAAGTGGACAGGGCTTGGCATGTGAACCATTGGGACGATCTCGAGTGTTTTTCACGTGTGGCTCACGGTTTAAAAGGTGACGCAAAAGCGTGGTTGAATGAGTGGGCTACGAATGATCGTTCATGGTCGAATTTTGTTAAAGAATTTAAGTCGTTGTGTCCGCAAAAAATTTACTATGCTCAAACCCTTCATGAGGTTATAAACACCACGTCCGAAAACTTCTCGTCATACGCAGAGTATGCGCGTCGCTCATTGCTAAAACTACGTGTAGTAAAAGGGTTAAGCGAAGAACTTATGGTTCAAATAGTGATCCACGGTATCAGTGATGTACAGGTACGCGCAGCAGCTACCAATGCTGACCTAGCGACCGAAAACCTAGTTTCATTTTTAGCTACTTATGTAAAGCCTATTCGTAAATTTGAAAATCGTAACTCCGATAAGTCTGCGTCATCCAGTAATACGACAAAAAAGCGTAATTTTAACGGCCCTAGTAGATCTGAGAACAAATGTTTTAATTGTGGCCAGACAGGCCATTATAAAGATAAGTGCCCCAAAAGACGTAATGTTAATGATAAAGCCGATAGTAACATTAATGCTAAAGTCGTCTGTCCCTTCTGTAAGAAGGTAGGCCATACAGAGAGTGACTGTTTCGCTAAGGCTCGATCTGCGTCTCAAACAAACAATAGCAGTCAACGCAAAGTTAACCTGTGTAGTGAACTTTCAAACGCGAACAAGAACAACGATATAAGTACGGCTGTGATTCAGGGTGTACCAGTCGACATACTTATAGACAGTGGTGCACTCAATGTATCTTTAATATCGTCAGCGGTAGTTAATTACTTTTCCGGTTTGCGTAAGCAAATGAAATGTTCTTTGAAAGGAATAAGTGATAAAGAGATTGTTGCTTGCGAATACATCACTTTAACGGTCGAGTTTAGTAATATTGCGCTCGAAGTAGATTTTGTCGTAGTACCCGCATCATGTATGAATACGCCCATTATCATTGGGACTGACGTATTAAATCGCGATGGTGTCACGTTTATTCGCACAAAACACGGACAGTACCTGACTCATACATCCGATAGGGTACTAAAAGTAAACGGTGTGAATGTTAGCGAACCTAACAAAATAAATACGCCTCTCGAAGGTGCCGAATTTGTTAAGTTGATGGCCGTGATAGATGGGTTCTCTCCGTTTTTAATAACCAGTACCGCCACCACTACTGTGAATACAGGCAAAATGCGCATCAGCTTAACAAGTGACGTGCCTGTGGCTTACCATCCGTATCGTTTGTCATATCAAGAGAAACTTAAAGTTCGCGAGATATGTCTGGATCTTTTAGACAAAAATATCATTAGGGAGTCAAATTCTGAGTACGCGAGCCCGGTCATTTTGGTCAAGAAGAAGGATGGCTCAGGCAGAATGTGCGTAGACTTTCGTGCACTAAATCGCATTACCGTCAGGGATAGGTACCCCCTGCTCTTGATTGATGACCACATTGATCGGCTTGGGGGCTCGAAATTCTTCACGTCTCTAGACATGGCGTCAGGATTTCATCAAATACCTATTGATGAGGACTCGATCCATAAGACAGGCTTCGTAACTACGGAAGCTCACTATGAGTACTTAAAGATGCCGTATGGCTTATGTAATTCTCCCACTGTTTATCAGCGTATCATCAATAACACCTTGCGTAAATTTATAGAAGCAGGAAGTGCACTGGTGTATATTGATGATGTCTTGATCCTGAGTTTGACAGTCGATGATGGCATCACCTTGTTACGCGATGTCTTGAAGACTTTGACTGAGGCCGGGTTCTCAATTAACGTGCACAAGTGTTTCTTTCTTACCGCCAAAATAGAGTACCTAGGTCGCGTTATTAGTCACGGTCAGGTTAGGCCGAGTCCTCACAAAATCGAGGCAGTAGTTAACTCACCTATACCTAGCAACGTCAAACAGGTACGCCAGTTCTTAGGCCTTGCGGGTTACTTTAGGCGTTATATCGAAGGTTATGCGACAAAAACCGCATGTATCTCGCGTCTCACAAAGAAAGACGTGAAATTTGAGTGGGGACCTGTTCAAGATCAAGTCCGGCAAGACCTTATAAAACGATTAACTAGCGAACCCATACTTGCGATTTTTGACTCGAACCTTCCTACAGAGCTGCACACTGATGCGAGCAGTGCAGGGTACGGTGCTATACTTATGCAAGTACACGCGGACAGTGGTAAACGGGTGATAGCCTATTACAGTAAAGTCACTCAGGGCGCGGAGGCAAAATACCATTCGTACGAACTAGAGACGTTGGCGGTCGTCAAGGCTCTGCAACACTTTCGTCATTATTTGATCGGGATAACTTTTAAGATCATAACCGATTGCAATGCTTTGAAGGCTACCGAACGTAAGAAGGATCTCCTTCCACGCGTTGAACGCTGGTGGATTTATCTGCAGGATTTCAATTTTGAGATTGAATATCGAAAGGGAGTGTTGATGGGGCATGCGGACTATCTAAGTAGGAATCCACCAACGTTGCAGGTCAATAACATTGATAGACCATTAAATTGGGCACAAATGGCCCAGTCGGTTGATTCCGAGACTGTCAATCTCATCCAAAAGTTAAGGGATGGTCTCTTGGACTCTAGTCGTTACGTATGTAAGAACGATGTGCTCTATTATCGCTATTCACCTGTTGGTGAGGAGTCGCGCTTACTATGTTTTATCCCTAAAGGGCACCGGCTCAGTTTATTAAGAGTTTTTCACGACGAGCACGAGCACATCGGGTTTGATAAAACTTATGACCTTATTCTAAAACATTTCTAGTTCCCTGGCCTGAAACAATTTGTCAGAAAGTATACTTCCCATTGCCTAATCTGCATTTCTAGAAAACGTGTACCAAGAGCTCCTCGTCAGCCTATCACGTCATGGGAAAAATCTGACATTCCCTTCAACACAGTTCATGTTGATGCATTAGGCCCTTTACCCGAGTCCAACGGATATAAATTTGTACTTGTTTTGGTCGATTCTTTTACCAAATTTTGTTTACTCTATCCCCTGTATAGACAAGATGCAAGCGAATTGATACGAGTTTTCAATAGCGCTATATCTTTATTTGGGACACCCAAACTAATAGTTTGTGACCGTGGTCGCATGTTTGAGGCGTCAGCTTTTACCAGCTGGGTATGTGAAATGGGTTGTGAAATCCATTACATAACGCCTGAAATGCATCATTCCAATGGGCAAGTGGAGCGTTATGTAAGGACCGTCCTTAATATGATTCGTGTCGGGAGTAATAATAACAATTCCACTTGGTCTGATGGTTTATGTAAAATTCAGTTAGTTTTAAATATTACTAAGCAAAAAACCACGCAGTACTCAGCTTTGCATCTGTTAATCGGTACCACTGCGACCACTCCTGTGATTCGTGCGCTGATCCGTGACGTTGCCGTCGAGAACTGCAGTTCAAACCGAGAAGCCATGAGAGAACTCAGCAGGAGTTCCGCCAAAGAATCTCTTGACAAAAATCAAGATAGCCAAAACGTTCGGGTAAATCGTCAACGACACCCGCCAAGAGTTTTCCAGGTTAATGATCAGGTGTTTGTAATAAAGTATTCTCAGTCAGTTGGGAAGCTTGACCCTGGGATGAGGGGTCCATACCGGGTGACTAAAGTGTTACCAAGCGATCGCTACGAGCTGAAGTTGTTAAGTGGAGCTAGAGGCAAGACAACCCAGGCTGCAGCTCAGTACATGGTTCCCTGGAAAGGCGAGTGGTGTCCTGAGAGTTGTTCGGCATTTTTTGAAAGTAAGTTTCAACCGAACCATTTAATATTTTTTATTATGTTCAAGTGGCACGCGTATTGTGTATGCGTGCGCATGCGCACCTTGCTGGTTGGAACGGGTGGCTGATGAAACCCAGATGCAGTGCGCTCCCAAGGAGTGCCTGGTTTCGGAAGTCGTGTACTATGTACGCGCATCGGGTGCTGTCCCGGAAGTCGTGTACTTTGTATGCGCATAGGGTGCTGTCCCGGAAGTCGTGTTCTCTGAACACGCATCAGGTGTTGTCCTGGCAGGCGCAGTCCTGGTTGACTCGTTTATAACGAGTGAACTTGTACAAATTTAAGTATGAGTATGAGTGAGACATGATGCGTGAAGATGCGTGCATACTTTTGAAAGTGAAGTGCTTTAGTTTGGGTTACAAATGTGTATTTTTGTATGAGGGCCTTATATGCGTGATGAGTGACAGAATAGGCAAAGATGTATGTCATCACGTATAATTAATCACTTATTTCTCGTACAGATTACAACGAAGACGACCCCGACGATGCTGGTGAGCCCTCAGGTACTTCTGCTGGTCCTCCTGGTGCTTCGAGTACAGACGGGACTAATTCAGACGAAGACGGCGATCGCACTCTCGCGGAACCTGCCAGTGCTTCCGAAGGAGTCCCTGATGCAGCCGAGGACGAAGCACGATCAGGAGTGGCCGTATAAGCGAAACTTATTGTGGGTAGTGGCAGTACACACCGATTCTTATAAAAGCGGGCGCTCAATCGAGTTCAGCCCTTTTTCCTGCTCAGCCGTCGAACGGTAAAGGTGTCTGTACCTACGCTACTTTGCAGTAAGTTCGTTCCGTGGTCTAGTTTTCGTGGTTTTTCGTGGTAGTTGAACGTTTTCTTTTTGAATGTTAACGGTTGTTTGTGATTCCTTGAACTATTGTTAAAATTACAAGTAGTTTTGAAATAAACTAGTTTTAGTGGTTTGAAATTGTTTCTTTTATGTGATTTTCCCTTCTGATTGCTAAAAATATATATTATATAAATAGTTAATTATTTTATTTCTGTAAGTAAGATTTTAGAAACACTTTGACACGTCAATATTTTTTTTAATTAGGTGAGGTCGGCGTTTCCTATCTGACCAGTAATCTGAAAGGAAAGACGACACAGTATCTTTTGTCAATCACAGTGCAGCTCAACTCAAACTTGAGGAGCTCAACCATTATGACAACGATATGCCCCTGAAAGGGTAGGCAGACTCACATGGAAACGTTTAAGTCCGATGAAACAAGGAGCGAGGTTATTAGCTCTAGAACTCTAATCTAGCTAGTCTAGATTAGAGTGGCACTGCCAATTCCCTTAAAAAAAATCAATATAGTGTTACTTAAACTTTATCTGACCCGGGAATAAAATCTAGAACCACACGCTCAGCAGCCACGCTTCCGATCAATACACCAACGAAACAGTCGAAAATTGTAAATTATAATTTCATTACAACGATTCTTAGTTACTAAATTGTACCAATTTTGAACTTCTCGATAATAAATTACGAGTTTCGTAACAATTCATAAAGTTACTACGAACAATTCAGCACCTGCTTTCAGTAAATTCTAAATTAACTGAAACTTTTGATTACTCGCAGACGAACTAACTAGCCATAACTAGCACAAACATAATTTACAATGAAAATGGCGCCTAAATTTATTTGAAAGACTCGTGCCAGCACTATGGTGGTACTGGACCACAGATTAGTTAGCAAATGGAGAGGACCAAGACAAGTGAAAATCGCTTTCAAAACGCTTTGAATTTCTACAATGGTTTTCCACGGGATTGAAATAAGCTTTTTGCGTAACTTAAGTCACTAAGTAAAATCATCGTTATCGCAGATAGAATGTCACTTTGTGTAGGCCCTCAGCGTTTGGCGTTTTGCTAACTTCGGGTGCGCTCCGCACGGCTGGCAATATGGCGTCAATCGGCTGACTCCGCCGGCCGCTGAATTAAAGTTACATTTTTACGTTGTATGGTAGGTTAATTTAGTATGACAATGTTGAGACTTTAACTCGACAAAAGTGAAACAAATAACTCTGTAATGTTAGGCCAGCGAGATGTTTCATTATTCATATATCTGGTAAGAATGGCCCGCTTACATTTTATTCAACGTTTTAATTGCGTTTATAAAAGGTTCGGTTTCGGTTACGGCCGAAACTATAATCAAAACCGAAGCTTCGGTTTCGGTTTCAGCAAAATAACAGGTTTTGGTCGGATAATAATGCATTAGAAATACATTAGGTTTCAAATGAATTATGGTCGAATTTTGACCACTAGGTGACTACTAGTATAAGTTATAACGCCACAAAAAGTAGGTATCTACTTCTTCCATGCCGTACACAGTCAGTGCGTTTTTATGGAGTTGAACACTCCATTCAGTATTTCGTCCTTGTGTTGGTGTTATGTTGGCCTATTCAGGAAAAAAAAGTAACGAACACAAAGCCATTACGTTAGATAATAACTATTTGCTAGCTATCTTATTACAAAACTAACCTTCCATTTCTGCTACATGTGTAAGTTGACGTTCACACGGACGTTATAAAATCGGGGCGGGATTTTTACGCGCCATTGATTTTCAACGTACTGCTTACCGCCGAGAGATGAAAATCGAACAGAGTGCATCCCAGCGCGTCAAAATATACATATTGTTCGATTTTCAACCTTCAACTCGACCAAATAAGATTGTATTTCAAACAACAATTTTTATTTATTTATTTGCTCTCATGCACATCACACATTTTACAATATATTACTGTCGGTTTTTGTACATGCACCCTGTCAGGGCACTGCAAAGCACAATGTTGGTTTGCTGTTGAGTTTATGATTATCATAATTATCACTTTAACGGAAATTAATCTTATTATGACGAATTTAAACACATTATGACACATTTCAGTAATAAAAGATTTAAGAAAAATACATGTCTCGACGTCATTATGATGTCACAATTTAACAGTAATATATAATAAACAATAACACACATAAAGTCACATTTAGTCAGATTGCAGTAGTACGAGTAGGAAGGTAGTAAAAACAGTAGACTTAAATATTTAAGGAATAGGTAATACATAGTTATAATCATGTCATGTCAAGTTATTAATTGAAGTATGGTGTGTAATTTTACAATACAATACAAAATAAATAAAAGACTCGTTATAATGTCACTGGAACAAAAATGCCTTTGATTAGGCCGGATCTAAACAAAAAGAAAGAAAGAAAAGAGGAAGCTCTGAGTACGTAACTTGTACCTACATCTAGGATTTAGGATTAGCCGACCGAGGCACACTCTATCCATTCCCGGGAACGCTACAATCCTACGCCAGGAGAGTAGCAAGTCCACCAGCCCTTTTAGAAAACACAAAAACGGACTACCCTTCTTCCGTCCTATCACCGCGACGTCCCAATCCATGTCCACCCCGACCCTTGCTTGACCAGCCCACGCCACTGAGCCCGTGTAAATTCGTCCCTAAATTGATTCGGATCCATAGCCCGTTCTTTTTGTGAAAGGGACGTCCTATGCCGAGGTCTGTACCCCACAAGGGATGCCGTTAGCGTGTTATCGCTAAGTTTTTCAGTTTTTAAACACTGGCTGGAGGCCCTAATTTATTGAGGCAACCACAGGCAAATCCGGCTTAGCAGCATAAAAATACCATTCCAAAAAAAATAACACTGACTAGGCCCTACAGCCCAGGGTCTGCCGGATGTATCCGTACCGGCTGGAAAGCTTGACAACCGCCCAGCAGGCCTAGACAAAATACATTTCTGTTAGCGTTCACGCCAAACGCTACGCCAAAATGTATGGAATGACATTACCTGTGGAAAGGACACCACATAAACTTTCCGCAGGTAATGTCATTCCCATACATTTTGGCGTAGCGTTTGGCGTGAACGCTAACAGAAATGTATTTTGTCTCTAGGCCCTGGCCGTGTTTCTATGTCAAATAAATCTAATTTTCTTTCATTCTTAAAGAGCGAATGAAGGTTCGCCTCTGGCTCTCCATACGTTCCGGTTCATTTTTTCCAAAACAAAAAAGTTTTCTCCGCAAAACAACCCTTTTTTAACGCATCCCTTTCATTTCTTACCGCTAGATGGCGCTTTCATAAAAAACATTCTACTGTTACAGGAAAAAGACATTAACCAGATGAAGTTCAGGTTTAAACATTTGTGGCCAGCATTTTATCGACATAAACTTTGTCATTGTGGTGTGAAGTTGGTTGCTGGAAGTTGGTAACGCGAATTTTAAGGGAATTAGCGTGGCAATAATACGGGATGCTTTGCTGCCTAGTTTGTTTATGTTGGTAACACTGTTTTTGGTTAATTTAATGGTGATGTGACAGTTTGGCACTCTGACCCACTACGCCAGTATGATAAATAGTTAGTTATTTTATTTCTGTAAGTATGATTTTAGAAACACTTTGACACGTATTATTTTTTTTAAATTATGTGAGGTCGGCGTTTCCTATCTGACCAGGGCTTATAGACAAAACACATTTCTGTTAGCGTTCACGCCAAACGCTAAGCCAAAATGTGTGGGAATGACATTACCTACCTGTGGAAAGATTGCGTCGTGTCCTTTCCGACTTTGTATTACGTATTTTGTCTCTAGGCCTAGGTAATCTGAAAGGAAAGAGGACACAGTATCTTTTGTCAATCACAGTGCAGCTCAACTCAAACTTGAGGAGCTCAACCATTATGACAACGATATGCCCCTGAAAGGGTAGGCAGACTCACATGGAAACGTTTAAGTCCGATGAAACAAGGAGCGAGCTTATTGGCTCTAGAACTCTAATCTAGTCTAGATTAGAGTGGCACTGCCAATTCCCTTAAAAAAAATCAATATAGTGTTACTTAAACTTTATCTGACCCGGGAATAAAACCTAGAACCACACGCTCAGCAGCCACGCTTCCAATCAATATACCAACGAAACAGTTGAAAATTGTAAATTATAATTTCATTACAACGATTCTTAGTTACTAAATTGTACAAATTTTGAACTTCTCGATAATAAATTACGAGTTTCGTAACAATTCATAAAGTTACTACGAACAATTCAGCACCTGCTTTCAGTAAATTCTAAATTAACTGAAACTTTTGATTACTCGCAGACGAACTAACTAGCCATAACTAGCATAAACATAATTTACAATGAAAATGGCGCCTAAATTTATTTGAAAGACTCGTGCCAGCACTATGGTGGTACTGGACCACAGATTAGTTAGCAAATGGAGAGGACCAAGACAAGTGAAAATCGCTTTCAAAACGCTTTGAATTTCTACAATGGTTTTCCACGGGATTGAAATAAGCTTTTTGCGTAACTTAAGTCATTAAGTAAAATCATCGTTATCGCAGATAGAATGTCACTTTGTGTAGGCCCTCAGCATTTGGCGTTTTGCTAACTTCGGGTGCGCTCCGCACGGCTGGCAATATGGCGTCAATCGGCTGACTCCGCCGGCCGCTGAATTAAAGTTACATTTTTACGTTGTATGGTAGGTTAATTTAGTATGACAATGTTGAGACTTTAACTCGACAAAAGTGAAACAAATAACTCTGTAATGTTAGGCCAGCGAGATGTTTCATTATTCATATATCTGGAAAGAATGGCCCGCTTACATTTTATTCAACGTTTTAATTGCGTTTATAAAAGGTTCGGTTTCGGTTACGGCCGAAACTATAATCAAAACCGAAGCTTCGGTTTCGGTTTCAGCAAAATCGTTTTGGTCGGATAATAATGCATTAGAAATACATTAGGTTTCAAATGAATTATGGTCGAATTTTGACCACTAGGTGACTACTAGTATAAGTTATAACGCCACAAAAAGTAGGTACCTACTTCTTTCCATGCCGTACACAGTCAGTGCGTTTTTATGGAGTTGAACACTCCATTCAGTATTTCGTCCTTGTGTTGGTGTTAAGTTGGCCTATTCAGGAAAAAAAAGTAACGAACATAAAGCCATTACGTTAGATAATAACTATTTGCTAGCTATCTTATTACAAAACTAACCTTCCATTTCTGCTACATATGTAAGTTGACGTTCACACGGACGTTATAAAATCGGGGCGAGATTTTTACGCGCTATTGATTTTCAACGCACTGGTTACCGCCGAGAGATGAAAATCGAACAGAGTGCATCCCAGCGCGTCAAAATATACATATTGTTCGATTTTCAACCTTCAACTCGACCAAATAAGATTGTATTTCAAACAACAATTTTATTATTTATTTGCTCTCATGCACATCACACATTTTACAATATATTACTGTCGGTTTTTGTACATGAACCCTATCAGGGCACTGCAAAGCACAATGTTGGTTTGCTGTTGAGTTTATGATTATCATAATTATCACTTTAACGAAATTAATCTTATTATGACGAATTTTAAACACATTATGACACATTTCAGTAATAAAAGATTTAAGAAAAATACATGTCTCGAAGTCATTATGATGTCACAATTTAACAGTAATATATAATAAACAATAACACACATAAAGTCACATTTAGTCAGATTGCAGTAGTACGAGTAGGTAGGTAGTAAAAACAGTAGAATTAAATATTTAAGGCATAGTTATAATCATATCATGTCAAGTTATTAATTGAAGTATGGTGTGTAATTTTACAATACAATACGAAATAAATAAAAGACTCGTTATAATGTCACTGGAATAAACAAAATGCCTTTGATTAGGCCGGATCTAAAAAAAAAAAGAAAGAAAGAAAAGAGGAAGCTCTGAGTACGTACCTAACTCGTACCTACATCTATAAAGTTTTATCCGTCATTTATTCGTCAACTGTGTAGTACTCGTAACATTTATCTATTAAAAATAATCTTAGTTTGCTATAGAATGAATTTGCATTATCGTCATCTTTGATATAATTCGGTAATTTATTATAAATTGTTGCGATTCTACAGTTGGGGCTATTTTTCATTATTTTTAATTTTGGTGTCGGTGTAATCAACTTATTTTTGTTTCTTCGGTTATAATTTTGGTTTGCTTCATGTTTGATCGAAAGTAATCTCTGTGTTTTTTCACGAAGGTAACTATTTGTAATATGCAAAGGGAGGGTAACGTCATTATTTTATTTTTTGTAGATACATCATTTCCTTTAATAGATACATCGATAATCTCATTCTAGAAAAAAACTCCATAAATAGGGAGTTTTTCCATTTTACTGCAGCCACATATTCTTCTAAATACAATACGATTACAAACGCTATTCTTTTTACTTAATTATGACGTGAATATGTCACCGTAAGATTGTGAACACCGTTAGTTTACAATCTATCTCGCGAGATTATAACCTGTCGATAAATTGTGAACTGCAAAAACCATTTACAATTTAACGCACAATTTTTCTATAGTTTACAATCTGTCCGTCAAATTGTGGACTGCGGGCTTAGCATGACGCTTTGTATTTCTACGAAGAATAGACAGTGCTTTTTCAATACAAAGTGACATTTCAATCCAACATTTTTGTTATCGCACCGTAGATATCCTTCTACAATCTTTCATTTAGTCTTTCGTTTCTAATGATATTTGTCTAGGTCCATAAATGTAGACTATTTCAGAAGAATATTTCTAACCGATTCAGTCGGTAAGCAATACGGTACAGTTCACAATTTATCGACAGTCTATAATCTCGCTAGACAGATTATAAACTAAAAAAAAAAAAAACTCTGTTCACAATCTTTCGGAAAACAAACTCACACCGAAAGCGGTGTGAGTTTTTGGCGGGATCGCGTTGGAAAATGTCGCACGAATTTTCATTTTCATGAAATTTCGTGAAATACCGAATTAAATTGTATTATTTTGGTAGTGAATTATTCAATTTAGTAACGTGTGAGTGCACAAGTGTAGTGAAGGTGAAAATAAGTGACTAACGTGGACTTTTCGTGTTCCCCCAAAAACTCCTAATAGGTTGTTGTAAAGTTACTACCGCTTTTCAATAACTTTGACTTAATTTTGACTTCACTGACTATGACTTTTTTGTAACTTCGTGCCTGATATCGGGCCATTTACTTGATTGAAAAGTATAATTACTTCACACTGGCTAAATGCACGAACCGTGCGAAGCAAAAACCAAAAAAAAAAAAAGCTTTGAGGTTTCGTATAAAAACGATCAACGGAAACTTAATATGTGTGAAAACGTTTTTCATAAAGGTGTGAACATATCTGCAATAACTACATCATCATTTCAGCCAAAAGACATCCACTGCGGGACATAGGCCTCCCCAGGATGGGGGGTTTTGCCATAATCGCCACGCTTGGCAGGCGGGTTGGCGATCGCAGTATGGTGGTTAAATGCATAGAGAACGCTGCTGCCCATTCTCTGGTAAGTCCTTTAGTCGCCTTTTACGACACCCACGGGAAGAAATGGGATGGTGCTATTCTTTTACGCCCGGCGACACATACGGGAATAACTACATAACATGCTAATAATAGGAAAGGTTTTCATATAGACAGTTCAACAGCAGTCATCGTTGCTTTTTCTCTATAGTATTTTTTTTTAGTGAAAACTTCTTAAGGCGCGTTGGGCATTTTTTGAGATGGGAAAAAAGAATTGAACTCGCGACACTGTTACCGACACCACTGACAACACGACCGTACGAACGAACAACGTCGAACGTACGTTGAACGTTATTTAATCTGACGACTCAAAAAATATTTCCTGACGATTCTAAAAATACACACGTAATTATTCAAGTTTTTACTTCTCCCGGAGTGCCAATAGTTTTTTTTTTTTTTTTGTGCATAAATGTTGCTGTTCAAAAGTACCTTTTATGTGCCTATTTGAAATGAGTGCTTTGATTTTTACTTTGAGCTACACTTAAACAATCAAATTGTAAAGATAGTGATTGGCCACACACGGCACACGGGCACATAAAAGTCAACATTTTCCGCAAAGGAATATTTATAGGGTGACTGTTAAGTAGTAACAGATATTTAAACACATGATTGTACTCATCATAACAAACAACTGATGAGTACAATCATGTGTTTAAATATTGATCACTAATTACCAGTCACCCTTTATTCTAAGGACACATAGAATTGTTACGAAAAAATTGTTCAGTACCCAATTTATTATCTTTTTCGAACATAATATAAAAAAAGCCTTATCCAATTACATTACTAAATAACCTTGACAGTTTTATAACTGTACTAACCAAAAATAACTACAAAACAGAAACAAGAAAATTATGAACTGAAAAAACACTTCCCGAAATGTTACGCTAACTTCATTACAAGAGTTTCACATTTTCTAATTTTCGAAATAAACAGGGGCAAAGATAATAAGGAAAAGATAAAAGAAACCGCATTATTACTGAAAACGAAATATAGTCGGGGAGTCGGGGACTGATGGGAAAGATAAGGACAGATTTATGGCGAAAGATAAAAATATGCAGTCTATTTAGAAGTAAAGAATGTTGAATATTATTTTGTATGCAGCAACTGAGTGAAATTTACTTGAATTTCGCTTTGGGATTCTTCCTGTTTTTGCAATATTTTGCTGAGGTATTTTTTTTTGTACACTATATTTTTGGTGAATGTTTGAGTATTGAGGCGATTTGTTAAAAAAATACTAGGTACCTACAACGTTTATAAATGTTGGTAAGTATCTTCATAAAATATGCTAAATAAAAAGGATATTACAGATATCTTAGTAGGTACTTATAAAGGTATTTACACAACACTTAAA
This sequence comes from Polymixis flavicincta, assembly GCA_949987655.1. NCBI lineage: Eukaryota > Metazoa > Arthropoda > Insecta > Lepidoptera > Noctuidae > Polymixis > Polymixis flavicincta. The sequence goes on from OX465197.1 coordinate 12,059,173, forward strand.
AGGAGAAACGTCTTTATTTTTGGCAGTTTAACAACATACCTTGCGTTTTATATCTTGTTGAGCAGATTTTTTTTTAAAGTTCGTATGATATGTTCGAAAAATATGTGTATGTAATTGGTATCCGGATGCAGGAGACATTCCGAAATAATAGAATTACATGCAAAGTTATTTAAAATGTAAGTTGAATAAATACATGACATTTTTACATCGTTTTAGAATGAACATCATCATCAAACAGAACTAACTTCCAGTCTTCAAGTAATTCTTTTACTAGCATATAATATCATATAATTTTTCACTGGTTTTTACCACGTCAATAAATAAATAAATTTTCTTTGTCAGTAAACATACTTCCATACTAATATCCTACTAATATTATAAATGCGAGAGTTTGTATGTTTGTTACTCAATCATGCTAAAACGGCTGAACAGATTTAGATTAAATTTGTCCAACGGATAGATTAAAACTTGGATTAACAAATAAAATACTTTTTATTCCGGTAATCCATTCCCGTGGGATAATTTTCGACCCCCACGTGAGTGAAGCTGCTGACTAAAGACAGTTACAGAATATACCTAGTCTTGTGACCACTGAGAGAAATTAAGCAATGATAAGTCAAACCTCAGATTATAAAACAAAGGCAGATGGACCGCGCAGAACAGAAAGAGTGAAGCCAGAAAACCAAATACTAAAGCGTCGCATTGTATGTAATGCGAGGCTTTAGTATTTGTTTTTTGACTCTTGGGTGTTCCGCGCGATCTATCTGCCTTTGTTTTATAATCTAAACAAAAAAAAAAACAAATACCAAAGCGTCGCATTGTATGTTACATAAAATGCGACGCTTTAGTGTTTGGTTTTATGCCTCACTCTTGGTGTTCCGCGCGGTCTATCTGCCTTTGTTTTATAATCCGAAAGTCAAACGAATAAATGTTCTCAAAATACAGTTATCACAACAAAGAGCGACATTAATATACATATCTTGAAATAATAAAAACAAAACACAGTGAGTAAAAACTTACTTCCGCTAGCTCCCAGACAATACCGAATAGAGGGATCCGCCCCTTAATTTAAAATTTGGACTCCTTTGTTTCAAGATAGGGACCATATTAACACTCGGTTATATTCTCATGGCACGTTTATTATTAAAAACGTTTTCTGAACAAAAGTAATGTGGGGTCTACGTGGTTTGATAAAGGGGGAAAATAATACGATGGCAATATCCCTTTCGGGGTGGTGGGTAACTCTTTAATTTGGGCTGTAATGAAATTTGAATTTGCATTTACTTCCCGACTAAAAACGTGAGGAAATATTTTTTACTAGCTTCCGCCCGCGGCTTCGCCCACGTGGAAGTTGGAAATTATCCCGCGGGAATGTGCGTATGCGTAGCTACATAGAATCTTCACCCCATTGAAATACGCGCCATCTATGTGAAATCAATGAAACTGCTAAAATATTTTAACCAGAAAAACAAATACAGATGGCGCTCATGCCACCAGCCGCTAGGTAAATAAATGGATATAGTATATTATCGGTAGACCTATTTATGATGCACAATTCTACCATACATAATTTTGTTATAACTCAAAAGGTTTTGGGCAACGTTTTCGTTGAAAGCTCCCAGACGGCTTATTTTCTTCCGACACCTCCAAAAATTATCATTATATTTTAGCCAATGTATACAAAAACTCGAAAAATTATGTACTAAAACCTTCCTCTAGAACCACTCTATCCATTGGTGAAAACAGCATGAAAATCGGTGCAGTAGTTTTTGAGTTTATCGCGAACAGAAAGACAGACGCGGCGGAGGAGGTTTTATAATATGTAGTGTGCAGGTAAAAAAAAATTGCTAGTTGAGTAACATTTCAATAAAAATTCGTGTCTACAGGAAAAGTTTTTTTCCAGTGCGCAAATTGTAACCATGAATTCAGCATATTATTCTAGAAACCCTAGCTAGCGCAGAAATTTTTCGCCAGTTGTACAAAAAAAAAATCAGCAGTTTCATAGAAAAGTGCAATACCTACGCGGTCAAAATGTATGGAACAGCTGATTATTTTTTTGTATATCCGGCGAAAAATTTCTGCGCTAGGGGGTCTAGAATGACATGCTGAATTCATGGTTACAATTTGCGCACTGGATAAAAACTTACCCTGTATAGTCAACCGTGTTATTGCTTCATCACTTTTGACCACATAGTCAAGTTGACTATGTGGTCTATGTGGTGAGGGCCTCCTCTCCTCGAGCGGGAGTGGGTTGTAATACACACCACGCGGGCCCAGTGTGGGATAGTGGATGTCACATGCCTTCGAATTTTTGGTTCTAGGACATGCCGGTTTCCTCTCGATATTTTCCTTCACCGTTTTGAGAGCAGTGGTGATACACAAATTAAAGTGCCTGCCTTGATCCAAAACTACTTAACTCGACGTGACATAACGATTAAGTGACGCTCATTTAAGTTAAGATAAAAGAATAAAAAAATAATTGAAAAAAATATCAGATTGAAAATAAGTTTTTTATTTTAAATTTTAAGGCATGCAAGGAAATGTTAACATGTGTGTTACTTGCACTTGAGCTTATTATTTATGAATACTCGCTTGTATACGAGGGGCTTTTGTCTAAGAAATAATACCCGCACGGATTGATAGATCAGGTTAAGCTACGCTTGCCGCAGTTGGTCCGTGGATGGGTGACCATCATTACATACCAAGACCTCTCCGTGCCTTGGAAGGCACGTTAAGACGTTGGTCCCGGCTGTCATTTGTGGATCTTTGACAGTCGTCAGAACCCCGAATGTCTGACAACCAGTCTTACCCAATAATTGGGTGGTAGAGGTCAGATAGGCAGTCGCTCCATGTAGAATACTGAAATTCAGCTGCATCGGGTAAGACTGTAAGCCGACCCCAACATAGTTGGGAAAAGGTTAGGCAGATGAGAACTCGCTGGTATACGAACGTAACAAGAGTCTCAGCGAGTGTTCTGCCCACCAAGTGAGCTTTCCCCTGAGCGAGTCCTCTCTTTGATAGCTTTTGTCGCTGCGACAAACCAGTACTCTCTGGCGGTATGAAGAGTCAGCAATCAAATATAATATTAATTATTATATGTATTTCTTTTACTCACACGGCACCTACAATCTTTTGAAAAAAAAAAAATCTACGCTAAGAGGCTATCATGTCATTGTGATGTTTTCATGATTTCAGTATGCGCGTCGATATACCTGGCAAATTGCGTAGTGGCCTGGCCTATTTGTTGGCCGAAGAATCACCATTTCGATACACCATGGCATGGCAATACTGCCAACCTTTTGGGCACTTTTCTTGTTCACAACGATGCGGACGAATTTTTGTTGATTATTTTTTTCCTCTCCTTTTTTATAAACTTGTAGGTACGTATAATTATTTTAAGACCTTTGAAATAAGGAAATATTTATTTATTGTGTGGTAGTTATTATTTGACCAAAATAGAGTCCAGTATAGCATGTGGCAGGCAAATATACCTGACGCTAATATTCTGCTGGATTCCTGGATCTCTGCAGTGACATATGGACGTCGAAAAATTGGTGTTAAGACAATTTGTGAGAAGTTAAATTATGTAACTATACCACGCAACTTAAATTACAAACAAACCCTCAGTTCCCTGAAAACGTGTTCTCGAAACAATCTACCCAGATTCCATTTCTTCAACAAACTTCGCTTTAAACTCGAAGTAGATCCAAGAAAATACTCGGTATATACCGTATATACGCCGTTATCCAGTTCACGTCGAAGTCTACGCGAAAAGTATCAAATAACATGGATTCTTGTATCAGCCGTTGGTATTCCAATAAAATGTGTTCTGTGTTAGGGCTTGCTCACACTGTGCGGGTAAGTACGTGAGTTGATTTATGTACATTTGCATTATTTACAACTTAGCATAATATCACACCTCTAATTCTCGAAGAATTAGGGAGAGCTGTACTACTAGTAGTAGGATATACCTACTCACATATCGCAAGTAATGTTTAAGTCCCATTTAATAGGGGAAAACCTATTACCATCAACCGGCCACAAATCTAGGCTCCGGGCTGCTACCGAGATATAATACTCAATGACACTTTGCCCGACCGGGGAATCGAATCCAGGACATAATGCTCAGCAGTAGCCCTTGCAATCACAAGACTACAACACACACATACGTTGGTGGAAAAGAAAGAAAAGAAGGAAGAAAAATGTTTATTCTGCACAAACAAAACGCACATTACACAAAATAAAATATGAAACAAATGCACACATACAATGTGGCCAAAAGCCCCGTATTCAAGTCGATAATTTTCACAATATTGTCCATTGACTGATAGTGTCAGTCAAGGCTTGGGACCGACCATAGACAAATGTATTACGTACGACACATGCAATTGTATAATTATTAAAAAGAAAACAAAAACAAAATGCCGAAAGCAGAGTGCATTAGTGACTACTTTTATTTCAACCAAATCACAAATATAAAAACAACTAAGACGTGCGTCGCATCTGTGCACGAACAGGTCCTTGCTCAGCTAAATGCTGTGACTTCGGACGGACCTATTCTCAACAGCGCTGTTATTCTGCAACACTACACCCTTGGTAAGACTGGTTGTCAGACTTTCGGGCATCTGACGACCCGTAATCGCTATCAAAGATCCACGAATGACAGCCGGGACAACGAGTTATCGTGCTTTCTAAGGCACGAAGGGTTCTCAGTATGATTTTCACTTATCCGATTTAACCTAATCAATTGAGCCGTGGAGCTGCTAGTAGGTAGGTACTTAGCCACGAGACAGTAGTCAGTAATGATATAATAGATACACGGTGCTTACATATTTACAAACATTGTAAAAGTAAGTACACGATTTTCCTAGACTATTACCTAACAACTAATAAGTCAGTGTGACTTTAAGTAATCACACTTTGTGTGTCCACTGTCAGAGCAATAGCTAGTACAGTGTAAACGAGCCTTTACACGTATAAGGGCAATATTTAGCGTTAAGATTTATTTGCTGAATGTTTCATGCTCTGTGGTTGGGTAGGTATGTTTGAAAGTCATTTTTGTGTGGCTGGCAGGGAATTTGAATTGTTTCGCTTTTTTTGGTAAATGGTAAATGTTTTCGGTGAGGTTTTGTACGCGGAGTTCAACCTTTTTAAAGATGGTTGGTTATTGGAGATAGGTTAATTGGAAAAAGCGGCCAAGTGCGACTCGGACTCGCCCATGACGGGTTCCGTAGCAGCAAGTAACATAATACGATTTATGACGTACCGGTGAACCGGGGTTACATTGATTCGCGGGATGAGTTTGGCAAAACTTCCATTTCATATGAAATCGCTAATTGCGTAAAATGAAACGCAACATGGTAGTTTTTTTTCTAGTTAAGCAACACAGAAGAACTGATATATCGTTTCCTGAGGAATTCACTAACAATTTTAATTAAAAAAGTTTATTATTTTTCGTGTTGGCAGATTTTTATTTTTAAAATTGTATTGGCATTAAAATTGGGGCTACTTTGTAACTACGCAATAAAATATGGGGTATCAAAGTAACCCTACATCGTACGTATAACTTTGATCAGTCAGTTTGATTTTTTTCTCATTATAAAGTAATATTTATTCACGTATTATTACAGGAAACGAGAGTTATAAAAAAACAGATTATTGGAAAAAAATTGTATTTTATTTATAACTACAAATTTAATAGATATGAACCTTCAAAGTTCAATATTGAAAAAAGTAACCCCGGTTCACTGTATTAAAAAAAAACTACTTACTAGATCTCGTTCAAACCAATTTTCGGTGGATCATCTTATTTTTTTTTTTTAGTTTTATCGTTCTCTTATTTTAGCAGTTACGGGGGGGGGGGGACATTTTACCACTTTGGAAGTGTCTCTCGCGCAAACTATTCAGTTTAGAAAAAAAATGAAATTAGAAACTTCAAGATCATTTTTAAAGACTTATCCATAGATATGACGACACACGTATGGGTTTGATGAAATTTATTTTTTTGAAGTATGGAGACCCCCAAAACTTACTGTTTTTTTTTTTTTTCTATTTTTGAGTGAAAATCTTAATGCGGTTTACAGAATACATCTACTTACCAAGTTTCAACAGCATAGTTCTTATAGTTTCGGTAAAAAGTGGCTGTGACATACGGACGGACAGACAGACAAACATGACGCATCCATAAGGGTTCCGTTTTTTGCCATGCCATGTTTATGGAACCCTAAAAATGGCATGGTAACTGATGATTTAGATGCGACTTACGAGTAGGTCGTTGTTTCGAACTCAGACTGGCAATTTACTTTGTGTAAATTATTTCATCACCACTGCTCTCAAAACGATGAAGGAAAACATCGTGAGGAAACCAGCATGTCCTAGAACCAAAAATATCGATGACATGTGACATCATGTCAATGGACATCTATCAACCCACATTGGGTCCGCGTGGTGGATTATAGCGCGCCTAACAGAGTGTCCTAGTAGTGAGAACGTTATTTTTGGACATGCCGATTTTCTCACGATATTTTCCTTTACCGTCTGAGAACATTGATGACAGTCGGGGCCTTCACCATCAAGCCCACCTACTTACATATTAGTTGTGTAATTACCAGAGTAGCCTATCTACAAAATGACTTGGTATACTTTATTCTTCTCAGAACTACTAAAAAGTAAACAATCTTACTTTAGAGTATTTTTTTTTTTGTTTTTTTTTTTTTTTTTTTAAAACGTTGCCCCACACTAGGAATTTCTCCTGTATTGTGGGTGCGTTTACAAACATTTAAAACTCACATACACAAACGGCCAGACCCGGAACAACCACTTGTAGGCCATACAAATATTTGTTCCGTGCGGGAATCGAACCCGCGACACGCAGCGCAGCAGTCAATCGCTTAACCACTGCGCCAACCGTGCCGATTATATCTTACTTTCGCAAACATCAGTAGACTTTCTCGACAAAAAGCCGTTGTTTAAACTTTGAGTTTAAGTTAAGACTGAAACGCTGAAGTTAACTGGGGTTTAGAAACTTTTTTTTCTATAGATGCTTTTATCATTCACAGAAGACAATAGAACAAATTAGGTATTTTTATGTGAGAAGTACCTATGGCACAAAAAGAGAGGCCAGCAGTGGGTGATTCCGGGCTGTGATGATGATGATGATGACATGTCTTCGAATATTTGGTTCTAGGAACACAATACAACTCATATTACTACCAAACTGTCCAGTTAGGTAAGTCCAACTTCGAGAAAGAGGTCAATCGTCGAATCCGACTCGGCTGGGCAGCGTTCTCAGGCTTCGCAATATCTTCTCGTCCCAAATACCACAGTGTCTCAAGACGAAAGTCTTTGAGCAGTGTGTGTTGCCAGTGATAACCTATAGACGTGGTCGCTCACAATGGGTCTTATCAGAAGGCTTAAAGTCACCCAAAGGGCAATGGAGAGGGCTATGCTCGGAGTTTCCCTACGCGATCGAATCAGAAATGAAGAGATCCGTAGGAGAACCAAGGCAACCGACATAGCTCGAAGAATTGCTAAACTTAAGTGGCAGTGGGCAGGGCACATTACTCGCAGAACAGATGGCCGATAGGGCCAAAAGGTTCTGGAGTGGCGACCGCATACCGGAAGACGTAGAGTGGGAAGGCCTCCCACAAGGTGGACTGATGACCTTGTGAAGGCCGCGGGTATCCGCTGGATGTGGGAAGCACAAGACCGGTCGCAGTGGAGGAGCCTGGGGGAGGCCTATGTCCAGCAGTGGACGTCTTTCGGCTGAAATGATGACCAAACCCATTAACAAAACAACAAATTACTAAAACTGCCTGACATTGTACAATACTTATTAAATTAATTCGAATGAAAACACTTTTAAAATCCATTGCCCGGGTGTCGAACCCGCGTCAATCAATCACTGTTGATTCCCATTAAAATTACATCTGGTTATAATGATCGGAGAATGCACTTGATAGCAAATATAATGTAGTAATTTCGTTCTTGTCTGTCTGTATAAATAAAAACCACCGACATAAAAAAAAAAAACAATACAGAGAGAAAAATAACTTTAACTTCGGAAGTAGGTGTATTGCCGACTACCAAAGTTAAAGTAATTTTTAACTTTGTTGTGTATTTTTATTAATAAACCTTTTATTTTTGGTTGTGGTACCTGCCCCACCTAAATTCGTTTACCTTCACTTGCTAAGTAAAACACAGTGACAGGAAATAATTATAACGTCATCAACATATAAACGAAGTGGAAAAAATACGTATTATTGAAGCTAACTCAAAAATCACTAATCACAAATATACTAAATTTTTGTAGGGTCACTCATTTATATATTATATAATAGGTACCCTTTTAAACCAAAAAAGACTTTTTCAAATCGGTTTTTATATGACTGAGATTTGAGGTTATGTTGTTATGGTTTCTCATTTAATCATGGTTTGCCAGTTTTAGTAGGTAATTTATGCGACGTACCCAAATGTCCCCCCCTTTACCCCCTTTTGAGGGAGGCCTGTGTCCAGCAGTGGATGTCTTTCGGCTGAAATTATGAACCAAATGTCCAAACTTTGGTATTGTTTATCGAATCGTTGAGCTCTTGACGTTTTGAGTTGACCTGCATGATTATCGATAAATTGCGCGCACTGACTGGACAAGTCCACTTAATCTGTATGTCTCACTGTCAAAGATCTGTGAATGAAAGTCGGGACCAAAGACTTAACGTTCTTTCTAAGTCACGGAAATGTCTCCATATGAAATGGATGGTCATTCATCAAAAAACTGCTTAAACCTAATGGATTGTAACAGATTGTAACCTACGTCTGTTACTTAGCCACGAGCCCGGCCTTGTTATTATATTACCATCTATGTGAATAAAAAGAAAAGTCCTGACTGACTGACTGACTGACTCATCAACGCCTAGCCCAAACCCTTGGACCTAGAAAGCTGAAATTTTGCACAGAGGTTCCCTTTATAATATAGACAAGGAATAAGGAAGGATTTTTCGAAATTTAACCCCTAAAGGAGTTAAATAGGGGATGAAAGGTCCGCGCGGGCGAAACCGCTGGCAAGAGCTAGTTTAGCATAGGGGTAGAGGTCCAGTTTCCCAATTTTTTTATTGGGTTTTACTATTTTGAACTTTTCAACAGCCGCCCAGTGTAGATTGATAAATGATAAATGATTTTATTTCTGTAAGTAGGTTTGTACGAACACTTTTACACGTCAATCATATTTTTTAAACTAGATGAGGTCGGCGTTTCCTATCTGACTACTCTGAGAAGAAAGGCCGAAACTTTTAAAGTCCAGACATAATCTTGGTCAGATCATGTGAAGACCATGTGGATTGGTGTCTGAAATGGTCTTTTGAGGAAAGAAACCACACAGATTGAGTGGACCTGTCCATTCAGTGCACGCATGTATCAGTAATCAACTCAGAACTTGAGGAGCTTAATTATTTGTCGAACAATACCAAACAAAGGACATTAGGGTAGGTCGCATAAAGTACTCAAACTACCAGATTAACTTTAAAAATGAACTGAGAAAGAAATGAAACACAAAAACAAAAATACTACATAGTCCGTGAGGACTATGATAATAAAATACAATAATAATATGCTTTAATTATTGTGAATGTGAATTCACAATAATTAAAGCAAAAATAATATTATACATCTCAAAGTAAATATTCATGTCAAAGTGATTATAATAATAATACAATGTCAAAGTGTATATAATAATCGAATGTCAAAGAGCAAAACAAAAATATAAAAAAACATTCAGTATGCAAAATTGGAGCAAGTCAATCCCAAGCTTTTTGTCCTCAATATAATCTTTAACGGTATAAAAGGCTTTCAGGCACAACTTACGTTTAATGAATGATTTAAATTTATTCTTACAGACTTCGTATCCAAGTAGGTCGCAGCAAAGACAACCTCCACAAATGGGGCTTCATGGACGGCTCAGACCTCCCGGTGTGTATATTGTTCCCACTGCTGGGAAACAGGCATCGTCTTTGTGAAAGGAATCGGGCAATAGTCCACAACGCGGGCACAGTGCGGGTTGGTAGATGTCACATTTCCTCGAAGTTTTGGTTCTAGGACATGCCGGTTTCCTCACGATGTTATCCTTCACCGTTTCGACAGCAGTGGTGATGATATTGCCACAAAGTAAGGCGTCTGTCTGGGTTCGAACCTACGACCTACAACTCGTAAGTCACGGCCGTTACCACTGCGCCACATTCGTTGTTTATATATTATGCACCTGCAAATTTTCACATGATTTTATGCGCCCAAATCTTTCTTCTTGAGTCTGCAAAGCAAACAATATTGCAAGCGAAGTCTGGTGTAAACATTATACTGTAAAACGCATTACTACGAGCCATCCCATTACGAACACATTTATTGATTTAATTAATAATTCAGATTAATTAAATCAATTAATGCATCATCACTAAAATGGAAACAAAATTAATGTATTCATGCAGTTTCGGAAATTTCGTTAACGATTCTCGTTTCACTCAGGACCCCAATTCTGGGCCCCATTTCTTTATGGTTATAATGATTCCGCGCGGAATCTTACTACGTTCAAACTACGTCAATATCGTTTTTTTTTTTTTAGAAACCAATGTAACGGTAAGGAATTTAAATGGCATATTCTGTATGTTCTAAAACAATTTGTCGATATTATTAATACGATATTAGCAGATTTCGTGTGTGATTGACGTGGGTACGAATAACGTGAATTCGGGCCCCAATTCTGTACCTATGTCAAATCAAATCAAATCAAAATATTTTATTTCATATAAACCTGCATGGGCACTTAAGAAACGTCAGAAGCTAGGTGCACGGTTCCAAATTGTTGTTTCCTATGGAGAAGAGCCGGCAAGAAACTCCACGGTTACTCTTTAAAAAATAATTGGCTTTAACAATGTTTTCAAATTACAGAGATAAAATTTATGGTTTTATTGGTTTAATTTGTTATAAATTAATTACAAATTCTTGCGCAACGTCTATTATAGTAAAACACACCTTCAAATACATAAACAAAACATTAATAATACGAGTATGTTTTGTGATTATTTCAAAACTCACTGGAATAAGTGCCAATAGTAGGGGCATATAAGATATACAAACTTAATGTTTTGATGTGAAGCTTTTAGCCTCTCAAGATTACAAACAAACATTGGCATCGAAATCGTAATTAACTCACTATATGACTCATGCGCAAGCACTTGCAAATTTTAACACAACTACACTTTAATAGCTAATAGTATGAATAAATACGACTAACGGCTTCTTCAGACAGGCGCCTAGGCGCGAAACCACGACGTGAAACTTGTAGAACAATTTCCCTGAATTTTTCAAGAAAATTGTTCTATAGTCCGTTTGAAATAATATTAGACATTTAATATAGTATTTTCCAATTATTCAAAAACTACCCTAACTTGAAGATTGGAACGAGATATTTATCAGAAAAATAAAAATAAATTGATTAATATCCAATTTCTCAATTAAAAACGATTTAAACCAAATTTATTTTTCGTTGTTTTGAATTTACCGCCAAAACTCTTCTTACGATGACTTTTTATCACGTGACGTCAACTTTGTGTAAACAAAGTAGTTAGTAAGTAAATAAGTGAATGTCGAGTTTAAAAATCATTGTCATATTTTAGATAGATAGTTAGCGATATTTCAAATTTTCATACAGTAATATTGACAAACTAATCAAAACAGGTAAATATTTGACAGCTATTTGCAACGTTGCCAACTTTCAGAATAAACGCTCTTAACAAGATTTTTCATGGATAGAAAGTGATATTACTGGTGTGCGTTGCCTCTGTGCACAAATACTTCTTAAACGGCGCCAAACTAAGTATTTGTACCGGTGCCGCTTACACAGAGTTGACGTCACATGTCACGTGATAAAAAGTCATCGTAAGGAGCGTTTTGGCGGTAAATTCAAAACAACGAAAAATAAATTTGATTTTAATCGTTTTTGATTTAGAAAATGTGTATTAATAAATTTATTTTTATTTTTCTGTTAAATATATCGTCCCAATCTTCAAATTAAAATAGTTTTTATCAAATCGGAAAATAATAAACCTTTTTTACAGTCCGTTCCACTGATTTTGACTTCTATTTCGTTGGTAGCATGATAAACGGCATCTGCAGTAAACAGTGGTATTGTCACCAGTTTTGTGCTTTTAATGCCTTTATGGCTAAAGAATAGAAATCAAAATCATACAATAATTTCACCAAAGCAAAAAGGGAACACAGCGATGATAGTCAATCGGAAAAAATCGTAAGTAACTACAGTTTATTTAAAAAAAAAAGGTCCTACGTGTCTGTAACCCAAAGTGTAATATTGTCAATATTGACAGGGAACCCTGCAACGTTGCAACACTAAATAGGACGTGTTCTAAGGGCGTGTACAAACTGGTCTGACGACGTCGTTGTAAAAAGAAAAAGGCGCTTTAACACTTTTGGCAGTGATTATCACTAAATTAAGAACACTGAAAATTATCTGAGGTTGAAGCTATCTAACTGTCGTACTGGTCTTAAAAAAAAATGACCTTTATGTAGGACGCACTTAGTTACGTTATTTGGCACTTTTATATATGTAATATCTACCTGAAATAAATAGTGCCACATAGACGATAATAACTGTTTGACGTATTTCGCTACAATATTGATGCCGTTCGATAGGCCGCACTTATATAGAAGAATAAAATGGACAACTTTAATGTCATATAGGAACCCCCGACCGTCCCTTGCTCGTTGATGTGCCAGCCCGCGTCGCAGCTGAGCCAGTAGAGTTAAATGCCCCGAATGCTAATAATAATGAAAATATTTTGATCCAGCCTGTCCCCACTAGCTGTCACCCCCCCCCCCCCCCCCGCCAGTGACGCCCTGAGTCGAGGTCCGTACCCCACAGGGGGTGCCCTCAGCGTGCAGTCGCTTTAGTTAAGTAGGTTTTATGCCCTGGCTGGAGGCTTTTAGTTTCACTAAAAATGCCTTCATAGGAAAGTCCGCTTAAGAACTCAGGGCCTTTCAAGGCCAACTTCGAGATGACATTCACAAAAAAAAGTCAAATACGAGTTCTTAGAATTAGTAACGTGTTTTCTTAACTTCTAATGTTACTAGATTACACGCACAAATTGTCATACACGATTAAAATTCAGCGTGGATCTTCATTATCAGAAATTCTATCCTTAGAATTTAAAACAGTAGTCTCAACACGCTTCTTACACCTAGGATAATATGTCCACTTAATACTACAACCCTTACGCAAAGGAGTCCGCTTAATATTCTCATAAGAACCAGTCAACTCAGGCGCCCCAAATGACCCATGATTAGCAGTAATATACGAACAAATATCAAAAGAATCTTGGGAAAACAATGGATCAACCCTCAAATCAGTATAATGTTTATTAACAACTTCAACTTTTCCTTGATCGTAATACCGATTTAACTCCATATTCCTAATTACATATTCTACTTTATTCAGAATCATCATTCCATACTGATTTTGTAAATACTGCTTTACATTCTTATTACCTAAACCAAATAAACTAAACAATGGCATTTCATTATACTTTAAATCACTCTTTCCACATCCAAACTGCCAATACACTTGCTGAAGCGCAGCACCCTGATAAACATACTTCATAACACGACCCGGAACAGACATAACACTCCTAATTGGCGGACCCAAAGCAAGATTACGGCGAAATCGCCGAGGGCGCCTCGTCTTCCGACGATATACTGATCGTTTCTTGCGACCACGGAGGCGAATCCTCCTCAACCTTCGGAACACACGTCCGTACCGCTTCCCAAAACGGCTCCAACGCACTAACAAACAATAAACGGTTCTTTAATGCATCATCCATACATTCATCCAATTCATTAGAAACAAATATTATAGGACCATGGAAACTCATAACCATATCACTCTCACACTTAACAGGAAAAGCATATTTTCTACCTTCCAATAACCTTTTAAGCATACTCGGTACACAAAACTTATATGAAAACTCTTCAAATAAAATAATTTTATGATAACCCATGGAAGTATGTATGTATGTATGTAGGTATAACGATTATATTCGTACTGTTGGTTATAAAAGGAAGCAATTGTATTTGTATGGGCCATCTAATGTTGGCAAATCTTCTTTTATCGAGTGTTTGATTGGTCGTGTTAATATGAAGTATGTTTTTTACCCTGGGGTGGGTAAATTCTTTATGCAAGGATTTAGGGAGGGTTATCATAAAATTATTTTATTTGAAGAGTTTTCATATAAGTTTTGTGTACCGAGTATGCTTAAAAGGTTATTGGAAGGTAGAAAATATGCTTTTCCTGTTAAGTGTGAGAGTGATATGGTTATGAGTTTCCATGGTCCTATAATATTTGTTTCTAATGAATTGGATGAATGTATGGATGATGCATTAAAGAACCGTTTATTGTTTGTTAGTGCGTTGGAGCCGTTTTGGGAAGCGGTACGGACGTGTGTTCCGAAGGTTGAGGAGGATTCGCCTCCGTGGTCGCAAGAAACGATCAGTATATCGTCGGAAGACGAGGCGCCCTCGGCGATTTCGCCGTAATCTTGCTTTGGGTCCGCCAATTAGGAGTGTTATGTCTGTTCCGGGTCGTGTTATGAAGTATGTTTATCAGGGTGCTGCGCTTCAGCAAGTGTATTGGCAGTTTGGATGTGGAAAGAGTGATTTAAAGTATAATGAAATGCCATTGTTTAGTTTATTTGGTTTAGGTAATAAGAATGTAAAGCAGTATTTACAAAATCAGTATGGAATGATGATTCTGAATAAAGTAGAATATGTAATTAGGAATATGGAGTTAAATCGGTATTACGATCAAGGAAAAGTTGAAGTTGTTAATAAACATTATACTGATTTGAGGGTTGATCCAAATATCACCTCTGCAACATCTTGAAAATTTCATCGATCTGCGACAACACTGAGAATCAAGCAGCAGGTCAAGCTATCCCAAACTGTCAAATTTTCCCAATTGAACATAAACCTTATTCCTTTGTAATAAAGTTGAAAAACTATCAAAGAAATTTGACAGATTGGGGTAGCTTGATGTGCTGGCCTCTGTACTGTTAGTGCTGCCGCCAACTGACATGCGTCATCAGGGATGTCCATTTATTCTTTTGCCAGCAGTTTCGCCCGCGTGGAGGCCGACAATTTACCCGTAGGAACGAACTACCGGGAAAGAGCCTATTCTTTAAATTTCATCCAAATTCGTTCAGTATTTGCGTGATTGAGTAACAAACATCTAAACAAACAAACTTTCACATTTGTAATGTTATTTATTTATTTCACTTCAAGTAACAACAACAGTAGCCCTGGCTCTTGTAAACACGACTACACATCAAGCTATACCTTTCCAGTATAAGCTGATCTCGCATTGTATAGGATTTCCGTAAAGTGCGAGTTCAGCGTAAACTGGAAATGTATAGCTTGATGTGTAGCCGTGCGTACTAGGAATTCCTGTATCACAAGAGCCAGACCTCTCAATTTACAGGGTATATGATATAGAAGCGCGATAGACAAAAATGAGATACTTAAGTTAAAATTATGGCATGCATTAAAAGGTAGGATTACAAAAATACAAGTAATAAAAACTATATATAAAATAATAATTGTACAAAAAAAAATATACAAAAAAGTTTATAAAATAATAATTGCCGTTTTGATATTTGTGTCAAATATCGTTGTTTGTGTATTGTGTTAATCAAATGCCTAACAGAGAGCACGTTTTTAAATTAAATTCTTGTTTCTAACATTTTCTTACAATGATAGTTAAAAAACTAAAAAACACGCTTTTAGCAAGCACTAAAAAATTACAAAATTTCACTTGATACCCTTAACATGGGGGTGTATTTCAAATAGCTTGTCCGCCATCTTGGACATCCGCCATATTGGATTTAAGTCAGGTGACTATTTTTTTCGTATTCCTGACAGCAAACCCTTTCATTTGATACCCGTATCATGGGGGTGGATTTCAAATAGCCTGTCCGCCATCTTGGACATCCGCCATATTGGATTTAAGTCAGGTGACTATTTTTTTCGTATTCCTGACAGCAAACCCTTTCATTTGATACCCGTATCATGGGGGTGGATTTCAAATAGCCTGTCCGCCATCTTGGACATCCGCCATATTGGATTTAAGTCAGGTGACTATTTTTTTCGTATTCCTGACAGCAAACCCTTTCATTTGATACCCGTATCATGGGGGTGGATTTCAAATAGCCTGTCCGCCATCTTGGACATCCGCCATATTGGATTTAAGTCAGGTGACTATTTTTTTCGTATTCCTGACAGCAAACCCTTTCATTTGATACCCGTATCATGGGGGAGGATTTCAAATAGCCTGTCCGCCATCTTGGACATCCGCCATATTGGATTTAAGTCAGGTGACTATTTTTTTCGTATTCCTGACAGCAAACCCTTTCATTTGATACCCGTATCATGGGGGTGGATTTCAAATAGCCTGTCCGCCATCTTGGACATCCGCCATATTGGATTTAAGTCAGGTGACTATTTTTTTCGTATTCCTGACAGCAAACCCTTTCATTTGATACCCGTATCATGGGGGTGGATTTCAAACAGCCAGTCCGCCATCTCGGGGAGGCCGCCATATTGGATTTGTAATGACGTTTCTTAGCTAGTTATGTATTGTCATCAGAACTCAGAGCGTGTGCAAAATTTCATCCTAATCGGAAGACCGGGAAGTGGGTCAAATTAAGATTCCAAGATTTTCTTACATACATAGTTAGTTACAAGTGAAGCTAATAAAAATACGTGTATACGCGTGTTAAAATACAAATACAAAAAACATAGTAAATTACCATAGCGTTCTGTGGAGAGTGAGGGTAAGTGTAGGGGATATAGTAGGATAGTAGAATAATGACGACAATTTAGATCGCTTTTTGCCCGCTGTATGAAGTTGATCCACAACCTAACATAATAGGTAAAGAAAACACGAAATCTTCTGTTTCGAAATATGTTCGATCTCACAAAGTCACAAGTGTCGTGTTTTAATGTAGAGTGACCCTAACATGGGAGGGCTGAGGAAAATATTTGAACAATCACAGTAGGGTCGTGACCGTGCATCCTTTACAATTTAGCTATTTTTCTTGATACTTTTGCTAAAATCTGTTTTTCTTTCGCAGGACTGGGCCTTGGGCTCTGCAAGGCTTTCGGTACAATAGATTATTAATTTATTATGACTGGTGTCTCATAAACAGGAGGAGCTTGTAGCTAAGTAACTATAGCTGTGCGGGTCGATCGATCAGGTTAAGCTACGCTTGCCGCGGTTGGTCCTTGGATGGGTGACCATCTTTACATACCAAGACCACCCCTCCGTGCCTCGGAATGCACGTTAAGCCGTTGGTCCCGGCTGTCATTTGTGGATCTTTGACAGTCGTTACGGGTCGTCAGAAGCCCGCGAAAGTCTGACAACCAGTCTTACCAAGGGGTGTCGTATTACCCAGTAACTGGGTTGTGAAGGTCAGATGGCAGTCGCTCCATGTAAAATACTGGTATTCAGCTGCATCCGGTCAGACTGGAAGTCGACCTCAACATATTTGGGAAAAGGCTAGGCAGATGATGATGATGGTGTCTCATAAACGCAAAATCTAGCATCGCGCAAGCAGAACTTACCACCCAATTGGCATATTATATACGACGACCCGATATCAACCGTTGGGTACTAGCCCACCAGACCCAACACCCGTCTGGTCAGAGATCCTCCCTATTCAATAAAAGATGATTGAACTTTACACCGGATTCCACATACCTCTTCACCAATATCAGCCATTGGCGGAGGTCATCAGCAAAACCTTACCAAATCTGGAAATTTAGTGATTAGGTACCATTTCTCGTTATTTGTAGCGTTTACGAAAAAGATAGCATCTGCCAAAAATTTAACAGACGCCTCAATACCAAGAAAATATAAATGCGCAGTGTTAAGATTAAAAAAGAAAAACAGAAATTTAAGTACCACACACGCTTTAAGAATCCGACGAACCAAGCTCGCAACTAGGATTCGAGCGGAGACAATATTTCGTCCGAATATTGCTATCTCTGTTTGACAAAAGAAGCACCGATGCGCAGCTGTGTGTGTGAGCGTAACGAGTCGTAGGCATCCTTATTTATTCGTAATTTATTAGGTATGTTCATAATTTGCTTTGTTTTGTTGACTTTTTTGGGGGAATCGTTAGTAAATGTACAGACTAGTAATGCGTTTTTTGGAAATTCCTCTACAGTGCCGGGATCTCAACATATTAGGATATCCCGAGATTTTGGCCTTGTAGAGAATTTAACAGATACCTACGTCATTTACGAACTATTCCTAAGTAAATACTTTTGAAAACCAATGTTGAATTTGTATGGTAAGTATTAGTGTTCTTGAACAAATAAAATACATGAAGTACCTAGCCACACATTTAGGGTAAACTCAAGTTTACAAAACTAAGGCGTTTTATTCCTTTTACTAAACTTTAAAACGAATAAAAAAACGACTACAAACCAAATAATAAAAGTGTTGCCTGTGTCAAGACAGATGTTCCAATAATTTATATGTGCCTAAATACAGATAAATAACAGTATTCTGAGCCAATAATAATTGTGCCCACAGGCTTCATACTTACATAACATCACGCCTTGTTTTCCCGAATGGTTGGGCAGAGGTGTACCTAATAGTACACCCACATTTCGCCAGTTATGTTTTAAGTCCCATTTAATAGGGGGCGAGCCTATTGTCATCAACCGGACATAAACCCAGACTTCGGGTGGGCACGCCACGATTGCGGCGGTAAGTCCCCTCTTTGAGGAGTGGTTTGAGAGGCGGCATGGCGTCCTCACCTTCCGCCTGACGCAGGTCCTCACCGGACACGGTTGTTTCGGGAGGTTCCTGTTTCGGATAGGGCGGGAGGAAACGCCCGGGTGTTTCCACTGCGAAGATCGCCCTGAGGACACGGTGGAGCACACGGTGGCGGTCTGCCCTGCTTGGGCGGAGCACCGCCGTATCCTCGTGGAGGCGATCGGCGGCGGCGATCTCTCGCGTCCGGCCCTGGTCCAGGCCATGGTACGGAGCGAGAGGGCATGGGGAGCCGTCACCTCCTTCAGCGAAGCAGTGATGCTCGCGAAGAGGGAGGCGGCGCACGTGAGGGAGAGGCAGCATATGCGCCCTCACGACCCCAGCCGCCGCAGGATACGGAGACGCCCTGGGCGTCGGGAATCCCAGGCCGATTTCCGGCCACCGTAGGCATGGGCTTGCGGACGGCGAGTAATGGGTAGCTCGCTGTCCGGTAAGGACCAAGCCTAAGTCGACGGCGCGTTGTGTTCCACGCGCGCCTCAAAGAGATGTCAGCACAAAAATGATGGGGCCCGCAAGGACCGATGCCTGTCAGGGGTGCGGGTTCGTTTGAAAGAGATACCACAGCCCCTGGCATACGGGCTAATGAAGGAACACGGGTGGGTTTTAGTCAGTAAAAGTCTGACACGCCCTCCTGCTCCACCCAGAGCGGGAGAAGTTATTTGATGATTTCCCACCCAAAAAAAAAAAAAAACACCCAGACTTCGGGCGGCTACGGCGAAATTCCAGTTAGAAATAGCCAATAACACTTTGCCCAACCTGGGAATAGAATCCAAGACGTCATGCTCCGTAGTAGCGCGTGCGACCACTAGATCAACGAGACAGTCCGAAACCGATAAAGCAATAATTAATTTCGATAAATCCTTTTCTTATCGAAATTAATTGTTTTATCGCTTTCGGACCGCATAAGTAAATCCTCTAAAATGTGCATTGTAAAAACAGTAGGTATCTAATTTAAATGCCTTTATGGCTCACAATTTTTTGGCTATAACATAAAAGACAGATATAATTATGCTGTCGCGGACTTTTATTTAGAACTGTTTATACAATTGCACAATACAATATCTTCGTCTAATTCTACCCCTCTTACTAATCTAATAAACACAGAACGATGTTATACCAGGAAAAATAAAGGAAAGGAAAGGAATAACCATACATTTTCATAGGTTTAAACTTGGAATAACTTTATTCTGTGCTTTTATTAGTAATAGGGTTTACGGTTTAGGCAGCGCATGCCAAGATACCTCTCAGTCAGAGGGCAGGATTTTTTCCGACTTGATGATGATAATAGATAACGGAACAAACCCAGATGGTTTGATAGGTGATGACTCTATCATAGAAGTAACGTGTCCTGTGAGGGCAGCGAAATCTACACCTGTTGAAGGGATCTGGGACAAAAAACATTTGCGCGAAACACACTTGCGCGAACCCACATGCGCGAACAGACATTTCCGCGCTTGGACTTTTGCGCGAACGGACTTTTGCGCGAAGGATCACTTGCGCGACAAGACATTTCCGCGAACAGACGTTTGCGCGACTGTACACACGGCTACACATTAAGCTATACATTTCCAGTATAAGCTGATCTCGCATTGTATAGGATTTCCGTACAGTGCGAGGTCAGCGTAAACTGGAAATGTATAGCTTGATGTGTAGCCGTGTGTACCTTTGCGCGAAAGACACTTGCGCGAACGATAGTTGCGCGAAGGGCACTTGCGCGAATCCTATTGCGCAAACGGACGGTTGCGCGAAAAAGTTGAGGAAATGAAATTTATTCATAACATCATTCTGCCTGTATTCTATCAAAGGGTTGGGGGTGTGGCAGACTGGAAATAAACAGTCCAACTAGATTTAAATAGTAATCGTCGTAGCTTAATACGGCACATTTAAAAAAAAAATCTTCATATTTGTAGGTACCTACCTAAGGTACCTATAATTTCGACTTTTCCATCATGGGTGTCGTTTTCAGGGTTTTGGGTGATCTAAAGCCGATGGTGAGGTCAAAATGTAAATCCAAGATGGCGGCCAAGAAAATTTTCGAATTTTCCATTATGGGTGTCGTTTTCAAGGTTTTTGGGTGATCTAAAGCCGTCACCATCGGCTTTTGAACCTACAAAAACCCTGAAAACGATATCCATGATGGAAAATTCGTAAATTTTCATGGCCGCCATCTTTGATTTTCATTTTGACCCCACCATCGGCTTTAGCACCCCCGAAAACCATGAAATCGATATCCATGATGGAAAAATCGTAACTTTTCTTGGCCGCCATCTTGGATTTTCATTTTGACCTCACCATCGGCTTTAGCACCCCCGAAAACCATGAAATCGACACCCATGATGAAAATTTGTAAATTTTCGCAGTCGCCATCTTGGATTTTCATTTCGCCTCATATTGGCTTCAGCACCATAGAAAACCAGAAAAAGGACACCCATGAAGAAAATTTTGAAAACAGTCTCAGCCGCCAACTAGGATTTTCACGTTGACCTTGCAATTGGCTTCAGCCCCCTTGGGCGGGTACAAGGACAATTACAAAATAACAATCCGCAAAAATAAAGTATATAATTTTTATAGAATGGACGCCAAAAGGACTGGCATAATGAACAAAAAAATATATCTATGGGTAGCAGGGACATTGACGTGCAAACTGTAACCATTTTTTTTTTTTTTTTTTGGGTGGGAAATCATCAAATAACTTCTCCCGCTCTGGGTGGAGCAGGAGGGCGTGTCAGACTTTTACTGACTAAAACCCACCCGTGTTCCTTCAGTAGCCCTTAAGCCAGGGGCTGTGGTGTCTCTTTCGAACAAACCCGCACCCCTGGCAGGCATCGACCCTTGCGGGTCCCATCACTTTTTGTGCTGACATCTCTTTGAGGCGCGCGTGGAACACAACACGCCGTCGACTTGGGCTTGGTCCTTACCGGACAGCGAGCTACCCATTACTCGCCGTCCGCAAGCCCATGCCTACGGTGGCCGGAAATCGGCCTGGGATTCCCGACGCCCAGGGCGTCTCCGTATCCTGCGGCGGCTGGGGTCGCGAGGGCGCATATGCTGCCTCTCCCTCACGTGCGCCGCCTCCCTCTTCGCGAGCATCACTGCTTCGCTGAAGGAGGTGACGGCTCCCCATGCCCTCTCGCTCCGTACCATAGCCTGAACCAGGGCCGGACGCGAGAGATCGCCGCCGCCGATCGCCTCCACGAGGACACGGCGGTGCTCCGCCCAAGCAGGGCAGACCGCCACCGTATGCTCCACCGTGTCCTCAGGGCGATCTTCGCAGTGGAAACACCCGGGCGTTTCCTCCCGCCCTATCCGAAACAGGAACCTCCCGAAACAACCGTGTCCGGTGAGGACCTGCGTCAGGCGGAAGGTGAGGACGCCATGCCGCCTCTCAAACCACTCCTCAAAGAGGGGACTTACCGCCGCAATCGTGGCGTGCCCAGCACTGGGTTGCGACAATCGCTCTCTCCACGTCACCATGAGATCCCGCCGGAGCTCTGTCCGCTGTGCCGCGATTTCCTGCGGCAGCGGAGTTACGCCCCGGCGTTTGGCCTCCTCGCGCCACTCCCAGATTTGCGCGAGGACCTTTGCCTCCAGATCCCATGGCGGTAATCCGGCAAGGAGGCCCGCCAAACTGTAACCATGCATTCAGTACATGATTCTAGATCTCCGCGATCATTATGTATGCAGTAGCTAATTTTTTAAACAACCGAAGAAAAATCGATGTCCCTTCCACCCTATAAATTATATTTTTTTCATAAGCCAGCAGTCCTACAAAAAATTAAACGCGGAAGGATCAGAATCACAGGTTTGCGTCGATGTCCCTGCCACCCTGAATATCCAAATCCGGAAACAAAGAAAACTTCGTAAGAATGCAGGTTACTCAATACTAAATCACAATTTTATATCCAAGTGAATACCGTCATGTTGCGCTAGTGTTAGTACCTGTCCGAGCGATACACACCTACAGTGAGCAGTACGATCACACACACATTGACATTGGCTTGACGCGATAGCGCTACTAGCTACTGATATTTATGATGAATTTGGATGTGTTCCGTAATACCAAAAATGATGAATGAAAACTTATTGTATTTTAATATTTTTTTCGACATTTTACAACTTGATAATATGAGCTATGCTTCTGAGATAACAATATTACAAATATTGTTGGTTATAATACCAAAAAAATAGTGAGAAAACATGTCATTTACGCTGTAAAAATTTGCAAAATTCAATTCGCTTAAACTTCATTTTAGGTAAGAATTTTGGAAAAAAAAACCTCTACGAGCCTAGATAAATACTGTCTGAATCCGAATATCACCATAATATGGTGGAAATATGCTCGAGTTGCAAATGATTTTGGTATTACGTTTGTATGGACAATTCGTTCTGCGTAGGCCTCTTAAGCATGTTTTGAAAAAGGAATCGCCTAAGTATGCCTCATTATGTACAAAAAGGCTGGCTCTTGGCAACCTACAAGAAGGAGTAGTAAACATTTTAGACATTATACTGTACGCACGGCTACACATCAAGCTATAAATTTCCAGTATAAGCTGATCTTGCATTATATAGGATATCCGTTCAGTGCGAGATCAGCGTATGTACTTGATGTGTAGCCGTGCGTACAAAGACTGACTAAAACATGAGCAGAAACTTCATAGATTTCAATTACTTTTCTTTTGAATCCTACTATCCTACCCTACTCATCATCATCATCTGCCTAGCCTTTTCCCAACTATGTTGGATTCGGCTTCCAGTCTAACCGGATGCAGCTGAATACCAGTATTTTACACGGAGCGACTGCCTATCTGACCTCCACAACCCAGTTACTGGGTAATACAATACCCCTTGGTAAGACTGGTTGTCAGACTTTCGGGCTTCTGACGACCCGTAACGACTGTCACAGATCCACAAATGACAGCCGGGACCAACGGCTTAACGTGCTTTCCGAGGCACAGAGGGGTCTTGGTATGTAAAGATAGTCACCCATCCACGGAACAACCGCGGCAAGCGTAGCTTAACTAGGTCGATCCCGTGCAGCTATTGTTATTTAGCGACAAGCCCCTCTCTATACTAGTATTAACCCACTGACAAAAACTAGAATGGCATAAGTCTAATTAACGTTTTTAGCCAACTCGTTGATAACCATGAGGTTAGAAATGGGTGAAAAATATAAGCTTACTTTGCAATCACGTCAAAAGAAATATTTTTGCATACCCTTCTTCTTTCTTTGAACTAACTCAATTTATCTAAGCCCTACTGAAAATATTACAAATACAGGCTCGTCATACTTATTTTACAACAAAAATAAAGATGGCTACCGAAACACGCTGTCATTCAGCCATTTTGTTTCCCAAATGGTTGATGATCCCTGGCTTTGTAACGACCGGCTGCAATGTATAATTTAAATCAATAAAACTTGCAAGACGGCTACTTAAGGGAAGACTTGCAAATTAATGTTTAATACTGTTCCTCTTAAAAAGACCATCCATGCTTCTGGAGATTATTTTTGGGACGGAATTATTTTTATGGTACTCAGTATCAATATAGTTCATAATTTATTTCCATTCATATGCAAGTAAAAATATCACCTTGATTTGCAATATTGACGTCATATTATGCAGGAATCCAAATCTCAGGTATGGATAAAAATGACTTTTTATTTATTACCAGTTAATCAAAACAGTATATCACCAATTACAATAATTAACAGACTTGCAAATTAATGTTTAATACTGTTCCTCTCAAAAAGACCATCCATGCTTCTGGAGATTATTTTTGGGACGGAATTTTTATAAGGTACTCAGTATCAGTATAGTTCATAATTTATTTCCATTCATATGCAAGTAAAAATATCACCTTGATTTGCAATATTGACGTCATATTATGCAGTAATCCAAATCTCAGGTATGAATAAAAATGGCTTTTTATTTATTACCAGTTAATCAAAACGGTATAACATCAAATTACAATAATTAACATAGATTCGATTGTAACGATGACAAATAATTATTTTTTAACGTTTTGTTCTACGAAGACATAATAAAACGCATAAAATAAGACACGCATTTCTCTACGTCATAACTATAATAAATTACACTTTTTGATCAGAGGCTTTTACAACTAAGCCAGGCTTTCAAATTCAAACCAAGCTTTCAAATTCAAATCTGCATGGTATTAAAACTCGTTTCATATTCTCTTATTCAAAAGATATCCAATAAAGCACTCGGGGCACAATAGGCAAATAGCCATATGTCTTCAAAACGTACGGAGTCTACATCGCCCTCTGGTGAGTTGGCCAGTAAGCTTCATGTTTAATTTATTGTCCTTTTTTGAACGCTTACTGTATTTGCATTAAAATTAAATGAATGTTTAAAAGGTATTAATGACCTGTTTTTAACCGACTTCAAAAAGAAGGAGGTTATCAATTCGACATGTTTTTTTTTTTAAACCGACTTCAAAAAGAAGGAGGTTATCAATTCGACATGTTTATATTTTTTTTTTTTTTAATGTATGTTCGGGCATAACTCCGTCGTATATAGACGGATTTGCAAAATTCTTTTTTTGTTCGAAAGGGGTTTACTCCGAAATGGTCCCATTAAATTTCAAATAGATCTGATGATGCGTTTCAGAGACAGACAACGGAACTCTTCAAAAAATTACAGCAAATCAACCGCGAATGTTGCTATCGCATAAATGTGTATTGTTTTGACCCCAAGGATGATGAAATTTCGAATTGGTGTGGGGTAGATAATTAAAAAGTGAAAAATAAAAACTTTTTCCAAAAAATAACAACCGACTTCCAAAGAAACACTACAAAGTGCAAAATAACTTTAATTCCGGAAGGCGGTGACAAATAATTAAAATACACATCCAAAGTCACCGACTTCCCAAATTAAAGTTATTTTGCACTTTGTAGTGTTTCTTTGGAAGTCGGTTGTAATTTTTTTGAAAAAAGTTTTTTGGTCACATTTTCACCTAATTATGTAACTATGCGTTGAAGTGAAAATATGTTAATCATACTTCATATTAATACTACTTGTAACATATTCCCCCTTATTCATAAACGTTGGTTAAAGTTAAGTAATGATTAGCGTCTGTTTAACCATACATTTTTGGCGTTTAAACATCATTTAACTATAATCATCGTTTATGAATATGGCCCATATGTTTAGATCTCAGATTATGAAACAAAGGCAGATAGACCGCGCGGAACACCAAGAGTGAGGCCAAAAAACCAAATACTAAAGCGTCGCATTCTATGTAACATACAATGCGACGCTTTAGTATTTTTTTTTTTGGTTTAGATTATAAAACAAAGGCAGATAGATCGCGCGGAACACCCAAGAGTCAAAAAAACAAATACTAAAGCCTCGCATTTATATACAATGCAACCGTTTTTGCGTTACTCAATCACGCAAAAACGACTGAACGGATTTGAATTAAATTTGGTACACAGATAGTTCATAACACATAGGATACTTTTCATCCCAGTAGTACGTTCTCGTGGGATAGTTCCCAACTTCAACTCTTCGTTCTTCTCTGCAGAAATGAGTAAATTACCAATTTTTCGATCTTAAACACAAAATTGAAGTCTCACATGTCTGTCATAACATATGTAGGTATTCTACATCAAGCTATACGTTTCCAGTTTACGCTGATCTCGAACTGCACGGAAATCCTATACAATGCGAGATCAGCTAATACTGGAAATGTATAGCTTGATGTGTAGCCGTGTGTACCTATTACTTTTGCTTACTGCATCCTCAAGATTTTTGTCTTCTTAGTTATGTTATGAATTAGTTTCTTCTAAATAATTCTCCTTTGTCTACAAAGTCCGTCTGCCCAATGTGCTGTGGACCAAAATAACCACCTCGTGGGGTCCTGACACAGCCAGAAGTCGCCGCGGCAATACCCGTATATGAGGGCGGGACGAGAACACACGACCAGTGGTCCAAGACACACAGGTCTTGGGCACGCCACGATTGCGGCGGTAAGTCCCCTCTTTGAGGAGTGGTTTGAGAGGCGGCATGGCGTCCTCACCTTCCGCCTGACGCAGGTCCTCACCGGACACGGTTGTTTCGGGAGGTTCCTGTTTCGGATAGGGCGGGAGGAAACGCCCGGGTGTTTCCACTGCGAAGATCGCCCTGAGGACACGGTGGAGCACACGGTGGCGGTCTGCCCTGCTTGGGCAGAGCACCGCCGTGTCCTCGTGGAGGCGATCGGCGGCGGCGATCTCTCGCGTCCGGCCCTGGTCCAGGCCATGGTACGGAGCGAGAGGGCATGGGGAGCCGTCACCTCCTTCAGCGAAGCAGTGATGCTCGCGAAGAGGGAGGCGGCGCACGTGAGGGAGAGGCAGCATATGCGCCCTCGCGACCCCAGCCGCCGCAGGATACGGAGACGCCCTGGGCGTCGGGAATCCCAGGCCGATTTCCGGCCACCGTAGGCATGGGCTTGCGGACGGCGAGTAATGGGTAGCTCGCTGTCCGGTAAGGACCAAGCCCAAGTCGACGGCGCGTTGTGTTCCACGCGCGCCTCAAAGAGATGTCAGCACAAAAAATGATGGGGCCCGCAAGGGCCGATGCCTGCCAGGGGTGCGGGTTTGTTCGAAAGAGACACCACAGCCCCTGGCTTAAGGGCTACTGAAGGAACACGGGTGGGTTTTAGTCAGTAAAAGTCTGACACGCCCTCCTGCTCCACCCAGAGCGGGAGAAGTTATTTGATGATTTCCCACCCAAAAAAAAAAAAAAAAAAAAAAGACACAGGTCTTGGACCAGCAGTGGGATGATGTGTCTACAAAATACCTACGGACTTAATAAAATCCCAAATGATGGTCACTCCACAAAAATGATCGCATTCCGAACCCATAAAAAGGATTGATGGCGCTTTAAACATTGAAAAATTAACAACACGTTGCCAACGGCTGGCTTGCACGATTTCACAGAAATTGGCCTTCCTATAGTCTGTTCACAAAATTACAACAAACCCAGCACCCTAATTGCGGAACATACTTTTTAATTTATTTAATCAAAATCTCTATTAACAATTAGCCCTTCTAATGTTAGGCAGACTCAGACCCCCTTATTACAAAACCAGGTTTTTCTTTAGGTATGGTTTAAACCACCGAGCCTGTTTTTGAAATAAGAACTTAGAACTGAAATAGAATTACAGCTCCTTTTACAAAACTGACAATTTAGCACTGGACTAACTTGTCAGTTTTGTAAAAGGAGCTGTATTTCGATGTCAGTTAGGATCTCATTTAAAAAATAGGCTCGAAGGTTTAAACCATACCTAAAGAAAAACCTTGTTCTGTAATAAGGGGGATTGAGTCTGGTTACAATAGAAAAGTAGTGTTAATGATAAATGATTTTATTTCTGTAAGTAGGTTTGTACAAACACTTTTCACGTCAATCATATTTTTTTAAACTAGATGAGGTTGGCGTTTCCTTCTGACTACTCTGAAAAGAAAGGCCGAAACAAACTCAGAGGTCACAGTCTCTTTTAAGGTCCAGATCTTGGTCGGATCACGTGAAGACCATGTGGATTGATGTCTGAAATGGTCTTTTGAGGAAGGAACCACACAGATTGAGTGGACCTGCAGGCCTAGACAAAACACGTTATCTTTAGCGTTCACGCCAAACGCAACGCCAAAATGTATGGGAATGACATTACCTGCGGAAAGAACACGACGTAACTTTTCCGCAGGTAATGTCATTCCCATACATTTTGGCGTAGCGTTTAGCGTAAACGCTAACAGAAATGTATTTTGTCTCTAGGCCCTGTCCATTCCGTGCACTTTCCCTTATATCCTCAAATGTCAAATCAAAATATTTTTTTCAGGTAATTTTAAATTAAAATGTCGAGTGTAAGTATTCAAGTAATCAAATTAAAGTAATAAACAAATTGGCCTCTATAGGCATGTTTTTTGATCCATTTGTTTATATTTTGATAAGACGCTTTTGGAACAAACTATACACCCCGACTAACAAAGTATGTTAAATGCATGATCTTTATTTAACACTTACCCATTCATCGGGTACTAAATACTACACTTAGTATACCTGCATACATGGTGTTCAATATTTATGCTTCGTCGTTAATATTTTGAGACAGGAATATAGCTTTATACAGGGTCGAGGCTGGAATTTCTGATGGCTAAATGCACTATACTGATTCTTACGCACAGGATGTACAGTAATCAGACGGATTGTGTCAGTTTTTCAGAAACTAACAATTTAATAGATAACTATTAAATGTTAAATTATTACTAGTAGTCTAGTAGTAAGTAGTAATAGTTAGTTAAATGTATCACTTATGCTAAGATTCCTTCGATAATCATCCTAGAAACAGGCGAGATCCTCATAAACTTGTATAAAGTGATTTGCCAAGACTTGCCAAATACAATAAAAACTGCCTAGCAATGTGCGTACGCATTTATAATAAAATACCAAGTCAATAAAAGGTATTAAACTCGAGGAAACTAAATATTGAATTACACTAGTGGCTTAATGAATGTAATTTTTACAGTTTAAAAGATTTTATGGATATAAGATGTTGATTCCTTTTGATGATGTTGAATTTTTGCATGCTATGTTTTAGCGAAACATGTTGATCTATTTTATTGATATTATCACCAGTGTATACCATGTTTTACGCAAATAAATGATATACTTAACTACTTACTCCTATAAATAAAAACGGTTCGTTTTGCATACCAATGGTATTATTTTTTATTTACAAACTTGGCTAATAGTTTCGTTAGCTAATTTTACCTGTGATAGCTACTTTCAAATAGAAAGATGTATTGTCGTCTATGGTCTTTAGTTCATTATTGATAAAGATATAAGAATCGTAAATTTTACTTAAAACTGTCCATAAATTATAGGAATCGGCCATTACTGCATTTATTTGAATTATTTTATTTCTTTTTCGCACACGGCTACACACCAAGCTATACATCTCCAGTTTACGCTGATCTCGCACTGCATGGATATCCTATAGAATGCGATATCAGCTTATACTGGAAATGTATAGCTTGATGTGTAGCCGTGCGTACTGCCATGTAAACTGTTTGTTGAGTGTGGCAGCACATTGGAGGCCAAATTTGAATGGTGTGGAACCATAGATATAAGAAAGAAGGAGATATGCCCAGTACCTAGTTGAAAATGTATCGGAACGTGTTTCCACTTGCTCCCCACTACCGCGCCACAACTACACATGCAATTTAGTTAAACCAATAGATACGAAGTCGCTCTCACACTTGCAATTTATAAATCAGAACATACTACACAATCAATTATAGACCTTATTCCTTCAAACGCTGCTTTTTATATTTCTATGGATAAAACTGTCGGGAATCATTCTAGTTTATACCTTATCTTACCAACATGAGAATGACATTGCAATGACTTCTAATGTTTTAAAGTCGTTTGTAAATGTGATGCTTTACAAGCCAGAAACTAAGCAATCTGCCAAAACTTTCCCCAACGATACTGAGGTCAGTCTTACTGGATGCAGCTAAACACCTGTATTTTAGATAAAGCGGCTGCCTATCTGACCTCCACAACCACTATCAGTCACTAGGTAACGCGCTACAACATGGTAAGACTGCAGCGTGAGTTTATTTTTTGCGTGGGAAATCATCAAATGACTTCTCCCGCTCTGGGTGGAGCAGGAGGGCGTTTCAGACTTTTACTGACTAAAACCCACCCGTGGATCAGTTGCCCGTGTGCTAGGGGTGACGGTATCTCTTTCGAACAACCCGCACCCCTGGAAGGCATCCCACCCCTTGCGGACACCTTGGTCACCCTGCGATGGGTCAGCACAGTGGCCCCGCCGCCTACCACTTTTCGGCCGCAGGGGGTAGGGGAAAGCGGCCAACGCTATTCCGACACTCCTCTTCCCCTGCGGCCCTACCACGTCCGCCATCAAGCAGTGGCGGCCCCGTCCAGGCCACGGAAAGGAAGAGCGCTACTCAAGGGTACCGGCACTCCTCCTCCGCCGCAGCCTGTAACCCTCAGCCGCGATGCCTCCCATTCGACATCGCGGCCCATCTCAGTTGCGGTGCACCTACATTTTGGCCGCTACGTCGCGTCGTCGGCTTTGAGGCAAAAGCCCTGACGAGCGGCCCCACCTTGGGGTTCCTCTTCGCTTCACCGTGGCTGGGAGACCACGGATACTGAGCCCCCTGCAACGATAATGCGGGAACCCACTCGTGGGGGAAGACTGCGGGGTGGGTAACACACGAACAGTAACAATGGCTTTATTTACGTTGGTGAGCAGACAATTTTTTCAACCATATGAAGCAATGGATATACTTCAAAAAAGACCGGACGGAATGTCTTTATTTCCATGGAAGATGGGTAGGCCTTTAGTGTGGGATGCAACGTGTGTCGATACTCTTGCACCATCCCATCTTCCTGGCTCGGTGTGCTGTGCTGGCGCTGCCGCTGCGGCTGCGGAAAACCTCAAGCGGCGAAAGTATAACAACCTAATTGGTAATTATATTTTCGAGCCGTTTGGGGTTGAAACCCTCGGGCCGTGGGGTCCGAGTGCTCACGGCCTCTTTAAGGAAATCTCGAAAAAGCTGGTTGACACTTCCTGTGACCCAAGGGTTGGTTTCTACCTTGGCCAGCGGCTAAGCATTGCCATACAACGTGGTATTAATGCTGCCAGTCTCTTGGGAACATTACCAGTCGCCAGCGATGAGGATGAATTTTTCTGACGCCATTTTTTAATTTGTGATTAGGATTAGTTAAGTTAGTATTATATTGTTTTTTATTGATTAGATGTTAATTTTAATCTTGCTTCAATAAAATATTAACGTCTACAAAAAGATTTAGATTGTGATTGAAAGTGTGAAAATTCAATCTTATTTGAAAGCAAAAAGACTTAATTTTAAATAGATCATAAAGTATATGAAGATGCGGAAGGCGGAGGACAGGGTGTTTTTTTTTTTTTTAGGTGGGCAATCATCAAATGACTTCTCCCGCTGAGTAGAGCAGGAGGGCGTGTCAGACTTTTACTGACTAAAACCCACCCGTGTTCCCTCAGTAGCCCGTATGCCAGGGGCTGTAGTATCTCTTTCGAACAAACCCGCACCCCTGGCAGGCATCGGTCCTTGCGGACCCCACCAGTGGTTGCCAACATCTTTGACGGCACGCGTGTGGAACACAACGCGCCGCACAGTGGGTCGAAACGATGATTTTAGTGACTTAGGGATCAACTTTGTTTTTTTACTTTTTTCTTTATGCGCATCGATAGAACTCATTAACTTCAATAATAATTGTTCTGATGCTTTTTTTCCTAAACTTGCTCCTTTAGGTGGAAAAATGCATTTTGTGATATTTTTGTATGGAGCGGATCAAATTAAATTAAATTCCTGCTAAGTGGCGAGTGATCCCGCTTTGAAACTATATTTTGCTTAAAGCTTGCCCAGTCTACTATCATTTGATGACATGAACATTTGCATAAAGTTGCAACACTGACAAATAATGAAAAAATACATTGAATATTTTTTATGTTCTCAAGTTCTTTTAAGTTAAAATTGATGTGGAATAGTAAGTAAAAGCACTTAATAATTCACATAATTAATTAACAACTAACGACAATATATTAAGGTTCGCCATTAGCTTAAATTTACTAATTACGTATTACTTAAAAATGTGGATATCATTTATCTGTAAATTTCTATTGACTGTAATTAGCTTGACTTTTTACTTTATAAAAAACAATGTTTTTCACTTTTAGTCATTACTTTAATGTTAATGAGGGTAGTAGAAATATTAGTAAACATTTGATTGTCACTGGAAGTATAAAACTACCATATTTATTATATATTTACTAGTGTTCGTTTATATGTACTACTATTAACATCTATTGTGATTGTGATCGTCCCTTTTCGTTATAATGGAAAATTTAGTTAACAATTGAGATTTATTTATGATTTTAAGAGAGCAGCTTAAGTCGCTGTCAGATAGTAAAAAACTCTTCCAATACCTACAAAATAAAATAAACGTGACGCAAGAGAACAGTGCTAAGCTCCAAAAATTCTGTACGCGCTTTTGTTCAAATTTAAGTGCAAGATGGGAACGAAGTAGTCGCACGTTAGCACCGTTTATAAGAAGAAATGGTGATTGGTTAGAAAGTGCGATAAACTGGCCCGAAGGAGTAATACCTGAAACTGTGAAAGGAAAAGGTGTGTGAGGAAAAGCTCGAGATTTCTGATATTGAAGATGTTGAAAATCTACCACCATCTGCTACAGAGGCTTCAACATCTACATTTACACCTCGAAAACCTTTCGAAGAATTGGGCTCCAGGCAAAAACGAAGACGCATTGATCAAACAAACCAATTTCCGGATGAACTGAAAGCTACTACAATTGCTAGTTTAAGAAACACTGGAAATGAGGATGTAGGAAAAATAATGAACCATTTGCTAAATCACCTCGAAGATCTAGAAAAAGTTAAGCAGTGTTTAAGTGCAAATAAAGCAAACAGTAGGACATATTCACCCGATAAGGCACTGGCTTTATTAGTTTCACTTAAATTAAGTAAGTGGCAATATATAATCCTAAGAGAAGCAGCCAGTGAAAATGGGTCTGATTTATACCCTTCTTATTATAAAATTAAGCAAGCAAAGTCAAAATGTTATCCAGGGAAAGAAGACATAACCATATCTGAAGAAGGAGCTGCTATTAAACTGCAAGCATTACTCAACTTGACGGTTTCTAGGCTTTTAGATGTAATTGCTTTGGATTTGGACTCGGCAACAGAGTTACAACTTATAAGCAAATGGGGCTTTCATGGAGCCTCAGGTCAAAGCAATTACAAACAAAAGACTGAGAAAGAGTTTGATGACTCTACTATATTGACGGCCAGTCTAGTTCCTATGAGGCTTCAACAATCTGATGGAACAATTGTTTGGAAAAACGACCGACCATCATCGACTTTCTATAGTCGTCCGATAATGTTTAAATTTTCCAAAGAAACCCAGACAACAGTGGCAACTATAAAGGGTAACATAACAGAAGAAATAGAAAGACGTCTACCAACAAGAATCCACCAAGTAGAAGTTAAGCATCAATTGTACCTGACGATGATAGACGGCAAAATAACATCATATTTGTCGGATACATCTGCAGCTATCTGTGATATTTGCAAGGCAAAATCGTCAGAGATGAACAATTTAGAGGCATTTTCTCAAAGAGAAAAAAACGAGGAAATGTACCAGTATGGTATGTCATCCTTACATGCCTGGATAAGATGCATGGAGTGCTTACTTCATATCGGTAAATATAATTTTATTACTTCATATTTTTTCATGTTTGTAGTTTCCTGTGAGATTATTTTTAAGTGACATTTCTTTTTTTTGCAGCTTATCGTTTGGACTTCAAAAAATGGAGTTGCAGAGGCGACGACAACGAAAAACTGTCCCTTAGAAAGAGTGCTATACAGCAAGCATTTAAGAGGGAATGCGGTTTACTCATCGACATAGTCAAACAAGGAGTAGGCACGACCAATGATGGCAATACTGCCAGAAGATTTTTCAGGGATGCAGCAACAACAGCCCGCATAACTGGGATTCGTGAAGATTTAATAGAAAGGTTTCACGTGATTCTTCAAACCGTTGCATCTGGAGAGCGCGTGGACCTTTCTAAATTTTCCGAATTTTGTAAAGATACGGCAGAATTGTATGTTACCTTGTATCCCTGGTATTATATGCCTTCCAGTGTACATAAATTGTTGGTACATGGGAGTGACATAATAAAGAACTTTGGTGTCATACCTATAGGGAAACTGTCGGAAGAGGCAGCGGAAGCTCGTAATAAAGATTTTATGAAATATAGAGCGAGTCATTCTAGAAAGGTAAGTAGAACGGCGACAAATGAGGATGTTTTACACAATCTTCTTTTGTCGTCTGATCCAAAGATCACAAGTCTACGGCCTCGATTGATGAACCAAATAGAATGGTTCTCTCTCCAAAAGTCAAAGAGCTTCTGCTGAGTTTTCCTTCAGAATCTGATTTAGATTTTATTGATGTAGATAATGGTGCCGATTCTGTTGTACACCGAACTAAACTATAACTAAAATTCCTTACTTTTTACTATGAGAATCTAAACGCTATTCTGCAAAAAAATATCTCTAAATTTAAAAACTATTTTGACACAACTAATATCGAATTCGACAATCGCGACTCGCACGTGGTATGTTTTGGCTTCGCAACGTGGTACTTG
This sequence comes from Polymixis flavicincta, assembly GCA_949987655.1. Lineage (NCBI taxonomy): Eukaryota > Metazoa > Arthropoda > Insecta > Lepidoptera > Noctuidae > Polymixis > Polymixis flavicincta. The sequence continues at coordinate 12,094,294 of OX465197.1, forward strand.
TTTGCCCTACCCCGTGTTTTTTTTTAAAGCCAGCAGTGCGCCGGGGTCGGCAGCCTCGACGTGATTTATATGGAATTTTCACTTTTTTCATGGAAAATATGAAAAATGATTATCCACATGTTGAGTTTTAGAGGTGTTTGGGGTGTTATAAAGGGGGTCGAAATTTTCATTATTTTTGCGATAGGACACACCGTTTTCGAAATATAAGCAAAAGAAAAGAAAAAAAAATAGAGTACTATTTTTGCACCAGAAGTCGAGGTGTCGGTGTGAATTTTAGTTCTTGACAACTAATTTTATTCCACACCTATTTAATCGCGATTAAAAATAGTCAGATTTAGTTAGACAACCAAAATTTTAGGTTGAATAGAATAATGAAATTGACAACAACAGAATAGCAAAATTACCGTTTTCACTAAACTAATAATTCAGTGCAATCTTAGTGCTGTCAAACTAAAATTTAGTTGAGTTGTGTCACTTTAGTCAATTTCAGAATAGGAAATCGTCGTTTGACAGGAATAAACTAAATTTTGGTGATTTTAGTCTAGTTTAGAGAATTTTGTGACAACAGAATCGGCACCAATTTACAAGATAGTGAATAATATTATTGATAGATTGTAAGTTTCTTGTTTTTTTTTATTAGTTTGTATGTCATGACTGAAAGGAAATAGTAAATTTGTTGTTGTATATAGTTAGTTTTAAGTTTTTACCTTTAGTAAATTTGTATTTGCATGTATCTTTACTTACTATTCAGTATTAAATCTAATTTAAAAGATTTTATAAGTTAATTAAATAAACAAATAGAAATGAATAGATCCACATTTTAAATAATACGTACTTAGTAAATTAAAGAAAATCAGGGACCTTTAAATGTATTGTCGTCAGTCTTTAAGTAATTACGTGAATTATTAAGTGCTTTTACTTACTATCTATCTATCTATATAAATAAAAAGACAAGTCCTGACTGACTGACTGATTGACTGACTCATCAACGCCCAGTCCAAACCCTTGGACCTAGAAAGCTGAAATTTTGCACAGAGGTTCCCTTCATAATGTAGACAAGGAATAAGGATTTTTCGAAATTCAACCCCTAAAGGAGTTAAATAGGGGATGAAAGTTTGTATGGAAAATTGACATTTTTGTAGTTATAACCATGAAAATTGGTGTTTCACATTCTGATTAAAAATAAAAAAACCACGTGTTTCAGTGTTTTCGGGAAATCATCCCCTGAGAGCGTAAAATAGGGGATGAAAGTAAAAATGAGAAACCCGTTAGTTTTGTTGTTCGAACCATGAAAATTTGTATTTAGCCTTTTGTTTGATAATAATTAATCATTACATGTATCAGCGTTTTTGAAAAATCATTCCAGAAGAGGGTAAAAAGTTATAGAGGGGATGATTTTTTTTTTAGGAAACCCGTAAATTTTAAAGCTTACCAATAAAATTGGTAATAAAAGCCTTTTGGCGTTGTTGTGAAATGATCCCCTAAGCAGTTAAAAACCCTACTAACTCATCATCGCTTAGCCCAATTTTGCGCCATCGCCAAAGACACCTTCGTAATTATGAGAACAATAACTTTACTAAGGGCTCCAGTGAGTAATAAATACTTACATTTGGATGGTATTTAAAAGTACCTCAATTTATTCCCATTTCATTTACCTAATTTTGCCTGTATTCCACCAAATATACTGAATGTGCACCAAAATATGTTCAATAAAATATTTCATAACGAGCATCTATTTAACAACTGTTGCAAATTTGTAAAAATAGTAATACACTATTTTAAAAACAAGCATTTATTTTTTTAGTTTTACTTCAGATAATGCACTGCAAAATGTAGGTATTTGAATCAAACACCATCCTTTCAAGCACCACCAACTGCCGGACGGAAAAGTGGCGTCAGTACCGTAAACACAGAACACATATACTCATAACGGAGAAGAATGCCAAGTCCATACAATATTTAGTAGACCGGTTTCGAGCGCCATCTATATTCGCCCCTGGGAAAAAAACTCGAATGGCGGTAAATTTAAACGATTGCTTAGTATCCCCAGGCTATTGAACTGATCATGGTTTTTGGTAGGTCCATTCCCTTGTAAGAAAACTCAAATTTGAGTTTCTTACAAGAGAATGTACCTACCAAAAACCTACAGAGTGAATTTTACAAAATAAAACGAAAGTGTCGAAATACGTAGTTTCATAATTATTTCAACAGTTTCATTACAATTTATTTTTACTGTGTTCATTGTTATTATATTCAAATACTTTAATTACAATCTGTTTGCAGGAGCCTCAGAGTATAGAATAAACCAGAAATTTGTTTACATTTACTTGTACAACAAGGTTAGACAAAAACAAATTTTCAAAATGTACTCTAACAGAAAATTAACAGTACTTAGGTTTTATTTATTTGTATAAATAAAAGGTACACCAACGACTTATTCACTAGAAACATTAACATAATAAAATTAAATTTGCATTGAGTAGGTAATGGTGAATTCGTCACATGCGTACACAGCACTTCACAATACACAGATCAGTGGAAATAGTCACAAAGTTATTTATGATACGTACAGTAAAAAAGTAGGTTTATTATACATTTAACGAGTCCTGAAGATACATGGTAGATTAGATTTTACTAAGAATGTATTGTTTAACCATAACAAAAACAATTTCAAAGACATCTCGTGACATTGAGTTGCCACTGTGAATGATCAAAAAAACTACTAAGTATAGTTTCGGTTTTTATATATTTAGGATAAGATTACTATGAAATTACCTAATTTAGACTAACAAAAAATTAGCATTACTTCAAACCGTCATCCGCTTTTTTATTATCTAATAAATATTTATATTTCCTTGGGAAATTTGCAGTCTAAAAACTACTATTTAGAAAGAAAAAAAAAACGAGACAAATACAATGCACCTGTGTTACAACTTAAAAATAAAGAATTATGAAAGACCTAATTTTTTGGGTCCTTCAAAATAATTTTAATGTTGGCAATGTCATATTTCTGCCCCGGGTACCTTGTCTACATTGGCCAATATAGAGTTGATACCCCCTGACCGTAAAGGACCGACGTCATTTGACACTTGAGATTTTTTCGTTCGGCGAGCAAAAAAAACGTCCGTGTCGATTTTTTGTTGCCTCCAGCTACTTAGAGATAAGTTTTATGGCTTCCTGAATAGGCAAGCCATAACATAAACATTGTGAGTCGTTCTAAAATACGTTGTAGTTTATTATAAACAATGGAAATTAGAGACAATGACTGAGCATGTCTTTGTTCCCGTTTGTTGTTGATTTGTCATAGAACTGCTGTCTCAATTTGCTCGAAATTTTGGATGTTACTTATTGAATAGACTAATAATCGAACAGCAGTATTTTTTTGGGAATCCTACTCAACATTTTCGTAATATTTAAACTCAAACTTCATATCGCGCGGAGGTCAACGCCCGTGTTGTGCACTCGAACATTCAAAGGGTTTTTAAAACAAATTTTCTCATTAAATAGAATGAGATTCTTATTCTAATAAGAAAATACATTGTTTACATACCATTTTATACACCAGGATCCACATAATTCACCATGAATCACTCAAAATAAACACAATTCTCATATCACTGCACATTGTTCACAAAGGTTTGTTTACGTTTCATATTTCGTCGAAATATAAGTTTTTATGATGCTATTTGATACAAATATTACCTAAAACGATGTAATAACTACTTCTAAATGAATATTTATCCACTTATCGTCGAAAACACACAAATAATAAGAAAAAACACTATAAAACTAGAGAGCATACCACGAAAAAGTACCGATCGATGACCAACGAGTTCGAAACGTCACTTTCAACTTTTTTTTTTTCGTGTTACCAGATTATATTTTCCATAGAGATTTAGTTCAACCAACTGTGTGTGTAACTAGCATTACAGTAAAATTGTCGCAGACGATATAGAACTTTATTTATATTTAGAAATAGGGCTAAAAACCGCCTGAACGGCGCGGTCGGGGGTGCGACCACATGGCTTTTGGGACTAAAAAATGGCGGTTTCGAATGCGACCAAATGGAGTTGAGCGGTGTCCAATGTAGCTTTATTAATAAAAAAAAATTTTTTTTCGCGTTTTCGTCCATATTTCGACTCGGATGGTCTCAGGGAGCCTAATTATTAATAACGTAGCAAAAAACAGCGTCAAAATGCGTCACCAGGAAGCAAAGTTAGGACGATTCTACGAAAACTTGGTTCGCTTAGGTAGATTTTGATGGCTACAAATTACATAGAACAAAGATAAATTGTAAGTATTAAAGTGGCTATATACGTTAGGCGCACGGGCGAGGTGTCGGAGGACGCGTTTCCGCGCGAGCCACATGACTGCAGATGATAAATATAATTATCTTTTTGAAAAAACACGCCACATCTAAACGTTTAAATTCAAGCGAGCAGGCATGGTTTCTGTCACGGCTCCGGCGCTGCGAGGCTCCGGCGGTCCCACGCGAGCTTATCGTCGCAGATGGCTTAACGCTCACCACGTTACATCCACCTGCTCCTCAGCTCGCGGGCCGCCTCGCCCCTCCGCGCCTACGCGGATTTAAGTTACACTCTAGGGGTAGGGCAGACGAGACTACGTGGAGTCGGTTTTGCAGCGATTCGTTTCTGTCACTAACATAATAAAATACCATGGACAAAATACACCGAACAGCAATTTAGCACATGTAACATTCAGGAATATTTGGTGCACGATCAGTATTTTTCGGGGAAGAATAAAATAGTTATTGTTACAATAGAATATTTGCAGCGCACTACAATAAAAAAGTGTTATATCTTGGTGTTAATTTGGAATTTGTTTGATGTAACATATTTTGCTGGCCGAGTAGTTTAATTATAGTAAAACAATTAAACGGGTTTAAGATCAATATTTTAGAAATGCATCATAGATGTACCTTTAGATTTTTGGTGAACACAAAAATATTATCCCTTACATTTTTCTTATTTCCGTTATCATCATCATCATTTCAGCCGAAAGGCGTCCACTGCTGGACTTAGGACTCCCCCAAGCTCCACCCCTTCAACCAGTTCTGTGCTACCCGCATCCAGCGGATTCCTCTATTTCAATTGGTTCTGCGTTTCTCGCATCCAGCGGATTCCTGCGGCCTTCACAAGGTCATCGGTCCATCTTATGGGAGGCCTTCCAGCGCTACGTTTTCCGGTACGCGGTCGCCACTCCAGAACCTTTCGGCCCCATCGGCCATCTGTTCTGCGAGCAATGTGCCCTGCCCACTGCCACTTAAGTTTGGCAATTCTTCGGGCAATGTTAGTTGCCTTGGTTCTCGCGCGGATCTCTTAGTTCCTGATTCGATCACGTAGGAAAACTCTGAGCATAGCCCTCTCCATTGCCCTTTGGGTGACTTTTAGCCTTCTGATAAGACCCACTGTGAGCGACCACGTTTCAGTACCATATGTTATCACTGGCAACACGCACTGGTCAAAGACTTTCGTCTTGAGACACTGCGGGATGTGGTACGAGAAGATATTGCGTAGCTTCAAGAACGCTGCTCAGCCGAGTCGGATTCGACGATTGACCTCTTTCTCGAAGTTGGATCTACCTAACTGGGCAGTTTGCCCTAGGTAAACATAATCGTCTACAACTTCGAGTGTAGAGTCTCCGATCTTCATATGAGTGCGTGTTACATGGACATTCGAAATTTTCTAAGTTTTGTCCATGTTCATTTTGAGACCCACTCTTTCGGAAGCTCCATTGAGGTCATCGAGCATTGTACTGAAGTCCTCCATAGTCTTAGCCATGACTAATAAATCATCGGCAAACCAAAGGTAGAAGTGATGTAGAAGTAGAAGTGATGTACTCGCCATTGATGGTGATGCCAATCTCTTTCCAGTCCAGAACTTTGAAGACATCCTCCAATGCAGCGGAGAGATAACGTCTCCCTGTCTCACCCCTCGCTGCAGGAGGACAAGTCTCGAGGTCTGGTCCGCTATTTACATACCTGTTATTATTTACGTAACGATTTTTTTTTTCTTATTCTCACAGCATACAGAATAAAGTGGATTTAATATTTAACTTTAAAGTTGCCTTCAAATTTGGCATGCAAGTAGTTTTTCCGTTCCGTTATTTATTCCGTTTCTATTATTATTTCTAAGTAATCACAGCCACACGGGTCGATCCCTCAGGTTAAGCTACGCTTGCCGCGGTTGGTCCGTGGATGGTTGACCATCTTTATATTCCAAGACCCCTCCATACCTCGGAAAGCACGTTAAGCCATTGGTCCCGGCTGTCATTTGTGGATCTTTGACAGTCGTTACGGGTGACAACCCGCCTTACCGGGGTATCGTATTCCCCATTAACTGGGTTATGGAGGTCAGATAGGTAGTCGCTCCATGTAAAATAATGGTATTCAGTTACATCCGGTTAGACCGGACGGAACCGGAAGCCAGTTCCAACATAGTTGGAAAAAGGCTAGGCAGATGATGATGATGATCCTCCATCAATCATGTATCAATCCACGCACAGCTCCTCGGATACTATATAAGCAGTGCGAGAAGACATTGTTTACCTAGATTAACACATAGGGTACTTTTAATCCTGGTAGTACGTAACCGTGGGATATTTTCCGACATCCACGCGGGCGAAGCCGCGGGCAAAAGCTAGTTCCATATAAATTATAACTTAAAAGAACATCCGAAAATAAAAAAATGAAGCTTTTTATTCAAAGTATTTTTTTTTCGATCCATTTATTTAGCAGTGTTGCAACTTTATGCAAATGTTCAAATCATCAAATGATAGTAGACTGGACAACCCCTAAGAAAAATATAGTATCAAAGCGGGATCACACGCCACTTGGCAGAAATTTAATTTAATTTGGTCCGCTCCATACAAAAAAATATCAAAATGCATGTTTTTTAGGAAAAAAATTATCAGAACAATTATTATTGAGGTTAATGAGCTCTATAGATCCGCATAAAAAAAAAAAAAAAAAACAAAGTTGATCCCTAAGTCACTAAAATCATCGTTCCGACCCACTGTGCGCCGTCCCGTCTACCACTTTTCGCCCGCAGGGGATAGAGAGAGCGGCTGACGCTATACCGACACTCCTCTTCCCCTGCGGCCTCACCGCGTCCGCCATCAAACGGTAGCGGCCGCGTCCAGGCCACGGAAGGGAAGAGAGCTGCTCAAAAGCACCGGCACTCCTCCTCTACCGCAGCCCGTAACCCTCAGCCGCGATGCCTCCCATTCGACATCGCGGCCCACCTCAGTTGCGGTGCACCTCACCGCAACCTACTTTTTGGCCGCTACGTCAATGGCTTGAAGGCAAAAGCCCTGACGAGCGGCGCCACCTTTGGGTTCCTCTAGGCTTCACCGTGGCTGGAATCCACGGTTTCTGAGCCCCCCCGCAACGACAATGCGGGAACCCACTCGGGCGGGGGGAGGACAGGGTGTTGTGCCGCAACATGGGAGAGGCCTATGTCCAGCAGTGGACTACAATATGCTGAGTTGATTGACTAATTGATCTATGTTTAGAGGATGTGTGTCACTGTCAATTCTGTAAGCCTGTGTGTGTATTCATAACTGATAAAATTAATAAATGTAGGGACTAAGATCAGAATACGACCGTTTTTACTATTATAAAATTACGGCAATTGTCTCCCGAACCCTCAAAGCTTCGGCCAGGTCGCGGATTTGTTCGAAAGAGTTACCGTGGCCCTGGCACAGGGAACTGAAGGAACACGGGTGGGTTTTAGTCAGTAAAAGTCTAACACGCCCGCTCCGCCCAGAGCGGGAGAAGTCATTTGATGAATTCCCATAAAAAAAACCCTCAAAGCCGAGGCGCTTTGAGGGTTTTTTTTATATATTTATATATTAATATATTTGTGTCGTGTCTCTCGACATAAGTAATAGAGGTATTACTTATGTCGAGAGACACGACACAAGCAGCGTATGCTGGGGTATCATTCATATTCAGCATATTATATTAACACTACTGCGACACAGAACTCCCCTAGGTGAGAGAGAGTTGGCCATAATCCACCACGCGGCCTCAGTGCGGGTTGATAAATGTCACATATCTGTAAAGGGCTCTTTAAAAACGTTACGCAGATATTGGGTCGAAGTTCATCGGAGTGCCAACCGACGATAAAGATATTGTATGATGGTTTTTTTTTTTTTTTTTTTTGTGATAATAATATCTTATGAAATTTTAATTAATGTTGATTATTGAATTTTATTGTATTATCTTAATGATGTAATGAATTTTAAAATATATTTTATTTTATTGATCTAATTAATTTTTAATGTTTCTGGTTTTAATTTTGTAATGAGTTGTATGAATTTTATGTATTTGTGATTTGTTATTGAGACTTGGTACAGTAAATAATAAAAACAAAATCTCCCAAATTTTCCTGAAAAAACCACACCTTAGCCTCCTTATTTAAACCTCCCACAGAAACTAAACTTGAAATCCCCATCACAGTACAATTACAACAATAATTGCAATTCTAATCCCAATGCAGAAATATGCAATATAGTTGCTGCGACCGCCGACGCCGCCATATTGCAACCAACTAGCTTCCACTGGCTTCCAGTATTGGCGCCAGTAACTTATATTGCAGCGCCGGGGGCAATGAAAGCGGTCCGAGTTTCAAACTAGAAGCGAAACTTTACTATTCACTGGCCAAGGGTATTTGGTTTGTCAGTAAATAGGCTTAGGAATACCTAACGAAGCAAGTATTCATAATCCTTGTTTCATCGAGTATTTCGGGACAGAGCCAAGTGGTTGGTCAAATCTTCTACGTGACCAGAGGGCTGGCACATTTTTAGTTCTCCAAGAATCAGTATTGTCATCCAACGTGGCAACTCTACCAGCATTTTGGGCATTTTTAACCGACTTCAAAAAGAAGGAGGTTATCAATTCGACATGTTTTTTTGTTTTTGTTTTTTTATGTATGTTCGGGCATAACTCCGTCGTATATAAACGGATTTGCAAAATTCTTTTTTTGTTCGAAAGGGGTTTATTTCGAAATGGTCCCATAAAAATTTCATATAGATCTGATGATGCGTTTCGGAGACAGACAACGGAACTCTTCAAAACATTACAGCAAATCAACCGCGAATTCAGCTATCGCATAAATATGCATTGTTTTAACCCCAAGGATAATGAAATTTCGAATTGGTGTGGGGTAAGTAACTAAAAAGTGAAAAATAAAAACTTTTTTCAAAAAAATAACAACCGACTTCCAAAAAAACACTACAAAGTGCAAAATAACTTTAATTTCGGAAGGCGGTGACAAAGAATTAAAATGCCTACACCTCCAAAGTCACCGACTTCCGAAATTAAAGTTATTTTGCACTTTGTAGTGTTGTTTTGGAAGTCGGTTGTTATTTTTTTGAAAAAAGTTTTTTTCCTAATTGACTGCGATGCGGACGATTTTTTTTAAAATGCTCAGTGTGCCCCTTTCTTTTTCCTTTTATACTTGTACATAATATGTATATTTTAGTGTTGGAATGTATAATGTATTTAATGTGATTTCTTAATAAGAATCTTAATAAAAACCCAAGGCGGTAATTCTTGTTTTGGTGTAAATTATCAAATTAACCCATTAAAGCGAAAACTGACTGTGAATGTGAGGGCTGACAGGCTAGATTTTTCAGCGGTTGTGAGCATCATGTATAAAGTCAGCCTATAATGTTCCCACTTCTGGGACATAGCCCTCCTCTCGTTGAGAGGTAGTGCGCCGTAATCCACCCGGCGGGCCCAGTGCGACTTGGTAGATGTCACATGTCTTCGAATTTGTGGTTCTAGGACATGCCGGTTTCTCACGATTTTTTCGTACACCGGTTTATGAGCAGTGGTGAAGAAATTATCTACTCAAAGTAAAGCGCCTTCCTGGGTTCGAAACCATGACCTCGATCGACCTTTGAAACCATGACCTCGATCGACCTTTGAAACCATGTCCTCGATCGACCTTTGAAACCATGACCTCGATCGACCTTTGAAACACGTAAATCGGGGCCGTGACCACTGGGCTATTGCTCACATCTTTTATACGGCTGCAAATGTCCTGCAGATCTAAAAGCGTCATGTGCCGTTGAGCTTCCTGAAATAAGTGGAGCTATACTGATGATTACATAGATTTTTCTTCCAAAGCCCCTTATAGACATGGCCCTGCATTGTTAGACTCACAAAAAATCCTAATAATATAATATTGTTTGGATTTTGAAAGATACCATGAATTCTGAGTTTGTTGTGATATTTATTCTCAGGGATCAGTCAGGTAGGAAATGCCAGTCAGTAATAGATTTAGGTTATTACCCGGACCAAAAAGAGGAAAAAAAAAAAAAAACAAAATAGTTTTTTCTCAAAATAAGTACTTACCGTTCCAACTTTCTTATGCATTTAGTAAAAAAAAAACAATCTTCTTCCGAAAAAAACAGCACAATTTTTTTTCGATGGTTAATTATACATTTTGACCCCGTAGGTATTAATTACATTTTCATATGAAACAGCAGATTTTTTTTTTTTTTGTGTAACCAACGAAAGATTTCTGCCCTGGGGGTCTAGAATTATATGCGGAATTCATTGGATACAGTTTGTGCACTGGATAAAAACTTATCCTGTATCTCTGCCAAATGTCATGACGATCGGTTCAGCGGTTTAAGCGTGAAAGCGAAACAGACAGACATACAGAGTTACTTTCGCATTTATTATATTAGTGGGGACTACTCATTTAAAACAATGAAAGTCTATTATATTATATTCTTAGTGAACTCTTACAACTTGCACGGATCTAATTATGTGGCCATACGATCAATGTAGTCAATACAATGGTTCTCATTGTAAGAGTCTCATTGTGGACCCGTTATTTATTCTGCATAGTTCAGTATCACAAGGCAAAGATACCTTCATCATCATCATCATCATTTCAGCCGAAAGACGTCCACTGCTGGACATAGGCCTCCCCCAAGCTCTTCCACCTCGACCGGTCCCGTGCTTCCCACGTCCAGCGGATACCATTTTTGGGGGGTTTTGCCATAATCGCCACGCTTGGCAGGCGGGTTGGCGATCACAGTATGGTGGTTAAATGCATAGAGAACACTGCTGCCCATTCTCTAGTAAGTCCCTTAGTCGCCTCCTACGACATCCACTGGAAGAAATACAAAGTACATACTTTTATAGAATTATTATGAAATTATTATCGATTTGTCCATCTTTCTATACCCAAAAAAGTTGGGACCTCAATTGTGGTTAAATCCCATCATTTCTCGGGATCCTTCGGATCCTCTGGTCATCTGTACCTTCTGGATTTTAAGGCTTCTTTACATTAGTTACATTTTACATTATGAAAGCTCAGCACAGAGGTTCTGTGCAAAATTTCAGTATTCTAGGTCCACAGGTTTGGGCTGGGCGTTGATGAGTCAGTCAGGACTAGTGATGTGTCCCTCACTCATGAGGTACTCGTGATCGCAAATTGAAAGAGTTACTCGAATTTCAATATTGAACCACCTCATTCCTCATCACCCCTCATTTAAAAATTGACATTGACATTATTGACAATAGGAAATTGAGGCAAGCGAGTTCGTTTCAATTTGCGATCACGAGTACCTCATGTACTCGTGATCGCAAATTGAAAGAGTTACTCGAATTTCAATATTGAACCACCTCATTCCTCATCACCCCTCATTTAAAAATTGACATTGACATTATTGACAATAGGAAATTGAGGCAAGCGAGTTCGTGACTCGCGAATGAGCATTGAGTGATTGAGTGAGCTCAGTGAGCGAATGAACCGACTCAAAAAATAGAATTGAGAATGAGTGAGGTGAGGTGTGACCTTGAAGTTTTGACAACACCGTGGCACAGTAAACATTATTTAACATTATTTCAGCTACGATTAATTATTATGAACTCTAAAAGCATTAGCATTACATTGGTAATAAAGGGTCATTGATTCGTTTATTTTGGCGGTCTAAAATTTATAAGCGAAAGAAAATGATGTGTGTGAGAGAGTGAGTACGTGAATAATCGGATTATCGGAGAGTCGTGACTCGTGAGTACTCGTGAGTCGTCGTTGCACCCGCCCGCCTCGCTCACTCGGAGCTTCGTTTGAGTTCGGCTCGGGCTCGCGAGTCGTGAGGCGAATACGCTGTCGTACGATTCCTCACCTCAAATGAGGGGTCCCTCGTGAGGACCTCGCGAAGCAAATTGAGGGGCTCCCTCATCCTCACATAAAATTGATGAGTTACCCATCACTAGTCAGGACCTTTCTTTTTATTTATATAGATATAAATAGTATAGATAGCCTAGAGATGTAATGGGATGGTGCTATTCTTTTACGCCCGGCGACACATACGGGACAAAAAAGATACCTTAATAGAAATTAAATTAAATAGCAAAACCCCGAAAATGACAAAGTTGTTTGATACTTGAAGTACGAGGTGACGTTTTTTTTATGGATACACAAAAACGTTAACGACCACAAAAAATAATAATTGTATGATCATGTTTAGATATCGTTCTTACCTAATACATCTGCGGAGTTTGGCTAGCTAATTCCATTTGACCCTCTATAAAAAAACAACTGCTGATTGCTGAACGTATTGCTGCTCAAATGTTATGAAATATGAAAATCAAAAGTATTCAAAATTTATTGATAGTTAGGTTGACTACTAATAACACAACCATATTTTTTGCTAGCACTTCGCCCCCGACTCCGTCCGCGTACAATTAGTTAGGCCCAAATAATTTAAAAAAATCTTACAAGCTTCCAAGCCCTATTTGACCCCTGTATCCCAGTTACTTAAAATCCTTTCGTAGCTTTATTTTTGGGTTGAAACTTCTCCCGCTCTGGGTGGAGCGGGTGTAGAGCGCGTGTCATACTTTTACTGACTAAAACCCACCCATGTCCCTTCAGTTACCTGTGTGCCAAGGGCTACAGTATCTCTTTCGAACAACCCGCACCCCTGGTAGGCATCGGCCCTTGCGGACCCCACCAGTTGGTGCTTACATCTCTTTGAGGCGCGCGTGGAACACAACATGCCATCGACCCGGGCTTGGTCCTTACCGGACAGCGAGCTACCCATTACTCGCCATCCGCAAGACCGCCTACGGTGGCTGGGAAACACCCTGGGATTTCCGACGCCCTGGGCGTCTACTGCGGTGAATAGGGACGTGAGGGCGCATATACTGCCTTTCCCTCGCATGTGCCGCCTCCCTTTTCGCGAGCATTACTGCTTCACAGAAGGAGGTGACCGCTACCCAGGCACTCTCTCTGGACCAGGGCTGGACGCGAGAGATCGCCGCCGCCAATCGGCCCCACAAGGACACGGCTCGTGATGCAATGTTATAAACTGCACCCTTAAGTATTATCGCTGTTCTTAAAAGGCACACATATCCGCAATACCAGCAAATATCCCGGGAGTATGGCAATAAACACAGTAATGCAGTCGTTACTGGCCGACATTAGAATAACGCCCTCGCTAGAGCTGTTACCAGTTTTGACAACAATTCCTATGTAATCTAACATAACTATGGTTGAAAATATTTAGCTGTCACATTGACAAATCAGTATTGTCGTTTTATGTTGTGTAGCCTTGCAAGCTTACGCTGGTAAAGCAATTACGACCTCAACTATACTGTACCTAACGATGGATTTATACGTAATGTCTATATTTTCTTCTTGTATAAATTGAAGTAGATGTTTTAAGACACTTAAACACGTAAATTTTTTTGGTCCATATTTTGAAACTAGCAGACGCGTTTCCCTAGCTGACCATCCCTGACCAGGAACGTTGAAAAAAGTTAAGAAATCAGGGTCTCTTTTGAAGTCCAAACATACTTACAATACAGATCTGCCTACACCTTTGGGGATTACAGTCGTGTTGCTATCGCTGTTCTTATAAGTCCCACATACCCGCAATACTAGCAAATATCCCGGGAATATGGCAATAAGCAAAGTAATGCAGCCGATATTGGCCGGAATTAGGGTTATGTGTGATGCAGTGTAGTTCGACCAGGATCAATTTATTCTCATGAGCTTTGAAACTGGAAATTGGACAATATTAGAATGATTGCCGCCATATCTGGGTGCGCTTGGTAAGAGGAATTACGTGATAATGTACCGGGTCATAATAAATTGGCGAGTAAAACTCCGCAAAATGATTGATATCGATATCTAAATACGATGACATAAAAAAATGATGTTTTATTGGGGTCCACAACCATTGGTAGTTTTGTTATTTAAAGTATGAACAGAGAAAATCTGTTTATTTTTTGTTTTCTCTGCTTTACAGGATCAAATTAAATTAGCTGGCAATACTTAAGCCAACTCTTGGGTTTCGGTATCTAAAATTAATAAAAACAAAACAAAAAAACTAAACCTCTTTCGACAGGCGAAGTTCCCAGCCCAAAGTCAGTCAGCGAACCGTGCTGTCATGTCCCAGTGTCATTTAAAGTTTTGAACAAAGTTCGAATGCCGATTTTGTTTTGTTTCATTCGTTTTCGATATCAGCACCTAACGCGTAATCTCTGGAGGTACTGATCCGATCACAATTACTCTTTCAAACTTCACCATTGCTGAGGGTCAAACCATATGACATATTTTATGTAAAAGCCGGCTTGGACAGAGCACCGCCGTGTCCTTGTGGAGGCAATCGGCGGCGGCAATCTCTCGCGTTCGGTCCTGGTCCAGGCCATGGTACGGAGCGAGAGTGCATGGGTAGCCGTCACCTTCTTCTACGAAGCAGTATTTTCTCGCGAAGAGGGAGGCGGCGCACGTGAGGGAGAGGCAGTATATACGCCCACACGGCTCTAGTCGCCGCAGGAGACGACCTGGACGTCGGGAATCCCAGGCTGATTCCCGGCCACCGTAGGCGTGGGCTTGCGGACTGCGAGTAACGGGTAGCTCGCTGTCCGGTAAGGACCAAGCCCAGGTCGACGGCGCGTTGTTCCACGCGCGCCTCAAAGAGATGTAAGCACCAACTGGTGGGGTCCGCAAGGGCCGATGCCTACCAGGGGTGCGGGTTTTTCGAAAGAGATACCGCCGCCCCTGGCACACACCCCTGGCACCCAGAGCGGGAGAAGTTATTTGATGATTTCCCAGCCGCAAAAAAAAGAAAGGCTAACACCCAGTTGCACAAAGACGAACATTAATGCCACATTACATAATGGATCATTAATGCTAATGATTTAATTATTTTGATGACGTTGCACAAAACAAGTATTAAAAAATGGCGCTAAAACCTGTGACCGATTGCCTCGTTTGACACTTCATTATTTGAAGTTAAAGAACCAATAAAATCGAATCTAATTTTGCTTTCTACAACAAGTCAATGGAAGAATTAGAATTGAATTACGGGTTTTAAAGTTAAAGTTCTGCAACTGGTTTTATAACTAGTACCTACCTAAAGAATTGACCAAGAGCTCGCACACGTATTAAAAACCTCACAACTCACTTTAAAAACCATCGAATTAAAACATCATTCAAAATCAACCTTCCATGAAGCAGATAAAAGTTACAATTAATCCGATTTTCGTTCGAGAGAGTTCCAAAGGGGGACTTGGGGATATTTTTAATATAATTTCGTCGTAAGACAAATGGCTGGCCACGAAGAAAAATTACAACACTCGTTACATCGATGGTTTCATTAATTTCTGACACCCCATTTCCCCGCCCTAGCTAAGAATGTTATTTAGGCCGGGAGACAGGGAGCCATATTTATTATTTTTGTCATAATGTTAGGGTTTAACAACCTTTTCGAGCATGAAGTTGAGGCGGAACCTTTTGAGTACGTATGTGACTTTTTCAATTATTATCTGTTATTTTCGGTGAAGGTGAAAGAGAATATCGTCTGATAACTTAAGAAGTAATCATTTGGACGTGAAAACGGTTTTAAGTTTAAAATTTCAGACCGACAAAGACTTGTATGATTTCAACCGTTAATAACTAAGACACTTTAAGTGCTACAGTTATGGTTGAGCATTCAAAAGATAGGTGATTTAAGAATATAATATTTTTTTACGTAACATATAATTTGCCTATTACGTCACACTGTGAGTGCACACGCATGCGCTTGACCCTCTATTTTTACAGCGAGTTATCGTGATGAACAATGCTCGTTTCATTTCGTAACAGAAGAGACTGAGGCACTATAAGCCTTGTTGGTAGTTTTATTATTGGATTGACACAACAACCTTCCATACAACTATATTCATTAAAAAAAATAAAAAATTATGATGTTATTAAGGACCGTAATCCAAAGAAAAATCATTACTTTTGTAAAAAAAACAACAACTTTTCAACAACGTATTATTAAACAAGCTATACATATTTTATGAATATTAGTTATGTCCGCGGCTTCACTCACCTACCTACCCGTGTTATTTTGGAATTAATAAGGGATAATTAAATACTCCAAAAGCATTTTTATCCCAAGGGAGTTATTACACCATTTTTAATTACATTACTTCGACCTTAACGTCATTGATGAAAATCATATTTTGAAGTAATTTCATAAATTCTGAATAATCTACAAGTTAACACATTTTCTTATATTACTACGAATATAATATTATAACATTCCTTGACTCAAACTAATATGGAACTAGGTCTCAAATAAAACCACATCTGTTACTTATGTTATTTGCGACTTTATTAATAACCGTGTGACCTACTAAATCAGTTTTCCATATATTATTTCGTGCCTGGGTACGTACGAGTAATGTATGTTTTGATTTCAAGGGTTTCTCTCGAATTATTGTGTTTTGGTTTTGTTTTTTTAGTGTACTTAGCGTGGTTTTGTGTAGTTCCCTGCAAACATATACAAGGTACTTAATTGGTGATTTGACTTATTAATCCCGTACACGGGTGCACCATGTGGTTTTATGTATAATCGTAGCTAAATGACAAATGATTTTATTTCTGTAAGTAGGTTTGTATGGAGCTTGGGGGAGCCTATGTCCAGCAGTAGACGTCTTTTGGCTGAAATGATTATGATGATGATGATGATGATGATGATGATGATAATGAAGTAGGTTTGTACAAACACCTTTCAACGTCAATCGTGTTTTTTTTTAATAGATGAGGTCGGCGTTTCCTATCTGACTATATAGAGGTATGAGGAACAGGATGTAAAGTTCACTCATACCTATAGTGGTAACGGAGGATCCTCCGACCAGACGGGTATTGTGTCTGGTCCGGGCAACTGCCCCACAGTTGATGTCGGGATTTTGTATATGTTCGAGTGTCGTGGAAAACTCTGATTGCGCGATGCAGAATTGCTCATTTAGTTCGCCTGTGGCATTGTTGATGGCGCCACTCTTCTTTTTGTGTTTCTCGATATTTGTTGCGAAAACTTTTTATTTGTAGTGCCGCTACAACTACTCTAAGAAAGGCCGAAACAAACTCAGATGTCACAGGTCTCTTTTATTAAAGTCCAGACATTAATCTTGGTCAGATCAAGTAAAGACCGTGCAGATTGGTGTCTGAAATGCTCTTTAGAGGAAAGAACTACACAGATTGCGTGGAACCATCCAGTTAGTGCACGTATTTGTCACTAATCGTACAGCTCAACTCAGAAGTTTAGGAAGAAACGCCAAAGTAACTCGCGAAATTTAAATATCAGGCTATTTATTGAGCCTACCTTAGCGAATCCTCCTTAAAGTTAAATAATGATTTTTAAACGTCTCTTAAGTTTAAGCAACTAACTTCATCTTTCTAACTCACCGACCTTGACAATTCAAAAGTGCCTGTAATTGGTTTATTTGAAATAAATGCTTTGAGTTTGAGTTTGAGCAGCAGCGTGTGGTTCCGAACGTAACAGAATAGCACTATCCCATTTCATCCCGTGGGTGTCGTTTATGACGACTGAGGGACTTACTAGAGAATAGGTACCAGCGTTCTCTATGCATTTTACCACCGTACTGTGATCGCCAACCCGCCTGCCATGCGTGACGATTATGGCAAGACACCCCTTTTGGGGGAGGCCTATGTCCAGCAGTGGACGTCTTTCGCCTGAATTGATGAAGTAAGAAATAATGCGTCGATTTAGAAAATTTCTTTCTTTTGTGATGCATTCATTGTTGTATTTCGTTAAATGTTCATTTTCAATCTGAATTTACAAACAAACATTTACCTTTATTTTTAATTACTTAACGAAAACCCTTTGTCTTATAATATATTTTACCAGCTTAGTTAAACTTACGATCGGCGCTACCGACTTAATCCGAGGATTTACAAATTTATTGTTAATCTTAGTTAACACGGACTTTGTGATACTAAATTTCGGAACGTGAAAGGTCTTGTTGTATTTCGTGTAAACACACTATGTTTGTATTAAACTTTGATTCAATCAAGTAGTTTTACTTCGAATCAGAAATAAAGAGATACGCAGGAGAACCAAGGTAACCGACATAGCTCGAAGAATTGCCAAAAGAGATGTGTAGCATATTAAGTTCGCATGTGGCGTTGTAGATGCCACCACACATCAATTCATTTAAAGGCCATCTGTACACAGATTTGCAATCGGCAATAAACATGTATTGGTTATCTTACGCCCGATTTCTGACGTAATCTAAACCAGAATTTATATGTTCAACAGTACCATTGTTTTGATATTGCGCTTCAGAACAGAAGCATAATCATAGTATAATCATCCAATAATATTCTCAATGAGATACAGGTCTCCTCTCTTCGACAGGAAGAGGACTATAATCTACCAGGTGGGCCCTGTGCGGGTATGTTATATGTCACATGTCTTCGAATTTTCCGTTAATAGACAGCCGGTTTCCTCACGATGTTATCCTTAACCGTTTTGAGAGCAGTAGTCGTGAAATATTTACAAAAGTAGAGCGCCTACCGAGGTTCGAACCCACGACCTACCACTTGTAAGTCGGGGCTGTTAATACTGTGCCACCTCTGCACTTCACTGTAGACATGGGTAGTTCGCGAACGATTGAAGGAAATGAACTACTTCATATCACAAAATAAACTTATCATTCATTCAGTAGTCATTCAAATGTGTCTCTACTTCACTTTGTTCAGTGTTCAGTCTTACTTTTCGCTCGCGCAAACTGTGCGTATCAGTAAAAAAAAAAAAAACATACTACTTACAAAAAAATTAAATTTAAAATTTAAAAAACCCCCAACCCATACAAAAACTCTAAAAAGTAAAAAATAATATTTATGGGCCTTTTAATTTGAACGTAATATTTTGATCAGGGCATTGTCAAGTCGGGGGACGGCTAGGCCTCTGTTTGGCGTTTTCATTGACCGTCCCCCGACTTGACAATGCCCTGATCAAAATATTACGTTCAAATTAAAAGGCCCATAAATATTATTTTTTACTTTTTAGAGTTTTTGTATGGGTCGGGGGTTTTTTAAATTTTAAATTTAATTTTTATTTCTTGCTTTTTAAACTTAATGTCTCCCTTAAATCACCATTCTTATCTATAATCTATTCATTGAGACCTTTTCAATGAGCCCAAACACGATACTTCTGCTGTTTGTTGGTGAATAACTTGGGTTTCCTGGAAATTCCAGGTGTTGCTCCAGCATCAGTTCAAGGTTATTTTATTCGTCTAATATCATTGAAGTAATAGAATCCCAAATTTTGAGTTGATCAGAGGCTAAAACCCCTTTTTCAACCAGAAAAGAGCTGATAATCTTCAAACGGCTGAACCGATTTTGATGAAACATATCTCAGAACACTCCCGACTAATACACCTTTTAAACAAAAAAAACTAAATCAAAATCGGTTCATCCGTTCGGGAGCTACGTTGCCTCAGACAGACACACACACACACACACACACACACACAGACACGTCAAACTTATAACACCCCGTCGTTTTTGCGTCGGGGGTTAAAAATAGTTTTGCATAAATTCATATTTCTAATTTTCTAGGTTGACAGTCCTAAACCACACAGACAGCCAAACAGACAAATGATGAAGGAAAACCGACATGCGTATAAAACTGAACTAGTGAAGTACATCATTTGTCGTAACTTGTCAATCACTGTCGTCATCTTATTCTGATTTGACTCGTTCTGATTTGCTGAACTAAATGAAGCACTGAAGTAAATGAGTGGACTACTTCGTTAAGCGAAAAGATATTTATTACTTCGTTCATTTCTTTTCACTGACACATTTTGCGCATCTCTACTTCACTGAAATATTAATAGCTTATCTGAAGGCCTCAGAAAACCAAGCATAAGCGAAGTAGCTGCCTACAAAAGAATGCCTGATTCTAAAAGTATAAACGAAAAGTATTCATATACCTACTTACTTAAAGAATAAAAAATAAATGAGTATGAAATCGTAAAGTGCAGCTCCTAGTCTACAAGTAACTCTGGGTGTAACAAATGGTAATCATTCATAAAATCTCACCCGCAAATGTATACGATACGTATTAAAATAATCTTGGCTTTTTCTATTCAAGAAATAATTTTAGAAATATTACTCTCTGGCTTTTCCATTAGAAAAGGGCAAATCTTTTAGATTAGAATAGAGTATTTTTACTTTTCTCTAAAACGTAGCACAGAGGTCTTTAAAGAGCTGAGACAAGTAATTTCAAAGTCTAAGGTGTCCAATTTGACCTGAATCCAAGGTTATCATGAATCTTTCTATGGTAACTAAATTACCCTTGCAAAATTACCACGATTATCATTGACAATTGATTGAGCTTACAATGAGATATCAGTTATCAGAAGGCTTAAAGTCACTCAAAGGGCAATGGAGAGGGCTATGCTCGGAGTTTCCCTACGCGATCGAATCAGAAATGAAGAGATCCGAAGGAGAACCAAGGCAATCGACATAGCCCGAAGAATTGCCAAACGTAAGTGGCAGTGGGCAGGGCACATTGCTCGCAGAACAGATGGCCGATGGGGCCGAAAGATTCTGGAGTGGCGACCGCGTACCGGAAGACGTAGAGTGGGAAGGCCTCCCGCAAGGCAGACCGATGACCTTGTGAAGGCCGCGGGTATCCGCTGGATGTGGGAAGCACAAGACCGGTCGAAGTGGAGGAGCCTGGGGGAGGCCTTTGTCCAGCAGTGGACGTCTTTCGGCTGAAATGATGATGATGATGATGATTGATTGAGCTTGTTTCGGGAAGTTCCTGTTTCGCATAAGGCGGGAGTAAACGCCCGGGTGTTTCCACTGTGAAGATCGCCCTGAGGACAAGGTGGAGCATACGGTGGAGGTCTGCCCGGCTTGCGGCGGAGCACCGCCGTGACAGCAGTATATGCGCCCTCACGGCCCTAGTCGCCGCAGGAGATGCCCTGGGCGTCGGGAATCCCAGGCTGATCCCCGGCCACCGCAGGCGCGGGCCTGCGGATGGCGAGTTATGGGTAGCTTGCTGTTTAGTAAGGACCAAGCCCAGGTCGACGGTGCGTTGTGTTCCACACTCGCCTCAAAGAATGTCAGCAGCAACTGGTGGGGTCTGCAAGGGGCGATGACAACCAGGGTTGCGGGTTGTTGTTGCAGGCCTGGCTGAAAAGCACGCTGTCTCACCACGCATCGTTTCTGACAGAGGTAGTATCAGTGATGAGCAGTTAGACGCTAGTCTACACGCACAACGTTATTGTGTGAGATGCAGGATCATTTATAGTAAAACAGGTGCGTAATGTAAATGGACCACATTAATAATAACAGCATACTACTGTGTACACCTACCTACATTTTAGCAAATAAAGCATTACTCACTTAAAAAATTAAGAAAAGTCTTTCGGAAAATCGGGTTTGATGAAAAAAACACGGCATAAATCAATGACCAATAAAGTTTATTGTACTTTTCGATATTTAAGCTTCGTCGATACCGACTTGGTTTTGGAGATTTAACACTTATTATTTAAACACGCCCAAAGTTTGGTTAAATTAGCAAGAAAAATGAATCTTTGTTGGATCCTAACTTTTTAATGGCTTTTTATTTTAGTATTCTGGTTCCGTACAGGCAATATTAATAATGAGACAAACCCCTACCATGTTTAATTTTTTACGTACATTGTCGAACAGCGGAGTAATACACTTCCGAAGTTTTTATGGAAAAAACATCGATGTAATTTGGCACATGGGCAGACTAGGTAATAGGTAATAGGTGAAACGGGCTGTTGTCCGCAACTCCACGTCAAAGCGCGTATTTTGCGTACGGGTGGGAGAATCGGTCATTCGATCCACCCCAGCTCCTCGAAAAAGGCCAGCAACGCCTTGGTGTTGCTGACAATCTCACTTAGGGTACCTGGGTTACCGAAGTATTTTGCCCTGTAATTAGCAACCGCCGGGCAGTTTAACAGCACATGAGCCGCTGTCTCGTCGTCCTCCATGCAGGCCCTGCACAGCGGACTGTCTGTTACTCCTATGACAAAGAGATGTTTATTAAATGACCCATGGCCAGTTACGGCTGCTGTAACTGTACGCAACTGTGGTTTTGTTAAACGGAGAACCTGTTTCGTGAGGCGGACATCGAACGCAGGAAGTGCTTCCTTAGCCTGCCTGCACTCACTTAGGTCCATTCATATTTTGTGATGATGATCCCTGGTTCGTTTCCTTACCAGAGTGCGTAGATACCCGAAGGGAAGTGGTGCAATGGGCTCTGGTCCCACTGGTGTCATGCTCGACCCCCTCCTGGCAAGTTCATCGGCTGCATCGTTGCCTAGCGAACCGCTGTGTCCTTTGATCCACTGAATGGTAATATTGTTGAGGCTATCTACCTCGTTGAGGCGCTGGTGGCACTCGTGTATCAGCCCAGAGTCAACCGTGTGACTGTTCAGTGCTTGCAGAACAGCCATGCTGTCTGAGAGTATGCGAATCGAATGATCCTTAACTTCCCTGGCCATGATAGCAGACGCGGCAATGGAGATGCCCATGCATTCGGCCTGGAACACTGTGTTATGGACCCCCAGTGGTGTGGCTATGTGGATGTTGAGGTCCTCCGAGAAGACTCCAGCCCCTGTGCCACTACCTGTTTTTGATCCGTCCGTGAAGTCCGTCCGTCTCATGCAGTTGGATTCTGTATTTTTTATCGAAGATAAATTGTTTGGGCACCCGGTCATTTATTGCCTTCGTAATGGGGAACTCACTGTTGAGTTCCTTAAGCAGATGGGCAGACTAGACTTGCAACCTAAATGCGTATAATTTTGAAAGAAGTTATTGCGTATCTATTGCTTCATATGTTAACACTAACAACGCCATGAATGTTGTGGAACTGTCAAAATGGCATCGATTCATATTGATAGTGGAATGATATTACGCAATAGGGTATTTTACTCTATATCAGAAAAAACTAAAAATATGTAATTGAGATACCTTAGGCAAAATTCAGTCGGAAAATGTTAGTTTTAGTTCATGATATAACAAAGTAATTTTTTAATTTCAATTTAAAGAAATCAGTTTTTTTTTTTTCATCTGTTTTTGAGCACCATGAAATAGTAGCAGCCATGTTATTACGTCATAGGACATGTCAACTGAGCAACGTTGTACTTTAATTATTTTCGTAACCAAAATAATTTTTATTTAAATAATATTTTGCATTCAGGAACAGCAAACCAACGATAAGTGGAAAATTACTCGTTTGTTTAATTATAAACAATTATCTTTTAGAATATCAGCGCATTTGTTTATACAGCAAACTGACGTCATACCCACAGAGCAATATGGCGTCCACTGCGTCCAGCGTGTTCGTCAAATTACGCGTGAAATTTGATAGTGTAAAATGTAAATGCATTTTATGGCACTAATCGATGTGGTATTTTTTGTGGTTTATTAGCACTCTAGATTTTAATTAAGACACTTTCAAAAATTGGTGTAATACCCCTCCCTGTACTCCCCTGGGTCTTACATGCAATACTTTTATCCCCGCAGTACGTACGACTACTCGACAAAATATAATACCTAATATTCAAACTTTACATTAAAAACGATACTTTCATACCAACAGTTTCTGAACAAAAAAGCAAAATATCACAAATCCATTCAAGCATTTTATGGCATTATTTCCCGGCCTTTTCAATATCACCCGACATCCAACATGGCGGCGAAAATAAATAAAAACAGTAAATAGTTTCACTCTCGACCGAGCTGCGATAGTGGACGATATAACTTGTAATATATTTTGATTTACCGAGCCACCGATAACACCAAAACTTTTTTTCTGGGTTTCACGTCCAAGATGTAAGAGGAAAGCGATTTTCGATTAAACCTGTGGATATCCTGTTGGGTTCTATAGGCCTGGGTTACGCCGTAACCCACCACGCGGGTCTAATGCGGGTTGGTAGATGTCACATGTCTACGAATTTTTGGTTCTTTGACATGCCGGTTTCCTCACGATGTTTTCGTTCATTGTTTTGAAAGCAGTGAAGTCATTTACACGAAGTAAAGCACCTGTATAGCGGACGGGAACCACGGGGATAGAGAGGTAGGAATATTCATTCACAATTCACAGACCTCATTGTGACGTAACTTTGATAAGAAAATGACGCATATGAACGAAAGTAATTCTGTCTTTGTTACCGTTTTACACAGGATTTGGATGAAATTTGTCACCCGGATAGTTCATGACCTATGTTAAGACATACTCGTCAACTTTTATCCCGGCAGTTTATTTTCGTGGAAAAAATTCTAAGCTACACGCTGGCTATGCTGCGTGCAAAAGTGAGTGTTTAATAATAGATCAGCATTGCTATTTACTACCATTCGAAAAGCTTCTAAGTCGAAAACTATTTTCGGATACCTGATCTGCCTAATGTCAGCGATTTGTTGTAAGAATAGCGGTCGTCAAATTCATTTGTCACAGTTGAGTTAAAGTGACAAAATTTTTAGGTTTTGTGAACAACGTTTAGAGAACTCCTTCGATAACTTACACTGATGTTCGATTCGACACGGAAGCGTATCGAAAGGTTGTGAATTTCTATGCAGCTATATTTTACTCGTAGCTTTAATATATTTACAATTTGCTCATAATTCGTTACTATATATGTATATTTTATGATCGTCACTCTTAAGCGGTTCTGTGCCGGACGTAAATGTATAGCACCATCCCGTTTATCCCCGTGGGTGTTGTAGAAGGCGACTAAGGAACTTACTAGAGAATGGGCAGCAGCGTTCTCTATGCATTTTACCACGAAACTGCGATCGCCAACCCGCCTGCCAAGCGTGGTGATTATGGCGAAACTCCCCTTTTGGGGGAAGCCTATGTCCAGCAGGGGACGTCTTCTGGCTGAAATGATGATGCTGACTCTTAAGCGTTTATTACACTATCCAGTTTGTAGAAACCTTATTTAGGAACACTCTAATTAGGAAATTGGAAGTTAGTGATCACAAAACCGGAAATATCACACTAAATCGGATCCAACTGTTCTAAGTTGGCCCTGGTACGGAGCTAGAGTGCATGGGTAGCCGTCACCTCCTTCAGTGAAGCAGTGATGCTCGCGAAGAGGGAGGCGGCGCATGTAAGGGAGAGGCAGGTTATGCGCCCTCGCGACCCTAGCCGCCGCAGGATATGGAGACGCCCAGGGCGTCGGAAATCCCAGGCTGATTTCCGGCCACCGTAGGCATGAGCTTGCGGACGGCGAGTAATGGGTAGCTCGCTGTCCGGTAAGGACCAAGCCCAAGTCGACGGCGCGTAGTGTTCCACGCGCGCCTCAAAGAGATGTCAGCAAATGATGGGGCCTGTAAGGGCCGATGCCTGCCAGGGGTGCGGGTTTGTTCGAAAGAGATACCACAGCCCCTGGCATACGGGCTACTGAGGGAATACGGGTGGGTTTTAGTCAGTAAAAGTCTGACACGCCCTCCATGATCTCCTACCCAAAAAAAACGGTTCTAACTTCGATTACATCTATCGATTTCCTAATTAAATTTCCTACAAATTAAAAAAATAAGTGTTTTACCTACACTATACACTTCCTACTCAGCAATGATCAAAACTTCTATTCGCTTATAACTTACGCCAACAGCTCTTGTTATAATGGTGCACACCATTACTCTTTTTGATAGATTTTGGGGCAATCTATTATGTATTTCACCATAAGCTGACTATTTTCCGATATTTGAGTATTTTTTATCATTAGATATACGACGCCATTTTGGTACGATTTGCTTCCGGACGAAATATTATTATAATAAATTATAGGTTAACTTTGCTTCCTTGATATTTTTACGAAGTGGTGGTACATTGATTGAGTTTCTGGTCTATGGGTCGTGAATTCGATTTAAGTTAAAGATAAAATATTTTGTGGGTTACACTAGTAAACTTGTAAGCGTGTGTATGTGTGTGCATTACTTACATGGCATGATCAGCCAATAATGTTCCCACTGCTGGGAAACAAGCGTCCTCTTAGAGAGAGGGACTGGGCCGTAATCCACCTCTCGGGCCTATTTCGGGTTGGTAGACATCAGATATCTTAGACTTTTTGGCTCCAGGCCATGGCCGGTTTCCACACGACGTTTTCCTTCATCGTTTTGAGAACAGTAGTGGTGATGAAATAATTTACACAAAGTAAAGCGCCTGTCTGGGTCAAATTAAATTGGCTGGCAATACTTTACCCACGCGTTAGGTATTAATATAAAAAATAACGAAACAAAAAAAAACAGTTCGTTCTTGTATTGGGCGAAGGTCAGCCGTATTGGATCAGCTGTTTTTGTAGTTTTTCGGGGAACATAGATATTTTTTCCGTATTTCTAAAAACAAAAACATGATTTAATTAATGTTTTTTTTTTCTAGTTTTCGGTATCGATACCCAATACGTGGGTAAAGTTTTGTCAGCTAATTTAATTTGATCCTGTATATATATTTGAAAAGAGCCCTTTCATTTGGAAACCAATAAGGTAAAAAAAAATGTTTATTAGTTCGCGACCTTACGTACTCTCGAGGTTGCCATATTTATTTAATGTGACGTGACATACTCTATAACCAGCGTTTGTAAAATTATGATAAAAAGTTTAGAAGTAATGAACAGATGAACATACATACATAGTCTGTCAAAATCATAACCCTACTTTTTGCAAGCTATATAACAATGCTAACTTACGTCATGTCCATAAAAATATTTAATAAACTGCCAGATGCAATAAAAGATGAAACCAACGATACGACATTTATAAATAAGCTCAAGCAAATATTAATTGAAAAAGCGTACTACACAATAAACGAATATATACATGACAAAAAAAATATTTGACACAAACAGCCGCCATACTACACAGATAGATAGTTCAATGTTTTAATATGATTTAATATGTTGACCCAAATAATTATTTATGATTTATCTGATCTCAATAAAATAAATTTACTTAATTAATGTTAATAATATGATTATTTAAAAATGGTTGATTCTAATTTGTTTCTTTGTTTTTGTTATTTTTATACTTTTTGCTGTGCCATTTGTAAGACCTTTAAAACATTATGGAATGCAAATAAAGATATGAATATGAATATGAACTTCACTGTTGACCACAACGGAGTCAAAATCCAAAACTTAGACATAAAAATTTATTTAATTTCTCATCACAAATGTTGTTGTGGACAGAAAGAGGTTAATCTAAAAATAGGCTTAACATTTGTGAGAGACTGGTGCCCGAAAAAGGCATAAAATACCTGTGTTACAGGTCACCAGGCCCCCAAGACTTACATGTGTATATATTAAGTTAGATTATTGAACAAAAACAGTAAAAGTATGTGATGAAGTTTACTAAAATTCTAGGTACAGTTAAAAAAATTATGAAAAAGAAAATTAATGAAGACCAAACATACATAATAAGATTGTGAGTGATTTAAGGCGTGTGTGTGAGTGTATGTGAGTGTGGGGTTGTGTTTGTGTATGCGAGTGTATGTGAGTGTGGGTATGTGTGTGAGGGTATGAAAGAGTGTGTGTGTGTGTGCGTGCGTTTAAAAAGTCTACGATTGTGAATGAGATAGAAATTTAGCGAATAGGAACCAGAAGACTCTCAGTTGCTTGATAGTCGAGAGTTTTAAGCCATTTACATACGGTTTGTCTGCAGATTGATCTACGCATTGAGTATATTGAGAGTGTTGTATTGATTTTATTATACAAATATCCTCCAAGAAAACAGTAAAACCTTTGCGAGAGAAAGGTTCGAAAGAGATTAGTAGGACAGACGTTACCTTTTCTTCGCTTATCTTTGTTGAGATTAGGAATGTATTTTAATTCGGCATATTTTTTGCGTATGAGAGTGAATATGAAGGTCTGCCTAACTGTTAGGGTAGCCCAACGTTTGTAAAGCTCAACAGTTGGATAGCGATAAGGGAGCCCAGCTCCCACTTTTAGTACAGCTCTCTGTGCTCTTTCAACTTCCAGAAGGTGCACCTTTCCTGCTCCTCCCCAGGAGGTTATGCAATAGTTTACTATTGACTGGCAGAGTGCAGAGTACACCGTTTTGTTAGTCTTTAGATCCGTTACGTGTCTTAGTGTCTTAAAAATGTAAATCAGCTTACGTATCCTAGTGACGAGAGTGTCAATGTGAGGCTTAAAAGTTAGTGTCTGATCGATATACACTCCAAGATATTTAATAACGTCCGTTCGTTGTAAGGGTACACAAATGCAGGAAGAAAGGGCCAAGTTGGTACAAGTGTGAGCAGTAATATTGAGGTTTGTGGATGGCAGAAGATTTCTCCTAGGTGCAAAGGCAATGTATTTTGTTTTTGATACATTTAGCGTCAAAACATTGTGTATAAGCCATTGACATACCTCATTGAAACCATTTTGGGTACTTTGGAAAACCTCTTCCCAATTTTTTCCACTAAAAAATAGCGCAGTGTCATCTGCAAATGATATCAATTTCCCTTGTTTAAGATGGAGTTGACACAATTCATTAATGTACACAAGGAAGAGGCTAGGACCCAGGACACTCCCCTGCGGTACGCCATAGTGCACAGGAAGTTCATCACTAGTCCAGTTGTCAATTTTCACTCTTTGTTTCCTATTACTTAAGTAGTCTTTTAGCAGTTGTAATGGAAGACCTCGGACCCCTATATTTTCGAGTTTATGTAATAATAATGGAATAGGGACTGTGTCAAAGGCCTTGGCTAAGTCGAGGAAGACCGTTACACACTTCCTGCCGCTATCAAGATTAGTCACAATATGGTTAGTGAGTTCATGAACAGCATCATCAGTGGACCTACCTGAACGAAAGCCAAATTGAACAGATGAGAGGAGGGAATTTGTCTCAAGGAAATTCATAAGTCGCTTGTTGATCAGGTATCCATCAGGATCATTAGGTATTCCATCCAACCAAAAATCTGACCAACACAAATCAAAGATCAGAAGGCCAATTCTCGTAATTAAAAACGTTCGCAGTGTCATCTCGGCGACAATCGAATTTCAAAAATTTGACAAAAATGTATGGGAATTTTTGACAGATTGACACTGAGATCAGACTGTGAACGTTCTTAAAATTACCAGAATTGCCCCTCTGATCAAGATTTATCTCATATTTTGGGTCTAAAACCTAAACAATATCATAGCTGGGTGTAAAACAACTGAAGTTGTTTTACACCCAGCTCACGTACTGGAATGGGCTGTTGAGATACAAGCGCGGTTGAGAGGAATAGTAATGGCTCTTAAGGCATAAACTAGCCTCGCCTCGCTCACTTTGTGGCACGTGGCCTTACAATTTTGAAGACTTGCGTCCGTGTTTTTTTTTTTTTTGTCAAGGCCAGTTTAGTTCGAGGAAATGCTTTGCGCTTATATGGCATTTCTAAAGTGTTTAGGAATCAAGTTATTAAAAAAACATTATTATGTGGTGTATTTAGATAGATTAAATAAAATCTGACTACTCTGAAAAAAGTTATGCACACAAAAAAATAAAAAAAAGTACGCGTCGACTTGAGAACCTCCTCCGTTTTTTTTCGTCGGTTAAAAATGGTTACGTATGTGTTGATCGACGAAGTACTCTTTACTTTTTACAAAATAAATACTTTTCGCGATTTTTTATGCTGTACCTTAGTTAAACCTGACATTTACATAAATTATTTATGTTATAAAAAAATAAAAGTTCTTGAAAGGTTTTATTGACCTGGTTCGAGGTGGCGAGTGAAAAGAGTTCCCGGAAGGAATTGGGGGAGGCCTTTGTCCAGCAGAGGGACAGTACAGGCTTAAAAAAAATTGGTTTTTATTGCATAAAATAAACAATTAGTGGTCAGTATTTCCACCGTTTCCGCGCAAGGCACAACTGCAGTGATTCGGCGTACTCAATATGAGTTCATCCAATTGACGTTGTGGAACGCCATGGGCAAAGAATATTATTAAATAACCTGATAACTAGCAAAAACGTAATACAATAAGCAGACTTGAATTATCATAAAAGCAAGCCGTATGGATCCATCGGAAAAAAAAAATAACACCCATACTTTTATGTCCTTCAGAATTAATGAATATTCAAAAAAAAATCCTTAATGTAGGCATTATGAGTAGAGGTTACAACAGAAAATCATGCGCCAAAAAAAAAACAGCATATTCACCGCACTTGGACCATGCGGCTAGGCGATTTAACCGAAGAATCAACTGCTACACCCAAGATGGACACACTCACTTGGCTATTTCGTACTTTTAGATCACCAAAATAGGAATTATTTGAGGTCAAAAAAGACACGCATTCATTATACTAGAGTGTTTATTATTAATAGTGGTCGCCCTGTGGTCAAACTCGACCTTATATGATTTAAGCCCTGGGAGTTAAGACATGACCAGTCTCAACCGACGGCGCCCGTTCACGAACATGACGCGTGGGTCAATACCATCCAGCTCAACTATTAGGAACCAAATGACCCAACACACGCGCCATCATCCACAGACATTTGACATTCATCAAAACCAACTGTTAAGTACCAAATGTATATAGAAACTACTAATAGCCGGTTTCTGAAAGGTTAAAGTGAATTCAACTTTTCATTTATTTCTTTTCAACACATTTGCTCAAAAAATGCATTTTCAACACATTTGCTCAAAAACTGCATTTACGAAGCCTGTATACATGGTTCGAAAGTTAAAAATTACGCACCAATACAACGGAACGTGCGGTAAAATAGGTACTCTCACCTAAGTACCTATTTTACCGCATACCTCGTTGTATGGCACCGATGTCTGTGGGCACCGTGCGTATTCTTTACGGTTTTTTTTTTAATTTCCATAAAATATTATAAGAATTTCGTCCAAGGAGTTTCACATTACGAGAATAAATAAGCTGACTGATCGAACCTCCTTGGAAACGATTTTGCTCAATACGTTTGTCTCACTTTAATAATAAAGAGTAAATGAGATGAAAGATGTAGTTCTAATTTTCACCACGGTCATGTGGCGCCATTTGTAAATTCGCGCCATTTTCATATTAGAAACGTCAAAGATTGTTGCGAGTTTCCGACTGATATTTATAAACAAACTTATAATATGAGTTCAAGCGAGGAATCTGATATTAATATGGAATCTACTCCACCTGATAGTTTGAATGAGGCGCAAATTGCAGGAAACGGTCTCTTGCCGCCAAATAACAACAAACTCGTGACTATGATAAGCCCTCGACTTCGTCTCGGGCTTACATTCGTCTACTCGTTTGTAAAAACCAACTTACCGCACTAGTATCATAAATAACTATTTCGTTCAACACGATGTTTTCCTTGTACAGACGCCAGCAGGTCAACCTACCCCAAACCGCCAATTTTTCCCAATTGAACATAAACCTTATTCCTTTGTTTTAAAGTTGAAAAACTATCAAAGAAATTTGACAGATTGGGGTAGCTTGATGTGCTGGCCTCTGTACCTACGTAATCTAGCGATTTTCTTTAGAAGTTCAAGTTTTATACCGTCGCGTCCACCCTAATCCGTAAAAAGAAAAGACCTAGCCCATATTTCTTAGACCTCCTAACCACTCCTGTCGCCACAATTTTATTTATTTTAGTACTTAGAGTTGCCACACACGTATCGCGATGGCTATCGTCGCTCGGAATTCTAAATAACATGGCGTTACGAGTATGTAGCTTCGCAATGTTGATGTTTGTGGAAAGCGGGGTCTAATGTTTTTTTTTTTCTTTTGTTGAAAGTTTCTTCCTTATAAGAACGGAAAAGAAAGAAAAATCAATCTGCCTAGACTTTTCCCAACTATGTTGTTGTTTTTTTTTTAATGGTGGGACATTATCAAAACTTCTGCCGCTCTGGGTGGAGCAGGAGGGCCCCGTGTGTCCGACAACCGGGAACCCCCCAAGCCACGTTCTTGGCATTGAAGTCCCCGAAACTATGTTGGGGTCAGCTTCCAGTCTAACCGTAGCAACAGCTGTATAGCAGTATTTTAAACAGAGTGACTGCCTATTTGACCTTCACACCTGGTTCTCAAATTTTCGGGCTTCTAATGACTCATAACGACTGTCAAAGATCCAGGAATGGAAGCCGGGACCAACAGCTTACCGTGCTTTCTGAAGCACGAAGGGATCTTGGTATATAATGATGGTCACCCATCCACGTATCAACCGCGACACGCATAGCTTGACTTTTTTGATCGACCAGTGCGGTTGTTATTACTTAGAATAAGGACCGATGGAAGGAATTCAAGTTGAACTATGGTGTTAATTAGGTAAAGGAATGATTTGAAAAGAGACCACCATAGATTTCTGTACTCATATAACGCAGCTAAATATCACTATTTTGTATGGAGCAACTGCCTATGAGAATAGCCATAGAATGCATGTTTGTTACTTTTTCACGCAAAAACTACTGAATAGCTTTTGATGAAGCTTCACAGTAATGTAGCTTATCCAATAGAATACCTACTACAAAAAACTTTTATCAAAAAAAAAAAGTTTTTATTGTTCACTTTTTAGTTACCTACCCCACATCAATTCGAAATTTCATCATCCTTGGGGTCAAAACAATGCATATTTATGAGATAGCAACATTGCTGTAATTTTTTGAAGAGTTCCGTTGTCTGTCTCCGAAACGCATCATCAGATCTATATGAAATTTTAATGGGACCATTTCGGAGTAAACCCCTTTCGAACAAAAAAATCATTTTGCAAATCCGTCAATATACGACGGAGTTATGCCCGAACATACATTAAAAACAAAAAAAAACGTCGAATTGATAACCTCCTTCTTTTTGAAGTCGGCTAAAAAGTTAAAAAAAGCCACAATTTATAAAGATTTTGTATGATTTGGTCATAGCATAACGATAAGTATGAAGTAAGTCGCAAAAATTCTTGCCGTTGCCTCTGGAAGCAACAGCGACATTGATCTTTCTTTTATGTGGAAACCATTTTAACCAAAATAGTGAGCCATTAACACATTTAAATTAGATACTTTCTACACTAACAGAGACCCCAAGCGATGTCGGTGATATTTCTTTTGAAACAGCCGGGTCAATCTGTAGTTCTGAGGGAGTACCGCACGAAAATTCGCTGTCGAAACACGACGATCAAAATTCCAGTATGTGCATTGATCCAATTAACCACGACACACGAAGTCAAGAGAATCTTTCCATCTCGGATACGGTACCGAAAGGAGCAGGTCTGCAGGCAACTAGTGAGGGGCAAGCTAATCTAAATCTGCGGCTGAAGTCACAACCAGGGTCTCGAACTGAAATAAGGGCTACCCAGAGAGTTATGATTTTCGCCGATCAATTGGGTTTCGATGTCCGAAACATTCTCCAGGACTATCTGGGGGAGAAGTTTGCCGTAACATCATTTATAAAATCGAATGCAACTACTAAAGAAGTATTGAAAAACTGCGCAAGTATGTGTAAAGACTTTAATAAATCTGATTTTGTGATAATTTTAGCAGGCTCAAATGACAAAAGCCCCGTGAACATTCAAACGTATTTACATCACACTCTTTGTCAATTAGAGTTCACCAATGTGTTAGTCGGTCAAATTTACAAACATAAGTATTTAAATGAAGGAAATGTTAATAATTTGTTGAAATTTGTATGCTATAACAGCAAAAATTCGTGTTTTGTACCATTACACTGTGATTTTAACATGTCAACAAAATATGTGAATAAACTGCATGCCTGTAGATTAATACACAGACAAATCCTGCATTTAAATTACAAAAACAATTATGAAAACTATACTGAGAGATTAATTACTCAGAAAGTACAATGCACAAAAGACGTAGGTGTACAAACCGATAGTTTAAACGGTGAGGGTGTACAGACTAAAAATATTGATACAGGAACTCAAAAGAACGATATTTTTTTTCGTGAACAAATGTGAGTCTGTTAGCTTAACAATTGTTCATCAAAATATAGCAGGTGCATTAAGCAAGCGTGACGAAATCTCGTTTGCTATATTTGACTTATTAAATAATGGCATCAGCGTAGATGTACTATGTCTTACTGAAACATTTTTGCTTGAAGGGACTGAAAAAAACTTTCGCATTAAAGGCTTCACGACAGCAGCATACTATTCGAGAAAAGCATCCAAAAGAGGTGGCGTCATTATTCTTATAAAAAATGACATTGAATTTAAAGTTATACATGAAACCCTAAAAATAAGTGAAACATGTGTATTCGAATGCTGTGGTTTGGAACTAATTCAATATGGTATTATATTGATCTGTCTATATAGAACACCTTCGTCGAATGTAGCGACATTTCTTAATAAACTCGACGCTCTTTTAAAAACGCTCTGTCGTAGTACGAGAAAGAAAATTGTTGTGTGTGGAGATACAAATATAGATATTTTAAAACAATCTAAGGAAAGTAGAGAATATAATTACTTGTTAAACACGTACAACATAAAACATACTATCTTAACGCCTACTCGAGTAACAGAAAAGACACAAACTTGTATTGATCACATCGCAACTAGTATCGAAAAATGTTGTACAAAGGTACACGAGTTGGGTTTATCAGATCACTCAGCCCAATCCTTTTCCTGGCCTGTCACAATGCGGAAGCAGCCGGTTTTAAAATGGTGGTATGAATTCAAACGAGATTATAGTGATGAAAATAAGGATAAGTTTTTGAAATCAATTTCATGTTTATCTTTTAGTGACGTATTTGAAGAAGTCTCAACGAACGAAGCATTCCGTAAATTTTTCGACACGTTTTTACTATTTTATAATCTATGTTTTCCTACCATTCGCGTAAAAGTTACTAATAAACCACTACATAAATTAAATTGGCTTACTAAAGGAATAAAAGTAAGTTGTAAAAACAAAAGTCAATTCCACTATAAATTAAAACACAAAAATAATGAACCTCATAAAAAGAGGTACCAAAACTATTGTAATTTATTGAAAAAATGCATTTTGACGTCACGAAAAAATAATAATACAAATTACATAAATAAAGCACAAAATAAGTGTAAAGCAGCGTGGAATGTGATAAAAAAGCATACTGATTCAGATTTAAATAATACATGTATATCAAAAATTACTGTTAACAACAATGACTATGTAAATCCTGAGTCTATTGCAAATCATTTTAATAATTTTTTCATTAACACAATTATCAAGCATAACCCAGACAATACAAACCATTCTAGTTTAAACCATATGGGAAGTATCGATTCAATCGGCAATTCTATATTTCTGAACCCGTTGGACAACATGGATTTAAAAAAAATTGTGATGTCTCTAAACGATTCAAAAGCGAGTGGATATGATGAGATTCGTACTGACATTGTAAAATTATCAATAAAAATGATTTTGGAACCTCTTTTGTATGTTATCAATCTCTCACTAGAAGAAGGAATATTTCCCGAGATATTAAAGAGGTCAATAGTGAAACCGTTGTACAAAAAAGGTGATAAAACTCAAATGGACAATTACCGGCCCGTTACACTTATACCTATATTTTCTAAAATTTTTGAAAAAGTATTTCATTACAAGTTGGCAAAGTTTATTGAAAAACATCAAATTTTAAATGAAGAACAAAATGGTTTTCGCAAAAATAAAAGCACATCTTTAGCAGCCTTTCAATTAATAAAATCAATAACGGACTCTATTGATAGCAAAATTCCTGTTTCAGTGCTCTTTATGGATATGAGTAAGGCGTTTGATCATGTCAGTCATGAACGCTTACTAGATAAAGTTTTCAGATACGGGGTCAGAGGAAAAGCGTACGACTGGCTGGAGTCATATCTATCTGATCGAGTGCAGGCAGTGGAAATCTCAGGTTACGATGCTACATCCAAAACGCGACAGTCATTTCAGTCTTCGTTTATATTAAATAGTTATGGCGTGCCACAAGGCAGTATCTTAGGTCCACCGCTATTCTTGCTCTACATTAACGACTTTCCACATATATTGAAACATAAGTGTGTACTATTTGCTGACGATACTAGTATTATATTGAAGGGCAACGATAAACATACCTATGAGCAGGAAATAAACACAGCTCTCCAAACGTCTATAGAGTGGCTAGAAGCTAACAATTTAAGGGTCAATATTAGTAAAACCAAAATTATGCAATTTCATACATACCGATCAAAACCTTTAAACCTAAATGTAGCATATAAAGGGGTAGCCCTGGCAGAAACTGATTCAGTTAAATTTCTTGGGATATCTTTAGATAAGTTTTGCTCCTGGAAACAACATGTGTATGACGTTTGCAGTAGAATGAATAGTTTTGTCTATCCTCTGAGGCGTATTAGCTGCGAAATATCCCGAAACGCCGCAATGACTGCGTACCACGGCTATATATCCTCCATTTTGCGGTATGGTATCGTTCTTTGGGGTCGCTGTGTGGAAATTGATCAAGCATTTGTAATGCAAAAAAAGTGTTTAAGGGCTATATTTGGGCTGAAACAAATAGATTCTTGTCGCCCTTTCTTTAGAAAATATAGAATCCTAACCTTACCGTGCATTTATATCTTGGAATCATGTTTATTTGTTTTCAAACATAAGAGTCTTTTTCAGCAGGCGACAAGCTATTATGCCCCTCGATCACATAATACTAACAAGTTGTATCAACCCAAAACGAATCTCACACTCACGTCCAACAATAGTTATATCATGTGCATCAAATTGTTTAACAAAATACCAAGCAACATAAAAACACTTCCATTTTTAAAATTTAAGAATAGCATAACAAAAATGCTCAATGATAAATGCTTCTATAGTGTACTTGAATTTTTAGATTATAAGTTGTGAATGGTATGTATTTTTAGTTAATGTGAGTATTGTTGTGAGTTGTGTGCATTTAATGTAAGTTATGAATAGGGCATTTAATAATAATTGTGTCCGAATTTAATTTAATTTAATAATTTATCGGAATTTAATTGAATTGAATTATAAATATTAAAATTTTAGTTATTGTGAGTATTGTTGTGAGTTGTGTGTATTTAATGTAATTGTGAATAGGGCATTTAATAATAATTGTGTCCGAATTTAATTTAATAATTTATAATTTACTAATCGCATGCATGATTCAACTTTAATCAGTCATTTCTTAGAATAGTATTTAGACATGTACCTAAATTTGCACGCCGACATTAATGGCATAATAAGCGATCAAGTAATATTTTAAGAACTTTCTGTACCTTATTTATGCAAATAAAAGATTTTGATTTTTTTTTTTTTTTTTGATTACAATGCACATTTTAGAGTAAGTATTTTGTTTTTCTATCGCTGTCAGTATTTAATGTGTGTGTTTGTTAGTTTGTTACGCTAAGTAAAATTAGCCGCACAGGTCAAACCATGTTACCAACATTACATACCAAGACCCCTCCGTCGTTGAGCAATTGGTCCCGACTGTCAATTGTGGATCTTTAACAGTCGTTACGGGTCGTCAGAAGCCCGAAAGTCTGACAACCAGTTTTACCGAGGGGTATCGTAATTAGTAATGCCCAGTAACTGGGTTGTGAAGGTCAGATAGGCAGTCGCTCCATGTAAAATACTAGTTTTCAGCTGCATCCGGTTAGACTGGAAGCTGACCCCACCAACATAGTTCGAAAAAGGCTAAGCAGAGTGAATATCGGTAAAAGTACTAGCCTTGTGATGTATAATATTACGTAACGATGAAAATTGGGTATATCTGCAGCAAATTGTCAAATATCCTAAATAAATAAATTACTGCAGATGCCTCCGGATTTCGTATTGATTAACATCAAGATTGAAACAACCACAAAACACGCCTCTATATTACTGACCATTGCAACAATTAGCATCATAACAACGCCACTCTCCTTACACAGACCTCATTACATACAATAAATCCAACCCATTCCTGACTCGTACATGTGACTGATTAATAGCTTCCTACCTAGATTGTGGCCCACATAATTATGGCCGATCGGTCACGGCCCGGAAACCGGTCGGCTATGGCACGGCTATCGGCTAGCAAATCGTGCAAGTCTAGCACTAGAACTAGGCAATAGATTTGGATCGAAAGTAATTAAAATTTGGTGCGAACTTGCTGGTTTTGCCTGAAGTCTGGGTACCAGTTTAGTTTAACTTTTGCTGTTTAGACTGATTTTAATACTGAATTTGAGCGCCTATATTTTAATCAGGGTTTGTGATCGGCGTGTGGCATGCTAGGCAATGGGAGGCAGGCGCTAGGTACAATAATCTTCACGGTATCCGCAGACAGCGACCCGATTGCCATAGGGCTCGCATTCGAATGTTCGAATTATTCGAATAATAAATTATCTATCTATCTATATATATAAATAAAAGTCCTGACTGACTTACTGACTGACTAACTGACTCATCAACGCCCAGCCCAAACCCTTGGACCTAGAAAGCTGACATTTTGCACAAAGGTTCCCATTATAATGTAGACAAGGAATAAGGAAGGATTTTTCGAAATTAAACCCCTAAGGGAGTTAATTAGGGATGAAAGTTTCGCGCGGGCGAAGCCGCTGGCAAAAGCTAGTTTCTAATATTCGAATGCAAAAATTGCGATATTCGAATTTTCGACCAATTTCCATAACACCGGACGGTGAACCCTGAGCACAAAATACAATCATAAAGTTCATGCATAGTAACTGACGTAGCAAGCGTGTAGGTAGACGCCACATATCTTCGAATTTTGATGTTTTTCTTCACCATTTTGAGAGCTGTGGTGATGAAATAATTTACACAAAGTAAAGCGCCTGACTGGAGTCGAAGCTACAACCTACAACTTGGAAGTAACGGCTGGTGTGAACACTGGGTCACTACACTGTTCTCACGCAGTCTGTTCACGACTCAATTAATTTCGCGAGTTCTGTTATGACTAGCAAAGTCAAATTGGTTTTGAAAACCCGGTCAAACCGCGTACAGAACAGCCAATCACTATTTTGAGAACTAATTTGGGCATATAACCGCAGAGGTTGTCTTCTAATGAAAATGAAGATTCGCTTTATGAATTAGCGTTTTAGTAGACTAGTGGTTGACCTAACCGGAATCTAAGCGAGGAATCTAAGCCTTTGATTAAATGACAACCTAGAACATGGAAGGGTTTTATGCATTGGATGCAATAATGGCATTAAATTGGACCTATAACGTACCAACAGGTTCTTAAGGTAATGGGTTGTTACCAATTTTCAAATGTCAGTCAGGTTTTAATGATGATTTATGAAAGACAACCTCAACAGAGACCTTGAGCAAGCTTCCTCCTTTTCTGTTTACACGAGCAGCCTACAACGCTTCCACAGTTGGGACACGGGACTCCTCTGTCAGAGAACTAGTAAGCCGTAATTCTCCAAGCGCCTAGTGCATTGATGATGTCACAAGTTTTTTTTTTTTTTTTTGTGTGGGAAATCATCAAATAACTTCTCCCGCTCTGGGTGGAGCAGGAGGGCGTGTCAGACTTCTACTGACTAAAACCCACCCGTGTTCCTTCAGTAGCCCGTATGCCAGGGGCTGTGGTATCTCTTTCAAACAAACCCGCACCCCTGGCAGGCATCGGCCCTTGCGGGCCCCGTCATTTTTGTGCTGATCACAATTTTACGACTTAATTCTTTATGAGAAGAAAAAAAGCACAAAACAATGCTACAATATTTTTCTGGTCGGAATACCCTAACAAAACTTGCATAAAACTCCATTATTCAAAAGCAAGTGTATTTAAAAAGATTTGTTTTAAACAAGGTCTGCTAGTTTTCCGAGGCTGTTTGCCATCACGTGTTCCTGAGCGGGTACAACGCCGCCATTTTTTATTTTCCACGATTTGCGAGGGAAAAGCTGCACAGTGCACGTACGTTGTTGTAAACTATAGGCGGTAGCGACTGTGGCTTTGAATGGCACGGTAATGGCAACAAATGGTGAAAGTAGTCGTATTTCATGTCAGTTTTTAAATTATTGGCGGTTATTTTTTTCTTACTAACAGATTCAAAGGTGTATAGGGGCTTGTGGCTAAATAACAATAGCTGCACGGGTCGATCTGCCAAGTTAAGCTACGCTTGCCGC
Organism: Polymixis flavicincta; assembly: GCA_949987655.1. Classification (NCBI taxonomy): domain Eukaryota; kingdom Metazoa; phylum Arthropoda; class Insecta; order Lepidoptera; family Noctuidae; genus Polymixis; species Polymixis flavicincta. The sequence goes on from OX465197.1 coordinate 12,134,624, forward strand.
GGTTGGTCCGTGGATGGGTGACCATCTTTACATACCAAGACCCCTCCGTGCCTCGGAAAGCACGTTAAGCCGTTGGTCGGCTGTCATTTGTGGATCTTTGACAGTCGTTACGGGTCGTCAGAAGCCCGAAAGTCTGACAACCAGTCTATCAAGGGGTATCGTATTACCCAGTAACTGGGTTGTGGAGGTCAGATAGGCAGTCGCTCCATGTAAAATACTGGTATTCAGCTGCATCCGGTTAGACTGGAAGCCGACCCCAACATAGTTGGGAAAAGGCTAGGCAGATGAGATTCAAAGGTGAATATTTATAATGTCCATCGGTCATAATCATAAAAAATCTTATCGAAGGTTTAACACATTCATGCACGATAAGCTAAAATAAAACCTTTGATAAAATTAATCTAGATAGCCGAAAAAAAAATCTGCTGTCCCTTACATGTTCCTTTTATGTTCGTATAACTCATCAAAATGTAGGGAACAGCTGAAAATGCTATCTATTTTATGGTATTAAAATCAGCCAGATACAAACAGTAGGTACAGCCAAATAGTTTTTAAATCAATCAACTCAGCCTATCGCAGTCCACTGCTGGACATAGGCCTCTTCCAGGCTGCGCCACAACACTCTATTAAGGTCGTCGGTCCATCTAGCTGAATGGCGTCCCACACTCCGTTTGCCCATACGCGGCCTCGACTCGACGAATAGTTTTTATTATAACTTAATAAACTTATTCCCGATCTACGTTTGCCCAAAACTCGCTTTCCGCTCGTCACTTAGCCTCGGGATCACAAGTCACGCTCCATGCCCAAACGCAGCTGTAAGGCATACTAAATGTAGTTTTTGACGCAACCTAGGTTAACCTGCACCGTCTCTATTACAAATTGGCCTCACTGAGATTTCGAGTGTAATTTTGGAGGAAAACTTACAACTTTAGCTTTATATTTTCGCAAACAGCTCTCGACGTATCCGAGTTTATATATATCAATTCTATTATGTTGATGTGATACCAGAAGTCGGAAGAAGGGAGCAGGACCTCCTGCCAGGGTCGCGTGTTTGAAAGAATTACTGTAGCCCTGGCACAGGGAACTGGAGGAACACGGGTGGGTTTTAGTCAAAGTCTGACACGCCCTCCCGCTCCGCCAGAAGTCATTTGACGATTTACCACCCAAAAATAATAATAATGAGGGTTTAGGACCTGAATCATATATAATGCGGTATCTGTCTTCCTTTGGGTTGGAATGACATGATTGGTAGAAAAGCGAGAAGCTAAGGTACAAAGAGATTTTTCTTGAGGGGTAGACAAGTGACACTTTCCTTCAAAACGTTTCGTATTTCTACAACAACTTTAAACAGACGTTTGAAATAACCTTTTCAGTTTCACGATTTCACGATTAATCATAATCTGTTTCGTTTTGAAACGAATTGTTAAACCATTGCTTCATATGTTCGAAAAATGTGTCTGCTCAGCAACGTAATTAACGCAATGAATATTGTTGGACTGTCAAACTGAAACCGATTATGATTAATCGTGAGTTACGCAATTAGGGTGCTGGTCAATCCACTACACTTGTTGAAATTTTTCTTAACATTACCGAAATTTTTCTTTTTTATTATATTTTATTTCCAACAGTCTTCTTTCTCTTTTAATTATTTTAAAATCTTTTTTAAATTGTAAACAGTCTAAGCCTGCACATGCTGATCCCTGAAACTGAAGAAACCTCGACCATTAGCATATAGGATGTCCCAGTTCAAAGTTTGAGACCTCATTGATGTAACGTGTACTGAAACCTGTAAATAAATTACTATTACTTTTGAGTTTTCTATCATCGTTATCACTGAGAGAATGTCACTTTCTTAGGTCTTCTACTGCAACCATATGTAGGTCTTTACCACCGTAATAGACAAAGATGGAATTTATTTTAACTATAGCCTTAATTTCACTCGCACCTAACCTTTGAGTTTTCTACGTGATCGAATCAGAAATGAAGAGATCCGCAGGAGAACCAAGGTAACCGACATAGCACAATTAAATGCAAAACTTGTGTGGCAGTGGGCACAGCACATTGCTCGCAGAACAGATGGCCGATGGGGCTGGAAAGTTTCTGGAGTGGCGACCGCGTACCGGAAGACGTAGAGATGGAAGGCCTCCCGCAAGGGGGATTGAGGACCTTGTGAAGGCCGTAACCAATGGATTAGCAATAACCTTTAAAATTACATATTCTTATTAATAGTGTTTCACAATTAGGGTGCAAATAAGTTATGATATTGTTTAAAGAACTTTAGTTATGTGTGCCATCTTATTATACAGGGTGTTTGGCAGAAAGTTGAACATACGAAAATGGTGGATAGGTGGGGTCATATGCTACTTACTCAGAACTAATCTATTTGGCCCTGGCCCCTGGATTTTTTTTAAAAAGCAAGTTGAAATTAAGATTTAAGTATTTTTTACATCTTTCTGTAAGTTTGAGGACTCATAACTTTTTTTCTAGCTAATATCTGAGTAAACCAATGTTTTATAAGAATCTGCCAACATTAAAGATTTAAAAAAAAAAAAGGTATTGCCTGTTTTACCCATTTTTAATAAAAATTACACTTTAAAGTTAAGAAGGTGGTGAAACTAGAAGAAAGCAAAAAAAATATCCAGGGGGCCAGCGCCAAATAAATTAGGACTGAATAAGTAGCAGATGACCCCACCTATCCACCATTTTCGTATGTTCAACGTTCTGCCAAACACCCTGTATTACCTACCCATAATCGACCAAATAAATTATTTCGAATTTGTGTGGCTACTACTTCCAAAAATAAAATCATGCCCCATCTTACTAAAATAAATGCGAAGTCACACTCAAAACGATGCGACAAAATATCTCAGCGTTTCTTATGCGAGGTTTACCGCATTCAAACCGCAACAGAGACCATTTCTCCCGAAACTCGGGCAGTAAGTCTACGAATGAATGAATAAACAGGTTATTTTTGTGACAAAACCACTATTTTTCCTAAGTAGTAGCGATCTTGAACATAATCTGGACTGCTTCTGCACGTTTATCGTGTGGAACACGTTATGAGCGGAGAGCGTTTTATGCATTTTAAATTACCCTCGTAGACGCCCTGTGGTCGAATTTACAAAAAGAACAGCTATCTGCACTTCTTCTCCATATAAACTTTAACTGTGCTAAATGGTAAAACTCTCCGTCTGCGTAATTTTCTTAAAATGGGGTACAAAGTTTTTGCTTCACGTATAATTACATACATAGAAGATTATTTAAACCGTTGATCTATGTAAGTACATAGTTTTAATATGATATTGTAACAATATGGAACGCTGATTTTCCGACAGTAATTTCTAAAATAAATCTTATTTTAGAATTACAGCAGCTAGGAGCCTACCACCACGTCTTTTAACCGTAGTATTTTAATCTCAAGTACACAGGCTGTATATGTCCATCTCTTTTCCACACTGAAGAAATAGCAAATAATACTGATAGAAGAGGTAGTGGGAGGCCTCTAGAAAGTAAATTTTGAAAAATCTCACCGTGAAAACTATGGTGAAGTGAGTTTGAACTGAGCTGTCAGTTCACTCTGATGCTAGGGATTGCCACTATTGACGACTCGCTTCAAGCTAACTTTCACCTATGTTTTTATGTTGAGATCTTTAGAGCATAGATCGGTTGTTCCATTTGTTTCATAATTTTTATAATGCAGCCAGTATCTGAACATAATGCTGGTAGGCCAAATTACCTACTGCAACTTTAAAGAAACTGCCAGTGATAGGCAATTTGATTTAGCGCATAAGTCATCGTGGGAAATAAAATAGGTTCTCCGAAGTTTTGCAACTTTTCTCTCATACACACTCGCCTCATATCAACATTTGTTTCGTAAAAAATCAATTGCGCACGATTCTGAGTAAAGTTTGGGCCGCCCACGCTTCTTCGGCTGTACTATAGTCGGTATTTGGAGGTAATGGCACCAGTCGTTATTAATTGTCCGTATTAAGAAGACTGACAAACAAACCTGAAATCCTCTCTTAACTTGGCCCACACTAAGAAAGTTGTAAACCGGGCCAAGTGTTTCGGTTTATAGGTTTATAATGTCAAGCGGCGCACTCCCCAGCTATATTTTATAATAAATACTTTAGAGACTATTATGAATGAAGAATGCTCTTGTTCTTACAAAAAAACGAACAGATTTAAGGAGAAAAGAGGGTAGATAACGAAATTCTTTCTTGAACGTAAGTAGGTCGTTTTTTTTAAGGTTTCTCAACAAATACCGACAAGATGGACAAATCATCCGGTAGACGGCCTTCATTGCATTCAAATTTCATGTAAAGTACAACTACGAGCTTTCCTCCAATTTTTTTTAATAAGTAAGTATGTACCTACAGTTGCGTGACGTAAACTAGTATTGTCTAAGTACCTACCTATACCTAGTATTGTCTTACCTATTGATTAAATTTTTTGTTTTAATTTTGTTAATTGACAGTCGATTTACCTACCACCCTATTTTGTATGGGTGTGTAATGATTGACATAATAACAAAATATCTAACGTTCACTTGACATAATTTCAGTTAACATAATTTTGTTTAACATAACGATCAGTTGACATAATGAATTGTTGATATAATTTCATTTTACCTAATTTCATATGACATAATGAACATTTCCTAAAATGCACATTTCACATAATATTCATTTAGCATATTATTCATTTACTATAATATTCATAATCTCCAAGTAACTTTTAATATAATTTAGAAAATCTCATACGATTTTAAACGCCTGCTAGTATGGTGCCTTATACACCTGGATGCAATCTGGACTTTAGGGCACCCCGACTCGGATAGGTTAGGTTAGAAGGGGATGGCGGGGTCGTGTGAGCGAGCGAAGCGAGCGAATAGACCCCGCCATCCCCTTCGTGGTTATTTTTTTATAAACCACCCATAAGTAGGAGCCCCGCGAAGCGGGGCTCCGTCGACCTGGCCCACCCTCGACCTTGCATAGAATATTTTAAGGTTTGGTTAAGTGCCATTTGAGTTAGGCTAGAACTGTGCCCATTAAACATGAATTTTAGGTCATAAGAATATTAGGTCAAATGAACGTTATATTAAAAGAATATTATACATATTGAAAATTATATAAAATGAACGTTATACTAAATGTTATTATGTTAAATGAATATTATATGATACGAAACATTAGGTCATATGAATTTATGTCATTTGATATTATGTCTTATGAAAATTATGTCATATGAACGTTAGTTTAAGTGAAATTAGAGCATTTGTTATTATGCCAAACATTACACACCCATTTTGTATGCCTTGTGGCGGGTATGGATGAACATAGTTTTATATAACATCTATAATTTTTACTCTATGTTTACAAAATAATAAATTAATTTGAATTTGAAGAGAATAACTACTTTTTCAAAAGCTCTTCTCCGAAATGATTAAGCTCTGATGCAACCGGAAACTGTCAAACGTTCAGCACAAACTCACTTATTCGAAAATAGAAGTCATATTTCCGGTTCCGGGGCAACGGAAATGACATTCAAAGGGCGCGGGCAAAGTATATCCGGGTGGATATTTCAAGATCTGTTTCGTCATCTCTTTGGCGTAACTAAATATTTAGCTGTCTTAGAAAATAAGTTATTTTTCTTAGTTGAAATATTGGTATCGAAATACTAAACTATTGCTTATTTTTATATGAGGCTAGTTGTTCATTTTTAAAGTGTAGTAAGTTGGTATGGTGTTGGACGTAAAAGAATAGCACCATCCCATCTCTTCCCGTGGGTGTCGTAGAAGGCGTCTAAGGGACTTACTAGAGAATGGGTAGCAGCGTTCTCTATGCATTTTACAACCATACTGCGATCGCCAACCCGCCTGCCAAGCGTGGCGATTATGGAAAAGCCCCCCTTTTGGGGAGGCCTATGTCCAGCAGTGGACGTCTTTCGGCTGAAATGATGATGATGATAAGGTTCCTATGGATACGGCGGGCAAGGAACTACATCCCAAGCAGCACGCAAGCGTTTTCAACATCAATAAACCAGCCTATTTAGAACTTAAGAGTTCTTTTAGACTCTTACAGGATTGTCAAAATATTATATAGTAGTTATAAGAAAGATTTATGAGCAGCTCAAACTGTATAAAAGATTTATTTAATAAAACTCGGTGTAGGTTGACTTCAGACTGCTTTTATTTCTCAAGTAGGTAGCTTAGACGTAGTACATTAATGATACATTAATAGTTAAAACAAATAACAGATGGCGCTAGTTGTATTTCAATGCCATTTAAAACACAATATTTTAACATTATTAAGGGATCCGCGAACGCTTAGGATATTTAAACAGAATATTAAAACTCTAATATAAAACTTAAGGTATTTCTTGACACTTTAACCTGGTTTTATCGTTAAAGCTGTATGCAAGCTGTATTTTACATGTGATCACTTACTTTATTACAGCTCTAAGTGTTATTACAGTATCATTTGATACTTGTTTCTGTACAATGGTATATGCAAACTCCATTGTAAAACTAATGTTTATGGCGTAATTGGACACTCTTGTAAATACAGTGGTTTTATGATTTCTGTCTATGAGGGGGTTTTAAGACTAATAAAATAAATGACAGCTTTAGTACAGCTTTATTTTGTATTCATGACACAGTCGCTCGATAAGACTTAACGGTCAACCGCCAATTCCGTCGACGTCCAACGAAGAGGGTTCCGTAGCAAAAACATTAAACAGTGATATTAATGATCATAACAGTTATGTTAAATGTGTAGATTTATTTCAACCTTCGTAACCTTATGATGATGTTTCTTCTTGCAGCAGCGCAATTAGTTCAATTGATGATTTATTTGAACCATAAGATCTTGTTGTCTTAATATTTCGTCATATGACGATAATGATAGCCTTTTCACACAGCATTTTGAAGTGGGTCAATTATCTAAAGGCCGAGATGTTTCATCCTTTACTAATTTGTTGACGTTTAATCGCTTTCTTGGCCATCTTAACTCGCCTTTTGATTCCCACAAACTTGTGCAATGCAAAGCCTGTTTTGCTCTTTCTCAATGGTTTTTATAATTTTAAACTGCATATTTTCCTGAAAATAAAGTAAAACAGATATAATATATGCAACACACTAACAATACTTTACAATAAGTTTACTTAGGTATAAAATAAACGGTCAAATCGAGAATCTCCTCCTTTTTATTCGTCGGTTAAAAATTAAACAGCTAATTCTTTTGGTTTTACCATACATAGGTACTTATCATCATCTTGGCCTCAGGGTTTTTTATTTCTTTTAAGAAACTTTAAAGAGTATTAAAGCTATGTATTGAGAACTGATATACAGCCTAAGTAATAAAAATATTCTATTATAAAGCTGATTAACAGCCAAACGCTGTACAATATAATCCATAACTTACTTAGTACAGCTACAAAGACTATTACACACTCCGAATAGCGTTTAGGCTGTTCAACAAATTGTCGCCATTTTCGTAATTTCGAATATATTAAAAAAAAAATTGAAATATAATTTAAGGAATATTTTACAACAGTTACAACCATGTCATGATTATCAGCTTGATATGAGGGCACATTGATCACACTGTGCCCTCATATCTATAATTTTAATATATGGTTTATTCTAAACTAAAAAAATAAACACTTACTTACCGTATTAACAGTATGTTTTCTATATGTTCTTCTCGATTATTTTGCTGGCGCTTGAATATTTTGCCGGGTAACATAAACAGGTTCACAATAAATTTGAATCCGCACTTGCAGTTATCACCTTCAGACATCTAAGTCCAAGATTTCTTTTACTCACTTATGAATATTATAAATAACAATGTCGCCATTCACGTTTCTAATACATTGAAAATGTGTTTGTCGAAATTTTATAATTCTATAATTCTCTTCAAAAACCTATTGAGGAGTCTTTTCTTTACAAGAGATTTATAAGATAATATCTTTAGTGTTATGGTTTCTTTGTACACCGATTAACAGCTCTAATAGCGCATAACGCTGCATAAAATGTGCCCTTTTTTTACTTATAGGGGCTGTTTAAGCGCTTCTACAGCCTATATACAGCCTGTTATACACCTTATAGTATAAATAAGAACTTAAATACAGCCTTTAAACAGCTTGCAATGCTGCTTGGGATATGGACACGATGATGATTGCTTTGTAAAAATAACTTTAAGTCATGCGTGTAAGGTTGAATTTGCAAAATTAAAATGTGTGTTGGTCTGTGTCTGTCACAAGTGTTACTTTTGTTCGAGGCTGTGCATCTTGGGTTTTTTGTACATCAATGATTCTAAGACATGCCGATTTCCTCACGATGTTTTCCTTCACCGTTTTGAGCGCAGTGGCGATGAAATAATTTACACAAAGTTAAGCGCTTCCTTGGATTCAAACCTACAGCCGTTACCACTTCGCCACCACCGCATTCTCAAAATTTTGATTATAATTTTAAAGACGATATTCCTCCTCTAAATGCACTCGCAATCATCTAAAGCTATCTTGGTGCGGAATGTAAATCCAGCTCTACAGTTTCAAATGACTCTACATTAGACTCTACAGCTCTACATAGAGTCGTTTAACTTTCTCTATAATCGTAAACCTGAACTGTGGACTTTGTTAAAACTATTTTACATAGAGACACATTGAAATGTATAACAAATCCTATTTTATATACGGTCAGTAGTGGAAACCGATTACAGTTCAGTTTTTTTTTTTTTTTGAGATATTATTTTATAACATTAATATTGAGGGGCTTGTGGCTAAGTAACAATAGCTGCACGGGTGGAGCGATCAGGTTAAGCTACGCTTGCTGCGGTTGGTCCGTGGATGGGTGACCATCTTTACATACTAAGACCCCTCCGTGCCTCGGAAAGTACGTTAAGCCGTTGGTCCCGGCTGTCATTTGTGGATCTTTGACAGTCGTTACGGGTCGTCCGAAGCCCGAAAGTCTGACAACCAATCATACCAAGGGGGATCGTATTACCCAGTTACTGGGTTGTGGAGGTCAGATAGGCAGTCGCTCTATGTAAAATACTGCATGGTATTCAGCTGCATCCGGTTAGACTGGAAGCCGACCCCAACATAGTTGTGAAAAGGCTAAGCAGATGATGATAATTTTATAATTGACTACCGCCCATTGTCACATGTGTGTAAAATTTCTACATTTATATCTGTAATTATTATGTTGTACATAATAAAGAGTAATCTGTCTATCACCTATGAAATCTAGTAAATATATTTATTTTATACCGCCTAGCGTAGAAATTTTTCTTCAAAATTATATGGGACAACACTTTTTTTAAATAAACGACGAAAAATTTCGACGCAGGGCGCTTCAGAATCATGCACTGTACAGTCACAAGCATTAATATGCATACCCAAATTCAAAAGAAATTTTCTGTTAAATAACGATTGCAACCTTAAGATGACCTAGGTATTTTCAATAATTTGGATTCCAAAATTTTATTTTCATAAGAACATAAAATTACGATCAATGTTAACAAGTTTCGCATCGATGTCCCTACCACCCTGCATTCAGTCATAATCAGCTTATAATGTTCCCACTGCTGGGACACAGGCCTTCTCTCAGTAAGAGGGAGTGGGCCGTAATCCACCACGCGGGCCAGGGCCTGAATTCACTATGACCACTTAACGATTTTTTACTCATAACCACGTCAAACTAATATAATTTTGACAAATTGTCTTGGAACATACAGAATATGACATTTCGATTCCTTAACCGTGACGTTGGTTTCTACAAAAAACGATATTGACGTAGTTTGAACATTGTAAGATTCCGCGGGGAATCATTATAACGATACAGAATTGAGGCCCTCTGGTGCGGGTTGGTAGATGTCACATGTCTTCGAATTTTTGGTTCTAGGACATGGACGGTTTCCTCACGATGTTTTTCTTCACCGTTTTGAGAGCAGTGGTGATGAAATAATTTACACAAAGTAAAGCGCCTGAGTAGGTTCGAACTTACGACCTACAACTTGTAAGTCGCGCCCATACCACTGGGCCACCCCAGCCTCCATATATTTAGGCTTAATATCTTGATGAACGAGCGTTGCTCGGTTTTTTTTTTGACGTTTTCTAAAAATGAAAACTAGCTAGATCGATTTATCGCCCCCGAAACCCCCTGCATACTAAATTTCATGCAAATCGTTGGAGCCGTTTCCGAGATTCAGATTATACAGGGTTATTGGAAAAACACCAACTACCACTTAAGAGGTCATTGTACTCATCCTTATGAACAACTTTTACTATGGGACCAAACTTGATAACGGGAAAAAAAATCTGGCTGTTCCCTACATTTTGATGAGTTATACGAACATAAATGTTAGGAACAGCAGATTTTATTCCCCTTAGTAAAAGTTGTTTATAATGATGAGTGCAGTGGCCTCTTAAGAGATTTTTGATGTTTTACCAATAACCCTGTATATACACATGTATTTATACAAGAATTGCTCGTTTCAAGGTATTCGATTAGATTTTTGTTTGACGTTTTCTAAAAATGAAACCTAGCTAGATCGATTTATCGCCCTCGAAAGACCCTGCATACTAAATTTCATGAAAATTATACACACAAGAATTGATCGTTTAAATGTATTAGATATTACGCTGACAATTAACATTACATCCAATAATTCCCCTACAATGACCCGTTACATTATTCCTCGTCGCCTCGCATTTGGCGCCCCCAAGAGCGATAGCTTAGAATTACTGCCAAAACATTAATTGAAACCATATTTGGCAAACATTTGATTCGTAAACTATTGACTAAATTCACAGTATGTTGTGGCTTTGTGCCAAGTTTTGGACTATTGAGCTCTATTGACTAGCTGACAGTTTTTATTACGTCATGATTTAGGTTCTGGCCTCATTCATTTTAGTAATTTAATTATTTCCAGGGAGAGAAAATATAATGTGATACACTCTTGCCCAAAAGTGTATAGCAGCTTTAAACAGAGAGAATTGAAAAGAGCCCTACAGTAGGATACATCAACTCAGCCTATCGCAGTCCACTGGTGGACATAGGCCTCTCGCAAGTTTCAGCCTTCCGCATCCAGTCTGACCCAGCCACCTTTTTAAGGTCGTCGGTCCATCTAGCTGGGTGGCGTCCGTACGCTTGCCGATTCGCGGTCCCCACTCCAGGACTCGTCTGCTCCACCGGCCATCGGTCCTTCGACAAAGATGGCCAACCCACTGCCACTTCAACCTGCTTTGCAAGCTAAGTCGGCAATACCAGTTTTTTTTTTTTCGGGTAACTTCGCAAGCTTCCGGAAAGACACTACAGAGTTAAAAATAACTTAAATTTCGGAAGTTGGTGACTTTGGAAATGTATTTTAATTTTTTTTCACCGCCTTCCGATATTAAAGTTATTTTTATTGTTGTTTTATTTTTATAAAAGCTTTTACTTTTCACTTTTTAGTTATAGGTATTACCTAACCCACACCAATTATTTGATGATTTCCCACCCAAAAAAAAAACCCACACCAATCGAAATTTCATTAACCTTGGGGTCAAAATAATGCATATTTATGCGATAGTAGCAATCGCCGTTGATTTACTGTCATTTTTTTAAGGGTGCTGGCGTTGTCTGACTCCGAACCGCATCATCAGATCTATATGAAATTTAAATGCGACCATTTCGGAACAAACCCCTTTCGAACAATTTTTTTTGCAAATCCGTTTATATATGACGAAGTTATGCCCGAACATACAAAAAAAAAACATGTCGAACTGATAACCTCCTTCTTTTTAAAGTCTGTTAAAAACTTAACAGAATGGTGACTGAAAATGTTTCCATAATTACGTGTTTTGTTGCAATAGTTGGCAACTGGATAGTGACGTAAGCAAGTGTCACACCCGACGATAAGTGACCTTAATTTTTAAACCATGAAAAATAAGACATCTTTTTCCATAAATCTGAGTAAGTATTTTTCAATACTGACTTAGAAAGTATACGAGTACATGAATTGAAAGAGCTGCATTTGTACCTGCCATGTTTCAAACCCGCAACTAAGTGCTAACTTACAAGGTACTACCAAATTCTTGCAGTAAATAAATCAAACCAATACAAACTAGTTTTCTTTTTACACAACTTCTGTCAATGCTGGGAAACTTTTGATCTGAAGAGCACGCAGCGTAGGTAAGATAAAGGCGCTATTCCACCGTAGCAAGCAGCAGTGAAATCACTTACGTAACCGTTACGTACCTAAGTTCCAGGTTACGTACCTAAGTTATAATTTATAGCAGGTACGGTGAGTTTTAAGTACAGTAAAGTAGTCAGATAGGAAACGCCGACCACATTTAGTTCTAAAATATTGACATGTGAAAGATAAGCCGTTGCTCCCGGCTGTCAGTCGTTATGGGTCCTTACAAGCCCGAAAGTCTGACAAACCAGGCTTACCAAAGGGTATAGATAATACGATACCCTTTCTCTTACCCTGTTTCTGGGTAATCCCAGGAACTGGGTTGTAGAGGTCAGATAGGCAATTGTTCCATGAAAAATATTGGTATTCAGCTGCATCCGGTTAGATTAGAAACCATCCCCAACACAGCTGGGAAAAGGCTATGCCAATTGATAAGGGCCTAAGGGTATCGAGATCAACGTTATCTATAACCCAAAGAACAGTCAAACTTAGGTGGCAGTAGGCAGGGCACATTGCTCGCAGAACGAATTTCAGTTCACGTACATACTCGTAAGGTGTGCACTGTGTGCAGCAATATAACCGCGCCTTTACTGTATTGCTTCCGTAAGTATAACTTAAGTTTAACTTAAACCGCGAAATAACAGCTTCATGAACTTTCTATTACTTAAGTTTAGTTCAATCGCAAGTTTTCAATCATAACAGTATTGTTTACATATCATTACGCCTGTAATCCTCGCAGGGTTAAGCAGTGGTTTACTATATAGTACGTCCACAGCTATGTTTAAGTCCTATGTAAAACGGAGGGACCGTATTGCCATCAACCGGGCACAAAACCGAGCTGGCACTGAGAAATTCCTGATGGACATTGGCCAACACGGGAATCGAACTCTTACTCAGCAGTAGCGCTTGCGACCACAAGACTAGGCTACTACCCCTCCTCTTGTGGCGGCATCTACAATGCCACATGCGAACTACGTATCAAAGACCTGACGTCACCCAAATCCTGCATCGCGCTACCAAAGTTCACCGCGCGACTCGTATAATATGTAGCAGCGATCTGGTTAAATTAGCCAGCTAATTGGATGCCTAGGCCGATAGTTAAATGAACTAGAATCTTTAAACGTTTAACAACTTAGCGTATAGAAAGTCAGCCCTTTGAAGATGACTGGCCAAGTGCTTAAAAATTAGTTCGGTTTTTTCCACTGCGGCGCTAGTAGTCACAAAAACAAATGTGGCAGTCAATAGCGCAAACAGTGAATAATGTTATTTTTCGTTCTTGTGTGCACGTGTGTCTCGTAAGTGAAATTATTTATTTATTAATTTATTTATTTAAAAACATTCCACTATAACTAGTTACTTAGTGGTAGGTATTAACAATTAGTCGTACATACATAATTTGTGAACTCATATTCACCAATAATAATCATAAATTCATCAATATCCAATTAAACTAAATGACTACACGACATTAAGCCATCTCAATTCCTTAACTGGTTGTCCTTCTGCTATTTAATTGGATGCCGGCGTTTTAATAAATGGCCTAGACGTCCAATTAGCTAGCTAATTTAATCAAATGGCTGCGACATGTATACAACATCCCGACATTAATCGTCGGACAGTTACCCACCAGACATAACACTCGTCTGGTGGGAGGATCCTCCGTTTTCAATAGAGTATGAGTGAACTTTACACCCTGTTCCTCATACCTCTATACCCTTAACCCAATCCCTTAGTCATATTTCACGAAAACGGCGGAAGTAAACGGGTAGCCATTTTGCCGGACCCACTTCAAAAAATAAATCAAACAAATGTTTGTTGTGGAAACAAAACACAGTTATATATTCCCGACTGCACTATTTGTCTTCGTAATTAATTACGATCCTCGAACAGATAAGGAAAATGTGATTAATAAAACAAATACAAACATTAATATTTATGCAACAAACATTTTGTTTGTATCTGTGGGAGTGTCTGGTATGTTATTGTGCTCTCAAAAGGACTTACGGGAAGGGCTAGTGGCTAATAATAGCCGCGTAGTTGGTAAGGTTGGCCTGTGGATGGGTGACCATATTTACATACCAAGACCTCTCCGTGCCTTAGAAAACACGTTAAGCCGTTGGTCCCGGCTGTCATTCATGGATCTTAGACAGTCGTTACGCGTCTATTGAAGCCCCAAAGTCTGACAAACGCATCTTTATTTATTTATTTCAGAACAGATGGCCGATAGGGCTGAAAGGTTCTGGAGTGGTGACCGCGTACCGGAAGATGTAGAGTGGAAGGCCTCCTACAATATTGAAACCGACATAGCCCGAAGAACTGCCAAACTTAAGTAGCAATAGGCAGGCAATACTGCTCACAGAACAGATGGCCGATGAGGCCAAAAGGTTCTCAATCAAAATCAAAATATTTTTATTTCATATTAACCTGCATGGGCACTTATGAAACGTCAGAAGCTAGGTGCACGGTTCCAAGTTGTTGTTTCCTATGGAGAAGAGCCAGCAAGAAACTCCACAGTTACTCTTTTAAAAATGATTGGCTTTAACAATGTTTACAAATTATAGAGATAAAATGTATGAGAGGACAGTGCAGGCCTGTCAATAAGTACCAGGTACTTAGACGAATACAGAATAGAAAATCGTCTACAAATCTACAGTCTGTAAGGCCTACAACGTTCTTTCTCCCATTCACAACATGTAAAACAATCTACTTATATAAAATGAACCTAATTAAACATAGTGACATGATTAACATGACAATCACTAAAAAAAAATCGATATTAAAATTGATGTATAATGTCAAATAATGACGAGAATATGTCAGCATTGTAAAAATAAAAAGAATAAAAAAGAACATTGAGAGCAGTTAATAGACTTTCACATAGTTATGCTGTTAATGAGGTACCAGGGAAGCCACATGTGCAGAAGGAATTAATGCCAAACTTCCCTGTCTTCAACGTAGTCTTTTATCTTATAATAATTATGCTTTTTTGATAAGGACACGTTTGATGTGCGTTTTAAACTTTCCATCGCTAAGTTCTGTAACTGACTTTGGCAACTTGTTATAGAAGCGGATACTGTTTATTAGATATGACTCTAAATTTTGGAATCACAATTTCATCTTTACTACGTGTATTCAGATTATGGAAATCGCATTGTTTTTTGAAAAGGCTTAAGTTTTTGCGAACATACAAGATAGTTCTAGAATGGTGACCGCGTACCGGAAGATGTAGAGTTGGAAGACCTCCTACAAGATGGACCGATGATCTTGTGAAGGCCGCAGGAATCCGCTGAATGCGAGTAGCACAGAACCGGTTGAAGTGGTGGAGCTAAATCTGGGTCGAAGGTATTAATCATACGTAAAGAAAAACTTCCTTTTGTAATAAGACCCAAAATCTTTAGCCCAAAGTTCGGTCATAAGATCCTTCAGTGCACAGTTAACAGGGCATGTGGCGTAGGTACTTAGATAAACAAAGTTAGTTTGAAACCCTCAGCTATTTTATTCATGTATAAATCAGAATCGATAACAGAACCAATCGTGTTAATGTGTGTGTGTGTGTTCAATGCTGCAAATCAATGACCAATAAAAGTCAAATTAGCAAATAATAATTTGTTCATTTTATATGTTGTGTTGAAATCGAATGTCATGGTATGTGTATACGGAGGATAAAGTAGAGGAAAAGGTCGTGAGGAAAGTTTTGAGTATGAATGTCGATGGCCATACGAGTAGGCGGAGAACAAAGAAACGATGGATGGACTGTGTGAATGATGATATTGTTAGAAAGGCGGCGACTACCGGGATAACTACTAATAAGTATGGAAGACAATGAAGATGTTGCATGACCCCAAATAAGTTGGGACAAGAGCAGGAGTCAGGTGTTCCGTGTGTTGCTGGACGTAAAGAATAGCACCATCCCATTTCTTACCGTGGGTGTCGTAGGAAGCAACTAAGGGACTTACTTGAGAATGGGCAGCAGCGATCTCTATGCATTTTACCACCATACTGTGATTGCCAACCCGCCTGCCGAGCGTGGCGATTATGGCAAGCCTCCCAAAGTGGAAGAGGGCTATGTCCAGAAGTGGACGTCTTCCGGCTGAAATGATGAATGGCAAGAGACTTCATTTTTTGAACAAACTTTGACCTTTCATAGAACACTTTACTAATTCGCATGTGGGCAGACCTGAAAGAAAATGATCCATTTCACAGACTCGTCGTAAAAATTGTGAATATAAATGTAAAATATAAGAAATTTCGTGAGCCAGTCACTAACGGTACCTGCAGTAAATATTTTGTCGCTCCAATACCTTTTTCTGACACGTCTTTTATGTTTTAGATTCGAAACGAAAATGGTGCAAGTCTGAATTTGCAAATTTGCTAGGAAATACATACACTTTTTCACAATCCGCGGCGATAAACATACCGACCGATCTCATCATCTACCTAGCCTTTTTTCCAACTATGTTGGGGTCGGCTTCCAGTCTAACCGGATGCAGCTGAATACCAGTATTTTACATGGAGCGACTGCCTACCTGACCTCCACAACCCAGTTACTGGGTAATACGATACCCCTTGGTAAGACTGGTTGTCAGAATTTCGGGCTTCTGACGACCCGTAACGACTGTCAAAGATCCACAAATGACAGCCGGGACCAACGGCTTAACGTGCTTTCCGAGGCACGGAGGGGTCTTGGTATGTAAAGATGGTCACCCATCCATGGACCAACCGCGGCAAGCGTAGCTTAACCTGATCGATCGACCCGTGCAGCTATTGTTACTTAGCCACAAGCCCCTACCATACCGACCGATCTGTGAGATATAAATAAAAATATGTTAATGTTACCTTCTTCGCGCATGAAATTACATTCCAACAGCCCATACAGATGCAATAAAAGATGAAACCAATGACACATTAGTCACTTAGCAGCATTAGTTATAGCTTATTTTAATTTAATTTAAAAGTACTCATTTATTTTCAATTTTAATTTACTTATCAGCTAATACGCTGACAGAAGCTTTGCTTTATGTAAATTATTTCATCACTACTGCTCTCAAAAAGGTGAAGGAAACCGTCGTGAGGAAACCCGTCCTAGAAGCAAAAAATCCGAAGACATGTGACATCTACCGACCTATCTATTTACGGTTCAAAATATCATTTATTTCTCTAAGATTTACATAATCACTTAATGAGAAACAAAGTTTAAAAAATAATAATGTAGGTAGGTAATAATTAACATAGTCCAGAGCGCTCGTCGTGCAGTTAGTAGTACCTAGTAGTGAATTTGTCATAATAAGTAAAGATTACCTAGTTATTTTAATAAGTCTAGTTCATAAGTGGGTAGATCGCAGTAAATCACTCGGAACGCGCGTCGTTGTTACACATCGAGCGCGCTGTTTTTATCAGCACTATTATAAAGCACCGTGCACACTATGCTAGACAAAAGTAATATAATATTTTATTTATTTATGTTGGAGCCGTCAAAGATGCTTCTTTAACATTTTTTTAAAAAATAAATTAGTTTTAGCTTCTTTAACGTTTTTTGGTAGTGAATTGTATAGTTGTACTCCTTCATATTTAACATTTCTCTTTCCGTGTTTTGTTCTAGGTCTATGTAATAGTACTAGGTCGTTTGCCCGACGTGATGATCTTGTTTGCACTTCATTATTCCTTTTATATGTAATGTCTGTGTGTATTTCTTTTGTTAGGATTTTTCTTATTAATATGCAGGTATTATATTGATTAGTTTTGGTGATGTTAAGGAGTTTTGTGTCGTTATAGATTTTATTTGTGGATGTTAGGTAGGGATATTTAAAGAGGACCTTGATAATTTTATTTTGAGCGATTTGAAGCTTGTGTATGTTTGTTTTTGTTGTCGATCCCCAGACCTCAATTAAATATTCAATGTGTGGCTTTACTAATGAATTGTATACAGTATACCGAATTTTTGATGGTAGGCATCCAGCTATTCCACGTGACGCACCCGTAAGACTTGACAACTTAGAACAAATCCTTTTAATGTGTGGCTGCCACGTCAAGTGACTATCAAGTGTAAGACCCAGGTACTTATCTGTGTTTACTTTATTAAGAGCATCTCCATGTATGAACAAAGGCTTGTGACAGTGAATTTTTTTGTTCTTGGCCGAGAAGATTATGTAGTTCGTTTTCGATGTATTAATTGTCAATAGGTTATCCAAGAACCACCTTTCCAAAATAACTAGGTCATCCTGTGCGTCTTGTGTAATTTCTTCAATAGAGTTACCGTAGTAAAATAGGCAGGTGTCATCAGCATAGAGTGTTATATGTCCTTTAAGTCCTAATTCGTGTACATTGTTGATATAAATAAGGAACAAGAGAGGACCCAATATTGATCCTTGAGGCACACCACATTTTATCAACTTGGAGCTACTGATGTTGTTTCCTATTTTAACAACTTGCAAACGATTTTCTAGGTAAGACTCGAACATTTTGAGACAGCTTCCTCTTATTTTTATAGACGCTAATTTTTGCAGGAGTATATTATGACTTACAGTATCGAAAGCCTTTTTTAAATCTATAAACACTCCAAGAGCAATTTGCTTTTGATCAATTTTAGTCCGAAGTTTCGTGACCAAATCAGTCGCAGCAGCTAGTGCATTGGACTTAGGTCTAAATCCATATTGCCGTTCAAAAAGAAAACCGAAAGAATCTAGATAATCCATAAGTCTAGAATGAATTAATTTCTCCAGTATTTTCGACATCACTGGCAATACCGAAATTGGTCTGTAATTTCCGGGATCTGATTTCGAGCCTGACTTAAAAATTGGAGTTACTCTCGCGATTTTAAGTGTGTCTGGAAAAAAGCCTTCCAGCAAACATTTATTCATGCATTGCACTAAAAGTGGCAGTATTAGGTTTTTTATATGTTTAATGGCTTTGACGGTGATGCCGTCCACGCCAGCACTGGTGTTTGCTTTTAGACCATCAATAATCTTTGCGATTTCTTCTACGTTTGTTGGTGACATTTGTGAGAGACCCGGAGCGTTTGCGTGTAAAGAAGTAGTGTTAAAGTTACTATTGTGGTGTTTTGGAGCTATTTTATTTGCCATATTTCAAACCAAATAGTCATACATTCATCTGCATAGCCTTTTCCCAACTAAGTTGGGGTCGGCTTCCAGTCTAACCGGATGCAGCTGAATACCAGTATTTTACATGGAGCGACTGCCTATCTGACCTCCACAACCCAGTTACCGGGTAATACGATACCCCTTGGTAAGACTGGTTGTCAGACTTTCGGGCTTCTGACGACCCGTAACAACTGTCAAAGATCCACAAATGACAGCCGGGACCAAGGGCTTATCGTGCTTAACCAAAAATTCATATAGAAAACCCATATTACTTACACTCACCACATCAAGCAAAGAAAAAATACGATCTCCCTGAAAATACCTTAAAAATATCAACACATTTCTATTAAAACCAGCAACAAAGACTAGTCAAGCGTAAAACAATCTACGTGTAGCCGTCAATGCATTAATTTTGTGCGAAAATCCGGTTACTCCATTTTCCCGGGCGACCGGCTTATATTTACTTCGAATATATTTTACGAGCAGCTTCCATCGGATCGACAGATGACGTCGGCCGTATATTACCCAGTAGGCTGCTTTTATTGCCTTTTCCACTTACCCCCCGTTTCTTAATGAGAAATTGAGCTGCAGAAATTAAGCGTTTTATATTCGATTTTGTGTACGTTTAACTATTGTAATTAGCTGTTGAATTTGGTAATTGACACAAAAAAAAAATTGGACCTCCTATACAAAATCTATCAGCTGACTATTGATTTTGCATGGGAGGTCCGTTTTCTTTTTCATGTATCGTCCCATGTTCCTTGGAGAAAGTTGTTCAACTTCATAGGTACTATCACCCTGAAAATTTTGGAACATGACTAAAAAAACAGCAGGTATATATATACAGAGTGTGTAAAAAATCGTGGATCAAACGAAACAGAGCGATAGTTGAAGTTATTTGCAGTACAAAATATCAAATTTAAAAAAAAAAAACAGTTGTAGTTTTTTTTTTTTAACAATAATAAGGTTCTAAAGTTACAAAGAATTTTTCGTGAGACTTAGAAAAAAAAAAGAAAAAAGGTGCCAATACTTATAAATCATGGTATGTACCTACTATCATAAAAAAAACACTTTTGTAGTGATGATACATTGCCTAGAAGAAACTAAACATCATATAGGTAACCGTTTTACTCTATTGCCTATTTATTTTAAAAAACGGTTTTTCTTCAAAAAACACTGAAATAGTCATAACTTTTAAGGAGATCAAGTGAGAGCTCTGCCACAGAAATATTTTTTACTGGAAATAACCTCAACTATCGCCCTGTTTCGTATGATCCACGATTTTTTACCCACCCTGTATATAATTCTTTAAACGATTTCAAACAAACGACTGCTAGTAAATAACTGAAAACAGACGTGACTATAGAATAGTCCGTATATCACCCTAACACTTGACAAACGTACTGTTGTTAATGGTAACAAGTGATGATACCACGCAGTATTAATGGCCGCTGCGTATCGCGGTGCGCGTACAGTGGTGCCGACTTGCATTTGAATAATTAAATTCTTCAGAGATATCAGGTAAATTTTATGGGTTATCATCATTTCAGCCGGAAGACGTCCACTGCTGGACATAGGCCTCCCCTAATTTGGGGGGCTTGCCATAATCGCCACGCTTGGCAGGCGGGTTGGCGATCGCAGTATGGTGGTTAAATGCATAGAGAACGCTGCTGCCCATTCTCTAGTAAGTCCCTTAGTCGCCTCCTACGACACCCACGGGAAGAGATGGGATGATGCTATTCTTTACGTCCGGCACCACACGGTTTTTTTTTATTTTTTGGGTGGGAAATCATCAAATAACTTCTCCCGCTCTGGGTGGAGCAGGAAGGCGTGTCAGACTTTTACTGACTAAAATCACCCGTGTTCCTTCAGTAGCCCGTATGCCAGGGGCTGTGGTGTCTCTTTCGAAAAACCCGCACCCCTGGCAGGCATCGGCCCTTGCGGGCGACATCATTTTTTGTGCTGACATCTCTTTGAGGCGCGCGTGGAACACAACGCGCCGTCAACTTGGGCTTGGTCCTTACCGGACAGCGAGCTACCCATTACTCGCCGTCCGCAAGCCCATGCCTACGGTGACCGGAAATCGGCCTGGGATTCCCGACGCCCAGGGCGTCTCCGTATCCTGCGGCGGCTAGGGTCGCGAGGGCGCATATGCTGCCTCTCCCTCACGTGCGCCGCCTCCCTCTTCGCGAGCATCACTGCTTCGCTGAAGGAGGTGACGGCTCCCCATGCCCTCTCGCTCCGTACCATGGCCTGGACCAGGGCCGGACGCGAGAGATCGCCGCCGCCGATCGCCTCCACGAGGACACGGCGGTGCTCCGCCCAAGCCGGGCAGACCGCCACCGTGTGCTGGAGCCCTGAGGACACGGTGGACCGTGTCCTCAGGGCGATCTTCGCAGTGGAAACACCCGGGCGTTTCCTCCGCCCTATCCGAAACAGGAACCTCCCGAAACAACCGTGTCCGGTGAGGACCTGCGTCAGGCGGAAGGTGAGGAAGCCATGCCGCCTCTCAAACCACTCCTCAAAGAGGGGACTTACCGCCGAAATCGTGGCGTGCCCAGCACTGGGTTGCGACAATCGCTCTCTCCATGTCACCATGATATACCGCCGGAGCTCTGTCCGCTGTGCCGCGATTTCCCGCGGCAGCGGAGTTACGCCCCGGCGTTTGGCCTCCTCGCGCCACTCCCACATTTGCGCGAGGACCTTTGCCTCCAGATCCCATGGCGGTAATCCGACAAGGAGGCCCGCCGCCTCGCCGGAGATCGTGCGATATCCTCGGATCATCCTAATCGCCACGACCCTATGGGACGCCCTCAACTTGCGAGCTGGTTGGCGCCTCAATGTAGGCGCCCACACCGGCGCCCCGTATAGGGCCATGGACCGCACGATCCCTGCGTAGAGCCTCCGGCAGGAGGCGTTTGGCCCCCCTAGATTGGGCAAGAGCCGCTTCAACGCAGCCCCGGCCCGCTCCAGTCTGATAGCCAAACGGCGGAAATGCTCCGTGAAGTTCCACCGACTGTCGAGGACGAGTCCTAGGTACTTCATCGTCGACTCGACGCCAATGTGAACCCCTCCCACCGTTATCTGGGAACCCGTCGGTGGGGCACCACACGGTACGACACGGTATGGGTTATTATTATTATATATTTATTGCAGAGTTTTATAAATTTACCCTTAAAAATTACGTGTGATCTACGCGACAGATTAGCACTGGTAATGGTTTAACGAAAAAATAATTTAACTTTAGTTTGTATTTGCGGTTGTGTTCACTGAATTCTGAAATTAAAGTTATTTTTTAGTTTGTAGTATTTTTGGAATTCGATTGATGTTCCATTTCGTAAAAATGTTTTATTTTTCACTTTTTAGTTCTTACCACAGCTAAAAATCCTTCCCTGAAAAATATTAATTTTTATAACAAAATCCCATTGCAAATCGGACACGTCGTTTTTGAAAAAATCAATAAAATTCATTTATCCTCAAATTTTTTACATTTAGAGGGGTCGAATTGTCATCGACAGTCGTCCATCATCACCATCATTTCAAAAACGTCCACTGCTGGACATGTACCTTCCCCGAGCGTTCCCACATCGACCGATCCTGTGCTTCTCACATCCAGTGGATTCCTGATCTGATTTACAAGGTACCCAGCCTATCTTCATCTTATCGTGTCAATAGCAATAGCAATTTATATACAGTCAGCCCAAAATTAGGTTACGAGATTGGCACTTTCAGCAGCGTCCATCAACTCCTGTAGTGCCGACAACAGGACACGCTGGACAACATATTAAGTGCACCATTGTCTGTGAGACAGCACCACATTTACACTCCAAGGCGGAGTCATCTGTGAATCTCCACGTGAGCAGGTTTTCTTACCTTCGACCTACCTGAGTCCGAACTCTAATGAAAGATTTCTAGGTAAGCCATGGCAACAAATTTCCAGGTGCGAAATTTTCAGCAGATGGAACGAATAGATTTGGTACTGCTTCCCCTACTTCGCCACAGCTATCCTTAGACCGTTCTCCAGTGAGGAGCGAGTACACACTTTAAAAAGCTCTAGGGTTTTTTGAGCCTTTGTGGCACGAGGATGTTATCGTGAAACCATTTTGGCTATTTCACTTCACAACTTCCAGTGGCGCTATTCCAGCTAGTGGACACAGCATTTGCACCGGGGTTGGTTTCTATTGTTCATAGCCACTTAATTAACGACAAAAGAAACAATCAAAGCTTAACAAAACGTTATCTTTCCAACCCAACAAGTCGGAAGCAACCGATACGTTTCTTCTCACTGTCAGGATAATCGGAAGAGGATCCTTCCCGCATCCTTTGAGGTTGATCTTAAAGTAATCCAGCCAATTAATGATAGTTCCCGCCACGTCAGTGCATGTTAGCGCTGTGTGGAAAGATTGTATGTTGGAAGGGAATGAGGGGAAAAAATTGTTAGATAAATAATTAAACATGTTACAACTGCTAGTAAATAGTTACGGCACGTAAGTTGAGCCAAAATGACGGACTTTGTTTCAACTTACGTGCCGCTTTCTGTAATTTATTTCCAAACTCCAGTACACCTTAAATCAATGACTATGCTAGAAGGGAACCTTATTCTTTTTCCGTGCGCGGCAACGACTGCATGCGCTCCTACTTTCGGCTGTTTGTTCTGATGTTGGTTCAACTTAAGTGCCGCGATCTATATTGGAATTTAAGATTGAAGAAAAAAAAATCAGTGACCAATTAGCTTGGACGTGTCAAAACGCGGGTGACTAGGTGCATGGGATCGATCGATCAGCGTAGCGTTTTTATAATTGAGTCTTTGTTTATAATTGTGTGTATCTACGAGTATATGCCAAATAAACATTACAGTCACCAAAAGATGTAAGAAGCTAGGGTTGTCGGATATAATTGAAGTTTATCAAGAATCTAATGGATGTTTTTACTGGTTTCTTACTAATCTTCAACTATACAGGATTATTGGAAAAATACCAACAACCTCTTAAGAGGTCATTGTACTCATCATTATGAACAACTTTTACTATGGGACCAAACTTGAAATCGCGAAAAAATAATCAGCTGTTCCTTACATTTATGTTCGTTTAAAATAATTTCACGCGAACGAATTACGCTGAACGCCTGCAGTGAAGACGCAACCAAAAAACTTCACACCAGTGTGTGAAGCTCCATGATTTTACATAATAAGGTTAACAAAACAGTAACCCACGATTAATCACACGAGTTGTTTTGCAACAAATTTACTGTCAAAACAGTGTATACGCACGTTTAGCAGTTAATTATGACGAAGCCGAATTTTGTAACCTTTTTAACCCGTGTTTGTAATAAAGTGAGTAAAACTGTTCATAATTTTTTTGGGTATGCTGTGAACAGACATTTTTAATGTTTTTCTTTGGAAGACCGTTTGCCTCCTATTAGGGTTTTTCTTAGAACATCAAAGTTCAATTTTTTTGGTGGTGCTAACGCCAATAGCCGGGTACAAATCCAGACCCGGAATATGGATTTGTACCCGGTTATTGGCTGACCGAAAAAATCCTGATGACAATCTATATAAATAAAAAGAAAAGTCCTGACTGACTGATTGACTGACTCATCAACGCCCAGGCCAAACCCTGGGACCTAGAAAGCTGAAATTTTGCACAGAGGTTCCCTTTATAGTGTAGTCAAGGAATAAGGAAGGATTTTTCGAAATTCAACCCCTAAGGGAGTTAAATAGGGGATGAAAGTTCCACGCGGGCGAAGCCGCTGGCAAAAGCTACTAGCTTTTGCCAGCGGCTTCGCCCGCGCCCCCCCAATAAAACTGGCAGCCGGATGCATAGCAAAACCAGCCTATAGTGTTCTCACTTCTGAGACACAGGCCTCCTCTCTGTTAGATGCCATAAGCCATAATCCTTCACGCGGTCCCAGTGTGGGTTGGTAGATGTCACATGTCTTCGAATTTTTGGTTCTAGGACATGCAGGTTTCCTCACGATGTTTTCCTTCACAGTTTTGAGAGCAGTGGTGTTGAAATTGAACACAAAGTAAAGCGGCTGTCTGAGTTGGAACGAAACTAAAGGTTCAACCCTTGACAGGAGCCGACTGATTCGTAACTTGCGGCGTTTATCACTGGGCCACCTCTGCTCCTTTTTGGCATAGGTTGTATATTTGGAGCGCCAGGGGCACTCGCAGTGACGCTAGCGGATTTTTATTGTACGGGTTTGCAGTGCTCCGGTGAAATATTTTCCAGATCCCATATGGATTTTATAGACCAAAAACAAAACCTAACCATCGCTGGCCGGATTTGGTTGTTACGCATTTTGGGCAAAAACTAATAAGAATTCAGACATGCACCGGATATTTGAAAATATTCGGAGGGCAGGACTCTAAAAAAAGTACTATGTACGACGCGCCTGACAATACGAGTGGGTTCTAGAATCCAGAACGACTGAGTGTTTCAACGCAACGTTGCAAAAACGTGCTTTTTCGATTGTTCTTAGTGAAATTCCAGCTGCATCCTGATTTATCCAGCATTATTTTGGAAGCCGATCCTGACATAGTTAAGAAAGGTTAGGTAGATCAGGTTTGACGTAGGTAATAGCGAAATTTGTTGGCTTTCATAGCCCATGCATTTCTCTTCATCAGAACCTATGATATGAGAGTTGTCAAAGGGACTGCTCCTTTGACAACAATCTCACCTCACATGACGGAAAGCGATGATGCACGCTAATGATGCTGACCTAAACGGAAAAAAGAAAGAGTATGGTCACCAATTTTTTACTATTATTTATAGGTTATACAGGGTTATTGGGAAAACACCAACAATCCCTTAAGAGGTCATTGTACTCATCATTATGAATAACTTTTACTATTGGACCAAACCTGAAATCGCGAAAAAAAAATCAGCTATTCCCTAGATTTTGTTAAGTTAAAATAAATTATAACCTATAGCATCGCACTTTCTGTTAGCGTTTTTTTGGACATTTTTCCTTTAACTTGGCCCCTTTGGATCGTAGCGTGATGTTATATAACCTATAACCTTATATTAATAATTGGGCTATCAAATGCCACACAACTGATACTGCAATTTTTTGTTATGTTTAACGTTCTCTTTTTTATGTGTTTGTTGCTGTTGTGTTGTGTCTGTGTCGAATAAATGTTTTCTATTCTATTCTATTCTAAATGTTACAAAAAAATACAAATTCGACTCCTCCAGAGATCGCCTTAATTTTGATTTTAAAGAATTTTGCGTCTAGATTATTATAAGTATAGATCTAATGAATCATTTAAGACCAATTTACATAGATCCAGTAAAGTTAGTCAGAAATTAGATAACCCGCAAAATGTTTTTCATTTGACAATAATTGAGGTTAAGTATATCAATTTTCATTGTAAGGTTTCTCAAACAGGAACTGTTGGAAAAAGTGTAAAGATATCAAAATGAAAATGAATGAAGTAGTGAGAGCTATGTGGTGGCCTTGTGGTATAGGCTCTGACTTAAGATTTATAGGTCGTGTGTTCAAACCCAGACAGGCGCTTAACTTTGTGTAAATAATTTCATCACCACTGCTCTCAAAACTGTAAACGAAAACGTGGTGCGGAAACCGGCATGTCGTAGAAACAAAAATTCGAAGACATGTGACATCTACCAACCCGCACTGGGCCTGCGTGGTAGACTGTAGCCTACTGCTTCTAGAAGAGAGGAGGCCTGTGTCCCAGCAGTGGGAACATTATAGGCTGATTATGCTTATGCTATGTATTTTCGGTTCCCTACAAAATGGTTGAGTTGGATGGTGCTGACCCACGCGTCAAGTTCGTGAACGGGCGCTGTCGGTTGAGACTGGTCATCTCCTAACTTCCATGGCTTATTTTTAAGCTTACATTTAGAATTTTTTATATTTTTTTACATTGTTCTCACATAGAGAAGCAATAAGAATAATGTTCCCAAGATTTTGTAATCATCATCATCATTTCAGCCGAAAGACGTCCACTGCTGGACACAGGCCTCCCCCAGTCATGGGGGGTTTTGCCATAATCGCCACGCTTGGCAGGCGGGTTGGCGATCGCAGTATGGTGGTGAAATGCATAAGAGAACGCTGCTGCCCATTCTCTAGTAAGTCCCTTAGTCGCCTTCTATGACACCCACTGGAAGAAATAGGATGGTGCTATTCTTTTATGCCCGGCGACACATACAGGACAGATTTTGTAATATCCAACTTGATTTAAAAGAGTGTTAGTGGAGTTTCTCGCCCGTTCTTCTCCATTGAGATCTACGTTTTGGAATGGGCAACTAGCTTCAACTTTCCGACTGATCGACTTTTTGACAATTTAAAAGTAAGTAAAGTTAATTGGAATAAATGCTTTGAGTAAATTTTTCATAGAGCCATGTAAAATCGCACGCAGTGCACATAAACTTGTAATTTATTGCGTTGAAAATGCGTACGACTGCACGTTGTACGTTATATTGATTGTTCATGTCTCTGGAAGATTAATTGATGTTTATATTGCTCATGTAGCCTAGGTTTTATTGAGTTTGGATAAGTCAATGTTATTTTATGGGTGATAATGTTTTTGTGGCTTGTACTAAATCTGTATTTGTATTATTTATTTAGTAGTTACTCGCCTCTGCTTCGTAGAAGTGTGTTAGATTGTGTAATACTTTTTCTGTGCTATTTGATTCCATAAAACTTGTGAATAAAACGTCACATGAATGGAACAGAGGGGTGGTGATATATTTTTTTTTTAAAGGGCATTCCCTGTTTGACAGGCCCGTCTCACGTCTGTTGTTGCAAGCTCAAGAGACCCGCAGGAGCACCAAAGTAACTAAAATAAACCGAATAACTGCCAAACTTAAGTGGCAGTGGGAAGGGCACATTGCTCGCAAAACAGATGACCTAGGGTAGAAAGGTTCAGGAGTAGCGACCGCGTACTTTCACCCGACTACGCTATGCAAAAGAGGGTAATTTTTACCAACTATTGGTAGGGATGACAACGTCTCTGCCCATCATCGTCCGCGTACGGTGTTCGGAAATTATCCCATGGGGCTGTCTCCAACGTATGTTGATCAGATTTAGAACACAGAACTCCTTTTTTCTTAGATTTTCTCTTCTCTCTCTTTCCTCTTTCTTCTTCTCTTTTAACTTTTTTTTGGTACATACTACCGAGACAAATAAAGAAGTTATCTGCTCTAAATCTTATCAAAATCCGTAAAGGCGTGAAAAGGTACCAGACAGCTTAGAGTTACTTTGCCTATTATAATATTGATTAGTTTGGCTAAAGACATTATTCATGAAATGACACGTAATGTTCTGCCTGAAACTAAATGTAATTTAAGGAGTGTACACGTGTAAAGCACATTAATATTAAAGGTTGCGTCTATTAGAAACGCTTCTCAACCACTTGTAATCAATTTAAACTAATCAGGAGTAATTTAGTACACGAGAGATTTAGGTTTACGCAACGTTTTGATTAGATTTACATATACCTAATGGCCAACTATTTCTGGCGACAAGCAGATTACGTGTAGGTATATCTCTGCAAAACGGAACACAGCCACCCCGAAAATCAACAAATAAGTTATTTGCACCATGCTTGGAGCGAGAGTGCATGAGTCACCTCCTTCAGCGAAGCAGTAATGCTCGCGAAAAGGGAGGCGGCGTACGTGAGGGAGAGGCAGTCTATGCGCCCTCACGGTCCTAGCCGCCGCAGGAGACGCCCTGGGCGTCGGGAATCCCAGGCCGATTTCCGGCCCACCGTAGGCACGAGCTTAAAAAAAAAGCTTGCGGACGGCGAGTAATGGGTAGCTCGCTGTCCGGTAAGGACCAAGCCCAAGTCGACGGCGCGTTGTGTTCCACGCGCGCCTCAAAGAGATGCCAGCAGAAACCGATGGGGTCTGCAAGGGCCGATGCCTACCAGGGGTGGGGGTTTGTTCGAAAGAGATACCGCAGCCCCTGGCATACGGGCTACTGAGGGAACACGGGTGGGTTTTAAAGTCTGACACGCCCTCCTGCTCTACCCAGAGTGGGGGAAGTTATTTGATGATTACCCACGAAAAAAAAAGCCGTGCGTAGCATGTGCGCAAGAACAGGTCGTTGCTCAGCAAAATGCTGTGACTTTGGACGGACCTATTCTCAACAGCGCTGTTTTTCAGAACTACCTTTTGGAGTGACGTAACTAGACGCTCATCGTGTGATCTAATAAGTTACGTTATCGGGGAAGTACAATTTTCCACGAACAAATATGACGTAATAGCTGAACCTATCACATAAAGATATAAACTTACTATACTTAACTATAATAAACGGAATTTACTTTAAGTAATCAATAAAATACATAAACTAAGAACTAATGTCAATCATTTTACGGTTGTTGCTAATCCATTGTTTCATATGTTCGAAGAAATTGTCTGCTTAGCAACGTGAATAACGCCATGAATGATGTGGAACTGTCAAAATTACGGCGATTCTTACGGTTATTCCAAGTTTAAACCTATGAAAATGTATGGTTATTAATTCAATCAAAATTAAATCAAATCAAATCAATCAATAAAGTTCTCCATATTTTTCCGTTACACAAAGTTTTATTTCCTAATATTTAAAAAAAAAATTGGAATACAAATACAAATAATTGGAATTACAAATTAAAAAACCGGTCAAGTGCGAGTTGGACTCGCGCACCGAGGGTTCCGTACAAACCTGTGGGTATATAAGTAAAAGTTCAAAATTGTCAAAAATATTTTTTTTTATGTGACGAAACTAAAAATTTACGGTTTTCGTAATTTTTCCTATATCTGTACTATAAGACGTGACTTCGTACAAAATTTCAAGATTCTAAGTTCACGGGAAGTACCCTGTAGGTTTTGATTCCCGTGCGAGTTTCGAAAATTTGCGGAATTTTGCGGCCTAAATGGCTGTATCTTTTGATTGCGTTGACTTAGAAGGTTGATTTTTCTACAGCTTCCAGGGACAGTAGAACTAAGTATCATATCATTTCAGTTTGATACCTCCACGCGTTCCTGAGAAAAACGGTCTTGACAGACGGACGGACGGACGGACGGACGGACGGACGGACAACAAAGTGATCTTATAAGGGTTCCGTTTTTTCCTTTAGAGGTACGGAAACCTAAAAAAGAAAAAAGGAAACAAATAAAATGTCAGCGTGGACACAGCAATAAAAAAAATATAAAATGTCAAACATAAATAAAAACCAGTAGCAAAATTATTATGTCAATCAGAGTAACCATAATGTCTTTTGGTAAGAGTGATAGTATATTACGCAATCACCCATCCGAGTCAGTACTTAAGTATAGATTTTTCCCGACTTAGCGTACACACCCAAATCCTAAAGTTGAAAATAAAGGTAACCAATATAAAATTAAATAATAAAGGAAACTCCGAGCAAAGTTTTCCCATTTATTTCTCTCGCTGGACTTTTGGGTTGCCACAATAAAAATTATGTTTTTAATTTATTGCAGAACCACCTGCTGCTGAACGAACAAAAACAGTATTTTATGTCTTTTATTTCAACTGGTAACACTGTTTATAACAAAAACAGTAGGGTTTTCTGTAGGTATTGTCTATGATAAGATTGATAAGGGATTACGAATATGAAGTGACCGCCAAATTGGCAAATTTTCTGCAAGTCACTGTCTGTTACATTTTCACGGCTAAGGAACTGAGGGGCAATTCTCGTAATTTTAAGAATGTTCACAGTCTGATCTCAATCTCAATATGTCAAAAATACCTCAAGTTTCCATACATTTTTGACAAGTTTTTGACATTTGATTCTCGCCGAGATGAGACCCGACTAGATTTTGAACGTTAAGAGAATTTTATTGGCCTTGTGAGGTTTTTTTTTTCTTTTTGAGGATGGGAAATCATGAAATAACTTCTCCCACTCTGGGTGTAGCAGGAGGGCGTGTCAGACTTTTACTGACTAAAACCCACCCGTGTTCCTTCAGTTGCCTGTGTGCCAGGGGCGGCGGTATCTCTTTCGAACAACCCGCACGCAGGGCCTTGTGATGGTTCAGTGGTTTCATTGTGAAAGAAAAGATAGGCAACTTGAGATCTGGAGAAGGGGTTAAAACCCTTGATATTCATATAAATAATGATGAAATACATTCCACACAAAGACATGGGATTCTTTTTGTCGGTTTTCAAAAACAAAATCGTCTGTTCCGTAGAGACGTGCAATACCTATACGGTCAAAATGTATGTCAGTGGTTTTTTTTTTTACAACTGACGACAGTCGCAATTGTTTTTATTTTTTTTGGCTATTAAGAATGGAAAACAGGTTCTTGAACTGAATACATGGTCACGGGTAGCGCGTCGTTGTCCTTGCCATCCTGTATATTCCAATGTGGACTCAACACAGGTTTTTTCAATAAAAATACAGTAATTTCACAGAGAAAATCTTGCAACAGCAACGTTGCATGGCCCTATGTAGATACTTGAAATACTAAACTTGAATGTTTGTTTTTTCACTTTAAAAGCAAAGTATGAAATTGAATTCTTCGTCCACATTGCCCTATTCTTGGCAACTATACATTGGGCATAGATGCACGAAAACTGGAGGAGGTAAAAAAAGGGAGTTCAAAAACTAACGTACTGAAAAATTACGTTCTAAAAAGTATGACACAAGAAAATATTATCATCTGAAAACCGTGGCCGTACGTAAACCAGAGGACATCAAGACGCTTCCAACGATACCTCATTTGTCAAATTATGATAAGCAGTTTAGAAGTTATGAGAAGACAGATGAACATACCCACACACACATACCAGAGCAGTGGTGATGAAATAATTTACACAGTGTTTGAGAAACCAAAATGACAAGTACCAAAAGTAAATGGCCCCAAGTGCCCGGCGGCCCACCTACCCTCGGTAGCGGTCAAGGATGGGGAAGGCCTATATCCAACCGTGGACATCTTTCGGGTGAAATGATGGTGATGAAAGCGTTTCTCTGGGTTCGAACCTGTGATGTACAACTCGTAAGTCGTGGCCGTTACTTACTGGGTTACAACAAAAATAAAAATAAAATGCCATATTAACATTTTCTACCAATCCGCGCCCTTATCGGCAAA
The DNA here is from genome assembly GCA_949987655.1 of Polymixis flavicincta. Lineage (NCBI taxonomy): Eukaryota > Metazoa > Arthropoda > Insecta > Lepidoptera > Noctuidae > Polymixis > Polymixis flavicincta. The sequence continues at coordinate 12,166,964 of OX465197.1, forward strand.
CCTGTCAGTTGGTGGTGAGATATAGCTCTATTTGACATTCGTTCTATGATTTATCGTCTCGTACGAGGACCCTCAGATACGGAGAAGGTGACCAATAGCGTGAATAGTGTGAAAAGATGTATCAAAGTCTCGTGTTGCATTACTAATACATTTTGGATGGTTATTAGACCTTTCATTTGAAGAAAATATGGTTTTGGAGGACCTATTGGTATTTAAGAGGGGTGTTGCCATAATCGCCACGCTTGGCAGGCCGCTTGGTGATTGCAGTATGTTGGTACAATGCAGAGAGAAGGTTGCTGCCCATTCCCAGGTAAAGCACTAGGAATTGTCGAAGGATGGGCGTTTTTGGGGACTATGTACTTATGTATTTTGACGTTCGAAAAGTGCTGATTCTCAGCCTAATTTGAATAAATGACCTTTGATTTTGATTTCTCTGGAAAGTCCCTTGTTCGCCTTCTACGACACCCATGGGAAGAGATGGGATGGTGCTATTCTTTTACGTCCGACACCACACCGATAATTGGGGGACGCCTTTGTCTAGCAGTGGACGTCTTTCGGCTGAAATGATGATGATGATTGCTATTTAATATCATTGTATCTTGGACATCACTGACATCGGTGAAGAAAAACATCGTGCCTTATAAAATCTATACTTAATATTAAAAAGAGGTAAAGTTTGTAAGGTTGTAGGGGGTAATATCTGGATCTTCTGAACCGATTTTGAACCGATTTTTTTCGGGTAAGTCGAACCGGATGCAGCTAAATACCAGTATTTTTAAATAAATTAAAACAAAACTTAATTTAAAAAAGCTATTACACAGTACATGATTATCTAACTGATAAGTTCAATAACAATATATAATTTTATTATGAATAACAGATATTTAATAAGTAACATAACAAAAATAAATATATTACAATACTTAATAATTAAATTGTAAAAATAATAAAAATTAAAATGAACTAATTTTAAGCGAATAAACAAATAAATATTATATAAAATAAATAAATTGAATAATAAATGAATAGATAGACTTGCACATAATATTAATATAATAAGTAAATGTATAGTAACATAATTTATTTAATAGGATATAAAATAATAGAAACGAAATTAATAAAGCGCTCTTCCTCTCTCTAGTTATTTAGTTATTAAGAAATTGCTGTGCCCGACAGGGTCCATAATTGTTTCTATTTTTTTCTTCACCACCTGTAAGTGTACATTATGGATTGCAATAAAAGATTTTATTTTTTATTTTACATGGACCGACTGCCTATCTAACCTACACATCCCAGTTACTGGGTAATACGATACCCATAGGTAAGACTGGTTGTCAAACTTTCGGGCTTCTGACCCGTAACGACTGCCAAAGATCCACGAATGACAGCCAGGAACAAGAGCTTAACTTGCTTTCCGAGGCACGGAGTGATATGCAAAGATGGTCGCCCATCCACAGACCAACCGCGGCAAGCGTAGATGACGTAATTGATCGACCTGTATGGTCATTATTACTTAGTCCAAGGTCTTGGTCCTACAATGGTACAAAAATTGTAGTTTCATCCTACTAGTATTATATATGTGAAAGTTGTGTATGGATGTTTGTTACTGTTTCACGCAAGAACTACTGAATGGATTTGGATGAAACTTCGCAAGCAGATAGTTTGTAATCTGGATTAACACTAGAACTACTGAATGGATTTGGATGAAACTTCGCAAGCAGATAGTTTGTAATCTGGATTAACACTTATTTTTTATCCCGGTAGTACGTTCGCGTTGGATAATTTTCGACGTCCACGCGGGCGAAGCCGCTAGCAAAAGCTAATGGTGAATAATTCTCGATTCAATTTTATTAAAACAAACAAACATATTTATAAAGATTTCACACTATTCCAAACTAATATTGCGTAGGTAATGCGGATTCAGACTATTCCCAGACTATTATGGTCAAAAACTAGTCTAGGGTCTTACAAAACCCAAATTCAATCTTATAGAAAAGAAAGAAAAAATTGTTTATTCTCCACAATCAAAACGCAAATGACAAAAACTTTTTCCAAAAAAAACAACCGACTTCCGTGTTGTTTTTTTTTTTCTTTTTTGGAAAAAGTTTTTATTTTTCACTTTTTAGTTATGGTACACGCCAATTTGTGTACCACTACCTTCCACTACAGTTAGAAAATGTGAGTGTACCCTTGATATACTGAATATATCTGCTTAACCCTTTCGAGGCGCATAGGCGTGATGTTATGTTGTGTGAATGCGTAAACAATGCATATTTATGCGATAGCAGCAATCATGGTTGATTTGCTGTCAGTTTTTGAAGAGTACCGCTATCTGTTTCCGAAACTCATCATCAGATCTATTAGTTATAAAATTTAAATGGGACCATTTCGTGATAAAACCCTTTTGAACAAAAAATAATTTTGTAAATCCTTCTATTTATATAGGTATATGACGGAGTTATGCCCGAACATACATAAAAAAATACAAACACACCGAATTGATAAACCCCACCTTTTCGAAGTCGGTCAAAAAAAAAGATACATAAAATGCACAGATACAAAGTTGCCATTTTTTTTAATGGTCAAGTATGGTCTAAATTGTATTGTTAATTGGTATATTATTTGCTGTGTCTAATGGACGAATTTAGAATCAATTGATGCTGTGTAGCGTCCGACATCTTATATGTGTACGCCGTTCAGGCAAAACATGACTGTCTTAATCATAATTTGACGTAACATCTTCTATGCTGTGTGTGTATACCTACTCAAGTTTTGGACAAATAAAAAATTATCTTATAATATATTATCTTATCCGTATCATCATCATCATCATTTTAGCCAAAAGACGTCCACTGCTGGACGTAGGCCTCCCCCAAGCTCCGCCACTTCGACCAGTAGAAGCCCTGTATATATCAATCCAATATTTTCCTTCAACCTCGATGACGACCAACAATGTTAAACTTACCCAAAATTTTTGTTGAAGTTTATAACATTCAATGTAATTATGTCTCCTCCAATCAAAGTTGGTTCTCTAGACATTGTTTGTGGACCAATAGAGGACCTTCAAGATCCTTTTAATCAAGACTATGCTAACTATTGGTTTGTTGTTTTGTAGAACGCGGTATGTGGCATATTTTGAAGGTCTCTTGACCAACCAATGAAATTATCCGGAAAAGACGCAGTGTTATCGACATAGCTTGCAGAGTTAGCAAACCGAAGTGACAGTGGTAGTCATGTCTGTCGAAGGACCGACGGCTGGTGGATCAGACGAAATCTGGAGTGGAGACCACGTATCGGCAAGCGTAGCGGGGGACGTCCCCCAGCTAGACGGACCGAAAACCACAAGAAAGTGGTTGGGACAGACTGGATGCGAAAGGCGGCAGGCAGGGTGTTGTGGCCGAGCCTAGGAGAAGCCTATGTCCAGCAATGGACTGCGAAAGGCTGGGTTAATTGCCTGATTGCATGGTTGTAACTCGTAGATCATTGTCAGTCGTTACGGGTCGTCAGAAGCCTGAAAGTGTGACAATCATTCTTATCAAGGGGTATCCTGTTACCCAGAAACAGGAGGTCTGACATGCAGTTGCTCAATGTAAAATACTGGTATTCAGTTGCAACGGGTTGAATTAGAGGCCGACCCCAATATAGTTCCCTGGGCGTCGGGAATCTGGTTGTTCCGGGTGCTGGTTGTTCGAAAGAGATACCGTGGCCCCTGGCACACAGGCAACTGAGGGAACACGGGTGGATTTTAGTCAGTAAAAGTTTGACACGCCCTCCCACTCCACCCAGAGCGGGAGAAGTTATTTAATGATTTCCCACCCTCAAAAAAAATTAACCCCGACATAGTTGGGAAAAGGATGGAAAGATGATGATTTTGTCCATGTAGGAATGGCGGTAGCTAGGTTTGACGCAACATAGTTTTGATTGTCTCGTGGATAGCCATAAACAATCATTTTCAGTTTTTGGAAGACAAACCAAAAACGAAAAAGAAAGCTTTTTTATCTATAGGTACTTGAAGCAAAACCTTTGTACCTACTCCTTGTTAAGAAAATTACGCAGGCGCAGTTAAAGTTTTATATGAAGAAGGAGTCCAGAAATCTAATAATTTTTAATTATGGTCGAATTTCAACCAATGGACGCTCACTACATAATACAATTTTGTGCCGATTCATGATCTGTGTAAGTTTTTGTTTGATTTTCGGATTTTCACAATAGCAAAACAGTGCTTAAGGGGAACCTAGTCGCGGGCTCGAACTCACTGATGGGCCTGGCTAAAAATCACGCAGTCTCACCAGGCTTCGTGTCCGACAGAGGTAGTACCCGTAATGAGCAGTTAGATGCTAATCTATACGCACAACATTTTTGGGTGAGCTGCAGGATTAGTTATAGTAAAACAGGAGCGTAAAAAATTTAGAAAACTCCTTCGGAAGATCGGGTTTTCTGAAAAAACCACTACATAAATCAATGACCAATGACCTATGTCCAGCAGTGGACGTCTTTCGGCTGAAATGATGATGATGATGATGAATTTGAGTATTCTGTTTCCGTACAGACAATATTAATAATAAGACAAAACCATACCATGTTTAATTTTTGATGTACTTTGTCAAACAGTGGAGTAATACACTCCCGAAGTTTGTATGGGAAAATGTGGACTAGATTCACCTTAAGTTAACAAGTTTAGTTCCTTATCTTTCAGTATATCCTTCTTTATGTTAATTGTTACATGCCTCCAAATTAAGCCAAAACTATCCAAATTCAATTAACGATTTCAAAACAATTATACTAAAGTGTTTACCACAGTTTTCTCCCCTTGGCCACTTAATTAAGAACTATTCCCTAAACACCACTCCAAGTGTAAAGGAATCTTTCACCGAAAATACATGAACTAAAATATTTAGTTACAACAATGTCAGATTCCAGGTTATACTCTTGACCCCTAAACTCGTCAGTTAAAATTGTCGGCTTATCAAAGGGACGCATACTAGTTATAAGTTACATCGAATTAACATAAAGTTTAATATCGAAGGAAGATACCTTTTTGAATATCTTAGTTTCATTGGTGGAAATATATAATAATATTCTTGATTGAATGAACTGTCTTGTTGGTTTAGCCTAGACTAGTGGTATGCAAAAGCATCCTGCGACCGTTTTTCGAGGTTCGATTCCCAAGTCAATTGTAAAGTTAAGGAGCGTTAAGGTCTGCGAAATTCAAATGTTCTTATGTTCTTTTTTTTTTGCTTTTGGCAGCTCAGTGACTATTTCATGAAAAAGTTATTAAATGATTATAAGTCTGTAACTACATGTCATACATCAACCTATAACGTTCCCACTGCTGGGACACAGGCCTCCTCTCTGTGAGAGGGAAAGGGCCGTAATCCAGCACGTGGGCCCAGTGCGGGTTGGTAGATGTCACGTCTTCTAATTTTTGGTTCTAGGACATGCCGGTTTCTTCATGATGTTTTCCTTCACCGTTTTGAGAGCAGTTCTGATGAAATAATTTACACAAAGCAAAGAGCCTGTCTGGGTTCGAACCAACGACCTACATCTCGTTAATCGAGGCTGTTACCACTGGGCCTGGAAAAGGCTAGGCAGATGCCTAGCCTTTTCCTAACTCTATTGAGGTCGGCTCCCAGTCTTACCGCATCTGAATACCAATATTTTACATGGAGCGACTGCCTATCTAACGACACCTCTTAGTAAGATGGGTTGTCAGAATTGCGGGCTTCTGACGACCCGAAACGGCTGTCAAAGATCCACGAATGACAGCCGGGAACAAAGACTTAACGTGTTTCCGAAAGCACGTGGTCACCCATCAACGAATCAACCGCGGCAAGCGTAGCTTAACCTGATCTCCACGAGCCTCTCGTTTGTCTTTATTTATATCTATAATCACGAATGTTATCTGGAAAGCTGTCTACCTTAATCTGAACTGAACTGAACCTGTCTGCCACCCGAGGTCGATTCCAAGCCACAGTAGGCACGGGCTTGTGGACGGCGAGTAATGAGTAACTCACTGTCCGGTAAGGACCAAGCCCAGGTTGACGGCGCGGTGTGTTCCACGCACGCCTCTAAGAGATGTCAGCACTGACTGGTGGAGTCCGCAAGGGACGATGCCTGCCAGGGGTGCGGGTTGTTCGAAAGAGATACCGTGGCCCTTGGCACACAGGCAACTAAGGAACACGGGTGGGATTTAGTCAGTAAAATTCTGACACGCCCTGCCGCTCCGCCCAGAGCAGGAGAAGTAATTTGATGATTTAACCCTAAAAAAAATCCTGACTGCCACAGAGCAAGAAGAGCTCTCTTAAAATCTCGATGTTTTGTCAAGTTGTAAGAACCATTTTAAGCAGGAGCGGATCGCTATAGTACCGACCACATAAAAAAGGAAGTCTTAACTTTATAATTTTTCATGACATTATGTCGCAAAACTTTAAATATCCTGAGTCTGCAAACGCCATCATCAAAGAAAACCGACTAGTTACAAGTTAAATCGAATTACAACAAAGTTCTCAATATCGGAGAGTTTTTTTTTTGGGTGGGAAATCATCAAATAACTTCTCCCGCTCTGGGTGGAGCAGGAGGGCGTGTCAGACTTTTACTGACTAAAACCCACCCGTGTTCCTTCAGTAGCCCTTAAGCCAGGGGCTGTGGTGTCTCTTTCCAACAAACCCGCACCCCTGGCAGGCATCGGCCCTTGCGGGCCCCATCATTTTTTGTGCTGACATCTCTTTGAGGCGCGCGTGGAACACAACGCGCCGTCGACTTGGGCTTGGTCCTTACCGGACAGCGAGCTACCCATTACTCGCCGTCCGCAAGCCCATGCCTACGGTAGCCGGAAATCGGCCTGGGATTCCCGACGCCCAGGGCGTCTCCGTATCCTGCGGCGGCTGGGGTCGCGAGGGCGCATATGCTGCCTCTCCCTCACGTGCCCCGCCTCCCTCTTCGCGAGCATCACCGCTTCGCTGAAGGAGGTGACGGCTCCCCATGCCCTCTCGCTCCGTACCATGGCCTGGACCAGGGCCGGACGCGAGAGATCGCCGCCGCCGATCGCCTCCACGAGGACACGGCGGTGCTCCGCCCAAGCAGGGCAGACCGCCACCGTGTGCTCCACCGTGTCCTCAGGGCGATCTTCGCAGTGGAAACACCCGGGCGTTTCCTCCCGCCCTATCCGAAACAGGAACCTCCCGAAACAACCGTGTCCGGTGAGGACCTGCGTCAGGCGGAAGGTGAGGACGCCATGCCGCCTCTCGAACCACTCCTCAAAGAGGGGACTTACCGCCGCAAATATCGGCGAGTTGAGACCCTTCTTGGATTTCAAGTAATGTTTCGAGAAATATCTTAGGAATCATTTGAATATGCTTTCTGCATAATTTCTCGGTGATACTACGGTCTGGTCTTTGAATGTGACTCACAATAAAAAGTTTCTAGAACAAAATCTATCAAAACATGGAGTTTGGTACATTTTTCTTATACAAAATCTGCAATAATTTTGAAACCCGTGGTTCGATTTACAAAATTCTAACTGTAAAAATGGTTTTATGCATATACCTATCGTTTAAAATAAAAATAATTGCAATCCGTTCATAAATGAGAAAACTCATTTTCAACTTACGTAACATAATTCGCACTTTTGTCTATCCCTTCGGAAAATACAGACGTACGATGTTATGTAACATATAAAACCTCATTGTACAAAAAAAAGTTAAATCCAACCGATATAAAAATATAAACGAAGACATTAAAATTAAAAAGAAGAATATTTATGTCATTAGAGATGTCAACAGTGCAAAATTTTCATATGTGATCCTAAGTAATTTACAATAATAAACTAGAACCAACGAAAATCTTGCGTACTTACAGTTTTGTTTTGGAAAATGACTTGACTTTCTACTTTATGGTTAGTATTTAAAATTGCATCATTTATAACTTTGTTCATAACTTCGCACGCATCGCATTGCCCAACAGCGTGAGGGTCGGTCCGCCTGTAGAGTGTCCACTTAAAAACCCCTCATATTCTTGTGGAGGGATTTTAAAATTCGTTGCGTTGCGATGCGGTGCGATCCGATCAAACGTGCGCTAGCATATGAATCATAACGTACTGATCAAAACTATTTACAAAGCTTGATTGTGGTCATTTAAATATGCATCTAGCAGGGTAAAACTGTATGAAACTTTCAGCAGCTATAATGATAATATGATAATGATATAACTATATGATAATGATAGTTCATTTTTAACCCTAGAATTCAATTTTATGATTACAAAACTGAATTCTAAAACGCAGACTGGTATATGTAACCGTTTAGAAAATAATTCTTAACTAATTATTTGTCACTGTCGTGGATGTGTTGCAAACCCCACTATATTATTTTTAATTATAAAATCGAATGTTTAACTAAGTTGTAGAAAGAGTTTAGTAAATAATTCTTGTTCCCAAAAAAAATATTTTGTCATAATTGATATAAGTTGAATATATTAGATTATACATAGATATTATACTTTAACGCCAAGTCTACAACTGGTTGGTCCCATTAAAATAATAGTATCAGACACTGATAGAAGAGAAAGAGATCCTTATTAGACACACAAAAATAGGCAAAGAAAATGATAAAGATGAATAGAATACAAATATTTTTGCTTACAGAAAAAGAGAGAAGATTCTTGAAATGGGCAAAAATTCTGAATCGAGAACCAAAGATAATAAAGATGGAGACACCAAAGTTCTTTTCAAAAAGTCAAATGCAACAATGTTTTCACATTCGAGAACATTTTCCGGCGTTTCACAATTATCTTCAAGAAGCGGTATAATGCAATTTAGGAAGAATTTGGAAGCCAATCAACATAATTACTACACGGATAGAGGGAAAGTCAAAAGAGATTTGAGTGTAGAAACCGATGTTTGTATTCTGAGAAGATATTACAGAAGGAAGAAAAACTGCTTGCTTGGGGCAAATTCAGCAAAGTCTAAATACTCCACACTAATCGACACTGAATGTGAAACTATAGAGGAGTACCCAGACACAAGTGGTTGCGGCGATAACGATACTGATAAAACCAATTCGCCTCTCGATATAGCATCCCTTATGATAGATAATTTAAAAGATCTACTGAACCAATGGATCCAAAAACATTTAATACAGAATAAGGACACCAAACAAAAAATTGATACAGTACTGGATTCTTTGATTCAAAAGTTAGAAACAAGAAATAATAATACATCGTCTTCGGGTTCGACGTACATTTTACATAAAAAGGCTGGCAAGCATGAAGTCAAAAATAAAAAGGTTGCAACCGCGTCACTCACTTGTCAGAACTGTAAGCACAAATCTCGTTACGTAAACGTTGGATCATCGGCAGCAGAAAGCGGTATGAGCCAAAATAAGTCTTCAGGACTGACCACCACACCCTTCCATTACAAAGATATAAGAATAATATCTACTTTGAGTATACCAAGAAGCTTCCACAAAAAGGGATTGGAGGAAAGGAATGAACATACCAGCTCATGGTACAAGATGAAAAAGATGAAACACAAAAACTTAATCCTATCTATTGATAGATCCAATAAATTTATAAATTCGTCAAGTTTTGATTTAGTGGCTATTTCAACGAAATCTCTTACAAACAGGGCCAGAAATAATGATACAATCGCCAAAAAGAAAAACCGTCATATTGTATTCTATCCAAAACCATTTTATAAAAGCGCAACTGATTCAAACACGACACTTAATGGAAAGTTACAAATAAATAAAATAGATGTGGATAGTAACCAGTTAGAAGCCATGCCGAGCCTTTTGAAAAGCCTCTACGCTAACGAACCTATTATGCCTGATAAAAATGTTGAATTCGGTACCAAAAGCAATATTTCTACAATGACTGAAAATAAGACTAGTGAAATAACAGTAAACAACGCAAAAGTGACCACTGAAATAGCAAATGATTTTCAGGTCAAGCAAACAACAGAGGAATGCTTACTAAAAGAAAATGTTAGCAAACCTATCGTTGCACAGGATTTTACAGCTCGTAGAATTGAATTTCCAAATCCCGGAAAATCTGGTTTGGAACTTCCAAAAAATTCTGGACTTAAAATTGAAAGTAACAATAAGAAGATCTCGAACAGAGGTAAAATAAACAAACCCAGAAAACGACAGACATTTCAAAGCATCCATAGTAAGCAATTTACTTATCTGTACAAGAAAAGTAATAGTCGAACGCCTCCGGGACGAAAATTTTTAAAACACTGCCAACATATAATGCAGTACTTTGAAGAATACAAAAACAAAAATATTAAATTAGATGTACAAATAAATGTATACCCAACATATCAATGTAAAACAAAAGACGTATGCACAGATATTAGTAACCAGGGTATTTATGATATAAAATTTAAGTCTACTTTACTGTACAACATACAATCAACTCAAATAGACGCGCCGGTCCACGTGGATGAAGAACCAGTCAAACGCAAAACTGATAAAGAAAAGTGTTCGAATGAATTTACTCCTGAAATCATTCCTCTACTTGATAGTTCGGTCTGTCAAGCTAAATTTATATTTAAAGTGAATTCAAAAGAAAAACTAGGAGCAATTTCTAAACCAAATAGCTTTATCGAACGAAGCACATTAACGACTGAATTAGAAATAGTGCAAGAGATCAGTGAACTACGAGCAGTAATAAAAGATCTAGCTGCAGCAGCAGAAAGATTCGTAAATGAACAGCTGAAGAGAGAGTCTAATAAATCAAATGCCGAAACAAACATATCGCGTAACCCAAGCAACTGTACGTCCAGTTCAAAAATTGAAGCAGTTATTAGTCTAAGAAATCCATCAAAAGCCATACAATATTCTAAAGAAATAATTGAAAAACAAAAACTTTTATCCGGATTGAAGATAACCAAAGAACCGAAAAAGAAAGAAACGTTTGATTTTTACAATAGGCTCGTAAAGAAGAGCACATCATATCGCATTATCGAGAGTGAATCTATTCTTAGAGTAACTGATATGACATCAAAAGCTAACGAGTTGAACGAGTCACCCAACAGCAGAGATTATCCAGAGACCAGAGACATTATAAACAGCAGAGTTAACAAAGTCGCCGGAGAAGCGTTGCCGATCCCTCTACAAAAATCCAAATCTGTATTTGAAATAACTTCCGAGCAGGCAATGAAACGAAAATTGATCGCCTTATATTGTAATGGCTATCAAAAGAATCTTCAGTATCGTGTTTGCAGTGTGCACCGTAACCGTTCATCAACTGCTTGTAGTGTCAAAAGCTATAAACAGTTCATGACATTGTTCGGTTGGTCAAAGAAAGGAAAAAAATCTAGTCAAAAACCGTGTATTTGTAAATCAGACACACCCACGATTTGTACCAATTCTATGCCAATTTTGAATCCAAGTCCAATGTGCTATACCTCTTCTACAGTAGTGTGTCCTACAGATGATGATGTTGAACAGAATCTGACAGAAAATTGTTTTGAAGATGAGCCAACTGTAACACAGGAAGAAGCCAGAATTCCGAAATGCTGCAAAGAACGCAGAGGAATGGGTTTTGGAGAGGGCTGTGTGTACTGTGTGTTATTGTGGATCCCTATCTTTTTATTAAGCTGCCTCTTTTACGTTTATGTTTTGAAGGATAAAATTAAACCTAACGAGTCACGATCCGTTGTTGGACGGGAAGGGCAAGAAATTAAACCTCTAAGCCGACGGAACCATTCTTCAGTTCTTTATGTGAAACTTTCCGACTTAGGATTCTAATACGTTGCCGTTGTTATATATTTTTATTTATTTTTTGAGTCATAAATAAAAACTTAATTGGCTGTCAATTTGTTTCTATTGAATTTGTTTAGCATTATTTTCATGAAAGCAGGATTCGTTTTTGCATCTTAGCCGTTGGTTTAATTCCACGAGTACCTTATTGCGTATTTGTTTCAGATAACCAGAAGTATTTCTAAATCAAAATGGAATCTGCTAATGAAGCAATTATGAAAAAAGGGAAAAGGCCTAAATCACCAACAAGATTCCCAAAAAGACTGCCCACGTATGTCGTTGCGTTTGCTGTTCAGGAAACTCTTGATGATCCACAGAAAATTCAACTAATAACTAACAAGCTAAGTTCTGAAAATAGTACGCCTAGTATTAAATCAATCTCACCTACTGACTCTAATAATTCAACAAAAACTTTCACTATTTCTCCAACCGGAAAGCTTTCTAGCGTGATTGACATAGCAACTGTAAGTGAAGTAAAAATTGATATTATAGATGAAAATCAATGTGGAGATGTCATAGAAAAAAAGTCTTCTCAAATTAGCAGCTGCATCGTAATTGACAATAGGACGGCCGACGAACAGCCTCAGATTATATTTAATGCACCGAAACACATTAAAAGATGTAAAGCCAGCAACAAATTTCCGAGAAAGAAACCTAGGAAAAGTAAACGTGTCATCACGTTTAAGAACATACATTTAAAATATAAAAAACAAAAAAACTGTATCACTAGAAGACTGGAAAAGTATTATGAAAAAACGAAATTGAATACTCCAAATGCTGAACAAATTCAAAAACAAATATATAGTAACTTTCTATCAAAGGTTGTTTCCAGATCGCAGGTTTTAAAAAAAGTTTTGGCAAAAGAAAACTTACTAACCGACACGGACCAAATTTCAACGAACGACGATGTGAGTATATCTGACTATGATGAGAACTCTCCTAATTCTTCACCATCAATCACGAAAAAGTCCTTCACAAGTTACACAAGCCAGAACACATTAGTACGCAAGGCCTCTTCATCATCAAGAAATGAAGATTTTATCGGCACAAAAACTACAAATTCCATCATTGTTAGTACTCCTGAAAATCCGATGCCCTATAAATCAGAAATCATCAATGTAGCTTTGGCCGTAGGATTTGATACATCTGAAACCAACAACGACCATACTGCTGGGAGTAGTAATGAGAAATTAATGAATGAAGAAAATTTAACTAGCTTTGAAGAATTTCTACCGAATAACACTACCGAACTAACGTCAAAACCACCATCTAGTGAGGAACCCAAATATTATGAAATTGATTACGATGACTTTCGTCCCGTGAAATTGAGTGAAAATGTTGAAAACAATACCAGTATCAATCAAGAAGTAAAATCTGTTGCAGGAATGTTTAGTGATGAAGACACTTTCGTTATCGCTCGGACCAGTTCTGACTTTAATAAATCGAGCATTAATTCTGACTGCACATTAACATTCAACTCAGAAACAAAGTTACATATTGAAAATATGCCGTCCATTTCATTTGCCAACGATGAATTTTTAAACGATAATTCTGAAAAAACTACTCTGGTAGACAAGGTTAAAGATCTAGGATATTATCCAATGCAAACTCCTTCAATTGGTTCTGGTGAAAACTTTGGCAGTGATTTGAATGACGTCTTGGTTACAGATAATTTAATAAATAGTTTGCCATTAACATCGAATAAAATAAGTGACGATATTCCATCAGATGCAACAAAGCGTTACGTATTAAGGAAACCCATTGAGATGAAAAATATGAATTACCTCCAAAATAATATCAGTTTACCAAACGACTTAACTATAAAAGCCAAATTAAAAGAAGTAGAGGAAGATAAAAGATCGTGTGCCGACAACGTCAGAAATACATATCCAACGGATATAAGCGAGATGTGGGAGCGATTGAATGATGTATTAGATTTAGCTGTGAAGAGACTGGAAGAGACTTTAGCTGATAGGATAGTAAGAGACATAAGAGCATCACTAACTATCTTTAATCAGCCGGAATACAAAGTCTTAAACCAGCCTCAGTACAAAGAGCCATCGATAGAAATCCAACGAGCTGAGACCACAGCCGCCCCAGTCAGTTGCGAACGACCAATCCCGATAATGTTACATAAAGAAATATTTGTTTTAGAAGAGTATCTGAAAAAAAATGTTGACATGTGCGTGCAATGCGACTTGGTGCAGAGACAAGTCATAGACAAATTAATGCTCAAATTGAGTGTAGAAGCACCAAAACCCATTCCATCTTCGTTTCAGGCTTTGAAGGTATTGCAGCCACCTGTGATTCTAAAGGATTATGTTGAAATATTGAAACCACGAGAGACACAAGCAATTGACAGTGCATCTATGGATGAAGCTAAAGACACTGTGACCGTTTCGACGGCTACTACCGAGCTTTCAACAATAAGCGCCTTCAGCCGGTTCAAGTTCCTATTTTCTGGTCCTTTCGAATTTATAAGAGAAAACATAGTTGTACTAACAAGTGTTCCTACGTTTTTTATTGTTCTGTTATGTATTTACGGTGTTATTGTTACTTTATTGAAAACTTAGTCATTTCAGTGAGTGATTTGGTAGTTTTTTTTCTTAAGCTTCCTTAGTGCCAACTTCACCAATTGTTGGGAGATGATTCAAACGGACGAACTTTACAATAATGCAGAAATGTATTTAAAGAAATATAAGAATAACTGATGTCTCGTATGTGTCGCCGGGCGTAAAAGAATAGCCAAGGTAACGGTGAGGCAAGGGGTGCTAAGAATCTCCGGAAGAGATCTGGCTACCAAAACAAACGGAAACTGCACCTGGCAACGTACAACACGCGTACACTCCGGACTGACGAGAAGATTACCGAACTCGAGGAAGAATTGAGCAGGTTACGGTGGTATAGCAGGGTTATCTGAAGTCCGAAGAGAGGGGGAGGACTCGATAATCCTCAAATCCGGTAACCTGCTCTATTTCCGGGAGGGCGACCAGCAGTCCTAAGGTGGTGTCGGGTTTATTGTCCATAAGTCCCTTGTGACCAACGTGGAGAAGATCGAGAGTGTGTCGACCAGGGTGGCGTACCTTTTACTCAGAATATCCACAAGATATTCGCTGAAGGTCATACAGGTCTACACCCCGACCTCGACATATCCCAACGATGAGGTGGAGATCATGTATATATGTATAAGGATATATCCAAAGCCATGCATGGCTCTAAAACTCATTTCACCGTTGTCATGGGGGACTTCAACGCGAAACTGGGCAAACGGAACGATGATGGGCTGAGAGTGGGGCAATTTGGAGTTGGACGACGGAACCACTGGGGTCACTTACTGGCCAGTTTTATGGAGAAGGAAGGCCTCTTCATGAGGAACTCCTTCTTCAGAAAACGGGAGCACAGAAAGTGGACCTGGCAGTGCCCTGATGGTGCAACTAAAAACGAGATTGACTTCATTATGTCGACGAAGAAGCAAATATTCAATGATGTCTCTGTGATCAACGCGGTGAAAACCGGAAGTGATCACCGCATGGTAAGAGGCACATTGAATATCAACATCAAGCTAGAAAGATGTCGACTAATGAAGTCTACGCTCCGTCCAGCACCGATCCAAGTCCAAAACCCAGAGAGCTTTCAGCTCGAACTCCAGAATCGTTTCGAGTGCCTAGGGAGCTCCGTGGACGATTATAACGATGGGTTCGTGGAAACTGTCCATACGGTCGGGTCTAAGTTCTTCAAGACCCGCCGTACTAATGGCAAAAAGAAACTCTCTGATCCTACTCTGCAGCTAATGGAGGAGAGGCGTGAAATGATCCTGCAGTCTTCAGACAACGCGCTCAAACTCAAACTCAAAGCATTTATTTCAATTAAACCTTTCACAGGCACTTTTGAATTGTCAAACAAAAATCGAAGTTGAAGCTAGGTGCCCATTCCAAAAACGTAGATCTCTATGGAGAAGAACGGGCAAGAAACTCCAAAGAACGGACAAGAAACTCCAAAGAACGGGCAAGAAACTCCAAAAGTAAAGTACCGACAGCTCAATAGACAGATATCTAAGGTCTTGAAAAGCGACCTTCGCCGTTTTAATACGGACCGCATAAAGGACGCGGTAGAGCGGAACAAGGGCTCCAAGGTCTTTTCAAGAGAGCTGTCTATTGGGCGTATGTTGGAAAGGATCCTCCTTTCCAACATACGTATGAGTGAACTTTACACCCTGTTCCTCATACCTCTATACACTCCTTTGCAAGCATCCTTCCACTGTGTTGGTTGTTCTTTTTTTTCCATAGCAGGAGATAATGGCTGATTCTAAGTTTTGCAGCCATTGATTATCAAAGTATTGTTTTACATTTCTACCGTCCTTTAACTAGAAAGGCGTTAACCCTCACTTGGTCAATTCTGACTTTTTAATTGAATCTAAGAGAGTTCAAAATTCAAAAAACATTTTTACAAAACAAATAGTTCCCAAGATATGAAAAGTAATTTTCAAAAGCGTCTAAAGCTAAATGTACTTAAATTTACTTTAACTGCCGGATGAAATGATTATTATCTAGTATCAATTGATGTGTCCTAGAATCAGTAACGTACACAGCTTTTCAGAAATAACGATTCGCGCGTTTTTTGCCATTTTCTCGGAAACAACTTTTAGGGCTCACGCCTTTCTAGTTAAAGAACGGCAGATTTTTCGAAAAGTATCAGCTTGTGGTATACTACAGATGTATTTAAATAAGCTACAGCTTCTCGTACTGCATCAGCAAGGTCATACAAATAAATATTTAAAAAAAAAAACTAATGGTAATAAGTATATTATTACCATTAGTTTTTTTTTATATTTATTTGTATTTTTCATTTTTTTATTGACTTGGGTATTGTGTAAAACACTGTACTTACGAATCTGGTATTTTGCGAATCTGGTGTTTTGGGAATCTGGTATTATGCTCTGGAGGGGCGTAGTCGTGTACACCAATGAAACAAGGCGATCAACACAACAACGTTCAAGAACTGTCCAGGTCTTGAACGCGTTCTACGTGTAGAATCGTTTCATTAGTGAAATCTACCCTTAGCTGGCGCGTGTATGACCAGAGGGGCAATTCTACTAATTTTAAGAACGTTCACAGTCTGATCTCAGTGTCAATCTGTCAAAAATACCTCGATTTTTCATACATTTTTGACATTTGCTTGTCGCTGAGAGCTGAGATGACACTGCGACTAGATTTTGAACGGTTTTAATTACGAGAATTTGGCCTTCAGATGTCAAATGTAAACGAAGCATAAGGTACTTCGTACTTGTAAGGGTCGTAGGAAGCGAGTTTCTGTAGTTTCTGCCTACCTCATGGGAAATAAGCGTGAGTTTATGTACTATCGTGGAAACTTAAATCTGACCAATATAAACAACAAAATCCCGTGACCACATCTGTTAGCAAGCGTTACTATAGCGGCTGAGCGCTGCAAGCAATAATAGTCCTTACGGTGTATAGACGTTAATTTCCTCGAACCTATATTTATTTAGCTAGATGGAGCGACAGTCTTTCTAGGCGCTTATAGCACGATACTGGTACAAACTGCTGTTTCTTAAGACAGTTTTTGGCGAAGATAGCTTACGTAAAAATCGAATCAAAGGTTGATACTATTCACTCCCATTTATTTACAAATTACTATTTCTTAAATGTTTTTATAAAATTCTTCAGAGTGCCTTTGCTCGGAAAGTTTTTGATTACACAGGATAAGTTTTTAACCAGTGCGCAAACTGTAACCATGAATTCAGCATTTCATTTTAGACACCCCAGCTCAGAAATTTTTCGTCAGTTTAAAAAAAAAAAAACACTTTTTAGTTACCTACCCCACACCAATTCGAAATTTCATGATCCTTGGGGTCAAAACAATGCATACTTATGCGATAGCAACATTCGCGGTTGATTTGCTGTAATTTTTTGAAGAGTTCCGTTGTCTGTCTCCGAAACGCATCATCAGATCTATATGAAATTTTAATGGGACCATTTCGGAGTAAACCCCTTTCGAACATATATTATTTATAAATGTAAATAATTTTCCAAATCCGTCAATATACGACGGAGTTATGCCCGAACATACATAAAAAATATATATATAAACATGTCGAATTGATAACCTCCTTCTTTTTGAACTCGGTTAAAAAATCGTCTGTTTCATAGAAAAGTGCAATACCTACGCGGTCAAAAGGTATTGAACAGCAGATCATATTTTGTATAAGTAACGAATTTCTGCGCTGGGGTCTAGAATGATATGCTGAATTCATGGTTACAGTTTGCGCACTGGTTAAAAACTTATCCTGTATTGCATTACTCTCAGTACGTTGATCATCTGCCAGACTTTTCCCAAACATGTTGGGGTCGGCGTCCATTATTTTACATATAGTGACTGCCTATTGATCCCCCATAACCCAGTTACTGGGGAATACTCCTTGGTAAGACTGGTAGTCAGAGTTTCGGGTTTCTCACTACCCGCAACGACAGTCAAAGATCTACAACTAACACCCGGGACCAACGGCTTAACGTGCTTTCCGAGGTACGGAGAGGTCTCCAAATGTAATTAACGGTTACTCATCCACGGACCTACCTCGTCAAGCGTAACTAAGCTCTCAATTAATGCCCAAACGATGAATATTCGCTTTAAGCTTCAGCTAGGCTAACTGTAAATTTCCTTTCAAAATTCTTAGTTATCTTATTCTTAAATTAATGGTAAAGACCTCAAATATCCATTAAAATCGACAGTTAATAAAATAGTACAGTATTTTTGTCTCATGAAGCGACACGAGCTTTACTTGTGGTAACTAAGTGTACAGACACGCTGTTAATATAAGCATGAAGACAAGTAGCGTCAGCACATATGTAACTCACACACACACTCACACACTTCTGATTTCGCCATTATCTCGGATGGTACCACATTAAAAGCTGCTGCTGTTTTCTTAGTTTTTGAGTTCATTTTGGACAGTCTTTTCGTCCCAATATTTTTGATGCTAACTGTACTAACATATCTTTTATTGGTGGTGGTGTTTAATTGGTTTTTGGATGATGTCTCTGAGTGTAGAAATTGTATGGTTGTAATAGTAACTAAATTAATTAATTATTTTTCATATTTTGGACTAGTCTTACGTGTAATGTGTGCGTGTGTGCGTAGTGTGTGTATGTGTGTGTGAAAGAGTTCGTGTGTGTGTGTGTTTTTCTGAACTCGCGGGAAAAATAAATACAAACGAATAAAATTCAAATAAGTTACTGTTTATTTGAAGAAAACATGCGCTTCAAAAACTCTGGCAGAAAGAGATATGACAATTGAATTTCATGAAACAAAAAATGCTACTGACTTATGTTAAGTGTTAAACAAATACTTTTACAATATACACATTTTAAAACAATAAATAATGCAGGAAAACAGAAATAAAAAATATCATTCTCAACGGAATTTAACCACTTGAAGAACAATTTCCATGAAGGTTTCATAGAAATTGTTCTACGGTATTCGCATAGCGCCTGTTTGCAGGAGCCTCGGTCGTGCTTGACTGAAAACCTATAACTTATAATACTGAGTACTTACAATGTTCAGGAAATGTTTATATTTTAATTGCAGGGAAGAATACCCGGGTTACATGAACCTAGGTTTTCAAACTAGAATAGAGATGTCGACACACGTAATATACTAGCGTACTATCCTGGGTTGGCACATGCAAGAACAATTTTCAACTAGTACCAATGAGGGTGTTCATGAATATTCAAGCCACCAGTTGACGCCACTTTCACAAGAGGTCTTCCAGTTCGACCATAAACTTGAAATATTTAATGTCATTCATTTCATTATTTCGTTCACCATTCAGTCCGTAGGCGCTTTAACACTTTTGACAGGCCCGGACCTGACGTCTCAGTGCTGCCATCTAGTCAACGTCATTTCAGAAAATCCTCATTACAGTGACATAGACCATGGAGTAAAATAATCAGAGAGGTAATTGCATAATACACTAAAAGTATGAATGGGTTTAGTTCAACGACATACATTATTTACTTGCGTTGCTGAGCAGACAACTTTTTCGAACATAAGTACCGTAAAACGGGGTGAATAGAGACTGCAGGGGTGAATCGAAACGAAACTTTAAAGTGGATTTTATTTATTTATTTTATTTATTTATTTTATTATTTATGTACACACAGTAAAATAGTAGTAGTAGTTTGTAGCCAAAAAGGACTAATGTGTTTACTGTTTTATAATTAACAATTATGTGCCTTTGTTGGCAGAAAACGATCATAATTTCAACAGTAAAATACACTTTAAAGTTTCGTTTCGATTCACCCCTGTAGTCTCTATTCACTCCGATTTACTAAACAAATATCATCAAAATAATTCAGATTGTGATAGATAGTGTGTTACGCGACATGAGTGCCAATTTGATACAAGCTTCGCCAGCCACACGAAGCCAAGATAGTAAAATTAGTAGTTGCAGTATATGATTGGGTTCTTCTTTTGAGCGAAATAGTAGCGACTAGCTCAAAACAAGAACCCAATCCTATTAAAATATCACACTAGCTTACTAGCACGAAAATTTGGACAGTTCTGTATAGGTACACGAAGCTGGAGTGACTAGCTTGCTAGCTTACTAACACTTTTTTGGCTATCCTAGCCTGAACATTATTCTCGTGAAATCCGGGCGTAAAGTTCCATTGAAAAATAACAATGGTATATAAGGATAGTAGGTAGACGCCACGTAAACGCTGTGTGGTTTCACAAAACTTTACTCAGTCTAAAGCGACAGTGACACGAATTTAATAAAATCGCTGCGAAATTTTTTCGCGTACTGGATCTCAAAGCGCTGAGAATTGAAAATCGAACACTATTTATTCGACGTGCAGAGACTCACTCGCGCTGCACTCTGTTGGATTCCGTTCAAGACAGAAAGTCGAAAATACAATGCGCGAAAAAATTAACCGTTTTTATGGTTTTCAGGTGTGTCAATTACACCCTATAGGTATGTTATACTAGATGCGATTTATATTGGTACTGTTGTTTGCTTCAAGTCGTATCATTTATTGTCCTTGCGCCAATACTAAGTGTCCGCTTCTGTCCACAGTGAATACTGGACGGACTCGTCGACTCCTGAAATTAATGAAGATTTTAATATTTGGCACAATCCATTTCATCATCATCATTTCAGCCAAAAGACATCCATTGCTGAACATAAGCCTCCAAAAGGGAGGTTTTGCCATAATCGCCACGCTTCGCAGGCGGGTTGGCGACGGCACTACGGTGGTATAATGCGTAGAGAACGCTGCTGTCCATTCTCTGGTAAGTCTATAATAATCCATATATGTATGTCAAAATGAAATGCTGTTTTTAATGTTCGTAATAGCTTTTTTTTTTTTTTTTTTTTTTTTTTTTTTTTGGGTGGGAAATCATCAAATAACTTCTCCCGCTCTGGGTGGAGCAGGAGGGCGTGTCAGACTTTTACTGACTAAAACCCACCCGTGTTCCTTCAGTAGCCCTTAAGCCAGGGGCTGTGGTGTCTCTTTCGAACAAACCCGCACCCCTGGCAGGATGTTCGTAATAGCTTTCAGGCTGTTCTTG
Organism: Polymixis flavicincta; assembly: GCA_949987655.1. Taxonomy (NCBI): domain Eukaryota; kingdom Metazoa; phylum Arthropoda; class Insecta; order Lepidoptera; family Noctuidae; genus Polymixis; species Polymixis flavicincta. The sequence continues at coordinate 12,188,311 of OX465197.1, forward strand.
GAACTGCCATGGCGTTTATTATAGTGCTTCGAGAATGTTCACGGAAGCCCGCACAGATGGTTTCCATGCCAACATGCGAAAGAAAACGGGCTCCATACTACAACGCTTGCATGGTAGGACAATAGCATTCTGAAAATGATTGCTGCTAGAGTGGACTGTCCCTTTCAGATTGGGTGGAGACAGCCTAGTCCTATGACTAGGAATAAATAATTTTTTTTGTAAAAACTAATGATATTAAAATATTTATCAAACTATTGTTACAACACCAAAATAATAACAAAAATATGAGCCTTATTCTGAAATAAAGTTTAATTTAAATTTTACATTTGTTTATTTATGTAAATTTAATTTTATAACCCAAATTAGGGATATAAAATAAAAATATAAAATGAAATTTTCAAATTCGGAAAAAAGTGTCAGTATTTACATTCCTCTGAATTTGGTTTACTCACCTTAGCTTAGCGCTCTTTTTTCTCGTGCCGTCAGCAATGGCCACTGCTTGAGCGACCACAGGACCATCTTCTGTCACCTCCTGGTTATTAAAATAAACCAAAATCAATAATTTCGTCATTAAGGGGAATCTAAACGCGGGCTCGAACACACTGCCTGGGCCTGGCTAAAAGCACGCTGTCTCACCAGGCATCGTGTCCGACAGAGGTAGTATCAGTGATCAGCAGTTAGACGTTAGTCTACACGCACAATTGCGTATAAAAGTAGTCCATATCCCAGACTATATCTTTTCCAAATTTCATGACGATCGGTTCAGCGGTTTAGGCATGAAAGCGTGACAGACAGACAGACAGAGTTCCTTTCCCATTTATAATATAAGTAGGGCAGTAAGGATTATGCAATTAACCCTCTGGAGCTTTCACCTTAAAATATGTTTAATTTCTAATACAAGCGTGCTTCTTGCAATCATCCGCGTTGCCATAAGTTCACGTTAACATTATCGATGCGATGACTTCTCTCGTTGTGGTAATTTATTCTCACAATGTGAAATACTTTTAACAAAGCGTTACTTAAAATTGAATAGATGAAGAAAATTCGACACAAATAACTTAAAATCAAAAGTCAATTATTCAAACTAGGCTGAGAGTCAGCACTTTTTGAACGTCAAAATTAGTTAAGACAGTCCCCCAAAACGCCCGCCCTTCACCACTTCCTATAGTGCTTTACCTCAACAGGTGATTCTGTAGTAGTGATGGCTCCGGGAGCTGCCTGCACTTTCGGTACGGGGTAGGGGGCTCCATATTGAGGTAACACTCGAGGTTGAGTCCTGCAAACGAACAATACATTTAAATAAATACCTTCTCATCCTATTCCTATTGTAATCAGCATCCAATTTTCGTAACACACTATCAATCAGAATCTAAATCAATTCGAAGAATATTGTTAATTCGTTGCCAGCCATACGGGTCGATCGACCAGGTTAAGCTACCCTTGCCGCGGTTGGTCCGTGGATGGGTGACCATCTTTACATACCAAGACCCCTCCGTGCCTCGGAAAGCACGTTAAGACGTTAGTCCCGGCTGTTATTCCTGGATCTTTGACAGTCGTTACGGGTCGTCAGAAGCCCGAAAGTCTGACAACCAGTCTTACCAAGGGGTATCGCATTACCCAGTAACTGAGCTGTGGAGGTCAGATAGGCAGTCGCCCCATGTAAATATTGGTATTCAGCTGCATCCGGTTAGACTGGAAGCTGACCCCAATATAGTTGGGAAAAGGCTAGGCAGATGATGATGATGTTGGAAAAATATTAGCTTTTTGTACTTCCTCTCCATTTAAATTTTTACTGTGACACAATACTCCTCCGTCCGCGTAATTTTCGTAAAAAGGAGTATATTTCACGTATTGAACACCATAATGAAACCTGATTTTTTTTTTCCAACGTACCCTAGTTTGCCACAGTCAATGTGCCAACAGCAGAACAAACAGACTCATTAACAATGTGCAGGACGTGATACATTAAAATACATCAATATTCACCCTCAAATAGGGCAGTGTCTCTATTGTGTCGAGAAAATTTACATTTGCTGCGGCTGTTTGTACGTGATCTGGAGGTAAGATCACGCGCACGAGTTGCGATTTTGAGTCTTTTTTATTTTTTACTAGCATCTGCCAGCGGTTTCGCCCGCGTGGACGTCTGAAGTAATCCTACGGACCATACTACTGTGATAAAAAGTACCATAATATGTGTTAATCCAGGTTATAAACTATCTGCATGCCAAATTTGATCCAAATCCGTTCAGCCGTTTTTGCATGATTGAGTAAAAAACATCCAAACTTTCACATTTATAATATTAGTAGGATATATACAGGATAAGTATTCAACCAGTGCGCAAACTGTAACCATAATTCAGCATAATTATCATTCTAGACCCGTCAGCACAGAAATTTTTCGTTGGTTATACAAAAAAAAAATCAGCTGTTCCATACATTTTGACCGCGTAGGTATTGCACTTTTCTATGAAACAGATTATTGTTTTTTGTACAACCGACGCAAAATTTCTGAGTTACAGTTTGCGCACTGGTTAAAAAATTATCCTGTATATAGTAGGATAGTATAATGATGGCTGAATGGACTTGCTCTTGACCTCCATCATGCCTGATGAAAAGTGATAAATGAATGTCTATGACGGGATGAGAGTACCCAAGAGATACCTATTCCACTCTTGGTGTCTAAATTAATCACCAAATCAAATACTGTATGTAGCAAGAAATGAATGTGAAGCAAAGATGAAACTACGGTGAAGTGATCTGTCAAAAGTGTCAATCATCTAGTGGGATGACGGCCTACTTCATGCTCACTTCGCCTAAGTTTTCACAGTAAGATTTTTACAGCATAGACCCGCTGAATGAAAATCGATATGGAAATAAATGCTGCCAGATTTTTGGGCACTTTATCTGACGGTCATGTGGACAATTTTTTTGATGCCCTGTGATTCTTTTCTCGCTGTTTTATATACATGTGTATTTTAATAATATTATTTTAAGTCGGTTAGCCTATCTAATATGTAAATATGGCTTTGAAATAAGTTAGTTAAAACTGTCCTTTTCCTACGGAAGTGTAAAAAAAACTGTTTCAATCCTTCCATGTGATCCTCCTGACGTTAGTAACTTTACTAAACCCAACTTCATAAAATTGCCACAAAAATTATTACCAATTCAGTACACACACCAACCTTCGATCGCGACAGAACATAACTACAAAACACGACCCGCAACCTTGACGACAATCGCACATCTGCACCTACTCTTATCCTTACATTAAAATTCTATAGGAACTTCATCTAACCTTGCCCCAAAGGCTGTTGCGACTGCTGTGGCCGTTCTACCTTCGTCTTGGCTGTCATCCTCTTGATCTTGGGGTTCCTCTATATCATTGCCTTGCTGGTTCACGTCTAAACCACTTTGGAGAGCACCCGGTCCTTGGCTCCTTTGATACTGATTCTGTTGCTGGAATTGTCCTTGGAACAATTGACCTTGTTGGAATTGGCTTAAATCTTGGCCTGGGTAGTTGATGAGTTGGGCCTGGATGTAGCCTGGTTGTTGGTATTGGTTCGCTGGGACCAACATTGGTTGCTGGTATAATTGTGGTTGGTAGGCGTTGATGTTAGTTTCGACGTCTTGGCTTTCTTGGTCTGGTTGGGGTTGGAATTGGCTGGGTTGTGGTTGGTATTGGCCTGGTTGGAATTGGGCTGGTTGTGGCTGGAATTGCGCTTGCTGTGGTTGAAACTGAGCTGGTTGGGGTTGGAACTGAGCTAGTTGGGGTTGGTACTGAGCTGGCTGGGGTTGGAACTGCCCTGCTTGAGGTTGGAGTTGAACCGTCTGGGGTTGATACTGATCAGGCTGTTGGGGCTGAGGCTGATATTGAACCGTTGAGGGTTGGTACTGATCAGGCTGTTGTGGTTGGAACTGAACAGTTTGTGGTTGGAATGGAGCTGGCTGCTGTGGTTGGTACTGACCCGGTAGTTGGTTAGCACCCTGAGCTTGCAACACTACTGGTTGAGCAGAAAACTGTGGCACAGGCTGTAACTGTTGCTGCGGGAAAGCATTCACAGTTTGGTATTGCGGGACAGGCTCAGCGTTTGGCTGTCCATAGAAACCCTGAGGTTGTACTGCTTGAGCAGCCTGCACTGCTACTGGCTCAGCTTGGAACTGAGGTTGTTGATAACCTGTGACGGGCTGTATTTGAGCCCGAGGTTGCTCAGCAACAAACAGAGCAGGATTCTGATACCCTTGCTCAACTTTCTGCTGCTGTAGCTGCTGTTGAGCTATAATCGAAGGAAGCGCTGCAAAGTGTGTCTGAGCATCGAATCCAGCTACTTGCTTCTGAGACTGAACGGGTTGAAGATACAAAGGAGATCGAAGTTGTCCGAACTGCTGGAGAGGTACAAACTGGGGCTGTAACTGATACTGGGCCAGAGAACTTAGGAACAGTTCTCCGGGGAATTCTTGCAGTTTCTGCCTGGCTACTTCTACTGATACTTTAGCATCTTTTTTAGGGGATTCGAGGGTCTCGCCTTCGTTCAGTTCTGTGGTTGATACTTGAGTGGAAGTCTCAGTGGTGGGTGCTTCGGTTGTGGTGGTAGTGGAAGTGGTTCTTGGAGCGAATTGGGCTGGGATTTGGGGTTTAGGCTGTCTGTTGGCTGCGTTGAATTCGGCATCTTTCTGTCTCTGTCTTTCAAATTCGCGGTACCGCTGCTGTTGTTCCTGATACTGAAAACAAATATAATTCCATATGATATAAAAGTACAATAAGGTTTTCTTACTATACTCCGTTTGAAATCAGATTAGACATTTAAATAAACCTTTTTTACAGTTCGTTCAACTGATTTTGAATTCTATTGCATTGGTAGCATGATAAATGGCATCTGCAGTAAACAGCACCCTAATTGCGTTTCATCATAAAACTCACGATTCATCATAATCTGTATCGTTTTGAAACGGATTGTTAACCCATTGCTTCATATGTTCGAAAAATGTGTCTGTTCGACAACATAAATAACGCAATGAATATTGTTTAACTGTGAAGACGAAACCAATTATGATCAATCGTGAGTTACGCAATTAGGGTGCAGGTTATATTGTAACCACTGTTTTGCTTTTAATGCCGTCCTTATGCCTACGGAATAGAAGTCAAAATCGGTGTAAAAAAGGTTAGTTTATCTAATTTCAAACGCAGTACTTAAGTATAAGTAGATAGTATGTCTGAATGTATGATGTTTAGAATTATTTTTTAAACAAAGCTGTCTCAAATACCGCTACTGTGTTCCTAAATAATAATATCTGGATGACCCATTTTGTTTTAATGTTTTCTAAAAATGAAACCTAGCTAGATCGATTTATCGCCCCTGAAAACCCCTGCATATGAAATTTCATGAAAATCGTTGTAGCCGTATCCGAGATTCAGATTATAATTCGAATATCCAAGAATTGCTCGTTTAAAGGAATTTGAATTTTGAATCTTAAACGATTTATTATTAATGAACTTTAATTTTTAATACTGAATAGCTTTTGACCTCGATCATGGGAAGCAATGGACGAGATCATTCACTTCAAAGGATGTATTAAGAATCAGTTTTATGAATAGCATCATCTATCTTACAAGTCTTGTTGTTTCTAGATGCTTGTTGCCAACATTCCGTGCTTCAATAATTGAAGCACGGAATGTTGGCAACAGGCAACAGTGACAATTATTGTCATTAAGAATACTTCAAACAAAATGTGAATCTTAAGGAATGTCTAATTATCATCTACCTAGCTTTTCTCCAACTATGTTAGGGTTTTTTATTTTTTTGGGTGGGAAATCATCAAATAACTTTTCCCGCTCTGGGTGGAGCAAGAGGGCGTGTCAGACTTTTACTGACTAAAACCCACCCGTGTTCCCTCAGTAGCCCATATGCCAGGGGCTGTGGTATCTTTTTCGAACAAACCCGCACCCCTGGCAGAACTATGTTAGGGTTGGCTTCCAGTCTAACCGGATGATTCGGACCAGTATTTTACATGGAGCGACTGCCTATCTGACCTCCACAACCCAGTAACTGAGTAATACGATACCCCTTGGTCTATGGTATCAGACTTCCGGGCTTCTGACGACCCGTAACGACTGTCAAAGATCCATGAATGACAGCTGGGACCAACGGCTTAACGTGCCTGCCGAGACACGGTCTCGGTCACCCATCCAAAAACTGACCGCGGCAAGCGTAGCTTAACCTGACCGATAGAATTGTGCGGCTGTTAATACTAAGCCATAAGCCAAGTTCCTCAATTGTAATTAATTACCTGAGTCTGCTTCAATCCCTGATCCAGGTTTTGGAGATCCGAGTTGAAGTTTTGTCCAACATTTTGCCTTCCATTGACTGGTGATTGCTGGAAAAAAGGCACCTCCTCTCTCTGAGGTGGTAGGCCTTGGACTGATACGTCTTCTTCTTGAGGAGTACCGTATTCCACGTTCAGGTTAGGGTTGCGAGGATCCAGGGGTAATCCTTGTGGGGGCAGGTATTGTGAAGGTTGCTGGAAATGGATAGAAATTGGTAACCAACTTACATATTAGTAACTTCTTTGGATTTTGCAGCTAACTAGCGAATTTATTCATTTTTATCCAATACTAACAGCACTCCGCGGTTTCACCCGCGTAGCTCCCGTTCCCGTGCGAATACGGGGATAAAATATAGCCTATGTCACCCGGGGATAATGTAGCTTCCCAACAGTGAGAGAATTTTTCAAAACGGTTCAGTAATTTCGGAGCCTATTCAATGCAAACAAACAATCAAATCTTTCCTCTTTATAATGTTAGTATAGTTATGCTGCTTTTAAAATTTAGCAAGCTGGAAATAGTCATGGGGACTGGAGTCATACCCATAGATATATATATTTTTTATAATATAGTTAAATAGCATGTATAATATCTGACTATGGTGGCTTCAAAACCGCAATAGGATTTTTGTTCACCGGCTTGTCAACAGTTACTGGGCCGATAATAATTGTACCTAGTTGGAATTCAGCGGTAATTCAAACCATTATATTTAGTCCTCTCGGGTTTTCTTACCTGTTCTTGTCCTCTCTGTGGTAACACAAAGGCCGGTCCATCGGGCCTCCATCCACTAGGCGCGTAGGGCGCCGGGGGCTCTGCCACCACCCCACACACGATCAGCGATATCACAGCTAACAACTCCTGTGATTAGGAGAAACAAGAAACATTAACATCACCTCATCACACCCACCGTCATCTCATCACCACAACTCTCATCATCATCATTACCTCTCATCATCTCTCATCTTTCTCAACATTTCTACAGTTTTTTTAAGTATTCACTTCTTTCCCTACAAACACATCTTTCTCATAATCAATACATAAGTAGCCGATCTGAGTGGCAATTCTCGTAATTTTAAGAAAGATTGCATAGTAATTTCAGTTTCACCTCTAATTTCCCTACATTTTTGTAACCTTTTTGATCATGTTTGTCACTGAGATGACATTGCGACCAGATTTTAAACCTTTTTAATGACGGGAATTGGCCTTCGGTTCGAGCTCCTTAGTTTGAAGCTTCAAACTACGGAGCGCGAACCGAAGGCCAGTAGAGTAGGCCACTAAAGACGCTATTTAGCGCTGTTAATTGTGTCAATCTCTGGTGCACCTGGTGCTAGCCAGGTGGAATGATAATTCACTTCATGCTTACTTCACCTGAGCAAAATTCACGGTGGTTTATTTACAGAATAAATCGGATGATAACAGACACTCCTCTTTTTATTTTTTGTCTATCTTTCATCTTTAACTCTACGCGAAACGCCTGGACACAAAATTAATAAATTAAAGAACCACACGTATAATAGATTTCGGCACTCGGCATCATTTACTCGCCTACCGAATGATCTAAAGTGAAAAGAGCAGATGAACGTTCATTTTTGTTTTATTCACGTGTGAACGTGGAATAAAACAAAAATAAACATTCATTTGGCTCAAAAAGCGCCATAACTTCACTGAATTTTGTATCGTGTACATCATCATCATCGTGTATCTGTATTTCTACAGTCATCTTAATGTCCATTCAGTCAGTCATTTCACACACACACACACAGTAATTTTATGTCTTGATATTTCTCGCTATCATCTTTCACACCTTCATTTACCTTTTCTTTTCGGTCTGTCAGTTTAAACCCATAACTTATTTTAACCCAAATCTGCATATTTGACCACTAAATACCATGAATTAAAATTGAAAACTTTCATCCATATTTCCCTAAATCATTTCACTCTCTATATCAGAACCCTGCAAAATATAAGCTTGGTATAATAATTTAAGTCAAAATAAACCAGAATTAAGCTCCTTACTTAAAACTAATATTGGCACAATCCCTAAAACATCCTAATTCTGAATAAAGTCTCCAAAATGTTCATAATATTAAGTTACGTTGAGTATTAAGTCTTACAAAAGCGATTAGACCAGGGTTAATAGCAGTTGGTATTGACGGACCCTTGGCCGCAACCCTCGGGTGGAGGATGAGAATTAAAATTGAAACAATAACAGGATATCTCGGTAAGCTAGCCTTTAATTTTGTGGGTAGTTCGGTATAGTGATTTCGCTATTAGTTTTAAGAGGGAGCTGGTGGTTCCGAAAGTTGACGACATCGCTAATTTCTGTCTAATTTTTCGGTGTTTTATTTATATTTTTTTTTTTTTATATTTATTTTACACAACATTTTTTTTTTGTTTTTACAATTTTGCTCGCCAAACTTCGCAGTTTAATGGTGAGAAGCGTTTGTTGTTTATTATATTTTTAATGTTATTTTAAACTTACAAGAAGCTAACCTTAAATATTATCTAGATTCAATTGTAAACTATAGCTCTGTTGATCACTAAAATGTTGATTTTGAATTGTAATAATAACACTGAATAACTGTACCGTAGATCGGGGCAAATTGGGACGAAACTTTAAAATGGATTTTAACGTTGAAATAATATAGTTTGTTGCCATCAAGGACAAGTTATAGTTAATTATAATACAGTAAACACAATACGATATATTTTTGGCAGCATACTATGTTACTTCAATGTTAAAAACCCTTTTAAAATCGTTCCTATTCACCACTGCATCCCTATTCACTCCGTTTTAGTGTACTGAGAGTTTTAGATGTAAAAAGCATTAGTTATTCTTTTTTTCTGAATCTAATACTAAATATTGAGTTACGTTATAATGACTACAATTCATTATCAATGTTTTAGTGCACTATGACTACAGAACCATATTTCATAATTGTGTTTAGTAAAATCGACAAATTAATTAAAAACAACGGATTTTTTTTAAATCTTTATTTGTTTATACTTAGAGGGTTTGATCATACGGAATATTTGACAATTATTTGCGACGTTGTCTACTCACAGAATGCACCCTCTTAAGTAACCGTGCCTGTGACTTGGGCTTTCATATTAAGTTTTAGGTGTACGTACTTAAATTGGTCGGAAAATGGATTTTGTAATTCTAAAATAAAACCCCGTAAATATAATAAATAGTGCACCAACAGACGGTGTCTTTCTCAAAATATTTCCAAAAAAGTCAACTGTTTGTGTTTTCGCTGAGATCTACTAAAATTATGACATGGTGGATTTATTAATAACATTTATTTTTACATCACCTTTGCAAAGCTGGGTTTTTTTTTTTTTTTTTTGGGTGGGAAATCATCAAATAACTTCTCCCGCTCTGGGTGGAGCAGGAGGGCGTGTCAGACTTTTACTGACTAAAACCCACCCGTGTTCCTTCAGTAGCCCTTAAGCCAGGGGCTGTGGTGTCTCTTTCGAACAAACCCGCACCCCTGGCAGGCATCGACCCTTGCGGGTCCCATAATTTTTTGTGCTGACATCTCTTTGAGGCGCGCGTGGAACACAACGCGCCGTCGACTTGGGCTTGGTCCTTACCGGACAGCGAGCTACCCATTACTCGCCGTCCGCAAGCCCATGCCTACGGTGGCCGGAAATCGGCCTGGGATTCCCGACGCCCAGGGCGTCTCCGTATCCTGCGGCGGCTGGGGTCGCGAGGGCGCATATGCTGCCTCTCCCTCACGTGCGCCGCCTCCCTCTTCGCGAGCATTACTGCTTCGCTGAAGGAGGTGACGGCTCCCCATGCCCTCTCGCTCCGTACCATGGCCTGGACCAGGGCCGGACGCGAGATATCGCCGCCGCCGATCGCCTCCACGAGGACACGGCGGTGCTCCGCCCAAGCAGGGCAGACCGCCACCGTGTGCTCCACCGTGTCCTCAGGGCGATCTTCGCAGTGGAAACACCCGGGCGTTTCCTCCCGCCCTATCCGAAACAGGAACCTCCCGAAACAACCGTGTCCGGTGAGGACCTGCGTCAGGCGGAAGGTGAGGACGCCATGCCGCCTCTCAAACCACTCCTCAAAGAGGGGACTTACCGCCGCAATCGTGGCGTGCCCAGCACTGGGTTGCGACAATCGCTCTCTCCATGTCACCATGAGATCCCGCCGGAGCTCTGTCCGCTGTGCCGCGATTTCCCGCGGCAGCGGACTTACGCCCCGGCGTTTGGCCTCCTCGCGCCACTCCCACATTTGCGCGAGGACCTTTGCCTCCAGATCTCATGGCGGTAATCCGGCAAGGAGGCCCGCCGCCTCGCCGGAGATCGTGCGATATCCCCGGATCATCCTGATCGCCATGACCCTATGGGACGCCCTCAACTTGCGAGCTGGTTGGCGCCTCAATGTAGGCGCCCACACCGGCGCCCCGTATAGGGCCATGGACCGCACGATCCCCGCGTAGAGCCTCCGGCAGGAGGCGTTTGGCCCCCCTAGATTGGGCAAGAGCCGCTTGCGTCGCAAAGCTGGGTTGGATCAACTAAATGTAGTCAATGTAGTCCGTGTAATGCAAGTATATCTAAGGACTTATTGTACGTACACTTTTTCTAATTCAGAGATTCAGCTAATTTAAGGGGCTCATGGCTCAATATGGACATTATTTTGAAGTGAAAAATGTATTAGTTATTTTATTTATTTGAATTGACATTGACGTATTTTATTTGGATTTTATTTAAAACAATTTTCTGTATTTAATTTTAGTGAGTTGATATTGAATAATACTCGTATTTATTTGACCGCTGTGCTAAGTTAATCATGTAGTATTTTTTCAAACACAACGAATATAATTAATAATTGAATTGAACTGGATTGAATTGAATTGAAAATCAGCCATATTATTGAATCAATTTACGAGAAAACTATGCTTGTATTTAGTTCGTTGCAAAAAGAAAAACCCTAGTGCAGTAATAGGCTACTTTGCGCATCCATCAAAGGTACTAAGTAACTACTTATGTATTACTACTACGATCCTACATTACGTTATTGTTATTACCATACATGGTTTCATGTGGTTACAACATAGGTACGATACGGTATGTATATTATGGAGGCAGGTAGGTATCTAGGGTTCTTCGCATTGCGTAAATAAAGACGAGGAAGTATGTTTCAATTCCTTTTTTTTGTCGATTATTTAAGAATAGTGGCTTCCAATTTTATTATTTTAACAAATCGGAATGTTTATTTTAGCAATAATTTCTAAAGGTTTTGCAAATGAAGGAGCACCTAACTTATTAAAACTTTGACCTTTAGTTCCATCTGAGGAATGTATAATATGTAGGTCCTTTTAATTGATGAATTTAATTTAGCATTAGCGGCTGAATCGATCAAAAGTGACCAAAGAAAGGGTTATAATATAGGTATCTACTAAGGGTAGGTTGGGTTAGCAAAAGTAACCCTTTTTTGTCACGAAAAATTAATGGTCCACCAAACAAAATATAATATCCAAAACGCAACAACGCAAACGTAATATACAAAAAATCGTTACATTAAATATACGAAAATATTGTAAAAAAAGTTCAAATTCCGAACACAATCACAAGCACACACAAACAAACACTTTAAAAAAAGAACGTGTGATCACCTTCATTTTCGTCGACTTTCGTTCTCATGCGTCGCCTGCGCATCGCTTTTATAGACAATAGTGTTCGCACATTGACATTCGATGCGTGCGCTATATCGACCTTAGATCACTAGGGTTGGCAATGTCGATCTTTAAGAGGGTGCAAGGTAATCAGGGCCTTAAATAATGGATTTAGGAATAACACAGTAAGTACAAAAAGGCACTTTATGTGTCTGGCTGTGTGACCCTAATCATCTAAACTTCACAATGAATTTTGATGCAATGCTAAATAATTTACTTCAGAAAGTTTTTGAGTATAAAATACATATTTTACTTAGATAGCACAGAAATCTAATTGTATGGACACGTCATCAAATAAGTAGATTCCACCCATGTGAAGCAAAGGTCAGTAGGAAATAATAATACTAATAATTCAAATAATTAAAAAAAAAAACTATTCTGCACAAAAGACGTCAATGACGGTACGTATAGGAATAGGCTTCCCTAACCCTATTATTTTTCAGACACATAGATTTTCTGGCAAAAGATTTTCGATTACTGTACTTATTTGGGTCGTCTTTAACCGAATCTGTGGTCAACATTTCAGAATCGCTTGAACATATTAAAAAAAAAATCTCCCACTTAGTAGGTATTTCTTTTGAATTCACACTGGCTGTTTATACCAAATTTAAAAAAAAAAATGCTGCGGTCTTGTGAGTGTAGACTCGCAAGACTGCAGCATTTTATTTTTTTATTTTAATCGATATTATTCTTTTTTAATAAACATTTAGTAGCCTAACTAAAATTAGTTCTATTTTTAAAATTCATTCCCGCCCTAGAGAATAGAATAAACTTTATTTCCTTACAGTTTATCAGAGGGATAGGTTAGTCCTATGACAATATTGTTTTTTTTTTATTTATTTTTATTGGATAAATCACTGATTGTTACCTCCGGCACCCAAGCTAAGATTAAACTTGTGTTATGGGTGCCAAGGCTCTCTCTATTAAGGCGACGATAGATGACAGCTACCCACAGCGATGCACTGCCGCCCGTCGCGCGCAAGAGACCCCGCCTCAACGCGCATCAAGTTTTTCGAAAAACAACCCATGTTTATTAATCAAACACAATTCAAAGAAAAACCGTATACTAAATTATGGGCGATTAAATTGTCTTTTAGATGGTGAAAGTTTCATGGAAATACACCCGATAGTTTTTGCGTGATTATATTTTTTATGTCCGCGATAGACATTACTTTACCAATTAATTACATTATGTTATAAAAATATTATTTAAAATATTCACATATGAAATAACGAAGAAAATTGTCTAGTTTAACATATATTTTTTCCAAATACACGAGACAAGCCGTTTAGACGTGATCTTCAATTTAAAGTCCTTAAAACTCATCTATCCCCGCCTTAACCCTTAGATGCATGATTTTTTATATTTTCGTGAAAAAATACACATATTACGAAATGAGGTCCCAAAAAAACAGGAAAAATAAAAAAAAAAATATTTTCAAAATTTAAAGTTTATTATTTATTAAAAAACATGTGTTATCATTTTTGATAAATTATGCAGCAAGGTCATAAAAAAAAACAAAAATTAATTAGTGTGGAAAACCCTGAAACAGTTATTATTTCTATTGTCACAGAGTGACACATGACATTTCTCACACATTACTGACGTAAGTTTTTTACATTGGGCATATTTACACTGGTTCCTTTTGGAACCATAAGATTTTTCATGCCCGACACCGTCAAAACGTACGTCATCAGGAGGTAATATTTGAGCACCTATCTTTGGTCTCTTTTGCTTGTTTACAGGGCCTGCAGCAGTATTCAAACTTGGGCGACCTCTTTTATTTTCCGATGTGCTGCCATATTTACACAAAGTTTCCGCTAGTTCGGTCCTGAAGTCAGCAAGTTTTAAAATATTCTTAGGATTCGCACCCTTCTTCAACAAAACTTTTTTATACAGAATCCAACTATTTATCACAGACATGTCTAGTAGGTGATAAAAGAGTCTATTTGTCCATTTTTTGGATTTCATTCTAATTTTGTATCGACCCAAATAGCTATCCATAGTGTCGACACCGCCCATACTCGCGTTATTTTCGCGGATAGCATTTGGGCAGGATATGGCAATGCTTTTCTTCTGCTTTTTGTCATATCTTTTTACCGTGTTTACAGGTTCTGAACCCACATACGTCGAGAGCAGTAAAACCTGTTTATTATCCTTCCAGCTAGTGGCCGAAAATTCAACCCCATCAAAGGCGGTTACTGTTGTCGTTGAAATGAATTATTTGGCGAATCTTTTCGATATCTGTTTACCGTCATTGTCTCTGAAATTGGATGGAATTGTACAGCTCGTGCCCAATAAGATCTGATGCTAGGATAATGATATACTGAAGTGTATATCAAGATGCCAAGGTATTTACGAAGTTCTAATAAGTTGATGGGGTCGGAAAAATTTGGATTCACTTGTACAGCATATTTGTTCGTCTCAGCAATGATCAATTCCAGTAGCTTTTGATCAAAAAAGTAAGAAAAAAATTGGTATGGAGTGGATAAATCTAAAATATGTTGAGGGTAGGCTGTGACTCCAAGAAAGGTAAGAGCTTGATCAACCAAAGGCATGTTTTTCTTTTTCCAAACTAAATTTCTTACTTGAGTATAATTAGTGGACCTTGATTCAATTTCTGACAAATCATCAGACACTAATGGGGGATCACAGTCTTGATTAGTATTTAATTCTGTTTGTTCTTCTTCTACTTCCTGTTCCACATCTTCAAGGTCTTCGAGCAATTCATTTAGATTGTCATAGTAATCCAGAGCATCTTCATCGATGTTTGCTTCATCCTCAGAGATGTCGCCGTTTTCCAGTTGAGATAATAGTGTTTCAATATCTCTGTCATTCATAGGTATTCTATGTCGTATAAATAGAGATCTAAAACCATAGTAAAACCATGCAACCAAACACCAAAAGACATAAAAATTGCTCCAAAAACATAGCAATGTAAGAATAATTATGTACATCCATAGTAAGAAAAACTTACACCGGTAATGCATAGATTATCATTTTTGATAACAATATTCCAAAGCAAATTTAGTACCATGCCACAGTATTCAGTTGTAAAATAAACATATCAAAACAAAATATAGATTCTTACCTTTCAGAAAGTATTTTTTTTTTTGTAAATAACCGTTATTTTAGTCTAGATATGAACCGATATAAATATTCAAATTCGTACCCATGTAAGTATTACGACCTTGCAGCTTGTAATGTCAAATTCAACCAATCACAGCCCAGATCATATTTTGTCATGTTGACAGATTTTAAGAACGACACGTAAACAGTCGTCCAGAAACGTTTCGTTACATAAATATATTTTATTCGGAAGTTATGCGTATGAAAAAGTCAGTTATCATTTTTGATAAACTATGCACTTAAGGGTTAATAGAATTTTCAAATTTAAACAAATAAGTACGAATTTTAGCGTTCGGTTAGTTGCTATCATTTCAGTACAAAAATAAAAGATTTTGTTTAAATAAATGAAAGAAAAAGAAATATTTATAAAAAGAGGGACGCAATTACGTTGCAATTGAGTCTTTCCCGCTAAAGGTTGGGGAGCAGCGTCTTCCACCTGCTATTCGGATCAAACAAACACTATTTTCCGAATATGAGAAATGAAAAGACTATTTCGTCTTTTCAAATTATTGTAGCAACTGGTCATAATCATCCCCTGGGTAAAGAAATCACCCTATAATGTTTCCACTGCTTGGACAAAGACCTCCTCACCATGAGAGGGAGGCCTATCCTCAACGCCGGCCCTGGTGGACGTCACATGTCTTTGAAATTTTGGTTCTAGGACATGCCCGTTTCCTCACGATGCTTTCCTTTACCTTTTCGAGAGTAGTGGTGATGAAATTAAATACATTTAATAAATTACCTAGCTGGGATCGTACTTACGACCAACAAGTTTGACTTTGGTTCTGTGTTCCCAAATCCAGCGGATTCCTGGGGCCTTAACAAGGTCATCGGTGCATCTTGGAAAGGCCTTCCATTTTTACGTATTTCGGTGCACGGTCGCCACTCCAGAACTTTTCGGCCCCGTCGGCCATCTGTTCTGCGCTGCGTGCAATGTGCCCTGCCCACTGCCACTTAAAGGTGCATCCACACCAAAGTAACTTTTTGTGAAGCAACGTTTACAGGTGTTACTGGACAACAACGGATGACAAAAATTGCTAGTAAAAACCACAAAAGTTATAGAAAGTTACTAAATGTTGTCATGTTACAAAATGTTGCTTTACAAAAAGTTACTTCAGTGTGGTTGCACCTAAAGTTTGACAATTCTTCGGGGTATGTTGGTTACCTTAGTTACCTTAGACGGATCTCTTCATTTCTGATTCGATCACGTAGGGAAACTCCAAGCATAGATTGACGAACATAATGCTAATCTTTTGATTGACTGTTCAATGATTAAGATTTTTTATTAAATTCATTAATAAACAATAAGATTCCCATCGCACGGAAACTATTAACTGATCTTACTGATAAACAGTCTTTGTCACCTAAAATACGTAATTATCTAATAGGTATGATGTCATTTGTCACCTTATGATGTTGAGAAGTAACGTCCTCCTGACTGCAAATGACGACATATAGTGATTACCAATCTGTATTCCAAGTTTGATGATAATGACAAATCACCCTTTGCTGTGGCCCACGTTTGGCATCATTGCCACACGTACGCCATAGCAATGGTGATTGAGTGAGAAGTCCAGAAGTCTCAATAACCTATCGCAGTCCACTGCGGATATATCTAAGCCTCTCCCAGACTGCCTCACAACACCCGTCACCAGCCATCTTAAGGTCGTCGGTCAATCTAACTGGGGAGCGTCCCGCAGTACGCTTGCCGATACGCAACTGAATGTCGAAATAACATAATATAATAGTGTATTTATGAAAATCGTTGATCATAACATCATGCATGTAATCTACGCAGAGTAGAGCAGAGGTGTATCTATAGTAGGTAAATCCACATTCATCATACCTGGGGCCTGAGTCTACTAATTTATAAACGTCACAATGGTCTCTCAATGGTAAGTTTTTGACAGATTTGCCATACAAAAACTGTCAAAAACACACCATTGAGAGACCATTGTAACGTTTATAAATTAGTAGACTTAGGCCCCTGGGAGCAAATCAAGAATAGTGTTTGAACGTAGTTATACAGGGTGTTTGGTGCATCGTGTGCCACGTTGAAATGGTCGACTGGGGGGGTCACCTGCTATCCTTTCAGACCCCTTAACACTTCTCATGCCCTGTGGATTTGTTTCATCGACGTTATATTGTTTTATTTAAATAAATACCCAATTTTTCCATTCAACTACAAATAAAAAAAAAAAGTGTAAGTCGTAGATTCTGAATTTTAATTTTATTTAGATGTGTATTGTATTACAGTACTTTTAAATTCAAAATAAGGGACATTAGCCATCTAGTTTTTTTTTTATATACTCGCAAAGTTTCGGACTTCAATTAAAGCTAAATAGCTTTAATTGAAGTCCGAAACATGGCTATAAAATAAAAATCAAAAGCGACTGGGATCTTCCAACTCCCTCAAAAATTATTAGTTATATTGTTTTATTTAAATAAATACCCAATTTTTCCATTCAACTACAAATAAAAAAAAAAAGTGTAAGTCGTAGATTCTGAATTTTAATTTTATTTAGATGTGTATTGTATTACAGTACTTTTAAATTCAAAATAAGGGACATTAGCCATCTAGTTTTTTTTTTATATACTCGCAAAGTTTCGGACTTCAATTAAAGCTAAATAGCTTTAATTGAAGTCCGAAACATGGCTATAAAATAAAAATCAAAAGCGACTGGGATCTTCCAACTCCCTCAAAAATTATCTAGTCTATCCTCTTCCTCTTGCTAGTGATGTGCCACATGCCATAAAAATCTTTTTCCAACTTTGTGAATTCGCTAGAATTGTGAATCGAGTCACAAAATACTAAATTCCAAATTATGATTTAAAAAAATATTTTTGCTTAAATGATACCTCATCATCATCATCACCATCATCATCATCATCACCATCATCATCATCATCATTTCAGCCGAAAGACGTCAAAACAAAATGATACCTCAAAACTCATTAAATCTGTTATCTCACTCTTATAAGGTAAAATCTGTCTCCTATCTCTCTTGGGGGGGGGGGGGGGGGGGGTTACTAGAAATAAAAAATAACAAAATGTTAGACGACAAATACTTTTATACGTTAATCATATTTTAAAAAAACTAGATGTGGTCGGCGTTTCCTATCTGACTTCTCTGAGAAGAAAGGCCGAAACAAACTCAGACGTCACAGTCTCTTTTATTGTCCAGTCCAGATATAATCTTGGTCAAATTATGTGAAGACCATGTAGAACCCGGTCTGAAATAGTCTTTTAAGGAAAATACCACACAAATAGAGTGGACTTGTCCAGTCTGTGCACGCATTGCTAGTAACCATGCAGTTTATCTCAAAACATAAGCCCCCTTATTACAAAACAAGGTTTTTCTTTAGGTATGGTTCAAACCATCGAGCCTGTTTTTGAAATAAGAACTTAGAACTGAAATAGAATAACAGTTTTTTTCCAAAACTGACAATTTAGCACTGGACTAACTTGTCAGTATAGTAAAAGGAGCTGTATTTTGATTTCAGTTAGGTTCTTATTTAAAAAACAGGCTCGACGGTTTAAACCATACCTAAAGAAAAACCTTGTTCTGTAATAAGGGGGAAGGAGTTCAACGATTCGATGAACAATACCAAAAAATTACAAATGTCCTTTCTTGTTTGTTTAGGTTTAGTTTGAGTAGGTACTTTTTTCGGCCAACTCAAATGAGTAGGCCGAAAAAAGTAACTACTCAAACTGCCGAATTATCATGAAAACTAACAGAGAAAGACAGAACAATAATAATTAACCCACATTCTAGTCCTCACATTCGCAATTGATTGGTTAATCTTTAGGAATTTAAGACCCGAAAAAGAAATGTATTCGTTTGAAAGTAAAAGTATAACCACTGACAGCCCTATAGCATGACACATAAAATATGACTCACTATTAGTCCTAGTCCTGCCAAATGAGCAAAACAAACTCCTAAGCAGTAATGCTCGCAAAGAGGGATGCGGCGCACGTGAGGGAGAGGCAGTATACGCGCCCTCACGGCCCTAGTCGCCGCAGGAGACGCCCTGGGCGTCGGGAATCCCAGTCATCCCGGCAATCGTAGGCGCGGGCTTGCAGACGGCGAGTAATGGGTAGCTACATGTCCGGTAAGGACCAAGCCCGGGTCGACGGCGTGTTCCACGCGCGCCTCAAAGAAATGTCAGCACCAACTTGTGGAGTCCGCAATGTCCTATGCCTGCCAGGGGTGCGGGTTGTTCGAAAGAGATAAATCAAATCAAATCAAATCATTTATTTGCATATTACAGGTTCAGAGGATGTTGTAAATGTTCATAGGGTACACTGTATTATAACCATAATATGAGGTGTGCAAATATAGGTATTAGGAAACATTATCACATTTATTTTACATAAGACAAATATTATTCATAATCAGTTTTCTTATTAAATTACATTGTCACTGAAAACATACATAAATAGTCAATTAAATTAAATCTGAACAAATACCGTGGCCCTTGGCACACTGACAACTGAAGGAACACGGGTGGGTTTTAGTCAGTAAAAATCTGACACGCCCTTGCGCTCCACCTTTAGCGGGAGAAGTTATTTGATGATTTCTCACCCTTAAAAAAATATCTGGGTCCTAGCCTATTCCCTAAAATTCTTGGAATCGAGTCCCAGTCTAACCAGACGCGGCTGATTACCAGTATTTTACGTGGAGCAACTACCTATCTGACCTCCACAACCCAGTAACTGGGTAAAGCGCTTATTACAGCACTTGGCTGAATTTAGGCATTTAAATTCAGTCGTTACTGAATTTAGTCAAGTGTAATCGCAGTTAGCAAGCTAGCATCCATAGCTTTTAATGTTGCTTCTGAATTTAGATGACTAGTTAGATGACTAAATTCAGCCAAGTGTAATAAGCCCTTAACACGATACCTCTTGGTAAGACTGGTTGTCAGACTTTCGGGCTTCTGACGACCCGTAAAGACTGACAAAGATCCACAAATGCCAGCCAGGACCAACGGCTTGACGTGCTTTCTGGGGCACGTAGGGGTCTCGGTACGTAAATATGGTCACCCATCCACGAACAGACCGCACCAAGCGTAGCTTAACCTAATCGATTGACCCATGCAGCTATTATTATTTAGCCTCGAGAACCTTATTCTTAAAATGTCCACTTCCATAACAGTATAATTAATATGTGAAGCAAAAACTGTGTACAGACGCCAGCATATCAAGCTACCCGAATCTGTAAATTTCTTTGATAGATTTTCATCTTTATATTATAAGCGTAAGGTTCATGTTCAATTGGGAAATTTTGACAGTTTAGGGTAGCTTCATGTCGTCTGTACTACAGTTTAAGTAAATCAGGCGGTCAGAGTAAGTATCGTCCCGTTGTCCCCGTTAATATAAAAAAAACTGCACTAGAATGCACTGAGGCTGAAATATTTATATATTTTCTCTATTTCTCACAATTTCAGTTTTTATAGTACAGTAATTCTCCTAAATACTCGTAAGCTTACTTATTACTCAAATTCTAATAAAACCATATTTCCTATAAGGTATTTACTACACTGCAGCACGTTTTGTAATTCCGCAGGCGTCAAGAAAAACCCTTAGCGATTGTGAACACGTTCCGTACGTCTGTTTGAAGTCTGTCGCGTTTTGACATAGTTTTTTATAGTTATGTAATATTGTTTCTCTTATAAATTACTGCTGGTGTGCGTGATGGAATTTTTAGGGTTGTATTTTATGTATTTTGTAGTGCTCTGTAGTTCTTAGTTATCTAGTTTTTTTACCTAGATAGTGGGCAGTGGTGGCCCAGTGGTAACTACCGCGACTTACCAGTCGTAGGTCTTGATTTCGAATCCAGGAAGGATCTGTACTTTGTGTATTTCGTTTTATCACCACTGTTCTCAAAACGGTGAAGGAAAACATCGTAAGGAAACTGGCATGCCCTAGAATAAAACATTGCATCTCCCAACCCACACTGAGCCCACATGATGGATAGCAGCCAACTCTTTCTCACCGAGAGTAGGCCTGTGTCCCAGCATTAGGAACAGAGGAAACGGGCATATTTGACATTTTACATCAATTTTAATATCGACTATTTCTAGTGATTCTCATGGAAATCATGTCACTATGTTAAATAGGTTAATTTTATTTATGTAGATTATTTTACATATCGTGAATGAGAGAACGTTGTAGGCCTTACATACTGTAGATTTGTAGACGATTTTCTATTCTGTATTCGTCCACGTACCTGGTACTTACTGACAGGCCTGCACTGTCCTCCCATACATTTTATCTCTGTAATTTGAAAACATTGTTAAAGCCAATTATTTTTAAAAGAGTAACCGTGGTGTTTCTTGCCGGCTCTTCTCCATAGGAAACAACAATTTGGAACCGTGCACCTAGCTTCTTTCATAAGTGCCCATGCAGGTTTATATGAAATAAAAATATTTTTATTTGATTTGGGCATGACCTAGAATGAAAATTTCGAAGACATATGACGTCCATCAACCCACACTAGGCCGCGTTGTAGATAGCCCACCCCTTCTCATGGAGAGGATGCCTTTGCCCCAGCAGTGGTAAAGGAATTTAATAAAAAATCTTAATCATTGAACAGTCAATCAAAAGATTAGCATTATGTTCGTCAATCTATGCTTGGAGTTTCCCTACGTGATCGAATCAGAAATGAAGAGATCCGTAGGAGATCTAAGGTAACCGACATAGCCCGAAGAATTGTCAAACTTAAGTGGCAGTGGGCAGGACACATTGCACGCAGCGCAGAACAGATGGCCGACGGGGCCGAAAAGTTCTGGAGTGGCGACCGTGCACTGAAATACGTAAAAATGGAAGGCCTACCCAAGGTGGACCTTGTTAAGGCCCCAGGAATCCGCTGGATTTGGGAACATAGAACCAAAGTCAAACTTGTTGGTCGTAAGTACGATCCCAGCTAGGTAATTTATTAAATGTATTTAATTTCATCACCACTGCTCTCGAAAAGGTAAAGGAAAGCATCGTGAGGAAACGGGCATGTCCTAGAACCAAAATTTCAAAGACATGTGACGTCCACCAACCCGAACAGGGCCGGCGTTGAGGATAGGCGTCCCTCTCATGGTGAGGAGGTCTTTGTCCAAGCAGTGGAAACATTATAGGGTGATTTCTTTACCCAGGGGATGATTATGACCATCTGCTACAATAATTATTTTTTTTAAACGTGGCCCCACACTAGGAATTTCTCCTGTATTGTGGGTGCGTTTACAAACATTTAAACTCACATACACAAACAGCCAGACCCGGAACAACTACTTGTAGTTCATACAAATATTTGTTCCGTGCGGGAATCGAACCCGCGACACACAGCAGTCAATCGCTCAACCACTGCCATGCCCCAACCGTGCCGTCAAATATGATGAACTCACACAACTCAGTGTGTACAAAGAAAATGACTGAAAAAAAATACCCGAAGAAGGATAAATCTACTAGTACCTATTGGAGCCAGGAAGCATTTTATTATTTATAGCATGTTTTTCATATTTTACGTGTTACGTCAAGAGCTCATACTATGAGTATTAAAAGGAGCAGAATTTTCAGTTTTTCGCTATAAAAGCCCATGGGACAACATGGGTATCTGAAATTCAGGGCGGGTTGGCAAAAATATGGGACACATAGCTACTCTACTATGGCGACATCTACATCGCCACGTGGGAACTACGCATCACTTGACGTCACGCGAAATTCTACATCTCGCAAGCAGTGTTTGTCACGCAACTTGCATAGAGGATAAGTTTATAACCACGCACTGGTTATAAACTTATCCTCTATGCAAATTTTTGTCGGTTATACAAAAAATAATAATCTGCTGTTTCATAGAAACATGCAATACCTACGCGGACAAAATGTATGAAACAGCAGATTTTTTGTGTATAACCGACGAAAAATTTCTGAGCTGGGAGGTCTAAAATGATATGCTAAATGAATGTTTACAGTTTGCGCACTGATAAAAAACTTATCCTGTATATGTGTACAACAACGTCATGACATTAATCGGCGGGCAGTTACCCACAAGACACGACATCCGTCTGGCTGGAGGATCTTCCCTTTTCTATGGAGGTTGAGTGAAGTTTACATATCCTCATATTTTTGGAAATTCGTAGAAAATATCTGAATCATTACAAAAACAGCTGATCGATTAAGGGCATTGACCTTCGCCCGGTCAAAGGTGAATAATGTTTCGCACCTGTCCCAAACGACTTAACAAATCAAATTGAGCAGCAACACAACATCCGTCTATACAACTGACATTGCAAAACCAAACGCGAAACGAATTATGTCATAGCAATATGTCTATGCAAGCAGACATAATCCCTTTTACGTCAACCACCAAATCACATAGCCACCAGTTATGTCCAACCAACCAATTTCAAATCTTCGCACAAAAGTCTTATTCAATTTTCTCAAACGATTCATCATAGTCAAACCAAAAAGCAACGTCCACATCCTTCCTTCAGCGTATTTATTAAATTTTCATTTAATATAAGCTGGCTAAGAGAAAATATTAAAATGTGCACTGGCTAGCATCCAAGTGAATCCATTGTACTATTTGGCGAGCACCCTGCATTGTAAATAGAATAAGGCTCGTTCACATGTCCTATACAGCCAGTGTTGGATATAAAGTTTGGCCAATGTTTGTGGGAAATATTGGTGTTATAAATTAAGTGGTCAAGACGGTGATGATTGTTATAATAGGGGATGATATAACAATGTTTAGCATGTGTTTGTTTTGAAGCTTGATATAATAATCTTTCCGTTTTCGTAACAAGGTTCCGTATCGTGCCGGACGTAAAAGAATAGCACCATTCCATTTCTTACCATGGGTGTCGTAGAAGGCGAATTTACCTACCAGAGAATGGACAGCAGCGATCTCCATGCATTTTACCACCATACTGCGATCGCCAACCTGCCAGATTGCCTGGCAGCAAAACACCCTTTTTGGCAGGCCTATGTCCAGCAGTGGACGTCTTTCGGCTGAAATGATGATGATGATGATAATGATGATGTTGTAATGATACTGAATTTTTAATTGTATTGTTTTTTTATTATTTTTAATGTTATTGAATTTATTGTATCGTGCATGAATGTGATAGTTTATAATTTTAATGAGTTTGTTTTTGGTTTTTGTTTTTATTTATTTGTTATGTATGTTTTCAAACACAATATGAATTGTTCCTGAAATAAATTGAATTGAATTGAATTGATCATAATCACTACTCCGGGTTGTGGC
This sequence comes from Polymixis flavicincta, assembly GCA_949987655.1. NCBI lineage: Eukaryota > Metazoa > Arthropoda > Insecta > Lepidoptera > Noctuidae > Polymixis > Polymixis flavicincta. Next base: position 12,212,707 of record OX465197.1, read on the forward strand.
CTATTAGCAACGGCCCCAACTTACGAATTGTTCGTCGTGGGTTGAAACCCAGTCACCCGAATTACTTTGTGTATATGATTTAATCACCATTGCTCCCAAAACGCTCCAAGAAAACATCGTGAGGAAACCGGCATGTCATAGAACCAAAAATTCGAAGACATGACAACCAACCCGAACTGGGCCCACGTGGTTGATTAGGACAGCCCACTACCTCACGAAGAGAGGAGAACTGTGTCCCAGCAGTGGGAACATTATAGGCTGATTATATAAATACTGCGGATTTTGCATTTGTGTCAGTGACAAGAACATATTATACGGTAGCTCATTTTAACCCAAGAACATGACTACTTAAACCATATCAAGACTATCTCAGATCTCAATGAATCAGCTGTAAAGAACACCTTTTATTATTCATGAGGTACCACGCGTATACATTTGGTAATGTACCCTTGTTTGAATATCAATGTCCATGTCATGTGTTTAAATTGCGATGGTCATGATTTTGAGGACAGTTTGGACGGAATTTCCATATTGACCATGGGTTTTGGTAAGGTTTGCTGAAGAGTGGGATATGAGACTTACATCAGTCTTTTTTTCTACAATGGCAAGGTTTCTGTGATGTATCTGTTGTTACAGATATCCATAGGTCGAAGGCGGTGACTGGTTACCATAAGGCGAGCCAGCTTGTTTGTCCATAAGAAATCAGGGACCTGTTCAATGAAACCGACATTTATTTATGTAGACTCTTTAACCTATTGTGAATGAGAGAACGTTGTAGGTCTTACAGACTAGATTTGTCGATGATTTTCTATTCTGTGTTTTCAGTCCTCTATGTACCTGGTACTTATTGACAGGCCTGCACTGTCCTCCCATACCTGTTATCACTGTAATTTGAATACATTTTAAAATCCAATTATTTTGAAAAGACTAACCGTGGAGTTTCTTGCCGGCTCTTCTCCATAATTTTGGAACCGTGCACCTAGCTTCTGACGTTTCATAAGTACCCATGCAGGTTTATGTCAAATGTTTTTTTTATTTATTTTTTTGACAGGCAACGTTTTCACACGTTCTTTATTTAGAAGAGGAGCCTGTGGCTAAGTTATAATACACGCACGGTTCGATCGATGAAGTTAAGCTACGCTTGCCGAGGTTTGCCCATGGATGGGTGACCATGTTTACATACCAAGACCCGTCGGTGCCTCACAAAGTACGTTAAGGCATTAGTCCCGGAACTGTTATTTGTACATCTTTGACGGTCGTTACTCGTAATCAGTAGCCTGAAATTCTGATAACAAGCCTTACCAAGAGGTTTCGTATTAACCCAGTTACTGGGTTATACAGGGTAAGTTTTTATCCAGTGTGCAAACTTTAACCATGAATTCAGCATATTATTTTAGAACTCCTAGCGCAGAAATTTTTCGCCGGTTGTACAAAAAAAAATCTGCTGTTTCATAGAAAAGTGCAATACCTACGCGGTCAAAATGTATGAAACAGCTGTTTTTTTTTTTTTGTGTATCCGGTTTAGAATGATATGCTGAATTCATGGTTACAATTTGCGCACTGGATAAAAACTTTTCCTGTATTCAGCTGAATCCGGTTAAACTGGAAGCTGGCCCCGACATATTTGGGAAATGGCTAGGCTAGGCTTTCGAGTCAAATATACTGATCTGCCACAAAAATTAGAAAAAAAAAGTATTTATTGGACTCGCACAAGATTGTCACAAACTTAACTACAATACAATACAATCTATCTATTTAAATAAAAAGAAAAGTCCTGACTGACTGACTCATCAACGCCCAGCCCAAACCCTTGGACCTAGAAAGCTGAAATTTTGCACAGAGGTTCCCTTTTTAATATAGACACGGAATAAGGAAGGATTTATCGAAATTCAACACCTAAGGGAGTTAAAGGATAATAGGGATGAAAGTTCCACGCGGGCGAAGCCGCTGGCAAAAGTTAGTTATTAATAATAAAAATGAACTGTGAGATAAAATCACCACTGACTGGGACCCATTAAATGGGATGCACTAAGGTAGCCCACAAAATAATATGGTTGCCAACCGTACTCTAAAATTGTGTATTATACTTGTATATACTCTTTGTCAGGTGGGTGTGCCTACTCCATAATCTATAACACTAATAGAGTACGCCAAAATACTATTTTTTCATAAACTGACTTTTTTGAGGCAAGTAAGTACCTAAGTTAAAAAATTATTTGCATAGATTGCAGGTACAGTAAATAAAACGACAGTTAAAATATGGACGTCGTGATCCTTGTACAATCTACCTTATAATAGGCATGCAACATTACTATATAAAAACTTTTTTCAAAAAAATAACAACCGACTTCCAAAAAAACACTACAAAGTGCAAAATAACTTTCATTTCGGAAGGCGGTGACTTTGGATATGTATTTTATTAATTTCTTGTCACCGCCTTCCGAAATGAAAGTTATTTTGCACTTTGTAGTATTTTTTAGGAAGTCGGTTGTTATTTTTTTGAAAAAAGTTTTTATTTTTCACTTTTTAGTTACCTACCCCACACCAATTCGAAATTTCATCATCCTTGGGGTCAAAACAATGCATACTTATGCGATAGCAACATTTGCGGTCGATTTGCTGCAATTTTTTGAAGAGTTCCGTTGTCTGTCTCCGAAACGCATCATCAGATCTATATGAAATTTTAATGGGACCATTTCGGAGTAAACCCCTTTCGAACATAAAAATTATTATTATTTGAAATAATTTTGCAAATCCGTCAATATACGACGGAGTTATGCCCGAACATACACAAAAAAATAATATATAAACGTGTCGAATTGATAACCTCCTTCTTTTTGAAGTCGGTTAAAAATGGGAGATTTTTTAGATAGGTATTACATTTCAACAATAATCGGCATAGTACATATATATATAATAAACATTAATTAAAATATCTGCAATACGATACAAATAAAATTAATTAATCAAAACAATGTCATAATTCAACCAGCCAACGGTGCTCAAAAATAGTGTACCTCTCTCTTTTTCTGGTGGCTGTACCTACTCCATAATATATAACACTAATGAGCAGGTACGCCAAAATACTGCTTTTCATAAACTGACTTTTAGATACTTGACTATTTGTTAGTCATGAATGTGAAGTGGCGAAAAGAGAGGCAGGCTTTATAAATAATGATTAAAATGAACTCCTGATCTTATATTAAAGTAGAATTAGAATATTCGGAGTCATACAATTCTTGTAAAATCAATAAAAATATTATGTACCTACCGCAAGTGCTAGAAAATGCATATTAAAGAGAAATTCATAGAGGTACTCTATTTTGTTAATCTGTACTCTTTATTTACTCTATCTGAAATCATAAATACTCTACTTCTTCTAGAAAAAGTTGGCAGCCCTAGTCGTGTTATACGTTACTACGTAACTTCTACAGTTATCAAGCATCGTTTTCAACAATCACTCGAACTGTTTAAAGTTCGTGACGTATGCAGATCATGTCCACACTCAACTGTTGCTAAGTGAATGAGGAACCGTCTCCCAATTATGACACTCACGTAATTCTGTGACATTCAATCGAAACCGTGGAGTTGGTGACGAAAATACACCTTCTGGTGTACGTTAACGACTAATATTGTGCATATAAGTGGCTGATTTGTGATGAATTATTGAGAAGGAGGAGGGAAGGCCCTCCTTGTGAGGGCCTCAGGAGTCCGCTGGATGTAGGGAGCACAGAACCGGTCGAAGTGGTGGTTTGGGGAGGCCTACGTCCAGCAGTTGCTGTCTTTCGGCTGAAATGATGATGATGATGATGATTATGATTAAGAATTATACCAACTTGACCATTTAGATAACACACAGTGGCTATGGCGGTCTGCCCGGCTCGGGCGGACACCGCCCGGCGCGTTGTGTTCCACACGCGCCTCAAAGAGATGTCAGCACAATGTGATGGGGCCCGCAAGGGCCGATGCCTGCCAGGGGTGCGGGTTTGTTCGAAAAAGGCATACAGGCTACTGAGGGAACATGGGTGAGTTTTAGTCAGTAAAAGTCTGGCACGCCCTCCTGCTCCACCCAGAGCGGGAGAAGCTATTTGATGATTTCCCACCCAAAAAAGAAACCATTTAGATAATAGCCCAATAAATAGCCTTCAATCAACCCTTGCGGCTGTAATTTTTTTGCACCGTCTGTGATGCCCAAAATTACAAAGCATCTGTAGATTGCAATTTAACTTTGTACGAATATTGAACCGGATAGTTCCTGCCCAATTTACCTGGAAATATCCTCAGTTTATAAGTAGCCATGAAATTGAGGTCAGTTTCCTTAAATATATGACTCATTATTAAAGTAAGGCCTAAGGATAAATTTGCATAGGACCTCGAGGAGCGGGCGAGTCCTCAAAGTGAACGATTTGCTTTTTCCGTTTGAATTTGGTAGTTGCATCTTTTAATATGAGTGCCCGGAGTATGAGAACCAATCTTACCGAGGGATATCGTGTTACTGAGTAACTGGGCAGTCAGAGAGGGAGTCGCTCTTTGTAAAATACTGCATTCAGCGGCATCCAGTTAGACTAGAAGCCGACCCCTATATAGTAGTGAACAGGCAGGCAGATATTGATGATGTCCTTTTACTTTGAAGGTAGGTAAATACTTAGTATGTTGAAAAATCTTAACTTGAAAAAAAATGTTTTTGAATAAAAAAAGGAATATTTTAATTTTAGAACGATTGGCAAAGTTATCTTAGTGTGAAGTGCGAAGGTCCCTCCTTTTTGTCGTAAATATGAAGCCAACATCCAACATTGGTCTTATTTATGTCCAACATTGGATATTGGCCCCAAGATGTAGAACCAACTCAATTCAAAGGTCTGAATAAGAGATATGCTATTTTTAGATCGAAAGGGCATTCCATGAATTCTATGGAATAGTTTAAGGTGCCGTTTTTCAGTCTTCTTCGTCTTGCGTATCTATCTCACTTGTATTGGAGTTTTAAGTGGGTATTCTTATACATATATTACTTAGGTTATTGTTCGTGATATAATGTTTGTATAGTAAGTAAACTCAACCGACTTAGATTTATGCATGACAGACTGGTATTCTTTCGTGATTCAGAACTCAATTAAAATTGGTTGTGTGCTTATCTAAGTCTTTTGGAAGATTGTAGGTTTTCCATATCGGATGTTTATTTATCGTCTACAAACAAGTTTATTCGTAGTCTTTTGTTCATTATTGGTGGTGAACAACACGTCGACCCTCCAGATGTAAAGTGTTTAGCGCCTATAGATTTATTGGTGGCAAAAAGCAGATTGGCCATTTTGGGGTTGATTAAAGTTAAGAGATTTTTAAACGTCAAAAATGTATGGTTAAATAGTCAATCATTACATAACTTTAAGAAACGTTTATAAATAAATACTAATTCTCAAAAACAAAACACAATTAAATTCCTAACTCATCTAAACTTTTTCACAAATTTAAAAATGGCGTCGAAAAATTCATCCGCATAGCTGTCGACTTGTAATGCTCCCAAGAGACTGGCAACATTACCATGTTGTATGGCAATGCTAAGCCACTGGCCAAGGTAGAAACCAGCCCTTGGGTCACGGGAAGTGTCAACCAGCCTTTTCGAGATTTCCTTGAAGAGACCATAAGCACTCCGACTAAATAAATGGGTTAATGTTTAGTAGTCATCGCCTAACTATGGATCCTATATGCAATAATAGAAGCATCGCTGGTGCAGTGCTATTCCAGATACATATTCTAAATTTCCTGCTCATCGACACCTGCCAAGCCTCTTCACAACTTTGTTGGGGTCGGCTTCCAGTAGGTATTAATGGATGCTGCTAGCAGCAAAAAGGTTAAAAATCTAATCAAAAATCATTCATTCAAACTAGGCTGAGAGTCAGAACTTTTTGAACGTCAAAATTTCGTAAGATAGTCCCCCAAAAACGCCCGCTCTTACCACTTCCTTCCTTTAGCTGCGAAGAAACGGCGCAACAAATTCCCCAGAACTTACAATAATTTTTAAGAACTGCCCCGGGCAGATTCCCCCTTTTTCTTAGATTAGACCTTCGCGAAAACATATCTACCTAAAAGCGTTAATCCAGCGCAGTCTGGCAACGGCAACGTCGCATTTCAAGTGTTTTTCGTGATTATCTAATTAAGTTTAAAATCAAATTACATTTTTTTTTTTCAGCCAACAATTTTGGTGTTTTCATATAAAAACCGCAATATTGTCAATTATTTTCTATTTCCAGTAATTATTACGATTAAATATTTTTTGTTAAAAATTATTAGTATTACAAATACCAACAATCTTGTGCTTGACTGACAAAAAAATTACGAAATAAGTACTAATAGAAATGCGACGTTGTCAGCCTTCGCGGGATGTTTGCTCGTAAGCAAATAATTAGCACACAATAGCTTTCCATAGCCCCATGGCCTAAAATAGTAATTAAATTAGCGAATCTCGTAGATTTATGTAACCAAAGGTTTTTTTTCTATCGCTCATTGACGGTCTGCCCACGCGTCGATATTGACCTGCACAAGACTCGCATTATAATTGTGACCCTGGGTTTGTGGCTCCAAACGTTTAGCTCATCGGTGGGACATTGTCAAGAACAGTTTGTGGAGACTTCTTTTTTTACCGACGAAAAAAAATGGAAGTGGTTCTCAAATCGACACGTAAGTACATAATATATAGAATTATTTTATGTATTACTACTACTAGGACTACTCAGTGAAAAGTTACGCATGGTTTTTTTTTTTTTTTTTTTTTTTTTTTTTTGGGGTGGGAAATCATCAAATAACTTCTCCCACTCTGGGTGGAGCAGGAGGGCGTGTCAGACTTTTACTGACTAAAACCCACCCGTGTTCCTTCAGTAGCCCTTAAGCCAGGGGCTGTGGTGTCTCTTTCGAACAAACCCGCACCCCTGGCAGGCATCGGCCCTTGCGGGCCCCATCATTTTTTGTGCTGACATCTCTTTGAGGCGCGCGTGGAACACAACGCGCCGTCGACTTGGGCTTGGTCCTTACCGGACAGCGAGCTACCCATTACTCGCCGTCCGCAAGCCCATGCCTACGGTGGCCGGAAATCGGAAGTTACGCATGGTCATGCGTAACTTTTCACTGAGTGGTCCAACTTTGAAAATTCTTTTTTTGTTGGAAAGTACCTATATATTTGAAGTTGATACCATTCAAAATTTAAAAACACATCAAATTTATAAGTTGTTGAGTTTCCAAATAAATAAATTTTTGGTTCTAGGACATGCCGGTTTCCTGACGATGTTTTCCTTCACCGTTTTGAGATGAAATAATTTACACAAAGTAAAGCGCCTGTCTTGGTTCGAACCTACGCCCTACAATTCGTAAGTCGCGGCAGTTACCACTGGGCCATCGCTGCTCTTATAATACCTACACACCACACTAGTATTTAATATTTTTTTCCCCACTACAATTTAATCGTGTGGTGTACCGTGTGGTGCCGGACGGAAAGAATAGCACCATCCCATCTCTTCCCGTGGGTGTCGTAGGAGGCGACTAAGGGACTTACTAGAGTTCAGTGTTCTCTATGCATTTTACCACCATACTGCGATCACCAACCCTTCTGCCAAGCGTGGCGATTATGGCAAAACCCTCCTTTTTAGGGGAGGCTTATGTGCAGCAGTGGACGTATTTCGGCTGAAATGATGATGATGATGATAATTTAACCATCATCATTACTACGTGAGATTGTCAGCAACGCCAAGGCGCTGCTGGCCTTTCTCGAGGAGCTGGGGTGGATCGAAGGACCGATTCTCCCCACCGTACGCAAAATACGCGCTTCGACGTGGAGTCACAAAATAAAGAGAGTACAGAAGGCAATCACATGTATGTACTTCGATTTTCATACCTACGCTCGGCAGTCGCGCTAGGGTTGTCAACTTTGGCTTATGCACAAAAAACTATCGTGGTAGTGGCACTCGTATTTAGGTCTTTGCCATGATCACAGATAATCTCAACTCTAATAGTTATGATCGGCAGCGGGCGGCTAGGCGGATAGCCTGGCCGGCTCGCCGACCAGTTCTATCTTAACTATTTATAATGAAATGAGCGTATTTTTTAGCTTATAAGTACTACAATAAATACCTAATATAAATTGTAAAAATACTACAAGGCTACAAAGTCATTTTCGCTTACCCACAACTGACTAGTTATTCTGTGTTACGTTAAAATTCTCACATCTCTGGTCAACTAAACAACTGGTAGCTTAAAAAAAGACAATTCACAGTTTAATGTTGAATTTAAACAACCGTCCACTGAACAGTTATAGTAACGTTTTTTGTTGCTCCATTTTTGCATTTCACAGACGCGTGTCTCAGGGGATGGCACTCGCGCGCGTACTGGTCCCAACCGGTCCGAGATATCGTGTCCATGAGCGGTATCTATGTGTGCGTTGCTCGAGCGCACTTTGTATGCAGATTGCCTTCTGTACGCTCTGTATTTTGTGGTGGAGTTGCGGGCAACAGCCCGTGTTACCTATTACCTAATCATCATCATTTCAGCCGAAAGACGTCCACTGCTGGACATAAGCCTCCCCCAAAAGAGGGGGTTTCACAATAAGTATGGTGGTAAAATGCATAGAGAATGCTGCTGCCCATTATCTAGTAAGTCCCTTAGTCGCGTTCTACGACTCCCGCGGGAAGAAATGGGATGGTGATATTCTTTTACGTCCGGCACCACACGGAACTATAAACTATAATTTACTATGGTCTAATTGGTTAAGGGGCGTGTCTAAGCTGAGTGACGGCGATGAGTCACTATTTTCTAAACACGAATAGACAATAGTTATTAAATAAAAAAAGCACAACTATTTTAATATTTATTTTCCATAATATCAAAGACGACGTTGACTTCGCGATCTTCACTCCTCGGGGGCAGGTCGATACTGGCAGGTTTCGACCAGGCGCCCTCGACATCAACGGGTTTCTCCTGACCTGTTAGAAAGGCAAAGAACGAATCTTCTTTTACCCTGAAACAAGGTGGCACAATAACCAAGACCGATGGTGTAGACTACCTACTTAATGTACTATATGATAGGACATGTGTCGCGACATTTGTCGCATCTACTATTAGAGCGTTACAGAGATAGAAAAAACAAAAAGAAAAAAAAAGTAGCATTTAATTTTAACATTAAAAACAACAAAAAAAAGAGCAAGAAAATATTTTAGACGGCAAAAATAGTGAAAAGTTTAATTTAAAATTAGTAATAAAAACAACTAAAATTTAAAAATTAGAACCTGTGCGAGGCCCTAAAGGCTTCTATCTCAGCATAACGCTACGATATTTAAAAAATAAAAACCGCAGCGCTGAAATTCTGATTTTTCCGCTGTGATACACACACCAGTCCGTCCTGTTAGAATTTCAGCACTGCAGTTTTTATTTTTTACGGACAAAATATACCTTATTGGGATTTAGAGATATAAAAGAACAATAATTTACAAGTGGCAAAAAAACACAAATAAGTACAATGAATATTAGGCGTTAGGCATCGTCCAAAACAAACCGATCGTCGTGCAAACACGCGCATTTTTTTATTTTGGCGAAAAGCTTGTTTGCGGCGACAGAAGGCGTCTTCCGTTTTACTAACAAATGAGTGACATCTGAACGCGACAATCGCGAATACGCGCGAACGATCATTTTGGTTAGGGGTACTCTTTGTTTTTAATAAGTACACATATCTACAAATCATTGGGCAGTTCAAATTGTAGTTACTTAATTATTTGAATACGTAAACTCAAAATTCTAATAAAAATCTTTTCCATTTGACAATTTGAGGAAAAAACGTTTACGAAAGTTGTGGTTATAAAATGACGGTTACTATTTCTTCAGATACTTATGGAATAGACCACAACACACCAATTCTCCCTAGACCCCGTTGATTAAATCATATTATCCAAACAAATGGAAGCAAGGACAGTATAAATTATTTCTGCCAATCTTTATAGGACATGACTTGTATGCAAGCCAACTTAACGATGATGTCAACTTTAGCAAATACGCCTCAATGCCAAGTCTTACCTAAATGGTTTTGTATTTAATACAAATATGTAAGGGTATGTGATAACACGGGTCGGCACGATTCGGCACAGCCAGGCGGCAATAGCTAAATTACTAAGGTTAAAACAATAACTGTTTACGTTATTTTTCGTACAGATAGTATTTCCAAACTTCAGTACACGTTACATTCATGACTATTCTAGAAGGTGACCTCATTCTTTTTTCCGTGCGAGGAAATGAGTATACGCGTCCTACCTTCGGTTGTTTGGTCTGATTTTGGTTCAACTTACGTGCCGTGATCTATAACCACTTAAGGGCACACTTTGCGCGGGCTCGAACTCACTGGTGGGCCTGGCTAAAAATCACGCTGTCTCACCAGGCTTCGTACCCGACAGAGATAGTATCAGTGGTGAGCAGTTAGACTCTAGTCTACACGCACAACGTTATTGAGTGAGATGCAGGAGCATTTTTGGCAAAAAAATCGCGAAAAAATTAAGAAAAGTCCTTCAGAAGATCGGGTTTTATGAAAAAACCACTGCATAAATCAATGACCAATAAAGTTTATTGAACTTATTGTTAATTGAACTTTGTCGGTACCGTCTTGGTTTTCGAGATTTTACACTCCTTTTATTACTTAAACACGCTCAAAGTTAGGTCAAATTAGCAAGAAAAACGAATCTTTGTTGGCTCATAACTTTTTAATAGCTTTTTATTTTAGTATTCTGTTTCCGTACAGACAATAATAATAACGAGACAAAACCATACCATGTTTAATTTTTGATGTACATAGTCAGACAGTGGAGAAAAACCCTCCCGAAGTTTGTATGGAAAAAATGTGGACAAGTGTCACCTTAACACCTAAGGGTGGGTTAAAAAAAAAAAAAAAAAAAAAGGGTGGGTTCCCGCATTGTCTTTTGCCTCCAAGCCGACAACGTAGCGGCCCAATAGTAGGTTACGGTGAGGTGCACAACAACTGAGGAGAGCCGCGATATCGAATGAGAGGCATCGTGGCTGAGGGTTACAGGCTGCGGCGGAGGAGGAGTGCTGGTACTTCTGAGTAGCGCTCTTCCCTTCCGTGGCCTTGATGTGGGGCTGCGGACGCGGAGGGGCCGCAGGGGAGGAGGAGTGTCAGTATTGCGTTGGCCGCTCTCCCTATCCCCTCCATATCCCTATTCACTGTGCTGACCCGTCGTGGGGGGATCAAGGATGCCAGGACACGGGGTCGTCTGGGGCCCTTATGCTATTTGTTTCCTGGGGTGGTCATGGCGTGCCATGTGGCCAGGTGCACCGGTAATATTGGTTATTCCCTCCGAGGAGGGTCCGGTGACGGGCAGCCGCGGCGGGCTCGCGGATGGCTTGCGCGTTTCTGTGTTCCCGCCTCAACCGGCACTGGAGGACATTGTGGAGTTTTAGTGGGTTACGGTCCCACATAACTGCACTATCTCCCCGTGGTAGCGTAGTAGGCATTTCTCCACGTTAAACCAACAAAAAAAAGATTGCCCGGGTCGACGGCGCGTTGTGTTCCACGCGCGCCGTCTGAGATGTCAGAAACAACTGATGGGGTCTGCAAGGGCCGATGCCTGCCAGGGGTGCGGGTTGTTCGAAAGAGATACCGTTGCCCCTTGCACACAGGCGACTGAAGGGGAAAAAAAAACAGGGTGAAACAGCAATTACGTATTTGTACCACTTACTCTACTACACTGTCCACTCGATCATCGTCGACTTCACTGGCCTGAAAAAATACATAATAGGTTAGGTTAGGACTGAGCTTAAGCTGCTAAGTGTACAGTTGCCAGCAGGTCAAGCTATCCCAAACTGTCAAATTTTCCCAATTGAACATAAACCTTATTCCTTTGGATTAAAGTTGAAAAACTATAAAAGAAATTTGACAGATTAGAGTAGCTTGATGTGCTGGCCTCTGTACATAATACTTCCTCTCGTAATTAAAAACGTTCAAAATCTAGTCGAAGTCTCACTTCGGCACAATCAAATGTCAAAAATGTAGGGAGACTCGAGGTATTTTCGACAAATTGAGACTGAGATCAAACAGTGGAAGTTCTAAAAATTACGAGAATAGTGCCTCAGGGGGCCTAGTCTGTAACTCGATACGGGTCCGTCCGAAATTAGTTTGAAACTTCTCAGTGAATCCTACAGCCGATTAACTAACATTTTTGGACGGACAAAAACATATCGGGAGTAGGGACAGCTGTCAAATTGTGTTGACATTCATTCTTAGTTCCGGCTCCAAACTTATCTTCTGGCCGTAAGTGATACGGAGTTGGAAACGCCCGTTACTGCAACCGAAACAACGGAATTCGGGCTTAGAGAGTAGGCCCCCATGGTCTGTGCCCAGCGCAGAAGTGGGGACATTGATTGATTGATTGATTTAAGGCACAACGCAATGGCGGGGAAACTATGTATACACGAATACTACAATGCTTTATATTCTCAAATTTTTTTCCAAATAAAAGAAACAACCGACTTCCGAAATTAAAGTTATTTTTCACTTTGTAGTTTTTTCGGAAGTCGACTGTTTTCTTTTGTAGTTTTTTATTTTTTATTTTTAGCACCTAGCCCACACCAATTCGAAATTTCATCATCCTTATAGGATCAAAACAATGCATATTTATGCGATAGCCAGCAATCGCGATTGATTTGCATTCATTTTTTTAAGAGTTCCGTTGTCTGTCTCCGAAACGCATCATCAGATCTAGATGAAATTTAAATGGGACTATTTCGGAATAAACTCCTTTCAAACAAAAAAGGATTTTTGCAAATTCGTCTATATATGACGGAGTTATGCCTGGACATACATAAAAAACATATAGAACTGATAGCCTCCTTCTTTTTGAAGTCGGTTAAAAATGTGTCTGCTCAACAACGTAAATAACGTAATAAATATTTTTTTTAAATGTCAAAATTACAGCTTTTCTTACTGGTAGCGTGTTACGCAAGTTGGACTGTTCTGTAAAATCCTCACCGTGAAAACTTAGGTGAAGTAAAAACCAGATAGAGCTGACATTTCCTAGCCGACTGATCCTGGGGTCCTATTAAGCACGAAACCCGTAATCACTGTCGATGTTACGGGCGTTTCCTACTCCGTACTCCGTCCTACTATAATTACTATGGGGTCGAAACTAAGAATGAATTATTACACGATTTGACAGTTGTCCCTACTCCCTATATGGTTTCATCATCATCATCATCATTTCAGCCGAAAGACGTCCACTGTGGGTTCTGTACTTCCCACATTCAGCGGACTCCTGCGGCCCTCACAAGGTCATCGGTCCACCTTGGTGGAGGCCTTCCAACTTTACGTCTTACGCGGTCACCACTCCAGAACTTTTCGGCCCCATCGGCCATCTGTTCTGCGAGTAATGTGCCCTGCCCACTGCCACTTAAGTTTGCCAATTCTTCGGGCTATGTCGGTTACCTTGGTTTTCCTGCGGATCTCTTCATTCCTGATTCGATCACGCACGTTTTACCCGTCATAAAAAGATAATTAATCAGCTGTAAGAGTTACACCGAAGTTTCGAACTATTTACGGACGGGCCCATTATTTCGTTGACAGAGTTAGAGAGTAGCCCCCCTGATCAGAAGAAATGCCGAAACTAGGTCATGGTCTCTTTTGAAGTCCAAATATTATATTATTTTTAGAAATGTGAGTCTAACTATGCAGGACTTAGCCTGGAAGGGATTTTTAAAGAAAGAGCCTTTACTGCTTTGAGCTGACATGTCCCAAGAGACGGCATGTATGTATTAGTACCATCGCGTAGCTCAAACCTATTTTATATCGCCTCACAAGACGGTACCAGATCAGCAGGACCTTTACGTCTGCAGGAAATGTGCTCTTTGAATGCACAGTCGTCACCAGAAACCCTCGAGGCAGGCCAGCAGATCTAATTAAATTCACAAGTCACCACCGATCGACTGACGCCATGGCACACGTACAATGGTCCATCTGTAGGAAGTAAACTAAACCCTATAACATAGAAAACAGACGTCATATTTACCTGAAGACTAGTAATTTCGCTGTCTGTGTTGACCATCTGGTCAGACAGGTACTGAGTGACATGGTCCTCTCGATCAACTATATCTATCTCATCATGAATCTGGCGCTTCTCATCTCCAAGCAAGTCATGCCCTGACGTGTTAACCCCTGGAGCGCTACTCGGTAGTGCATTAGGCTGGGACAGATTACGTGCTGTAGAATGGTTCCCTGGTTTTTCTGTAAAAAATATTTTTTTCCAGATTTAATTATATAATTAATTTCTGTCTTAACACTGTTACAAAACCTAATACAGTATTATTATTTGAAGTCATAATTGATATAATTATGTAAGTGATATATACAAAGCAATCCTACTAATAGACTAGACAAACTAGCTTCCACAGGCGGCTTCGCCCGCGTGGAAGTTGGAAACTATCCCGCGACAACGTACTACCGGGATAAAAAGTTAGATTATTGCCTAAATGAACACATAGGACTAGACTTTTATCCCGGAAGTACGTTCCCGTGGAATAATATGCGACCTCCACGCGGAGTAGCTGCCGGCAAAAGCTAGTCTATACTAATATTATAAAGAGGAAAGATTTGATTGTTTGTTTGCATTGAATAGGCTCCGAAACTACTGAACCGATTTGAAAAAAATTGATAACTAAATAAAAGTGCCATCATATTCTACCTAGCCTTTTCCTAACTATGTAGGGGTCGGCTTCCAGTCTAACCGGATGCAACTGACTACTAGCATTTTATATGGAGCGACTGCCTATCTGACCTCCATAACCCAGTTACTGGGTAATACGATACCCCATGGTAAAGCCTGGCTGTCAGACTTTCGGGCTTCTGACAACCTGTACCTAATGTCAAAGATCTACGAATGACAAGCGGGACCAATGGCTTCTTGGTATGTCAAGATGGTCACCCATCCACGGACCAACCGCGGCAAGTGTAGCTTAACCTGATCGTTCGACCCGCGTATCTGTAATAATACTTAGCCACAGCCCCTAAATAAGAGTGTATTATTTGAAAAATTCGTCAGCTCGACAGGATAAATATTGCAGTAAATATTTCTGACTTGTCGATATGAGTGACGAGAATAGATAAAAGAAGAAATCTATACTAATAACCGGACGTAACCGGATAAAAAAAGGTAAAAATTGTAAGTTTGTATGTAGGATACGAACCAACAACACGTCTGGTTGTATGTCTGAATTCACTATGTCTTGGTCCGAAGTGATCTTCCCCTTCAACATAATTTCGCTTCTGGATATCCCTCGTGTGGTCGTAACTGCCCAACTGTTCTGTAAAATCTGGAGTCATATCATCCTCGCTGAATATTTTGGCGACGTGTCCTGGCTGCAATGTTAAAAAAATACATTATTATCATACGCCTGCAACAGTCCACTGCTGGACATATGTCTCTCCTATTACATGCTATTCAGCTCGATAATCGACAACTCTTATCCAGCTGCTACCAGCCACCCTGCGAAGATCGTCGCTTCAACTAGCCAGAAGGCTTCAGAAATCATGGCATTGGTATAACCTTTTATAACAAGCTTCCCTCTTCTTTGTTAAATTTACATTTTAGCGTTTAAAGCTAAAGTAAAATCCTACCGTTGTTCTAAGGCATACTATTCTATTAACGGCTACTTAAACGATAAGAATAGTTGGTCGCTGTGATTCATCATTTCAGCCGGAAGACGTCCACTGTTGGACATGGGCCTCCCCCAATTTAGGGGGGGATTGCCATAATCGCCACGCTTGGCAGGCGGGTTGGCAATTGCAGTATGGTGGTAAAATGCATAGAGAACGCTGCTGCCCATTCTCTAGTAAGTCCCTTAGTCGCCTCCTACGACACCCACGGGAAGAGATGGGATGATGCTATTCTTTTACGTCCGGCACCACACGCTGTGATTAAATCAAGACAATGTTTGTGTTCTTTCACCAGAATGAGCTTACCTACTCACATGTTGTATGAGTTACAATCATATAATGGTTTATTTTATTAGACTCAATAAATAATTGTTTTATTTTATTTTTGTACAGAATCAATTTCTTCTAACTTAACAGACAGCTGTGCTGCTGGGGAGTTTGTTGCGCCACTTCTTCTTCCCAGCTAAAGCAATAGGGTGAAGGGCGGGCGTTATTGGGGGACTGTCTTATGTAATTTTAACCTTGAAAAAGTGCTTACTCTCAGCCTAGTTTGAATGAATGACTTTTTGATTTTGATTTCATGTGCTGCAATCATGGTAAAAGTTTGGGCATCGATGTCCCTGCCATACTGTATTACGTTAACATGTTGCAACAACAACATAAATAATTGATATTCACAGTTTACACACACACAAACACACATAAACACTCATACCAGCACCCCTTAATAAATGATTTTGTATTGTTTGTTATTCTTGGCTTTAATGGTAATTTAGTTTTTGCGCTAATTTTATTTTATTTTAACGTTGAAGTATATTGTTTTCGATCCAATTCTATTTGTCTTATTCTTGATTTTATTCTAATTTAGTTTTTTGATTTAATGAGATTGTTTAATTCTCATTATTTTTAGTAGGTGCGTAATGAACTTAATTTGAAGTAACGTAATTAAATCACTGTTTGCTGCATAAAATCTGCTTGATTGTAACCTAAATGGAAGAAGTGACTGACTACTGAAATACAGGTAATTTGACCTAGCTTTGGAGTCTGGTTCTCATATTATTCTGTAACCTGTTGTTTATGGCAATAAATAATAATAATTATTATTATGACCTATTATTATTATTACCCAGCCTGAGGGCTTCTGAAATCATGGTGCTTTCCATCCTTTATTACGTTAACATGTTTACATTAATTATATCGATCATTCATTGAATCAATCAAAGATAGGTACTTTCATGAGTAAAACAATTGAATGTCAATATTTACGTATCTAGTCAGCACTGATGATGAAATTCAATTGTTTCATGAGTTTTTATTATTTTTGTTTTTTATTATTATCACAGAATTTAGCATATAATGGAGCTACACCACTGACTTACGAATTGCAAAAAAACGTAAGAAAAGTTCAATTTCGCGTCTTAAGGGGAATCTAGTCGCAGGCTCGAACTCGTTAGTGGGCCTGGATAAAAAGCACGCTGTCTCTCCAGGCATCGTGTCCGACAGAGGTAGTACCCGTGATGAGCAAGTAGACGTTAGTATACACGCATAAGGTTATTGAGTGAGATTCAGGATCATTTATAGTGAAACAGGCGCGCAAAAATGAAGAAAAGTCCTTCGGAAGATCGGGTTTTATGAAAAAACCACTGCATAAACCAATGAAGTTTATTGAACTTTACGATATTTGAGCTTTGTCGATACCTTGGAGATGATGAGACTTGATTTGGAGATTTTACACTTCTTTTATTACTTAAACACGCCCAAAGTTAGGTTAAATTAGCAAGAAAAACGAATCTCTGTGGGCTCCTAACTTTTTAATGGCTTTTTATTTTAGTATTCTGTTTCCGTACAGACAATATTAATAATGAGACAAAAACGTATCATATTTAGTTTTCATTTACTTTGTCGAACAGTGGAGTAATACACTCCCAAAGTTTGTATGGAACAAATGTCGACAAGATTTACCTTAAGCGTGGTTGCGAGTCGCTTGGACTATGTATACGTAGGTCACTGTTGTGCCGTCTCTAGTGGGATGTCTCAACGGTGACCAACCGTTGTTTCTTGTATTATTTTCCTTGTTTTGTGTACAGTCTGTGCTTACTAACATAGTTGTAAGTTTTACTAACAATGCTATTGAATCTAGATTACTCCAATAAAGAAATGTTCTATTATATTTCTATAGCGCTTCCTCCTTAATTTAAAGCGACAGTTAAAAGTGACTTACATCAAATTTTTCTTCATTCAATGCTCTGGAATGCACGACATTACATCGCACCAGTACAGCAGCGACCATTAGCATTGCGAACTAAACAGAAAAGGTAATTAATAGATTGTATTAGTAATTGGTTGATCCCATTGCAGGGACACAGGCCGTCTCTTCGAGAACCTGTGAGCTACAATCTACCTCGCGAGTCCAGTACGTGCGGGTTGGTAAATGCCACATGTCTTCGGATTTTCGGTTCTAGGACATGCCGGTTTCCTCACGATGTTTTCCTTCACCGTTTTGAGAGCAGTGGTGATGAAATAATTTACACAAAGTAAAGCGTCTCTCTGGGTTCGTACCTACGACCCATACCACTGGGCCACCACTGCTCTCCCATCCTAATCTCCCGGGCCAAGTGCGGGTTGGTAGATGTCACATGTCTTCGGATTTTCGGTTCTAGGACATGCCGGTTTCCCCACGATGTTTTCCTTCACCGTTTTGAGAGCAATGGTGATGAAATAATTTACACAAAGTAAAGCGTCTCTCTGGGTTCGAACCCACGACCCATACCACTGGGCCACCACTGCTCTCCCATCCTAATCTCCCGGGCCAAGTGCGGGTTGGTAGATGTCACATGTCTTTGACTTATTCTTTCTAGGATATCGGGCCGGGTTCGTCACGACGTTTTTGTTACATTAGTCCATTATTGGTGTCGTTGAAGTTTGTGATATTTCAAGATGATTATTTCGAATACAGACATAACTACGGCGTGTATCAGAAAGATGGAGTGTAGTAAAACCATCAAATTGAATAACTTTCTGCATGAGACCAATATCGTAATAGCGAAAAAAATATTGTCAGCTGTATATTCGGGTCAAGAAATCAGACCTACCCAAGTGTGCGATTGATGAGGAAAAATTATCCAAAGTCCCATATAAAACTTCAGTCCTATAATATTCTTCATTATATTCAACGTGTAACGAAAAAGGTATATAGGTACATACCAAGGGCACGGCTTCTTTGGATGATATCAAACGAAAATGGAAGGGTTTTTTAATCCTATCTCTACATGTTCGGTACTCATGATAATTTTTAATACATTGATACCAGTAACCGAACTTTTCAAATTAAAATAAACACATCACTCGGAAGAGATATAACATGATATTGGCAAGCAACGTGGAAAGTTATTGACCTACGTAGTGCGGTAACACGTTTGTTATGATTTGAATTTAAGAAACATATGAAACCGAAATTTTGGTATCAATTCTTAGAGTATTTTATTTTGAGCTGAAACTATGTACAATGATTCTATACCAGCTGTTATCTGTATTGCTTAAGGATAGCAATAGGGTTTCTGTTACACTCTGTATATACATACATATAGATCCTACTAATATAATACTAATCCTACTAGTATCCCACTAATCCTACTGATATTCTAAATTGTAATAATATATTTGTTTTCGAAATTTAGATGTTTGCTAAGCAATTACGCAAAAATGACTAAAGGATTTTTATGAAATTTGGCACATAGATAACTTAAATTAACACATAGGATATATTTTATCCCGATAGTAGTTGCTGTGGGTTAATTTCTGACTTCCAAGCGGGCGAAACCGCTGGCTAAAACTAGTAAGTTATAAATGAGACTGTGGATATTTTTGTCGCGATGACGAAATTGGTCCTCTAGAGAAAGTTATTCAGTTATGCTAAGGTTCCTATTAACAAAAACAGATCGTTTTGCTCACCAATAGTAGCATTTTAACACGCTTTTATTAGCTTCACCTGTATGTTTGTTTGTTTGTTTGTAACCGACTCCTTTGGACTTGATTTTGACCCACTTCAAACGGTCCGATTTCATTTATATAAACTTTGTAGACTTATCGAGGACAGAAGACAATTCAAGAATTAAAAAAAAAACACGCTTTTGTAATTACGAGCATAACTAAAAAATATAAAATAAATAGTAGATTTAAAAATCTTTTTGAGGTATTTTCATAATCAATTAATATCAAGCACACCACGCTTTTTCATAGAATTAAATTATTTTCTACTTTTTAGTTTGGTTTTTAAAGTGTGTTTTTTTTTGTTTTTCAAACTATTTTTATTTCCAAACAGGGCAAATAAATAGTTTCGTTAGCTTATTTAACCTGTGATAGCTACTTCCAAATAGAGGGTCTACTATGCGAAATTATGAGGTCTTTGCTTCACAATTTATTGGTAAAGATACAAGAGTCTTAATTGTAACCTACAACTATCTGTAAATTATAGGAATCGGCCAATGATCTGAACCACACTCATAGATAAATACCAAACCTTTCTGATACAGGCTATTTAACATGATATATTATGACTAAATACATTCACTTCTAGTCTCCGTGAAAGGAATGTAGAACTCAAAAATATATAAAAAAAAACACACATTACTAACCTTTCTAGTCATATTTTTATCTTTTTAGATTACTTTATTTAAAAATTTTCGTTAATTGTGATTTTCAAGCATAAATCTCACATTCCTAGAACAACAAATTTTAGTTTTCTGTTAGGTTTAGATAAGTTTATTTTCATAATTAATTTGTAGTGAATGTAGTGATGGACCGAATACGGGTTTTACCGAACATTGGGCTAAATTATCAATTAAAATTTTACCGAAACAAATATTCGGCAGGATTTGGCACGCCTTATCGTGCATCTCAAAAAATCAAGGCTGTGCTTATCGAGCGCGTGGAAAAGCACGTCCCTTCGTGCGCTGGCACTTCTACCCCTAACAAACTGATCTATTATCGCATCATAGTCTCAGCATCTTGCCCTTCTGTTAGCAAAAAAACATTTTTGGTTATGTTGATAGGGCCCAGTAGAATCTCTCTAGTCTAGTTCTATGTACTTTATATCATTTTTCAAAAGCACGTTCCTTCGAGCGCTAGCACTTCTACCCCGAACAAACCGATCTATAATCGCATCATAGTCTCAGCATCTTGCTCTTCTGTTAGCAAAATTAATTTTTGGTTATGTTAATAGGGCCCACTACAATCTCTCTAGCCTAATTCTAGCTTATAGAATTTATCAATACATTATGATTTGGTAGAATTTTTTATATTTAGCCGAATAATCGGACGAATACGAATATTCGGTAAGCCGAATACGCAGAATACCGAACATAAAACGAATATCCGGCCCATCTCTAGTAATTATTTAGATACTTTATCAAGTTTATTGGATTAAAAAATCTTAGATAAAAAGCAAATCTTACCATTAGAAATATATTCCTGTATATTAAGGAGCCTTGAACACGCTAAGAAATCTAAACTAGAACTGCGTGCTTTGCTAAGAACATAAAACAAGCGCTTACCTGTGAATGGCGTGAATAAACAATATCACGGTAAGGCTGCGTTCGCATGGTACGACTTTTTCTACGACTGTCGGAACGCCAAAGAAGTCTAGTAAATGTTTCATCACTTTGACACGAAGTCCCAATAAATTGGAAGATTATTGAGAATTACTTCAGCTTATGTAGATGTCCCTAAAAGTTTGTTACGCTAGAACTATCAATCTACTTATGGAGAATGCGCTAAGGTATAGAAGGAACACGGGTGGGTTTTAGTAAAACTCTGACACGCCCTCCTGCTCCACGCGGAGCGGGAGAAGTTATTTGATGATGTCCTCACCCTCAGAAAAAAAAAAGAAGAAAAGCGCGGTCTTAAGAAATGGTGGAACCATCCACGGACCAACCGCGGTAAGCGTAGTTTAACCTGATAGATCGAAACGTGCGACTGTAATTACTTAGCCACAAGCCCCTCAAACAAAAACGATACAAAACACAAACCGCGATAATAATATAATTTTCTTCCAAAACTGAAATCTTTTGACAAATGAGCTGCTCTTCCGATTCATCTTATTTCATCCCGTTGGATTAGGGACATCGAAATAAAAACCTCTATTGTATTCTCTCCTCCCTTGAGTTGGTAAGTATTTTGTTTATTTTCAACTTCATTCTTCAGATTTTTGAAGAAAGGAAATTTTGTTTTCGCTTCGCTTAAAAAAGTTAAACAATTTATTTTTCTTCCTGTTAGGAAATGAAAGAAAATTATGTTCTCAAGCCACGTTTTCACTTAGTAATCTGAGCGAGCAAACATTCTTTCGCGTTGAATCTTCTTGGACGAAATCGTTTGGAACTGGCGAACATGTTTGTTCGTTGTGATCGGTTGGTTCTGCGAACGAGGGATCGGTCGCTTTTACACATAGTTACATCATCATCTACCTAGCTTTTCTACAACTTGATTGGGGACGAATTCCAGTCTTAACGAATGCGGTTGAATATTTGGTCAATTGTTATTTGACATTGAGCGGCAGTCACACCAGAGTACACCCCGCCAGGGGTGCGGGTTTGTTCGAAAGAGATACCGCAGGCCCTGGCATACAGGCTACTGACGGAACACGGGTGGGTTTTAGTCAGTAAAAGTCTGTCACGCCCTCCTGCTCCACCCAGAGCGGGAGAAGTTATTTGATGATTTCCCAACCAAAAAAAAAACTCCATAGTACATACAAACACACATAGTACAGACAGCTCCACAGAAAACTCATCCCCTACACAGGTGACATGCCTTTGCCACAGACACATCTAGACAGCTTTTGAGCCTGTATAAAGGTCAAGTGCGCTCTTATGTTGAGTATTGCAGCCACTTATGGGATGGCTCAGCAAATATCAGCTTACTGCCCTTGACTCGGTGGAACGCAGAGCAAAAAGGCTCAATAGGTGACGAGACGATGGTGGCTAAGCTTCACAGCCTGGCTCATCGGCCTGGCTTCTACAGACTGTTCTTTGGACGTGGATCTCCTGATTCCACCATCGCCCGTTTACTACCGGACCATCTGCAATTGGTTGATATCCCGATGCGTCGTACTCAGCGCTTCTCCTCCACATTTATTATGCGCACAGCTAAAATGTGGAACTCTGTGCCTGCTTCTGTTTTCCCTTCCACATTTAACCTTCAAAAACAGAGTGAACAGGCATTTTCTGGGTACGCTTGATTCATCATAGATCTCATCAATCGCTTTTCATCAGGCGTGATCGAGGTCAAGGGCACGCTCATTTGGTATCATCATCATCATTTCAGCCGAAAGACGTTCACTGCTGGACATAGGCCTCCCTCAAAAGAGGGATTTTGCCATAATCGCCACGCTTGGCAGGCGGGTTGGCTATCGCAGTATGGTGGTAAAATGCATAGAGAACGCTGCTGCCCATTCTCTAGTAAGTCCCTTAGTCGCCTCCTACGACACCCACTGGAAGAAATGGGATGGTGCTATTCTTTGACGCCCGGACACCACACGGGACAATTCACATTTGGTAACAAAAAACTAAAAATGTATGTCATCCTACAGACATAATATCGATAACCTTCATACAACCTGCCTGTCTTTTCAGTCGCAAATTTAAGCGCACCATCGCACCATCTGAATGAACCCTTATTCCGTGTTGATGAATCGTTCCTATTGTTTACATGGCATCTGATATTGTTAGTCTGTGAGCCGACATAACAAACAGTGCCAAATAATACGCATTGGGGGAGCATAATGCTTGAAATCCGGTTGTGTTCATAAATGTTTGTTCTAGCTGTGCCTACAGTTCCGCCTATTGTTAATTATTATTATTTCAAAATTACAGCGTGTTTCAGAAAGGTGTACTCTAATTTAATGGTGTGATACATGTCGTCAAACTGAACAACTGTTTCCATGGGAACAACTTGGTAATCTTGGAAAAAACTACGTTCTAAGACTAAAACTCGACTGCTGCACAATCGCGCTCAATAAAGCATGAAAAAAGAAATACCTAAAACTCTACTTTGCCACTTTGCTCTAAATCTTTAGGGCAAACTGGCATATGACTACGGTTTACTGGAGTGACAATTTCCTTTTTTTGAATTTACATTATTTTATTTATAACTATACTCCATAAAAGATAGCTTGATCTCTGCGACATAAGTCAAACTGACATTCCTAGGGTTGTCAGGATATAAAAAATTGTCGATAGAAATTATCGACGTTTCTTACTATCATCGATGCTAATGTAACATGTCATTGGGTTTAATTTAATTACAAACATTACTAAATTAAACGAATATTTTAATATAAAATACATTTATTCTCTTAAAGGAATACACCCCAAATCCATATCTGAATCAGTTTCTGAATCGCTAGAACAATCTTGTTTTATCATAAACTCTTGTTCGCAAATATGATCAAATCGGACGAGATGGCAGAGTGTCTTTTTTTTGAGTTTATGGCTTGGTAGGTTACATGAGTAGGTGAGAAATTGGATTTTATTTACCCACTATTATTTTAGATCAAGTATGCACAAATGTAAATAATGTTATGACATTAAAATTTACAATAAAATTAAAAGATAAATTAATTTTAAATTACGTTTTAATTAAAATATCGATAGTTTATAGAGTGTGGTCACGATGATTCATCGCCCATCACTAATTAGCTCGGCATGCTCATAAAGTATGACATTGACAGGTACTGTCTGTACTATTATAAAATTCAGGACTTCATAGGCGTGATTTTACTGACAGCTGTCGCAGAGATCAAGCTATCTTTTATGAAGTATAGCTTCTGCCCGCGACTTTGTTCGCATGGAAGTCGTAAGTCACAGCAATTTACTAAAATAACAGCCACTATTTATAATCTATTTATAAAACTTTCCTGTATACTACGTTTTTAGTTTTGGTTACAGTACAGTAGTCCGTGTGAGAAGCACCTTGTCCTGACGTCGACACCCGCCCAACAGTCAGATGGCCATTGGCATTCAATTTTCTAGAGAATACTGTGGTTGTTAGCTGCAGCTTGATCATTTTCGAACGTTAAAATGGCCCGTTCACACACCCAAGAAATAGAAGTATATCTGACGAATCTGACCTTCTAAAGTGGGAACTACTCTACCAAGAGCCTCTGGTAGGTTCACCTACAAATGCTCTCCTCTGGTAGAGTGTCTTCACTAACTTTAAAAGAACTGATATGTTGATGGTCAAGCGCAGTCTATAAACTTGCGTCTAGTGGACCTATTCAACGTAGCATTCACCTCGTCAGTCCTAGTTCCTTGGCTCACCAGATGTAGTGTTTGCCAGAAATCGCCACTAAACAGAACTGTGACACCACCCATCATATGTTTGTTGCTGCGGATGTCTTTTGCTACCAAGACGCAGTGTGATAGTGATTCCAGAAGACACGACCGTGATTGCAATTTTGCCTTGCTCTGAACGTTTCCGAGTTATTTCACAATGTGTGTTGTTATCCATGTTAGTACATATGCATGCACCAGCCTTTATTGTTTCCATTGCTAGGACATAGGCCTCCTCTCTGTGAGAGGGACTGGGCCGTAAAGCAACAGGCAGGTCTAGTGCGGGATGGTAGATGTCACAGGTCTTCGAACTTTTGAATCTAGAACATGCTAGTTTCCTCGCGATGTTTTCGTTCATCGTTTTGAGAGCAGTGGTGATGGAATAATTTACGCAAAGTAAAGCAACTGCGTAGCGGACGACAGAGTCGCGTCCAGCACAACTTCCACTTTTGTTGATATGAGCTCCCTAGTATCTGAGTCGAGTGACTCCGCTGGCGACACAAGTAACCACGCAGCCCTGAACACTGTAGTTAAATGTTGTACTTGTCTTGCAGTACAATCCATGAGGACCTCGGGGAGAGACGGATAGCGATGAGAAGGCAATGTTGAAATAAAATGCAGATTTCTTGTTAGAGTCTCGTCCGTAGATTTTGGCTTCTTCTTAGTGTTTGCCTCTTCGGGGGCTATGTTGCGACTGATCAAGTGGCGTTTTTCTTTTGGAGATGGCATATTGTATGTCAACCTAGGAGGTTGTCGGCTGCATAACCGGACTTGCTTGTGGCTGTCTATAAACATATATTAAGGCCTCCAGCCAGGGATTAATAACGTAAAACAAAGCAATTACACGCTAACGGCATCCTGTAGTATACGGACCTCGGCTTCGACGTCGCTTGGGTGATGGGGGCAGTAAGAAGCGGAGCGGAGCTGAGTCTGAATTATATAACTAAAAATTAGTGACGAAATTAAGGCTACAGGCTCAGCGGCGCGGGCTGGTTCGAGCAAGGGTTGGGGTATGGGTAACGTGACCAGTCGTCCCGTTTTGAACGGGACTGTCCCTTTTTATAATAACGAGTCCCGGTGTCCCCGAAATGAACTCTGGGACGCAAAATTGTCCCGTTTTCTGAAACCGCGCGAAAATTTGAGTAGTCGAGCCGGCCGGACGCAAGCGCGGTGTGCGAGAGCGAGATCGCGTCGTCGCGTCAGTCGACACGACCCCGACGACGTCTAGCCGAGAGTGGCCAAGACGTCATCGCTCGCGCTTTGTTGACATATAGGGTATTTTCCAATTTATTAAAAAGTATTTTAATTTGAAGATTGGGACGAAATATGTAACAGAAAAACAAATTAATTTATATTCATTTTCTGAATTACAAACGATTTAATTACATTTAGAAGTCATTTTTAAATAGCAGTTTTTCAATTTGTTTTTGACGTGACAACGTCTTATAATTCGATGGAGCCGGCTGAACGCACGAAAAAACATGACTCATGCGGCGTTACCTCGCTCTGAGGCGTTCCATTTAAGGCTTGAAGTGCAAGCGAGAGCGCGGAACGAGCGACAAAGAGGCACAATCGGCCTCCGCGTTCAGCAGCGTTCGACATCAGTCTCTCTCCTACTTGAGTAAGCGATGCGTCTGCGTGGACAGCTGCTATACAATAATACATTAACAATAGTATTATCTTATGACATTGTCACGTTCAACTATCGTCAGTAAACCGACTTTACAGACAACCGATTTTTTTAAATTAAATTAACCCGTTGAAGATTTGGACGAGAAAAATAAAAATAAATTGATTTATATCCATTTTCGCAATTAAAACGATTATGTTCATTGTTTTGAATTTACTGCCAAAACGCTCCTTCCGAAGACTTTTTTAATCACCTGACGAGACGTGACGTCAGATTTCAGATTTGTGTAAACGTCACTGGTAAAAATAATTTATGTGGTGTAGTTTTAGAAGTATTTGGGCACAGAGGCACCGCACACCAGTAATACCATTTCCATCCAATAACAAGCTTGTTAATTATAAACTCGACATTCCCTTGTTTTATTAGTTTACACAAAGTTGACGTCACATGTGTTTTTTTTGGGTTGGAAATCGTCAAATTACTACTCCCGCTCTGGGTGGAGCAAAAGGGCGTGTCAGACTTTTACTGACTAAAACCCACCCGTGTTTCCTCAGTAGCCTGTGTGCCAGGGGCGGCGGTATCTCTTTCGAACAACTCGCCAAGTGATAAAAACTCACCTGGAGCGTTTTGGCGGTAAATTCAAAACAACGAAAAATATGTTTGATTTAAAATAGTTTTTAATAAATTAGAAATACCCTACTGTTTGACAGGTTTTTCGTTCACCCATTTCTCGATATTTATTTGTTGTTGTTTGATGTTCGTGTAGGTACCTGTTAAATAATTAAACTTCTTTTGTTTTGGAATCATAAGTTAAGATGAAGAAACACAAGTGTCCATTCAATGTTAACATTAAGCAAAATATTCGTTTATCAAGCAAATAAATACCTACTCCCTCAGATGTCAGATGCGAAAAGTAGGTATCGTAGGTACAGAACTAAAAAAGTTTTTTTTTATTGACTACCTGTTAATTAACCTGAATAAACCAATGTCCCGTTTTGAGTCAAAGAATAAATGGTCACGTTAGGTATGGGACGTCTCAGCGGGCCTCGGTAGAGAGGATGGAAGGATGGCGTTCTGTGTTTATGTATTTTGAGAGTAGTGGTGGACTTGCTACTCTCGCTCTCTATGGAAAAGGGTTGTAGCGTCGCACAGTGGGTCGAAACTATGATTTTAGTGACTTAGGGATCAATTTTGTTTTTTTACTTTTTTCTTTATGCGGATGGATAGAGCTCATAACCCTCAATAATAATTGTCCTGATGTTTTTTTTTCCTAAACTTTATACTTTGGGTAGAAAAATCAGTTTTGTTACTTTTTTGTATGGAGCGGATCAAATTAAGTCAAATTCCTGCTAAGTAGCGTGTGATCCCGCTTTAAAACTTTATTTTTCTTATACCTTGTCTAGTCTTATATAATTTGATGCTATGAACATCTGCATAAAGCTGCCACTCTGCCAAATAAATGGACCGAAAAAAAATGAAAAATACATTGAATAAAAAGCTTCTTTTAAGTTAAATTTGATATGGAATAGTATGTAAAAGCACGTAATAATACACATAATTACTTAACAACTAACAACAATACATTTAAAAGGTCCCTAATTAGCTTAAATTTACTAATTTATTACATTAAGTATTTAAAAATGTTGATCTATGAATTTCTATTTGTTTGTTTAATGACTTTAATTAGTTTATAAAGTTCAATTAAATACTGGATAGTAAGTAAAGAAACATACAAACAGATACGAATTAGTAAAGATAAAATAACTTACTACTAACACAAGTAAACTAAAAAACTAACTATATACAACACCATACTTTACTATTTCCTTTCAAATATGACATACAAACTAGTAAAAGAGAAACAAGAAACTTACAATCTACCAAAAATCTTATTCACTATCGCTATGTCTATCTTGCAAATTATCTACATCAATAAAATCTATATCGGATTCTGTGGGAAAACTCAGCAGAAGCTCTTTAACTTTTGGAGAGAGAACCATTACATTTTGTTTCACCATTCGAGGTCTTAAACTTGTGATCTTTGGATCAGAAGACAAAAGAAGATTGTGTAAAATATCCTCATTTGTCGCCGTTCTACTTACCTTTCTAGAATAACTCTCTCTATATTTCCGGAAATCTTTATTGCGAGCTTCCGCTGCCTCTTCCGACAGTTTACCTATAGGTATGGCACCAAAGTGCTTAATTATATCACTCCCATGTACCAACAATTTATGTATACTGGAAGGCATATAATACCAAGGATATAAGTTTACATACAATTCTGCAGTATCTCTAGAAAATTCGGAAAACTTAGAAAAGTCCACGCGCTCTCCAGATGCAATAGTCTGAAGAATCACGTAAAACCTTTCTATTAAATCTTTACTTATTCCTGTTATGCGAGCTGTTGTTTCTGCATCCCTGAAAAATCTTCTGGCAGTATTGCCATCATTGGTTGTGCCTACTCCTTGCTTGACTATATCGATAAGTAAACCGCATTCCTTCTTAAACGCTTGCTGTATAGCGCTCTTTCTGAGTGACATTTTTTCTTTATCATCGCCCCTGCAACTCCATTTTTTGAAGTCCAAACGATAAGCTGCAAACAAAAAGAAATGTCACTTAAAAATAATTTCACAGGAAACTATCATGAAAAAAATTATAAAGTTTTAAGATTATATTTACCGATATGAAGTAAGCACTCCATGCATCTTATCCAGGCATGTAAAGATGACATTCCATACTGGAACATTTCTTCATTGCTTTCTCGTTGAGCAAGTGACTCTAAATTGTTCATCTCTGACGGTTTTGCTTTGCAACTATCACAGACAGCTGAAGATGTGTCTGACAAATATGACGTTATTTTGCCGTCTATCATCGTCAAGTGCAATTGATGCTTAACTTCAACTTGATTGATTCTTGACGGCTGAAATCTATCTCTTTCTTGTGTTATGCTAGCTTTTATAGTTGCCACTGTTGACTGCGTTTCTTTGGTAAATTTGAACATTATCGGACGGCAATAGAAAGTTGATGAAGGTCGGTCGTTTTCCCAAACAATTGTTCCATCACATTGTTGAAGCCTTATAGGAACTAGACTGGCCATGAAAATAGATGAATCATCAAACTCTGTTTCAGTCTTTTGTTTGTAATTACTTTGACCTGAGGCTCCATCAAAGCCCCATTTGCTTATAAGCAGTAACTCTGTTGCCGAGTCCAAATCAAAAGCAATCACATCTAAAAGCCTAGATACCGTCAAGTTGAGTAAAGCTTGCAGTTTAATAGCACCTCCTTCTTCAGTAATAATTATGTCTTCTTTCCCTGGATAACATTTTAACTTTGCTTCTTTAATTTTATAATAAGAAGGGTATAAATCAGACCCATTTTCACTTGCTACTTCTCTTAGGCTTATATACTGCCACTTACTTAATTTAAGTGAAACTAATAAAGACAGTGCCTTATCGGGTGAATAGGTACTACTTTTCGCTTTACTTGTACTTAAACACTCCTTAACTTTTTCTAGATCTTCGGGGTGATTTAGCAAATGGTTCATGATTTTTCCTACGTCCTCATTTCCAGTGTTTTTTAAACTAGCAATTGTAGTAGCTTTCAGTTCATCTGGGGATAACGAAAGCGATTGGTTAATTTGTTCAATGCGTCTTCGTTTTTGCCTGGAGCCCAATTCTTCGAAAGGTTTTCGAGGTGTAAATGTAGATGTCGAAGCTTCTGAAGTAGATGGTGGTAGATTTTCAACATCTTCAGTATTACAAATCTCGAGCCTTTCCTGTTCAGTGTTCACAGCTTCACGTATCATTCCTTCGGGCCAATTTATTGCATGTTCTAACCAATCACCATTTTTTCTTATAAACTGTGCTAACGTGCGATTACTTCGTTCCCATCTTGCACTTATATTTCAACAAAAGCGCGTACAGAATTTTTGGAGCTAAACACTGTTCTCTTCGGTCACGTTTATTTTATCTTGTAGAAATTGAAAAAGTTTTTTACTATCCGACAGCGACTTCAGCTGCTCTTTTAAAATCATAAATAAATCTAAATTGTTAACTAAACTCTCCATTATAACGAAAAAGGGACGATCACAATCACGACATGTTAGTAGTAGTACGAATAAACGAACACTAGGTAATATTTATTAAATATGGTCATTTTATAGTTCCAGTGACAAACAAACCTTTAAAAATTTTTCTACTACCCTCATTAAATAATTATCCTCATTTTACCGTAATGGCTAAAAGTGAAAAACATTGTTTTTTTATAAAGTAAAAGGATAAGCTAATTAGTCATTAAACACACAAATAGAAATTCATAGATCAACATTTTTAAATACTTAATGTAATAAATTAGTAAATTTAAGCTAATTAGGGACCTTTTAAATGTATTGTTGTTAGTTGTTAAATAATTATGTGTATTATTACGTGCTTTTACATACTATTCCATATCAAATTTAACTTAAAAGAAGCTTTTTATTCAATGTATTTTTCATTTTTTTTCGGTCCATTTATTTGGCAGATTGGCAGCTTTATGCAGATGTTCATAGCATCAAATTATATAAGACTAGACAAGGTATAATAAAAATAAAGTTTTAAAGCGGGATCACACGCTACTTAGCAGGAATTTGACTTAATTTGATCCGCTCCATACAAAAAAATAACAAAACTGATTTTTCTACCCAAAGTATAAAGTTTAGGAAAAAAAACATCAGGACAATTATTATTGAGGGTTATGAGCTCTATCCATCCGCATAAAGAAAAAAGTAAAAAAACAAAATTGATCCCTAAGTCACTAAAATCATAGTTTCGACCCACTGTGCGTCGTCGGGAATGGTTAAAGTGGTGGCTAGGTGGCAGTTGGCTGCCGCAATCAGGTGATTTATAGCAGAGTCGACAAATGACACGCCTTTCATATTCTTTTTTGTAAATAACCTTCCTCAATGATTTAAATCACCAACATTGAACATATCTACACGTAATAAAAAATCATAGAAAACCCAAAACAACCCCAAAACTGTAGTTTTTACCCTTAAACAAATCTTTTAATAACTTCGAAACCAGTGGTCCGATTTACACGATTCCAACTGGATTATCTGTTTTATACATAACTCTACTATTTGAACCGGAAAATATAAAAATATGTACGTTAACAAAAAATCACATTTTCAAGTTACTACGACTATACTCACACTATAAAAATACCTTATAAACTTACTTTTATCACAAGAGTGATAAAAGTAAGTTAAAAGTAAATAGTAAAAAAGTATAGTAGTAGAGTAAGTAAAGTGTAGTAGTAAAGTATAGTGTAGTATAGTAGTAGTAAATAGTAGTAGGTAAATCGAATAAGAATTCGATTTTAAAATGAAAACGAAGTGCTTATGTAAGCTAGATAGACTAATTTAGAAGCACTAACATCTAATTAAACAAAAACTTTTTAAAAACTCGTTAGTCTCTTAGAAAACTATTGTGACTCACTACTTGATATTCATCGGTTACCTCCCGCTACTTCTAAAAATACTTGGGAATCAAACTGACACCTACAGGTTTCAAAATAATTCGACTGTTGCCATACACTGGTATTTGTGTTCGCATTCATCTAGTCTCATTTCTTACGTAAATGTATGGCAAGATTCTTTGCGATTTCTGACATTTGTAATATTCAAACCTCTATGATCTCATAGAATTTTTTTGATCCCTATAAAAAACAGGATCGCGTGGCATTATACATTTTTTTCTTTGCTGACTGTACATTTTTTTTTTATTTGTTTTTGACGTTCGAAAAGTGCTGACTCTCAGCCTAGTTTGAATAAATGACTTCTGATTTTGATTTTGTGAATGCGAATAAGAACAGCCCGCACATCTACCAGCCCGCACTGGGCCCGCGTGGTGGATTACGGCCCACTCCCTCTCACAGAGAGGGGGCCTGCGTCCCAGCAGTGGGAACATTATAGACTGATAATGGGGTATGGGGTTATGGAATAAGAACAGTCTCCTAAGGCCTTTTTCATGTAGCGACAACGGTTGAATTACACACCCTAGTTGCCTTATCCAACCTGTATATGTTGTGATGTCCATCACTGCTGCTTAGGTGCATAGTGGAAAAGCGTGATGATAATCATTTAAAAGGTTAAATCTGTTACTTTCCGCAATTTTCTAACCTTATTGCCCGTCTTTTTACAATTTGCGGTAAACTATAGAAGAATACGAATAAATTGCAATACTGTTCATCCCTTATGACATAAAGCGAGATAATATATACCCTACGGTCAGCGCAGAGATATAGGAAATATGTGTGCAAAATTTGAACCAAATCTATTCGGTAGTTTTGGCGTGATGCTGGAACATACATTCAGACAAACAGACGCACAGACAAAAAAAAAATTTACGTTCCCAACCTCGTAAAAATTACTAAAAATATAAAATATACAATGTACAGTTTTGACTTCGCTACGATTTTATTATATGTATAGAATATATATTTTGGTATTAGCTAACAATATATAGGATGACTGGTAATTAGTGACCGACATTTATACACATGATTTATTTATTTTATTTATTCACTAGCTTTTGCCCGCGGCTCCGCCCGCGTGGATGTCGGTTATCGCGTAAAAAAGTAGCCTATGTCCTTACCCATATCCCAGGCTATATCTCGGCCAAATTTCATGACGATCGGTTCAGCGGTTAAGGCGTGAAAGCGTAACAGACAGACAGACAGACAGACAGAGTTACTTTCGCATTTATAATATTAGTAGGGATTAAGGCACATCAAAAATATAAACACAAACATTGACAGACAACAAAAAAGAGAAACAGACTAGTGTTTACATCAATTACAGACGTGCACAACATTCAAAGATGAACATAAAGTAAAAGTAAAAAAGTACAAAAAAACAGTATCCACAAAAAAAAAACACAAAGCAAGAACAAGAGCGAAAAAATAAACAATTATAAATAATTAGAGAAAAAATATCAAAATTTCTATCACAATTACTACTTAGTTATCACAAATCTTCCCCTCCTTCAAGATCTTTGACCTAAAATTAGTGGGGTGGTCGTGGAAGATATCCAAATCATACAATTTGCACCATCGCATCGGTTTGATTGTTACCCATCATTATGAACAACTTTTACAATGGGACCAAACCCGAAATCGCGAAAAAAAAAAAACCGGTCAAGTGCGAGTTGGACTCGCGCACCGAGGGTTCCGTACAAACCTGTGGGTATATAAGTAAAAGTTCAAAATTGTCAAAAATATTTTTTTATATGACGAAACTAAAAATTTTCGGTTTTCGTAATTTTTCCTATATCTGTACTATAAGACGTGACTTCGTACAAAATTTCAAGATTCTAAGTTCACGGGAAGTACCCTGTAGGTTTTGATTCCCGTGCGAGTTTCGAAAATTTGCGGAATTTTGCGGCCTAAATGGCTGTATCTTTTGATTGCGTTGACTTAGAAGGTTGATTTTTCTACAGCATCCAGGGACAGTAGAACTAAGTATCATATAGAAATTTCAGTTTGATACCTCCACGCGTTCCTGAGAAAAACGGTCTTGACAGACGGACGGACGGACAACAAAGTGATCTTATAAGGGTTCCGTTTTTTCCTTTAGAGGTACGGAACCCTAAAAATCATCTGTTGTTCCCTACATTTTGACGAGTTATGCGAACATAAATGTAGGGAACAGCTGTTTTTTTTTTTTTTTTATTTACTTTTTGTTCCCTACATTTTGACGAGTTATGCGAACATAAATGTAGGGAACAGCTGTTTTTTTTTATTTATTTACTTTATATAACTATATACATAAGCTTATCACAAAAATGTAAACTAAATAACTATACAAATAAAAACAAAAGGACACTTTGGCGTCGAAGTATTCGTCCGCATCGCTGTTTTCAGGAAACGTGCCCAGAAGACTGGCAGCATTGCCACGTTGAATGGCAATGCTAATTCTTTGGCCGAAGAATGACCCAGCCTTCTGGTCACGTGAAGTGTCGACCAGCCGGCGAGAAATTTCCTTAAAGAGGAGACGTGCACTCGGGCCCCATGACCCGAGCGTTTCGACCCCAAACGGCTCAAAACTGTAGTTACCCATAAGGTTACAAATTTGTTTTTTTGTGTTTAATGTCGGTCACTAATTACCAGTCACCCTATAAATATGTATATTTGAAATGTGCTAATTAAAAGAGTAACCGTGGAGTTTCTTGCCGGCTCTTTTCTGTAGGAAAAACGTGCACCGAGCTTCTCACGTTTGATAAGTGCTCATGTAAGTTTATGTGAAATAAAATATTTTGATTTGATTTCTATTAAACGTGTTATTCAAAACAATCATGTTTCTGAGAAGAAATCGTAAACATGTTTATGAAGTTAACGCCAGTGTGCATCCGTTTATCTTTTAGTTGTGGAAAGTTAAAAGGTTATCTGAAGAAATTGTTTGTTTCTAGTGTCCCAATATCAGTATTTATTACTGTGAATTACTAACTTTTAATAATATTTAACTATAAATGGGGCTCGTGAATTAACAGCCGTACGAGTCAATCAACTGAGGATTCCGGCAACTAGGACCGCAATTAACTCGAACCGCGGTCTCAGTCGCCAGATCCTTTGAAATTTAACATTTTCTTCCGGCGACTGGGACCATCCGTAATTGAATAACAAAATCGATTCTTGTAGCCAAAAATAGTACTGTCAAAAGAAAAAGTGTTTAAAATAATACTTAGTTAAAGAAAATTACTCTCTGATTCAAAAACATAATTTATATAAATAAAAAAATGTCGGATTAGTTACACCGTTTATAACTCGAGAAAACAAAAAAATTAAACACCAAACAAAATTCATTTTACTGGAAAAAAAGGATAATTCATACATTATGTATGTCAGCTACAAAAAGCTTTATGCCTTCGAAGTACCAGGTTGTCATAACTTGGTAGGAGCTTACCAAACATGGGAGTAATAATATTAAAAACTAGCTTTTTCCAGCGGCTTCGCCCACGTGAAGGTCGAAATTACCCGCGGGAACGTACTACCGGGATAAAACGTATGTGTAATGTGTTATTTTAGGTTACAAACTATCTGTGTGTCAAATTTCATCCAAATCCATTTAGCCGTTTTTGCGTGATTGAGTAACAAACATCCAAATATCTAAGCATACAAACTTTCACAATTTATAATATTAACAAGATATTCAACGTACGTAACGTACAGGAAAAGTTTTTATCCAGAGCGCAAATTTTAACCATGAATTCAGTATATCATTCTAGAGCCGCTAGCGCAGAAATTTTTCGCTTCGGTTACACAAAAAAAAGATCAGCTGTTCCATACATTTTGACCGCGTAGGTATTGCACTTTTCTATGAAACAGCTGTTTTTTTTTTGTGTAACTGGCGAAAAATGTCTACGCTAGGGGCTCTAGAATGATATACTGAATTCATGGTTAAAATTTGCGCACTGGATAAAAACTTATCCTGTATACAGTTGTAGTTTTTATCTTTAATTATTATTTTCAACATTTTTCGTTTACCTGTACTATTTTTGGCTTGAAAAATAGATGTTTTATAATCATTCATGGGTGGTCCTAGTAGCCGGAAGATTTTTGTCGATTCTTGCAGAGGTCAGTTCGTGGATGGGTGACCAATGTGACCATCCATTACATAAAATATCGATCGTGCCCGATCGAGACCCTTCCGTGCCTCGGAAAGCACTTGCATAGAAAATATACTTGTAGTTCTCACATTATTTCATCATTTCATGGATGGACAAAGTGCCTACAGACGCCAGTACATCAAACTACCCCAATCTGTTAAATTTCTTTGATAGATTTTCAACTTTATAACATAAGCATAAGCATAAGGTTCAGGTTCAATTGGGAAAATTTGACAGTTCGGGGTAGCTTGATGTGCAGACGTCTGGACCTAATACATTAAAAACGCCTTCAAGAGTGGCAGTACTTTAATGTCATCATCATTTCAGCCGAAAGATGTCCACTGCTGGACATAGGCCTCCCCCAGGCTCCTCCACTTCGACCGGTCTTGTGCTTCCCACATCCAGCGGATACCCGCGGATATACTGAAAGAAATCCATATCTACATATATACTTTGAAAACAAAATCCCGTGAACACGATGATCACATCTGTTACTGCTCCTGCCGAGCGCTGCAAGCAAAAATAATCCTTAAGGCGTTTAGGTCTGGATGTCCACATTATCTACCTTCATCATACTCGTCAACAGTCTTACAACTTGACGTTCATACGGTTGTAACAATATCGCAGTGGGTTTTCAACGCACTGCTCGGTAGAGAGGGTTGAAAATCGAACAGAGCGTTTTTCGACTCGTTGAGATGCACTTTGTTGAATTTTCAACGCTCGGTTTAACACCAAAGGTTAAAAATTCAGTGCGGGATAAAATCTCGTCGCGAATTTTAGTGTCCGATAACGTAGAAGAGACGTCGACTATAGTCTATTCGAGTTAAGAAAATAGTGTCTCATCGTTGTCACTCAGCTTAGCCACGCCCCTTGACCAATTAGATCATTCTAAATTATAGTGTATGTCTGAAGGGCTTACTTCAACTGGTCAATGTGACCACGGCTTTTTAATTTACTGTGATCCAATTGGTCAAGGTGTGTAACTAAGCTGAGTGACAACGATGAGCCAGTATAGACTATAGTTGGATATAAATGGTCAACTATCCCATACAAAACTTCAATACTTAATAGACTCTAATGTATGGAACGGCCGGTTGTTTTACCCAATTACGGCGAAGCAAAAAGGATGGTTATGATTTTGACCGGTGTATATGTGTGTTTATCTGTACCCTCATAACTTCTAAACACTAATCACAGGATGAGGTATCGTTGGAAGCTTCTTGATTGTCCACTTGGTGACGTCACAGTCTACAAGGACGAAAACGTTCTCACATTCACAAAATATAAAAGAGTCCACTTACCTTAAATATTAGATACTTTTTTTTTTTTAAACGTATTGAAACCAAATGATATGATTGCCATAACAAGCACCAATAAACACTTTAAATTAAAATTGTAGGTATATAATGTCATACAATGAGCAGATTATGTCAAGTATGTGAAAGAGAGTTTTTGGCGGGATCACGTTGGAACATGCCGCACAAATTTTCATTTTCATTAAATTTTGTGTGTTTATGCCGCAAATTTTCGACACTCGCAAGGGAATCAAAACCTACAGGGTACTTCCCGTGAACTTAGAATCTTGAAATTTGGTACGAAGTAACGTCTTATAGCCCATATAAAGGAAAAATTGCGAAACGCATACATTGCAACGGAACCCTCGGTGCGCGAGTCCGACTCGCCGGTTGTTTATTTCAGTGTTGATCCCAATGTAAAAGTTGTTCATAATTATGAGTACCATGACCCTTTTAAAGGATTAAAACGATCAAAATGTAATGGTGTAGGTATAGCAATGTACGAGTCCCTAGTCCCATTCCCATACTCAGAGACGTCACTTATAAACCAATGAAATACCTTCCCATCAAAATCGAAATATTTTCACCATCAAAATTTAAATATTTTTCAATTAATGCAGGATCAGCACCAGCAATTACAGGCACAGGACTCCTGTGCCTGTGACAGGAGACAGTTTTGTCTCTGGCATAGCAGCGCATCAACCGCCTAGTTTTCCAAGCTAACTTTTTTTTTGCTTGCTTACATTTCCCTACTGCTGTGCAAAAGCCTCCCCAAATTCGTCAAAGTATCGTCTTTATGACCCTCGACTGAAAATAAAGAAATGAAATAAAACAAAACAATACATACATTTTCTTTTAAAAAACTATACCACAGATAATATAAATAATCGTTTTGTAAAGTCAGCTGCCACCTAATTATGCTACATTATTCAACTTGAAATAGTCAAGAACAATCACTTTTATTTGCCGAAAGACGAATATTCAGTTCTCGGAACTATTCATCACTCAAAGAATAACGACACTTTTTTCTTCAATTTCTTCCCTTTCCCTTCATTCGTCACTTTACACCGCCCATAATTAGGCGTCAAATAAAATAACTGGTCACTAACTGCATCATAGTATATTACATTGTTGTAATTGTCGAACACTGTTCTGAAAGGAGATCCACTGCCGAAAGCACCAATTTCAGTTAATCTGTCAGTTTTATAGTCAATTTTATACAATCCTCTGGTTTCTCTTTGCACAAAATATGCATTATCGTTTATATCAGTCGTCAAAGAATATATGATAATGGAAAAAATCGTAGCTTTACTCTCTCCCTTCTTCAGTTTATACACAGTAAAATTGCTCATGAAATAAATATCATCTTTCTTATCAACAATAAAATCATCAATGTTGTAATCTTTCAGCGCTGCAATTGTCTTCGACTGTTTCTTTTCGAACGTGTATAGTCCTTTCGTCATAAACACAGTGTAATATATCTTGTCTTTAAACTGCATGTGCCAAATAGTCTTGTCAAAAAGTCCGAAACGGCTTGTCTCATTCGTTTCCGGGTTATATTTGTAGATACCATTCGCACCGCCTATGTACACATCTCTAGTAGACTGATCAACAGTACGAGCGAAGGAAAATTGAATATCCGGGATAGTCAAGAATCTAATATCGTCTAAATCGAATGCAACAGTGTGATCCAAAGGTCGAGAGTCTTCGTAGTGAAAATAAACAACATTTGCGACCCTGTCCACGGCTAATTGTCCGGAAATTGGATAGTTTTGAAATATTAGAGCTTTAGAATAGCAAATGCTATCGAAGCAAGCATGACAATGGCTTTCGCCGGATATTAGACTCGTTAAGGCCGACAGGCAGAGTGGGATTAGCAGCAGTTTCATTTTCGTTCTGAAAGAAAAATAAATAAGATTCATTGAGTGGGCGTTCATATTAAATTGTGTAAATTGAAAATGTTTTATGTAAATATAGTACGAAGGAGCTTTTATAATTTATTAAAAATCTTTTACTTTTTTTATTTAACCTTTTATGCACACACATATTGTACTAGGTACTACTCACACTAACACACATACACACACACACATACACACACACACATGCACACAATCACGCACACACTACACAAATATTTTCTATTTAAACCGTGTTTAATTCCACTGTATGATTTGTGCATGTAGTTCGTTTAAGTATTGTGTTGTATCCATACATTTTCATGTTTATTCTCACGGGGGTGACATGTTTAAATATGAAGAAACCTCCATTAATAAATAAATATAAAGAAAAATAAAACCGTGTTCAATTAAGTACCTATATACGTAGCATAGTTTGTTAGTATCTTCGAGCATTGAACTCTAAGGTTATTATGTACGGTAAATAATCACCATAACGACCTCGGGTTGTTATCATCTACTTAAAATTTCCTTATTGTAGTAGATACATGGTTTGCATTAGCACACGAGCATAGCTATTCACAACCATTTGACAAGCTATCGTATCGAAAATATCACATCTGGACATCGAGTTGCCTTGCCCTCGACGGAAAACAGCTGCCGGAAGAATATCTCGTCGTTCATCTGAATGTGAAAATTTTCGGGTTTTACATAGATTTGTAGAGAATCAAGTCTATTTGACTAAACAGACAGCTGTGCTGCTGGGGAGTTTGGTGCGCCACTTCTTCCCCCCAGCTAAAGCACTAGGAAGTGGTGAAGGGTGAGCATTTTGGAGGGCTGTCTTATGTATTTTGACGTTCGAAAAGTGCTGATGCTCAGCATAATTTGAATAAATGACTTTTTGATTTGATTTGTGAACAGCGTTTATAACGCCCGGTTTCTCGACGGCTGTTCAAATCTAAAATTAACTAACCATGTGTCAAATCTCTTGTTAAGTCGAAAACGAGTTGCACGAACGTTAATTAAGTACTTTGATTTATATCGTTGATCACTTAACACAACAATCAAATTAGTACATAAATCCCTTGTTAATTCAGAATTTGGGTTTCTGAACGGACGATTAAGCTGGAATGTCATGTCAAGCAGCTGTCAAATGTTGTGTTAGCTAATCTGTCGAGCTTGGGCGATTATCTTTGCGTTCCCTGTGATTTTCTGTTTTCTTTGGATATTTTCTAGTTATAATAATTAATAAAACAACTTCGGCTACCCATAGCGGACTCGAGATTGATTAATTTTCTACTGGAGATTTGATAACCAGACAATTATATTTCTTACAAACAAACGGAACCGTGAGATGCTTACGAAGGATTTTTTTATTGATATTGACTGCATTGGTACATTTACATTTCAATAATAGATTGATATCTGAAAAAAGTAGTCATCGAAAGTAGAAAACTTTATAGGTATTTACCTTGTTGGTCTGAGGTATTTACCAATAAAAACGTGCAATAGTTACTTACCTATCTATTATACTCAAAAGTGAACATTTCTCGCGTTCTGTATAGTTTTTCCCTCTTGATGTCGATGCCGATGCCATATAATTAAATGAAAAGCACTAAAAAGTTTTTAATTTTATCTATAAATACCTCGAACATTCAAAACTTTCAAAATTATTCCGCCTTTAGAAATGTCAACAGTTTCAACTTGATATTAAATTGAACGAACTATCTAACAAAATGAATGAAGAATACGATGTTGCCATACACATAATCTATTTTCGTTAATCAGTTGACATTGATCGTTGATTAGTTAATTTTATAGTAATCGCCAATTCAGCAACCCAATTTGATTTGACCGTTCTGTTAATTTAACTGGTTTGTTAGTTGATTATAGATTTGAATAGCCATCGAGAAACCGGGCGTAAGACTCTTACGATAACATTGATTGGTGTTCTATTCGGTACGGTATCGTATCGAATGGTTATGAATAGCAACACACGTAGGAGCAGTGGTGGCCCAGTGGTAACGGCCGTGACTTACAAGTTGTATGTCGTAGGTTTGAACCCAGACAGGCGCTTTACTTTGTGTTAGTAATCTATCACCACTGCTCTCAAGACGGTTCCCAACTATAACTATCTATTGAAAAAACTTTTTCAGCGGTTTAATTTTTTGTTAGAAAGTTTTTATTTAAAAAAAAAAAATGTGGTTATAA
The DNA here is from genome assembly GCA_949987655.1 of Polymixis flavicincta. Classification (NCBI taxonomy): domain Eukaryota; kingdom Metazoa; phylum Arthropoda; class Insecta; order Lepidoptera; family Noctuidae; genus Polymixis; species Polymixis flavicincta. Next base: position 12,254,387 of record OX465197.1, read on the forward strand.
TCACTCATTACTACATGCTTAATTTTTGATTACTTTTTGTAACACACAACTCAGTATTAAAATCTGTGAGTAACAAAATCAATCATGCCGTTTTCCTACCCTTAGGGTTGGTTTTTTCTAAATTTATATGGGACCAACTTCGGGGTATACCCTTTCCAATAAAAAAAGAATGATCAAAATCAGTCTACTCTGAAAAAAGTTATGAGTGGTCATAAATAAAAAAAAAAAAAATTACCCGTCGACTTGAGAACTTCCTCCGTTTTTTCGTCGGTTAAAAATTGCTAATTGCTGACAGTTGATTTTTGTTTGTATTCCATCATTCATGTCTATTTTTGTATTTTTCGTTAGAATTTGAACTGTTTTTACTTTTAAATTTTTGTGTCAGTTGATTTTTAACCGACTTCCAAAAAAGGAGGAGGTTATATATGTTGCACCGAACGTATTTTTTTTTAATGTATTTTCCACGATTTCTCTCCCATTTGTGGACCGATTCTCAAAGTTTTTTTTTATTTGAAAGAGTATACTCCTGAGACCGCCAATGCAATGGGACCACCATTGGCACCAAGTCAGGATCTGATGATGGAATCCCAGGGAAATCGAGGGCAACCCTCAAATCTTATAGGCACTAACAACGTTTTTCCTATGTTTTCTAATGCTATTGAGACATTTGCGTATGATCATCATCATCTCATGACGCTGAGCTGATGATGGAAGGTACAACTCTTTAACTTAGGAGTTAGGTGTAGATTCGGGTATAACTCCGTCATATAGGTATAGACCGATTCGCAAAATTCTTTTTTTTAGAAATGGTTTTATGCCGAGATGGTCCCATTTAAATTTCATATAGATCTGATGATGCGTTTCGGAGACAGACAACGGAACCGCCATTGCTGCTATCGCATAAATATGCATTGTTTTGACCCCAAGGATGATGAATTGGTGTGGAGTGGGAACTATAACTAAAAAGTGAAAAATAAAAACTATTTCCAAAAAAAAAAAACAACCGACTTCCAAAAAACACTAGAAATTGAAAAATAACGTTAATTTCGGAAGACGGTGACAAGAAATTAATAAAATACATGTCCAAAGTTTTTTTTTTTTCTGAAAAGTTTTTATCATTGTTAGTTTTATATTTATTACTAACTCATTTGATTCTATCATTATTAACTTGTTTAATTTTATTATTACTTTCGTTATTTTTATTAACTTTATTTATTTATTTACTATTAACACATACAATTGTTTGTACAGGTTGGGAACCCAATACAACAATGTAGTCATAATTTTCCCACTTAGAGACGTTATCCAAAAACGAATTCGGTACCACCACCGACAAAAAATAAAAAAGGAAATATTTTTAACTGTCCTGACTGACAGTGAACAACCACATAAAAATAATAGATAAAATGAATATGTACAGTTTACACAGAGGACAATTCGTTAAGTGTCACCCTCTGGAATTCCGCCAAAGAGCAAGTATAGATATCCAATCGCAGAGATACGCTGTTGAGTATTTTTATTGCCCGCCCCACCGGTGCAAATGTTAACAAGTTCGTACGGGCCACTGGGACTTTAAACAGCCTCTCCCTCGGGCCTTGCCGCAGCCTACTGTTTGGAACGAGCAATCCCAAAGATTCCAGTATTTGCGGATTATTCAGCATACCACGAAAAACCATAAAAACATATTTGGCCAGTGCTAAATTGCCCCTTACCTCCAACTTGTAGTAGCCAACCATCCCTATTACAAAGAGGATACATAAGAGGATAGAATGGGTAGACGCCAAATTCCTTCATGTACAGGAACCGGGTAAACTTATTTTGCATTTTTTCCACCATTAGACAATATTTTGTTTCAAACGGATTCCAGATGATAGCACTCGTTTCCAGGTTACTTCTCACTAGTGCATTATAAAGAGACTTAACCGCTGCTGTGTTAGTAAATTCACGTGTTTCACGCATTACAAATCCAAGATTCCTGAAGGCTTTCTTACACACCTGCACGATATGTGTGCGAAAAGAGAGATCTTCGGAGAAAGTGACCCCAAGATCCCGCACCGACACTACCCGCGGTACCACATGCCCGTCCATGCTATATTCGTGAAGTCGGGGAACCACAGCCCGCGTAAAAGACATCACGTTACACTTCTTCACATTAAAAAGTAGTTCGTTCTCAATACTCCACGCGACTACACGATCAATGTCCTGCTGCAGGAGTTCGCAGTGCGACTGATTGGCAATCCGCATGAACAATTTCAGATCGTCGGCAAAGAGTAAGCAACCAGCATTTTTCACAACTTCAGGAAGGTCATTTACCATTATAATAAATTCCAATGGCCCTAAATTAGTACCTTGGCTTACCCCTGTAAGGGTGCAATATGCGTCAGAGGTGAAGCCGGCGTATTCTACAATTTGTTTGCGATCCCTCAAGTAGCTGGAAAAGAACTTTAGAAGGGCTGGAGTGAAACCAGCCTTTGCAAATTTACTTAAGAGAATGTCATTATCTACACTATCAAATGCCTTCCTGAAGTCGAAGTAAGCGACGTCCAGTTGGGCCCCTGCTTCCGAGTCCAGCACTGGGGCGGCTTGGTTCATAAAACACATTAAGTTTGAATTTGTGCTGCGGCCCGTTCGGAAGCCATGCTGCGCATCGCTAAACTGAGTTTCTACTTGCGAATGAATACAAGAGCACAACGCAGACTCAAAGACCTTTGCAAATGCTGACAGAACTGCAATAGGTCTATATCCGCTGACCTCAGAAGCCGGAGCACCCTTTGGCACCGGAGTAACCCTAGTCAACTTCCAGCCGTCCGGATACGAGCATTCTTGTAGGAAGCTATTAAACAAATGCAATAGTGGTCTGGCCAGTACAGTCCTACACTCCTTTACTATGTAGGGTGGCACCCCGTCCGGCCCAACTGAACGCTTGGGCTTGAGGCGAGCGAGAGCGGTGCTCACCTCACCAAGAGACAGCTGACCCACATGAATGCGCGCGCCGCGCTCGGGCACCACCTGCCCAGCGGAAGCGGCATCCAACCGCGGTGCCACCTCACCATAAATCGAATCGAATGGGCGCACTCATGCTCAGGTAACGGTTCACCATTTTTAACTATTCTGGTTTCTACCAATAAAACCCCAAAAAGACCTCGGCTCTTTTACAAACTGTTGCTGTATACGATGCTGATAGTTACGATATGCGGAATTTATTTTATCTTTGACCACAGAACGATAGTAAGAAAAGTTACTATAGTCGCTGCTCGAACCAGTTCTCTTAAACATTCTGTGCCAAAAAGCCTTCTCTACCCGTCGCACGTCTAATTAGCAGACACAATAGAAATTCTATTGTTATCGGAACACCAGGTGTGCACTTGACATGCGAGAAGTTAATAATCCCTATTATATCAGCTGTATACCATTCTGGGTAGTGATAACGAGAGAAGTTTCCCTTCGAAGTTTTCCTTGGAGTGCTACCATCTAAAATTTCGTAAAATATATCATAAAAAATACTGTATGCTTCCTCGGCATTGCTCGCTTCATACAGGGCGCTCCAGTTTACCGTTGCAAGCGACTCATACAACAAATTAAAATCTGCCTTGTTAAAGTTCCAACGGTAGGTAGGTGGACGTCTGCGGCAAAGGGCCGCCAGAGGTGGTAGTAGCACGTGCGCGGCTTATACAAACTTGCAGCGGCGGATGCTGCGGGTCGATGCAAGACAAACATTCATCGCGCTCCTCACTAACGACAATATCGCCTTACTGGCAAAGTAGTCAGGACTACATCAAGCGTGCGATTGTTGCAATTGGCAATGCTATTACACTGGCGAAACCCACAGAAGGTGACGAAGTATTCATAATAACATTGTACATCCTGGTTAGTTGAGTACATATTAAAATCTGCCACTAGAACAACTTCGTCGCAATTAATACATAACTGTTCCAGCAAGTAAAACATATACTCGTACATGTATTCTCTTTCGATAGTTTTAGGTGGAATGTACACCACGCAACATAAAAACAAAAGACTACTTTTCCGATAAACTGTAGCACAAACGATTTCGAACGGGTGGTGGTTCAAGTTCGCATTGTCAGGCAACGGTATCTTACGTAACTCGAGAGCACCATGCGGGGTAGCAGCGAGCATAACCCCTCCATGTTTACGGCCATCCGCGCGGTCTTGGTTTAATTAGGCAAACCATGTAAGTGCTGTGCACACCTATTTTTTTTTTGAGTGCGGCTAATCATCAAATGACTTCTCCCGCTCTGGGTAGAGAGCAGGATGTTAGACTTTTCCTGACTAAAACCCACCCGTGTTCCCTCAGCTGCCTGTGTGCCAGGGGCGACGGTGGCTCTTTTGAACAACCCGCACCCCTGGCAGGCATTGGTCCTTTCGGATCCCACCAGTTGTTGCTGGCATCTCGGACGGCGCGCGTGGAACAGAACAACGAACAACGCGCCGTCCCGCCTACCACTTTTCGGCCGCAGGGGTTAGGGAGAGCGGCCAACGCTATACCGACGCTCCTCTTCCACTGTGGCTCCACCGCGTCCGCCATCAAACGGTGGCGGCCCCGTCCAGGCCACGGAAGGGAAGAGCGCTGCTCAGAAGCACCGGCACTCCTCCCCTGCCGTAGTCCGTAACCCTCAGCCGCGATGCCTCCCATTCGACATCGCGGCCCACCTCAGTTGCGGTGCACCCCATCGCAACCTACTTTTTGGCCGCTACGTCATCAGCTTGAAGGCAAAAGCCCTGACGAGCGGCCTCACCTTTGGGTTCCTTTTCACTTCACCGTGGCTGGAAAACCACCGCCGTTGCCGCAACGACATTGCGGGAATCCACTCGGGGGGGAAGATGTCACAGTTGACGTATTATTTGCGCAGTAACACAAAATACTTACTTGAGTTTAAAATCATAATCACACAACTACTTGATTAAGTTAGCACTTAATTAATTCTAAAAACACCCACTAAACAGTCTCTTAGTTCGAACTGCACAAAAACACGTTTGCTCAAGTTAAAGTTTACTAAGACTTGTTTTTCAAAGGAAAATAATATCTTTATTCCTCTACGGTCTTGGACGTAGTGATAACCGTATGCCCCGCTATCATTATCAAATTGACACGCAGTGAATGGATAGTGATGTAAATTAAAACTTCGTATTTAATCAAACTTGTAATTTATTCATGTTTTTTTGAGGAGGACGCGTCGATCGATTAGATTAAGCTGCGCTGGCTGCAGTTGGTCCGTGGCTGGGTGACCATCTTTACATACCGAGACTCCTCCGTGACTAAGCAAGTTAACCTGTTGGTACGGGCTGGCATTCGTGGATCTTTGACAGTCGTTACGGTCGTCGAAAGCCCGAAAGTCTGACAAGACAACCAGCCAAAGGGGTTCCGTATTATTTAGTAACTGGGTTGTGGAGGTCAAATGGGTAGACGCTCCATGTAAAATACTGGTATTTAGCTGCATCCGGTTCGATTGGAAACCGATTATTGAATTTCATCCAGATATTAACTCATTTTCTCACTTTGTTTGACCTTTTCTAAAAATGAAACCTAGCTAGATCGATTTATCGCCCCAGAAACCCCTTAAATACTCATGAAAATCGTTGAAGCCGTTTCCGAAATACAGTTTTATTTTTGTTTGACCTTTTCTAAAAATGAAACCTAGCTAGATCGATTTATCGCCCCCGAAACCCCAGCATACTAAATTTCATGAAAATCGTTGGAGCCGTTAAAGAGTTTTTTTTTCTGTTTGACCTTTTCTAAAAATGAAACCTAGCTAGATCGATTTATCGCCCCAGAAACCCCTTGAATACTCATGAAAATCGTTGAAGCCGTTTCCGAAATACAGTTTTATTTTTGTTTGACCTTTTCTAAAAATGAAACCTAGCTAGATCGATTTATCGCCCCAGAAACCCCTTGAATACTCATGAAAATCGTTGAAGCCGTTTCCGAAATACAGTTTTATTTTTGTTTGACGTTTTCTAAAAATGAAACCTAGCTAGATCGATTTATCGCCCTGCATACCATTTAAATTCTTCCAACTAATATTTACTAACACAACTTATAAATAAAAAACAATGAAATACTAACTTAACTAATCCTTATCACAAATTAAAAAATAGCGTCAAAAAATTCGTCGTCATCGCCGTCGACTGGTAATGTTCCTAAGAGACTGGCAGCATTACCACGTTGTATGGCAATGCTTAGCCGCTGGCCAAGGTAGAAACCAGCCCTTGGGTCACGGGAAGTGTCAACCAGCCTTTTCGAGATTTCCTTAAAGAGGCCGTGAGCACTCGGACCCCACGGCCCGAGGGTTTCAACCCCAAACGGCTCGAAAATATAATTACCAATTAGGTTGTTATACTTTCGCCGCTTGAGGTTTTCCGCAGCCGCAGCGGCAGCGCCAGCACAGCACACCGAGCCAGGAAGATGGGATGGTGCAAGAGTATCGACACACGTTGCATCCCACACTAAAGGCCTACACATTATCCTGCATACCTACAAAATTTCATAAAAATCGTTGAAGCCGTTTCCAAAATACAGTTTTATTTTTGTTTAACGTTTTCTAAAAATGAAACCTATCTAGATCGATTTATTGCCCCCGAAACCCCAGCATACTAAATTTCATGAAAATCGTTGGAGCCGTTAACGAGATAAACTTGTTTTTTTGTTTGACCTTTTCTAAAAATGAAAACTAGCTAGATCGATCTATCGCCCCAAAAACCCCCTGAATACTCATGAAAATCGTTGGAGCCGTTTCCGAGACACAGATTTTTTTTGTTGTTTGACGAGAAGAAACGCCGAAACAAACTTATAGTTTACAGTCTCTTTTAAAATTTAGCCATAAATCGGTCTGATCCTGTGAAAACCATGTAGATTGGTGCCCGAAATGGTCTTTTGATAAAAGAACACAGAAATTGAGTGAACCTGTCCCGTCAATATGCAATACCTATGTTTTTTGTGTCTGTACAGTCACGGCTATTTTTGTCTGCTCATTGCACGATAAGAATCTGCTTTACCGACTCACTATTACATATTACGTCGAAATGTCATAAGTTTCGATTTTATGAGTATGCATGTTTTTTAAGAGTACGACTCCGACATTTTTTATGTACTTTTTTGAGTGAGTCTTGCTAAAATAAAAATAATCTCCCAAAAATAAAATTAAAAGTATTCACTTGCACCTATATGCAGGTCCAGCCGACATATTCTGCTAAGCATTCTGCTCGACAATATTTTGACATATCAGCTGACTCGCCGGGATGTTGCGAATTACGTCATGTTTATTTATATCTGTCTTAGTTTGTTACAATAAGTTTGTGCCAAAAGTCTATAATTATTATGTTAAGGTGCATTAAACCGCGTCGGTCTACTGCGAAAGTTGTGTAAAATTGATATTAGGTACCTACTACACGAGCAGGTTTTGCATCACGCTTTCTATTTCTACGAAGAATAGACAGTGCTTTTTCTATACAAAGTCCTCCATTTTTGACATAGCACCGTATCTAGTTATCCTTTTACCATCTGTCATTTTGTCTTTCGTTTCTAACGATCTTTGTCTAGGTCCTTTTATATGTAGACTATTTCAGAAGAATATTTCTTCCCAAACTGTCAAAATCACACTGACAACAAACTTACTAGTCGACGGCCACAAAGTATATACGGTTATCTACAAAATCATCATTTATGTGAACGCAAAACTGTGATAATTAATAGAAGAACTATTCGTTATCTTGTCATTGTAAATCATTTAGTTAAAAGTCATGTCTATTCTTCTTCAAAAGGCAACCGCCATCATCATTTCAGCCTGGAATGACCCACAATCTAATGCACTCCACTGCTGAATATAGACCACCCTTTTTCCACAATTTGTGAGTGTGATATAAAAACGACACTGTTTTTATTATTTCTGGTTTGTTAAACTTTTTTGATCCCTTGTTTCCAGCTAAAATGCCTGCAAAAATTCCATATCATTGTATATCATATTTGACTGTATAAACCATTTATTTTTATTTTTTATTAATGAAATTTTCATTTTTTGTTGAATGTTAATTACTTACCTATTATTGTATAGAATCAAGTTCTTCCAACTTAACAGACAGCTGTGCTGCTGGGAAGTTTGTTGCGCCACTTCCCAGCTAAAGCACTAGGAAGTGGTGAAGTATGTAATTTTGACGTTCAAAAAGTACTGATGATAAATGTTTACTTTGCTTAAAACTGTTAACGTATGCCAGCCAGGTACGCAGGTAGACTTTGATGACAAAATAGTATTGAATTCACAACTTCCATCGTGTCTTTTCCAAATATATCATGACTATACGATTCCATTTACTTATCACTAGTGCCAAAAGAACACCACATGAGCGAAGCCGTGGGCACAGCTAGTTGGAAATTAAACAATATTACATTTATTTCAGGTGAAATTTATTAAATCAGAAAACAGAATACTTAATAGAAAACCAATGTTAAGAGCAACCTTGTTTTGCGTAGGTACGGGATGCAAGTAAGCATTTCACACGATTAATTGTTAACGCTGTGACATTCTTGTTTCAATTACGTTAACGAATGCATTTATTCTCTTACAAAAATAAAAATGAATCCAAGTAAATTAATTTTCAACGTAAACGAAATTTTTTGCACTAGCATTTCGCCAATTCGACAGTAAATCAGCCAGGGTTAGGTTTGCTGCTGCCGAATACGGAACAGCTTCACATCTGGGTCCCTCATGATTACCAACACATTGACAGAAAGGCTCATCCTCCTCGTCCAGAGAACAGTCACCATTATTCAAACAATAACCATGACACGCGTACACATCGCACCGTTCACCGAAATATCCGGCATTACATCTGAAACAAAGATTATGTTAACATCATTTGATACGGATGGGCAAACGTTGCCATTGCACTCGAGGTGGTACAGTGTACCTTGTGGTGCCAGACGTAAAAGAATAGCACCAACCCATTGTTTCCCGTGGGTGTCGTAGAAGGCGACTAAGGGACTTACTAGAGAATGGGCAGCAGCGTTCTCTATGCATTTTATCACCATACTGCGATCGCCAACCCGCCTGCCAATTTTGGGGGAGGCTTATGTCCAGCAGTGGACGTCTTTCGGCTGAAATGATGATGAAAATGGAACCCAGTGGCCGACATCCGTACATCCTCGATGGGAAAAACTCGTCCAGGTAAGGTTGATGTTGTGATTTGTTGCATCGGATTTAGAGTATGATATATTGTACAGTCCACGCCGCCGATAGAAGAATGGTTGAAGGATCCGAATGTGCTGTTACTGGTACAAAAAAAGTGAAGACTGGTCCGTGTCGCTGAGACTGCTGAAAGGAACGTACCTGTCCGGCCAGGGTGTTCGTGTTGAGAGAAATGTCCATGAGTTGAGATAGTCGTATAGACGCATGCCTTCATTGACTAATGTCACGGTGTCGAGCGGCGATGACTAAAACTGCTGGTTCATGGGTCACTTAATACTGATAGTCAGGATGGACGTACGAATAACTAAGTGATTAGCAGCTAAAGCACTAGGAAGTGGTGAACGGCGGGCGGGCGCTTTTGGGGAACTGTCTTATGTAATTTTGACGTTCAAATAATGCTGACTCTCAGCCTAGTTTGAATAAATAACTTTTGATTTTGATTGAGACTTTCTCTATTCCATAACAACTTTAGCGAATGAACGCCCGAGGACAGTCGTATGTGAAGTTGGGCGAGACTGCGCAGCAAGTGGCGCCGTCTAGTATTGTTACAATGTTACTGGAGTCACTGAAAAGGGTCGAATAATAGTGTCACTGTCTGGTAACAGTCACTATGGTAGAGCATGTGATCACGTGGCGGCTGACTGCTGATGACAGAGATGAGGTCATGGGAGCCGCTATCTTAACAACTCCTTCTGCATTCCGGCACAAGCCTGATCAATAATACAGAAAGCACTTCCGGTAAAGGCTATCCTGCGCCGTTATATATGTAAGAAACCAATAGATAAATTTTCATTTGTGCAGCCACTTTACGAGCAAGTGTGTTAAACAAGTAGGTAATTCAATTTAACAAGAAATGGAATAGAATTATGTTTTACCTGCATTTAGGAAGTCCCTCCTCATTGAAAACGCAGTTACCTTGCAAACAATAGTTCTCACAGACTGAAACATCGCACCGCTCACCGGTGTAACCAGGTGTGCACTTGCAAAGAGGTTGGCCATTAACTTTCATACCGTGAACACAAAACGGGCCCTCAGAGTTATTTCGGTCGAGACTCGTTACTGGTTCGCAATCCTTAATTCCCGGATTCTGATCTGCTATTTTATAGTTACTGACCACACTGACAATAACTTTTTCAGTAGCAGTTCGTGAATCATGTAACGTAAAATGTGTATAAAAATATTCCGAATTTGATGAACTCTGTAAAGTCTTTGGAAATCTCCAAAATTCAATCTTGCAGATAGTGCACCATTCCACCCAGAGGAGATATTTCTTTGAAATGGTCAAGGTGTTAGATATTGGTGTCGGGTACAATGAGTGTGCTATTATCTTACTTCGGTTCTTTTTGTTTTTGCCATTCAAGTCTGCATAATAAACAATGAATTTTAAACTAGTCTCAGGCTCAATCCAGTATATTTTCTGAGTCTGTTGGTCAATGGCCAGACTGTGTGGTTCCAGTTTGTGAGTTTTGTTGATAGATAATGAACTAGTATTAATGACTACTTTTCTCCCGGAGCCATTAAATCGAGCCCTCTCTATTACAGGCGTCGTCAGATTTGTATTTATCCAGTAAACGTACCTGAAAACAGAAAACTTATTTTTTTAATATCTCGAAATAAAAAATATGAAGGCGCAGGAGGGCCATCATCAGAACTCATCTCGCAGGGCGTGGAAATAAGGCGGGGAATAAAACCGAATATCTCCGAAAATCAACTGATATAATGCTTTTCTTCAATAATTATAATAATCACTAAAATCAACCTTCTAATATTAAAACAATAGTCTCTAGTATTCAAATCTTCACAAATCTTATAAAAATTACTTTGATTGAGGCGATGGAAAGCGATTCGTCGCAGATATGGTGCGCTGGCGCCGTTCCGTCAAACAGTGTGTCTTTGAAGGATCGCCGCCCCGCTACCATTGACACGACGCTCCGCTAGAGTGGCTTTGACAGCAACCATAAAGCCACTCTTGACGTTGTCATTTGATTTCGACGTCGAAGCGCCGTCAAATAGATTTTGTTAAGTTTACTATTAAACTGTGGTAAACGTACCCTCTACAGCTATCGACAGCGATATCTTTGGGGATCCCGTCATCCATCTTGATCAAGAGATTTCCGTAAATATTGTTATTAGATCCACGTTTTAAAGAAATCCAATTAATGCTTCTTTCATTTGTATCACTGAAGAACAGTAATTCTGTGGCTGGATCGAAGGCGAGACCATGAATGTTTCTGCCGTTTCTCTCGGTGAAACATGTGTTTTCCATGGAAGAAACGCCATAACCACATATAGCGTCGTTGTCGCTCTGTTTGTCAACGTACAGCATCATGTTGTGAACTTCATCGTAAGCTAACGCTGTGAGATTCTGGGACTTTAAATGTATGGTGCCCGTTTTGGTTTCGTTGGTATAAAATTCAAGTAGGTCTCCTTTAGTTACGGCTATATCTGAAATGATCAAAAAAATGATTATATCACAAGATGACAGCTAAAGAAATCGCTAGATATTCAGAGGATGTGGTGATCGCGAATGTACGAGTATCTCCCGGGCTCCAGACTCGTGGAAGTGGCTTAGGAACCTTTTCATTCTATTGAAATCTGACATTTACTCCCGTGCTCCCCAGTAAATTTACATGGGACTTGAACATAACTGGCTAAATGTGGGTGAAGGAAGGTGCTAGGTACAGGTGCACCTCCGCCTAAACTCTCTAGGTAATACAGAATTATGGAACACAGACAAGCAGACATGCAGAGCGAACCCCAAATTATTAGAGTAAGTTACTGGAGGATAATATGCTGAGGCATGCGCATACAGTCACACCTCCTCCTAAAAATGTTTATTTGAATTAAATACTAGTAGTAATTTAATTCCGTGTTGATCAGGGCTGGAGTGTTAAACGTAGACATTGTAAACATAGGTACTAAATGAATAACATGAACACATGATGATACAGGAAAAGTTTTTATCCAGTGCGCAAATTTTAACCATGAATCCAGCATATCATTCTAAACCCCCTACTGCAGAAATTTTTCGCCTGTTATACAAAAAAAAATCTGCTGTTCCATACATTTTGACCACGTAGGTATTGATTGCACTTTTCTATGAAACAGCTATTTTTTTTTTTATATCCGGCGAAAAATTTATGTGCTAGGGGGTTTAGAATGATATGCTGTATTCATGGTTAAAATTTGCGCACTGGATAAAAACTTATCCTGTATAAAAGAAAACGTTGAATTGACAAAACAATTGTTTGATCAACAAAACTGTAACATCTCACACACATATGAATCTGTAACATATGTTTAAAAAAAAATCTGAATCTGAATTACGAGTCACATCATAATCTGCCTAGCCCTTTACCAACTATACTAGAGTAAGCTTCCAGTGTGTGGAATCAGCTGAATATCTGTAAAAAAAGCGACTGTCTATCTGACCGTCACAACCTGGTTACTTACACGATACCCCTTGTTAAGACTGATTGACAGCTTTTCGTGCTTCTAACTACCCTTAACGATTGCCACAGATCTACGAACAACAGCCAACAGCCGTGATAAACGTGCATTTAACGTGTATCTCGGTATGCAATGGGTGGTCACAGATCCAAGAACCCTTACCTCTACTGACCCGTTTATTACACAGCAAGGAGTCAATTATTAGCCACAGACAGCTTATTACAAATCCCAGTGTGAATAACATAAATAAAGTTTATAATGAGGAAAACAACTCACCCCAGGAGTGCGCCAACCCCACGCACAGCGCTACCACCGCCAGCACACAACGCGTTCTATACATTTCACTCTTCAGAAATAAGAACTTGTTTCAACTGAGGTCGTTTGTACTACCGCTCCAGGTGATCGCTCAAATGAGACAAATTGCACATTTGGGCTGCTCGCAGTATATGTACCTACGTAGGAGGACTTAGGCATACTAGTCATAATAAAAATGTCCCCAGATAAGATTCTTCATAAATAAAGTGGATAGGTTTTCCCCAACACATATTTTGGTGACCTATATAGGGTCGTACGTTATCACGTGTTGTTTTCTCCTTACCGTAGTTATCGTACGCAACAAATTACTCTAGGCAAAATAACACAAGTGACAAACTTGTATAAACCCCCTGCCAGCGTCTGTGTTTCCTCCATCTACATCCCGTCAGCCTTAAAAGCGAGAGTGGTCGCCTGCATCTTCAGCATCATTTTGTGAACTTTATCGTCAATCAACCGCGATTGCTGCTATCGCATAAATTTGCATTGTTTTGACCCCAAGGATGCCCGACCGTCCCTTGCTCGTTGATGCGCCAGCCCGCGCCGCAGCTACGGCAAAATAACACAAGTGACAAACTTGTATAAACCCCCTGCCAGCGTCTGTGTTTCCTCCATCTACATCCCGTCAGCCTTAAAAGCGAGAGTGGTCGCCTGCATCTTCAGCATCATTTTGTGAACTTTATCGTCAATCAACCGCGATTGCTGCTATCGCATAAATTTGCATTGTTTTGACCCCAAGGATGCCCGACCGTCCCTTGCTCGTTGATGCGCCAGCCCGCGCCGCAGCTGAGCCAGTAGCTTTAAATTCCCCGTTTAATAATAATGAAAATATCTTGATCCAGCCTGTCCCTGATAGTACTAGCTGCCCCCCCCCCCCCCCCGCCAGCGACTCCCTGAGCCGAGGTTCGTACCCCACAGGGGGTGCCCTCAGTGCGCAGTCGTTTTAGGTTTAAGTAGGTTTTACGCCCTGGCTGGAGGCTTTTAGATTCCTAAAAACCTTCGCAGGAAAGTCCGGTTGAGCAGTCACGGCCTCTCAAGGTCAACTGCGAGATGCCAAACACAAAAAAAAAAAAAACCCCAAGGATGATGTAATTTCGAATTGGTGGGGGTAGTAAGGTACTACAACAGAGAAGAGAAAAAAAAAACTCCCGAGATCCAAAAGAAACACTATAAAGTGAAAAATAACTTTAATATCGGAAGGCGGTGACAAATAAAACTAACCGAGACCTTCACCCTGATTAAACTCACGATTAATCATAATCCGTTTCAATTTGACAGTTCAACTATGTTCATTTGCGTTATTTACGTTGTTGAGCAGACACATTTTTAACCGATTTTTCTACGTGTTTTTATATTTTTATATGTATGTTCGAGCATAACTCCGTCATATATAGACGGATTTGCAAAATTCTTTTTTTCTTCGAAAGTGGTTTATTCCGAAATGGTCTCATTATAATTTCATATAGATCTGATGATGCGTTTCGGAGACAGACAACATTGGCAGGTACCTAACTAAAAAGTGAAAAACTAAAACTTTTTCAAATAATAACAACCAACTTCCAAAAAAACAAAACAAAGTGCAAAATAACTTTTATTTCCAAAGTCGGTGACTTTGAATGTGTATTTAAATTCGGAATTTAAAGTTATTTTGCACTTTGTAGTGTTTTTTTGGAAGTCGGTTGTTATTTGTTGAAAAAGGTTGAATTTTTCTCTTTTTAGTTTTTAGAACATATGAAGCAATGGTTTAACAATCGGTTTAAAAACGAAACAGATTATGATTAATCGTGAGTTACGTAATTAGGGTGCTGATCAGCATTCAAAACGTGAAAATAAACTACTCCCCCATAAGCCCTTGCACTGGCATTTGCGAAGCCTACAACAGTAACTATACTGTCTGACAATATACCAACATGGCGTAGAATTTTTATTTGATTGAGCAATGGAAGCTCTTTCCGAAGGCGAGCCCACAACTGAAGGCGACGATAGATGACAGCTACCTACAGCGATGCACTGCCGCCCGTCGCTCGCAAGAAACCCCGCCTCACCGCATCAAGTTTTTCGAAAAACAACCCATGTTGATTTATCAAACACAATTCAAAGAGAAACCGTATACTAAATTTTGGGTGATAGTTTGGGTCAACACGAAACCATTTTTATGGCCTGACCGTTTTATGAAATATTAATCATTTTTAGGGTTCCCTAGCCGTATTTCTAAACTAAAGGAGAGCCTTTTCATCGCCTTAAAGGTCGAATATCCAAAAATCCTTTCTTAGTGCTCGCCTACATAATAAAAGAACCTTTGCACAAAATTTCACGTTTCTGTAAAGATTGTATGTACAGTAAAGCAAACTTCTTGTATTGTTATTACTCTATGTCTAAGGACAAGTAACCATAGTAACGAGTATAACACGTTTGAACAATCTTTGTCAGAAATAAAAATATATATGATTGTATCCCATTGAATCTTTATTAATTATAAATCTTAATCATATTTCTTAACATGGTAGCAGAGCGTGGTTGGCTAATGTAAAAAAAAAAGGTTAAAAAGAAAGGCAAAGATGTCTCTCAGAATAGAAAGCTTAAATAAAGAAAATTATGACACATGGGCAATACAGGCCAAAGCCGTTCTCGTAAAAGGGAAGCTATGGAAATATGCAGAGCAACAAATAGACTTAAAAAATGCAAGTGAACTGGATGTTGAAGGAAACTTGCTAGCTATCAGTGAGTTAATCCTAATAATATCACCATCCGAACTTAAACAAATAAAAAGCTGCAAGACAGCTTATGAGCTATGGAAAAAGCTAAACGAAACATATGCTAGCAAATGTCCCGCAAGAAAAGCAACGTTACTGAAACAACTAATTTTGTCTAAATATGAGAAAGGAAACGATATCAGAGAACATTTAAACAACTTTATGGACGTTGTAGACAAACTGGAACAAATGAATGTCGCAATTCATGAAGATTTATTAACTGTTATGATGCTGTATAGTCTTTCCTCAGAATTTGAAAACTTTCGAGTCGCAATTGAATCCCGTGATAATCTTCCAAAACCAGATGAACTTAAAATAAAAATCATTGAGGAATTCCAAGCGCGAAAAAGCATTCAAGGAACCCAGCCGAGTACAAGCCCAAGCGAACAAGAATCGTTCTATGCAAAAGCAAATTTATATTGCAAAATATGCAACAAAAAAGGGCATACGACTAAGAATTGCTGGAAAAATTACAAAAATAAGAACAAGAATAGTTCCAACAATAGAGGGAATAGAACTAACGAAAAGAACTTCAACAGCCTTGCGCTATTAACAAAAGATGAAGCATTTCAGAAACAATGGATTTTGGACAGTGGATGCACATCACATATGTGTTATAACAAGGAATATTTTAGAGAAATAGAAAAAACAAACAAGGAGCTCAAATTAGCTTCTAAAGATCACATCACGAATATACTGGGAAAAGGAAGAGTTGATCTCTTACTAAATACAAGTAAAGAAATAAATCTCCACAATACGCTGTTCATTCCAGACCTCTGTACTAATCTTTTATCAATTGGAAAGATAACAGATGCTGGAAATACAGTACTCTTTAAAAAGGATGAAGCCACAGTAAAAAATCAAAAATATGGCATTGTAATGAGGGCAAAGAGGACTGAAGATGGGCTTTATGCGATTTTTCCCAAGAAAGTATTAAACGCAAAAAAGGAAACAGTCAATTTTGTTCAAAACAACAATATTTCTGAATGGCATTCAAAGCTGGGTCATATGAACCATAGAGATATGAAACTTGCACTTAAAAATGAAAGCTTGATTGGACTCGACTTCAAAATAGACGAAGAGCCGGAAGAATGTGAAGTTTGTATTAAAGCCAAAATGAAAGCTACGTTGGGGAAACCAAGAACTCAACCTCGCACTTCTGAACCGCTTCAGATTGTACACAGTGATGTGTGTGGCCCGATGCCAAAAGCTTCTTGTGCCGGAAACAAATATTTTGTCACATTTATTGATGACTTCACCAGATATAGCCGAGTATACTGCATTAAAACCAAAAATGAAGTCATAGAAATGTTCAAGGCCTATAAAGCTGAAGTAGAGAACTTCATGGAAAAGAAAATTAAATGCCTACAATCCGACAACGGTACGGAATATTGTAACAATGAGTTCAACAATTTATTAAAAGAAAATGGCATAACCAGAAGATTATCTGCACCTTATACACCGCACCAAAACGGCATTGCGGAAAGAAAGAATAGAACTTTACTGGAAAAAGCAAGAAGCCTAATGATTGAGTCTAACGCTCCGATGTATCTGTGGGGTGAAGCCATCCACACAGCAAACTACCTATCAAACAGAAGTCCAAACAACAGTATTGGAAATGCAACACCATTTGAAAAATGGGTCGGCAGAAAACCATGTGTTGGACACCTTAATCGGTTTGGAGCAAAGGCATTCGTTCTCTTAAAAGGAAGACAAAACTTGAGTAAATTTGATGCCAAAGCAATACCTGGAGTCTTCATTGGATATTCTGAAATATCCAAGGCTTTCCGAATTTGGGTACCATCAACGCGAAAAGTGATTGTAACCAAAAATGTGAATATAATGCAGAAATTCTTCTACGACACAAAAGAAGGAAAGAATGTTAGTGAAAATAACAAAGATGAAACAAGAAAAGAAAAAGAATATGTTGAGATTGAGTTTCAAGAGCAAAATATAAATAAAGAAATACACGGAAGTCAAGAAAGAGAGGAAGATATATGGGTTGAAGCAGAAATGCAAACAGGAACTTATGATGTTTCAATTTCTGAAGAAAATGAAATTCATTCCGCAGAAGAAGAACTGAATGAAGTCACCGAAGTGCCAACGGAAACCAGAGCTTTGCGTGATCATTCACTAATACGCAAGCCCATACGTTTTGATGATTTTGTTATGAACGCTGTAGCAGAGTTAGAAGATAATTATAATGAGCCCAAAACATATAATGAAGCAATGTCATCGGAAAATAGAGAAAAGTGGGAAGAAGCAATGCAAAGCGAAATGAATTCACTCCAGGAAAATAATACGTGGAAACTTGCCACATTACCAAAAGGTAGAAAAGCATTACCAAGTAAGTGGATATATAAAATAAAGAGAAACCCTGATGGAACCATAGAACGTTACAAGGCGAGACTAGTCATCAAAGGTTTCTCTCAACGTGAAGGAATTGAATATGATAAAACCTTTAGTCCAGTTGCACGACTTGCAACCATCAGAGCAATACTGGGAATTGCAGCTAACGAAAATCTTAATTTACAACAATTCGATGTAACAACTGCATTTCTGAATGGTACAGTGGAAGAAGAAATTTATATGGCACCACCGAAAGGACTTAATGTACCTAGAGGAAAAGTATGCCGACTTTTGAGAAGCCTCTACGGTTTAAAACAGGCACCTCGATGCTGGAATGAGTGCATACACAAGTTTCTGATAGATGCCAACTTTCAGAGAAGTGAGGCAGACCCCTGCTTGTATGTAAGGATCAAGGGAAACTCAAAAGTTATAGTAGGACTCTATGTAGATGACGGCTTGGTAGCTTCCACTGACAGCGCTGGTCAAGAGTTTTTAAGTGAACTTGAAAGAAATTTCAAAATAACGACAAAGCCAGCGTGCTATTTCCTTGGTATGGAAATAAATAAAAACACAGACGGATCAATAAACTTAACACAAACAGCCTACGCTAAAAAGGTCCTAAAGCAATTCGGGATGGAAAACTGTAAACCAGTTACATCACCGGCGATTAAGATGTCAAAAGTGGATGAAACAACTGAAAATGAAAATGAAGAAAGGAAATTTCCATATCGAAATTGTGTAGGAGCACTGGCTTACCTGATGGTCGCAACAAGACCCGATATATGTTATGCAGTGTCTGTCGCATCACGGCATTTAGAAAAACCTAATAAGGAGGATATTGTGGCTGTAAAGCGAATTCTTCGCTTTCTTAAAGGATCTCTTGATAAAGGTCTAACATTCTATCCAAATAGTAAATCCAAAGCAAATGACTTATTGTGCTACTCGGATGCCGATCATGGAGGTGATCCAGAGACTGGACACTCTACCACGGGCATGGTGTGCCTTTTTGCTGGCACTGCTATAGCCTGGAAGAGTCAGAAACAAACTTCAGTTGCTCTGTCAACGACAGAGGCCGAGCTTGTTGCAGCGAGTGAAACAGCACAAGAAATAGTGTGGTTGAAGAGGCTTTTGGCAGACCTATCTAATACAGAATCTTTAAAAGTTACACTATGTATTGATAATGAATCTACTGTGAAATTATCATATAATCCGCCTTATGAGTTTCACCGTCGAACAAAGCATATTAGTTTAAGACACTTCTACATAAGAGAATGTGTATCAAAAGGAGAACTAGTTGTTAAGCAAGTTGCAGCACAAGTGCAACTAGCAGACATGTTTACAAAACCTTTATACGGACCAAGATTTAACGACTTGTCTCATGGAATTGGTCTTCGCACAAATTCTTAAAAGAAGTGTGGGTGTAAAGATTGTATGTACAGTAAAGCAAACTTCTTGTATTGTTATTACTCTATGTCTAAGGACAAGTAACCATAGTAACGAGTATAACACGTTTGAACAATCTTTGTCAGAAATAAAAATATATATGATTGTATCCCATTGAATCTTTATTAATTATAAATCTTAATCATATTTTCTTAACAGTTTCTAGGGCCAATAGTATGAGGTTGTATGATGAAATGTCAGTCAGTCAGTTTCTTTATAAATCTATGTAAGTACATAGATAGATTGGGAATAAAACACTGTCACATTTATGTCATGTGAATTTATTGAATCAGAAAATAGAATAGGTATTAAGATGAACAATTTTGTTCAGAAGGAACATTGTTTTGAAAACAACGTCACACAATTGGGAAAATGTGAACCGGAACATTGATAACTCCTACATTAAATCAGCTAGGGTATGGTCTGATCCTGTTGAATACGGTGTTGGTGAAATTGACTTTTAGAGCAGCTTCACATCTGGGTCCCACGTAATTACCAACACATTGACATAAAGGCTTATGCTCCTCATTCAAGGAACAGTCACCGTTGTTCAGACAATAACTATGACACGCATACACTTCACACCTTTCCCCGGAATAACCGGCATTACATCTGAAATAACAGTAATGTGAATAATAAGTAATATAAATAAACATAAGACAATAATTGAAGGAGTAGAATATTTTTAACCTGCATTCAAGAAGTCTCTCTTCATTGATACTACAGTAACCATGAATACAATAGTTCTGACAGTCTGATAACTCGCATCTATTCTGTAACCTGAATAATCTAATTTGCACTGACAGAAGGGGTCTTCCTCCTCGTCCAGGGAACAGTCCCCGTTGTTCAGACAATAATCACGACACGCGGCCACTTCACACCTTTCACCGTAATAACCGCTATCACATCTAAAATAACAGCAATGTGAAATTTAGAAATTTAATTAAACAAAGGAAACAAATAAAATAAAAAATAAGGAGTAGAACATGTTTTACCTGCATTCAAGAACTCCCTCTTCATTTAAACTACAGTTACAGTATGATACCTCGCACCTATCACCCTTAAAATCTCCTTTGCATTGACAGACCGGCTCAATGTGTTCATTCAAGGAACAGTCACCGTCATTCTGACAATTACCATGACACACGTACTTTTCACACCTTTCCCCGGAATAACCGGCATTACAGCTGAAATAACGATTATGTTAAAATTTTACTTATTGATACGAATGGGCCAAGTTGATGGAAAATTGTATATTTGCATAAACATTTAGAGGTATGAAGAACAGGGTGTAAAGTTCACTCATAGTCTATTGGTAAAGGAGGATCCTCCGACCAGACGGGTATTTGTGTCTGGTGGGCAACTGCCCGACAGTTGATGTCGGGATGTTGTATATACGTAAGTGTCGTGGTAAACTCTGACTGCGCGATATAGGATTTCTTAGCGCATTCGCCTGAGGCATTGTAGATGGCGCCACTTCTCTTTTTGTGTTTCGAGCTATTTGTTATGAAGTATTTATTTTTGTAGTACCACTACAAACAGAACCCAAATTAATTATCATTTTTATTATGGACTAGCTTCTGCTCGCGACTTCGTGCGTTAGAAATTCTATGTTCACCCGACCCACCCCGTCGCAAAGCACGCCGCCCCGAAGCTATGCTTCGTTTTCGCTTAGCGTTAGTAGCCGGAATCAATATTCAATTGCGCAGTAGGTGTGAGTCCCTAAATGTGATTAAATTCAACTAGAAACCCATCTAAGTAGTAGAATATGTTTTACCTGCACTTAGGAAGACCTTCCTCATTGACACTGCAGTAGTGCAGTTACCTTGCAAACAATAGTTCTCACAGACTGAAACATCGCAACGCTCACCGATGTAACCAGGTGTGCACTTGCAAAGACGTTGGCCATTAACTTTCATACCGTGAACACAAAACGGCCCATCAGAGTTATTTTGTTTGAAACTAGTTACTAGTTCACAATCCCTTATTCCCTGATTTTGGTCTTCTATTTTATAGTTAGTGGCCAAACCGAAAGTTACTTTTTCAATTCGTGAGTCATGTATAGTAAAATGTGTAAAATAATCTTCGGAATTCGATCAACTCTCTGAAGTCTTTGGTAATTTCCAAACGTCGATCTCGCACTCGGCGCACCAGTCCACCCAGAAAAGATATGATTTTGAAACGGTCAAGGTGTTGGTTGATGGATAATTTAAACCCGAATTCTGCATATTTTACAGAAGTAATGCTTTTTTGTTGCTTCCATTCAAATCAGCATAATAAATAGGGTATTCTAAAATAGTCTCAGGCTCAATCCAGCATATTTTTTGCGTCTATTGGTCGATAGTAATAATTTTTTTTATAAGTTAATAATAAAGTAAACGGTAATTTTTTTTTTTTTTGGGTGGGAAATCATCAAATGACTTCTTCTGCTGAGTAGAGCAGGAGGGCGTGTCAGACTTTTACTGACTAAAACCCACCCGTGTTCCCTCAGTAGCCCGTATGCCAGGGGCTGTGGTATGTCTTTCGAACAAACCCGCACCCCTGGCAGGCATCGGCCCTTGCGGACCCCACCGGTGGTTGCTGACATCTTTGACGGCGCGCGTGTGGAACACAACGCGCCGTCCCGTCTACCACTTTTCGGCCGCAGAGGATAGGGAGAGCGGCTGACGCTATACCGACACTCCTCTTCCCCTGCGGCCCCACCGCGTCCGCCATCAAACGGTGGCGGCCCCGTCCAGGCCACGGAAGGGAAGAGCGCTGCTCAGAAGCACCGGCACTCCTCCTCTACCGCAGCCCGTAACCCTCAGCCGCGATGCCTCCCATTCGACATCGCGGCCCACCTCAGTTGCGGTGCACCTCACCGCAACCTACTTTTTGGCCGCTACGTCGTCGGCTTTGAGGCAAAAGCCCTGACGAGCGGCCCCACCTTTGGGTTCCTCTTGGCTTCACCGTGGCCGGAATCCACGGTTACTGAGCCCCCCGCAACGACAATGCGGGAACCCACTCGGGGGGGAAGAACAGTAATTCTGTGGCTGGATCGAAGGCGAGACCATGAATGTTTTTGCCGTTTCTCTCGGTGAAACATTTGTTTTCCATGGAAGAAAGCCATAACCACATATAGCGTCGTTGTCGCTCTGTTTGTCAACGTACAGCACCATGTTGTGAACTTCATCGTAAGCCAACGCTGTGAGATTCTGGGACTTTAAATGTATGGTGCCAGATTTGGTTTTGTTGGTATAAAATTCAAGGAGGTCTCCTTTAGTTACTCTAGTAGACCTTAGAGTTGTTGTCCAAAATTAAACTTCCTCAATTATTATCGAGAGAAATAACTATAAGGAGAGTTGGGGTGATACCTAAAACGCAACCCCCAAACTGCATCAGCATTATTCCCAAATATCAATATCATCATCATCTGCCAAGCCTTTTCCCAATTTTGTTGGGGTCGGTTTCCAGTCTAACCGGATGCAGCTGAATACCAGTATTTTACATGGAGCGACTGCCTATCTGACCTCCACAACCCAGTTACTGGGTAACAAGATACCCCTTGGTAAGACTGGTAGTCCGACTTTCGGGCTTCTGACGACCCGTAACGAATGACAGATGAGACAAAGATGGTCACCCATCCACGGGTCAACCGCGGCAAGCGTAGCTTAACCTGACCGATCGACCAGGGGCCTAAGTCTGCTATTTTTATAAATTCGTCATTCCAACACGATCCCATAGTCATTTTGCTAAAACTTCGTAATCTGCTAAATTCATAATGGTCTATCAGTGGTCGGTCAATGGTCTCGTAGGTAATAGAATTGTGTTATATTGGCATTGTCGTATTGCCATCATTATAAAACCCGTTAGTAGAAATGATTTTCGAAAAAATACTACTAAATTTGAACATTAATTTATTCATGCCAGATTTCATTTATACGTATATATTTTTACATATTATTTTAGGAACTGTCAAAATTTTAGCAGATTACCGCCATGTCAGTCATTCATTTGTTATTATGTCCGAGATTACCAATAAAACTATTTTTTTCAATGGAGTATCAGTGGTTGACCATTGAAAACTCATAATGACGCCATTATATTAGTAGATTACCAAACTTGTCAAAATCAACAATTATGAAATCAATGATAGACCATTCTGAGACTATTGTAATAGCAGACTTGAGGCCCAGTGCAGCTGTTTTTAATACTTAGCCGTAAGCCCCTAAATATAAATACTCTGTTTTAGTGGATGCTGCAACAGTATCCTCTAGTCTTGTGTAGTGTACCACCCACTGGCGAAAGCTAATATAATCGTGCCTTCGTACGACAATAACGAAAAACTGGTTGAACAGTTTGACTGCTATTGAGATATTTACATGTGCTGCTCGGGAGTTTGTTGCGCCACTTCTTCTTCCCAGCTAAAGCACTAGGAAGTGGTGAAGGGTTGGCGTTTTTGGGGGAACCGTCTTATGTAATTTTGACGTTCAAAAAGTGCTGACTCTCAGCCTAGTTTGAATAAATGACTTTTGATTTTGATTTTACAGGGCTACAGATGCACAGGGCCGCCATCCTAGGCGCCAAACCAGGGAGGGCACCGAACTGGAGGCGGATATGTGCATGGATATGCATTGTGATCAAAACTTTAAAAAAATACATTTATTTAGCGCAAAGTACTTCCTGACGCCTGATACCTATTATAACCCGACTGCGCCAAGAGGGTTTGTTTTTCGAGTGTATGTGGATTACATAGTCGCACTCTGTAGCCTAAACGGCTTGATGGATTTTAGCTAGAGACTCTAGAGAGGCGTCCGCTTCGTTAGATTCGTCTCAATTATAAGAGTCGCCATATTATTATTATTTTTTTCTCAAAACGTGTCGAGTGGGGTTTCAAAATAAATGCTTTCATAAATAGGTCATATAAGGTCAAAAAAAATAACTACTAGCACCGCTCCCCGATTACACCCGCGTAGTTCCTGTTCCCGTGGGAATAAGGGGATAAAATATAGCCTATGTCACCCGGGGATAGTGTAGCTTCTAGCTTCCCAACAGTGAAATAATTTTTCAAATTGGTTCAGTAATTTCGAGCCGCGTAAAATATATATTTAATGTGAACTTTAAACTTTTGTTGTAAGAGGAAGAGACTCGACTATTAAACTGAAAACTATAAGCAATATCTTGCAGTCGGAGGCATCTTCTTAAATGTATCAATAAAGACCTTTATTGCCTCGCAAAGGTTTCATAGCGCAGGTCTTTTTGCACAGAGACCAGGACAACAGGTGAACCATCGTCTGCGATGTGGCTCCACAGTCGCACTGTGACTCATCGGAGTACCTACCTGACTAAATTGTACCTGCTGCGGCCCAGGAATCCCTACCGAGTTAGTGATATAATTAAAATACCATTTTGATAGAAACTTTTATTCTAAAACACCTTGAGCGTACAACATAAATCGCTTGACAATAAAATACAGTAAAACATTCAAATCTAAACGCATAAATATTAACATTTATGCGGAAAATACCTTAAAATTATCAAATACATGAAAAAACTTTTATAAACTCTGGAAGGCAGTTAAATAAATTTTAATATAATTTTATTTGGAAGAAGCCTCTACTTGGAATTTGTTGTTTCTAATATGCGCGGTCACGGCATGTCTATAGAACATTTTCTTATCTTTGGTTTTTTTAATTTTCTGAGCCTATACCCGGTTTCTGAATTTAAATTTGAACTTTTTAGCACGCGAAATTCAAATAGCTCACATTTTTTGTACAGGAATTTCGCGCGCTTTATTAACTAACGTATAATTCTTCACATTATCAATTCAAAAACCGGATATTAGGTTCAGACAAGTCAAACTAGACATTTTTTTAAAGTGCCCGATGCTTCGACTTAAATAAATTAACAAACTCTTAACATTTTGAGCCAATTAGGCCGAATATTTGAACTAATTTTGCAGTCTTATAAATTGTGGAAAAACCCTTTGGTAGCTCGAGCCAATTAAATGTCAATAAAGACAAAATTAAAATATAAAACTTACAACTATACACCAATGAAAGAACTTAACGAACCATCGATAATACTTCCACTGATGACAATCGACAAAATTATATAGAAATAAAATAATCAAAATTATATCAAACTCAAATTAAGTATAGAAAATTATATGAAATTTCACTTGCTCTCTTATAGACACATATTATGACTATTAACGATAATATTATATGATACAATAAGCTCAATTATTATTGGATATATTTTTAAAGACAGTAAATATGCATAATTATATTTTTTATATGAAATTAAATTTTTAGAATATTTTGCAGAGTTCAGATGACAATCACTTTGACGCATCTCTGCCGCCAAGACGCCAAGACTTATGTGAGTGCCATATACTGTGTGCTATCCGATTCCCTACTCCCAATTTGTGAATTTAAGAAACAAAGATCGAATCAATTTTAAATATTCCCTCAACTTCCAATATAAGAATTTCAAAAATATAAACCTAATTTATTATTGGAACACAATTCAATGACATTGCCTTATAATAATCTATGATAAGCGTGTCAAAACGTAGCCATCTGAACCAAGCCTTAGAAAAGACATCATCTAAGTTTCATACATTTTAGGTCCAAATATGAAAGTGCGGGCAAATCCGCAGTAATTAAAGTGAACATTAATCATCAAAAAAGGACATCGAACTAGAAACGAGAATGGTCGAACCGAACACGTAGCGACCCGGTGACGACGATCGTGTCCACCGCGAGAGATAAGGCAAAAAACGGGCGAACGACTGCGACGGCAGTATGTGAACAAGATCAAACGTGTTCTGTATCCTATTACTATGTTTGATTATTTCAGGATTGCAATTTTAAATACTGAAATAAAATATTTTCAAAATTTCTTGCCATGGCAGAATATTTTATTTGTTTTGTTTTAATTCATTAGGTACATCAAAAATGTACGAAATTAGCAATTTTTCGTTTGGTTTTTCAAGTCTTATAGGAAGTGACCTTATTAGTGATGTTCTTCAAAAAGCCCAGGTGCTTAGCTTACTCGCAACCGGCGAGCGTGTTTTACCAGATGTATGAACGTAAACGAGGCAAAAAGAGTATGTAAGGATCGTAGCAGCGCCTGAATTCACTATGACCACTTAACGATTCCTTATTCGTAACCACGTCAATCACACAGGAAATCTGCTAATATCGTATTAATAATATCGACATATTGTCTTGGAACATGCAGAATACGACATTTCGATTCCTTACCGTTTACATTGGTTTCTAAAAAAACACGATATTCACGTAGTTTGAACGTAGTAAGATTCCGCGGGGAATCATTATAACCATACAGAATTGGGAACCAGGTTGCTTTCTGTAGTTTTTGTCTACCCTGTGGGAAGGAGACGAGGTTTGGTTATGGTATGTGAATATAACCAAACACCTTTAGTACTATAATAAAAACTGCTTAGACAGTTAAGTTTACAAAAAAAAAAAAAAAAATGGCATTTCATATTTGGACCAAAACGGATGAATGATGTAATTTTATTAAGTTTACGATATTACTATATTTTATAAGTCTTTATAAGTTGTAATAAAATGCAATTTGTCATGAAATACTATTACAAAACCTGTCACCCAGAATATTAGTTAATAATATACAACATTAATTGTTTAAAAATATTCAGTCCTTTTATACTATTCAATCCACTAACGATTTATTTTAATTTCGTTTTAAAAACTTTGACATGCAAAAAAATTTCCAATTTGACAAATACCTATACAAACCATTGATATTCTAAACCCTCAAGATACACAGTCAGCGTATCAAAAAACGTCCGCATCAATAGGGCGCAATGTGCGCACGTATCATATACAGGGTAAGTTTTTATCCAGTGCGCAAATTGTAACCATGAATTCAGCATATCATTCTAGAACCCCTTGCACAGAAATTTTTCGGCGGTTGTACAAAAAAAAAAATCTGCTGTTTCATAGAAAACTGCAATACCTACGCGGTCAAAATGTATGGAACAGCTGATTTTTTTTTGTGTATCCGGCGAAAAATTTCTGCGCTAGGGTGTCTAAAATGATATGCTGAATTCATGGTTACAATTTGCGCACTGGATAAAAACTTTTCCTGTAGTATCGCCAGTCATCATCTTTCAGTCAGTCACTTAGGACATTGCTTTGTAAAAAACACTTTTAAGTCATGCCTGTAAGGTTCAATTTGCAAAAAAAATATGTTTTATCATAACTACAACCACTGACGTATAATTGGGGACAGTTTAGTGTTACTTTAGTTTGAGACTGTGCATCTTGGGTTTTTTGTATATCAATGATACAAAGCGTAATTAAATTAAATCAAATACGTTTACGTCTGCACACAGGTAGATGTTGCAAAATGTATAATGTGAATATTTGTGTAGAACAAATACAAACAATTAATTTTAAATTTTGAACCTAATTTTCTTGAAATTAAACTACATTTTTATTTATTCGAAAATATTACTTTAAAAGATCCTCAAGTACTGTTAAGTCAAGTGCAGGTACGGGCCTGACCAGTAGCAAATTGACTGATGAAAACCGACCTTACTGCTACAAAATAAAGGCTATCATTGTCAAATTGAGACCATAAGCACGGTTGACTGCGCGAAACTCTTTGAAAAACATTCACTTATCAAAGTACAGTCACAATACATTTTTAAGGCACCCAACAAAATCTATAGCACCTTTAAAAAAAACTTCAAAAAACAACGTACAATTTGGCTTGACATTTTTTGAGAGCTAACAGTCCTTTCACAGCAATTTTACCTCTGATTTTGCATCACTGTCAACTCTGATCTTTATTCTCATTACAATAAGGTTGCTATTGTGTAACTGCCACTGACAAATCAGGCACAATCACAATGATCTTTATTCTAATTGCAATAAAGTTGATATTAGATTGCTGCTGTCAGAGGTAAAATAAACTCTTACAAAAGTCAAACAAAATCGTCAATGGATTGGATACTACACCCAAGTTCGTTTACATCGCCTTTCCGTCCAAATCGTGTGAATAGGCGCTAGCGACTGCGTTTGCAGGGTCTTCAGCCAAGGCTTAGGGCTTCGCTTCTGGCTGAAAAATGGATAGTTAGTGCCAAGTCAGTTACTGCTGCTAACTACGATGGATTTCAAAGTACATATACATGAGGTTTATGCTAGAAATAAAGTTTTATTACTATAATAATACTATTGTACTGAATAAACGACAAAAATATGGTTTTTTCCTAATAAAGACAAAGGGAATGTAGAGCTTTCAAACTAGTTATTTTATGAGACAAACGGAATTCAGAGATTTCAAACTAGTAATATAGACGGCACGACAATCTAGTTTTTTGAAAGACAAGCAGAATTTCAAGCCGTATAACAATTCATTTTGAAAGACAAATGAAATTAGGAACTGTAAAACAAATCAGTTTGTGAGAAAACTGGAATTTGGAGCTTTCAAACGAGTCATTTTGTGAGACAAATGGAATAGAGCTTTAAACTAGTTATTTTGCGAGATAAGCAAAATTTAGAGCTGTCAAACGGTAATTTTGTGGGATAAGAGGAATTTAGAGCGTTTAAACTTGTTACTTTGACAGACAAGAGGAATTTTGAGCTGTCAAACTTGTTATTTTGATAGACAAGCAGAATTTAAAGCAGTCTAACTAGTTTTTTGTGAGACAAATGGAATTTAGAATGATTAAACTTGTTACTTTGACAGACAAGATGAATTTAGAGCTATCAAACTAGTTATTTTAAAAGATAAAAATTTAGTTAAATAATTAAGAGATTTTACACGGTAAAGGGACTTCAAAACTGTCAAACTATTTACTATAGATATAGTTAATAATCATTTAAAATGTATTCAGCAAAAACCAGATCTATACTGTAATTACAAATATAACTAAATTGAGTACTATGAAGATGTAACAGAGATATTGAATAGTCCGTACATCTCCGATGGTGAACGGGAATCGTCCCAAAAACTGCAAAAACAATTATTTTGTTAGTTTTTTTTTTTTTGAATAATGTAAAATGAGGAAGCAAACTTTTTATTAGTATCAATCATACTAATTCACATTATTAAGTCTTGTCCACACCACTTGTATCGGCTTAAAATGTGTACTATTTCTAATAATTATCTATCTACACGTTCCATAGAACTAGACTAATATTACACTCTATACTAATTTTATAAAGAGGTAAAATTTGTAAGATTGTATACAGGAAAAGTTTTTACCCAGTGCGCAAACTGTAACCATGAATTCATTCATTCAAAAAAAAAAATCAGCTGAGCCATACATTTTGACCGCGTAGGTACTGTACTTTTCTATGAAACAGCAGATTTTTTTTTTTTGTATAACCGACAAAAAATTCTGCCCTCGGGGGTTAAGAATGATATGCTGAATTCATGGTTACAGTTTGCGCACTGTGTACAAACTTACCCTGTATAGGGTCGAATCTTCGAAACTACTGATCTGATTCTGAAAATTCTTTTACTAGTGTACATTTTATGGTAAAACAATAAATATCACATGGACAAAGCCGGAGGCAGAAGATATTTCATATTTATTTTGATAAAATCATTTAATACGTACAGTGCACTCCTTTTCTTCTGGTTTCTTGTTAGCCATTGTCTCTGGATTATATTCCTTCTCCAGACCGAAGTGCTGAAACATTACAATAATAAAATGTAAGTATGACAAAAATACCTTATTTCAGAAATTAACTCCGTGTTGTTGCAAAATTGCATAATAAATTATGTTAGAAAAACTCTTTTATACATCAATCATATTTTTTAAACTAATGAGGTCAGCGTTTACTATCTGATGGGGACTTGATCTTCATCAAAGACTAGTTACTGCACAGGCGAAGAAAGAAAATGTATTTATTGTGACTCACACAGCAAGATCACACACTAAACGAAAAACAATCATATTTTTTTTATAAAATCTTAAAGTAAAATAAACCCGGGCAAGTGTTAGTCGGACTCCCGCACGTTTGTTGTATGGGAGCCCCCTTAAATATTTGTTTTATTTCAATTAAATTATTTATTTTTAAAGTAAATAAATATAAGCAAATATTCTGTGAATATTTCAAGTATCTACCAGTTGCCGTTATCAATATCGAGCAAAAACGAGCAAAAAAATCACGTTTGTTTTATGGGAGCCCCCTTAAATATTTATTTGATTGTTTTTAGTATTTGTTGTTATAGCGGCAACATAAATACATCATCTGTGAAAATTTCAACTAACTATCACGGTTTACGAGATACAGCCTGGTGACAGACGGACGGACAGCGGAGTCTTAGTAATAGGGTCCCGTTTTACCCTTTGGTTTGGTACCCTAAAAAAACAGAAAGTCCTGTACGAGGCCAAAAGGCTCTTATCACAGCATGATGCTACGATATTTTAAAATGTGTAGCAGCGCTGGTATTCTGATAGGACCCGATGTCATGTTTAAAGTTACTATTAAGTATTATAAACGTAAAAGTTTGTAAGGATGGATGGATGAGGGATGTTTGTTACTGTCACACGCAAAAACTACTGAACGGATTTGGATGAAATTTGGCACACAGATAGATTATAACCTGGACTAAAACAGAATACTTTTATCTCGGTACGTTCCCGTGGGACAATTTTTGAGGTCCACACAAAAAATAAATGAACAAACCTGTAAAATCTCCTTATTAGACAAGTGATCACCCGGTCCAGTTTGAGTAAAATGACGGAGTAATTTCCCGCCTTTTTCAACCAGCACGGCACCCCCGGTTTGCGTCCAATCTCCCTTATAGTCCCCGCTGAGGCCTAACGTAATACAGAAATAAAGAAAAATTAACCTCTAAAATGTCCGTGTTCGGGTGCCGATCTCCAGGGCCCATTTGTATGTAGTGGTGCACCAATTTGCCGCCTTTTTTGATAAATAAAGCGCCGCCATTTTGTAATCCGTCGCCGATTAGGT
Organism: Polymixis flavicincta; assembly: GCA_949987655.1. Taxonomy (NCBI): domain Eukaryota; kingdom Metazoa; phylum Arthropoda; class Insecta; order Lepidoptera; family Noctuidae; genus Polymixis; species Polymixis flavicincta. Next base: position 12,285,860 of record OX465197.1, read on the forward strand.
CCGAATCCAGACCTGTGACGTACTTTTATGTTATTTTAATTTTTTGTAACTTTTACTACAAAATTTACTAAATAATTCTAAGAAGCTTACGATGGAATATGGTGTCACAATCGGCAACGGATTTACAAAATACCTACATGTCATAATGTTCGCATAATACATGTGTGCATAACAAACAGTCACCAGAACTTAGTAGCTGGCTTGTCGAAAATCTAACATTCCTTCTACTTTAGGACATCAAGACATTGTTTTTACTAATTACAGAGTGGCAGGGAAATTGACACGCGAACTGTAACCATGAATTCAGCTCATGATTCTAGGGGGTCTAGCCCCTAGCGTAACACTTCGTCAGTAATAAAAAAAAAACAATGATTTCACAGAAAACTACAAAAACGGCTGAACAGATTTGGATGGCATTTGACACATAGTTTATGGCCTGGATTAAGACATAGGTTACGTTTTTGCCCGGTAGTACGGACGCCAGCACATCAAGCTATCCCAAACTGTCTGAATTTTCCCAATTGAACAACGAACCTTGTACTTTTGTAATAAAGTTGAAAATCAATCATAGAAATTTGACAGATTGGGGTAGCTTGATGTGCTGGCCTCTGTACACTCTCTTGGGGTGCTTCAATTAGACCCACGCGGTAGAAATGTATTTTAATAACCTTTTTTTTTTAAATAACCAACTAAAAATTTTGAGTTGAAAGTTTTCGTCGGTTCAGAAACTTGTACTAAATTCTTAGTAACAGATTGCACGTCGATGTCCCTGCATACACTAACTACTTCAGAAGCCCTAGTGTGAGTTTCTTTTAACCATTTCGATCTAACGGAAAAACCGCGTTCGACGCTCCGATTGGTCCTTCACCAAGCCGGGGCCAAACGTAGCGCCGAACGCGTTCGATGCAGTTGATCGAGATAGTTTAAAGAAAATCACACTAGGGCCACAGTTTCTGACTCCAAACTAGATCTTACCCATCCCGCGTCCCTTAAAGATGGCATCGCGCGACTGTTTCCAGAATAACGACGTGATGATGGTGACCACGTTGAATCTTTTGAAGCCGAGCGCTTGATAGGTCGAGATGTTGTCCACGTAGTATAAATCTGGAAGATTATTAAAGGGAAATATTTAAATGATCCTCTCTAAACTGATTGACCAGAAGGACACTTTTTTAAATGTATGAACCTGTTTTTGCGCGACTAATGATGCATACTTGTTAACAATTGCAAACAAAACGAACCTTAAAAATCGAGTCTGATAACGAATCGAGAAGTTGTGAAGAGCTGTGCTGTGACGTTACTGGTATTCCAAAACTTTATAGTAAATAAGCGACGATGACCGCTAAGTGAAGTGAACTGTCAATAGTGTCAGTCCCTAGCATCAGAACGTCAATTCTAGTAATTAAAAACGTTCAAATCTAGTCGCAGTCTACCTCGGCGACAATCAAATGTAAAAACTTGTGTAAAATGTATGGAAACTTGTGGCATTTTTGACAGATTAAGATCATACTGAACGTTCTTAAAATGACAGCTCACTTCAAACTCACTTCACCTAAGTTTTCAAGGTGAGATTTTTACTGAATATTTCGGCTGGTGAGCAGTTAGTTGCCAGCCAGTATTTTTGTGAACCTTACCTCCATCGAAGTATTTCCCGTTGATGAAATCCTTGGAGCCCGCCTCTTCCACACCAATGCCAATCATCTTAATGTTATGTTTACTCAGTACTGGTGTAATTTCGCTCAGCTGGAAATAAATACCAATTTATCTGATTATTTGCAATACAGTACATAATCCCAAGTAACTTAAGTCTATTATTTGGTAAACATAACTTCGGAAAGCACGTTAAGCCGTTGGTCCCGGCTGTCATTTGTAGATCTTTGACAGTCGTTACGGGTCGTCAGAAGCCCGAAAGTCTGACAACCAGTCTTACCAAGGGGTATCGTATTACCCAGTATCTGGGTTGTGGAGGTCAGATAGGCAGTCGCTCCATGTAAAATACTGGTATTCAGCTGCATCCGGTTAGACTGGAAGCCGACCCCAACATAGTTGGGAAAAGGCTAGGCAGATGATGAACTAGTAATACACAAAATCCTATGACACAAATAAAATTAGTCGATAAAGCAAAAACCTATACCTACTATATATACGAAGATCTTTTGAATCACTAATTACAATAGCCATTAAATTAATTGTGAAACGATGATTGATTTTAGGTACCCACAAGATCCTGATATAAAAAATAAATGGATTATTTGCAACCAAGCGAGAGAACTGATTCACAACACGTATTGTAATATGTTCACGGCATTTTAAGGAAAATTGTTTTAATATAATATTGAGAAAGGAAAGGAAGGGGCTTGTGGCTAAATAACAATAGCTGCACGGGTCGATCGACCAGGTTAAGCTACGCTTGCCGCGGTTGGTCCGTGGATGGGTGACCATCTTAACATATCAAGACCCCCTCCGTGCCTCGGAAAGCACGTTAAGCCGTTGGTTCCGGCTGTCATTTATGGATCTTTGACAGTCGTTACGGGTCGTCAGAAGCCCGAAAGTCTGACAACCAGTCTTACCAAGGGGTATCGTATTACCCAGTAACTGGGTTGTGGAGGTCAGATAGGCAGTCGCTCCATGTAAAATACTGGTATTCAGCTGCATCCGGTTAGACTGGAAGTCGACCCCAACATAGTTGGGAAAAGGCTAAGCAGATGATGATGATGATGATTGAGAAATAGGAAATTAGAAAGCCAATTAAATATAGGTGTTAATAAACATTTTATTATGTTCAATTTTATCAAAAATATGGATATCTTCTTGTTTTATTTAAACCTGTCTCGTGCCTAGTGAGACGTAGGTATTGACCTTGGTAGGGCCAATCCGAACGCAGTACCCCGCTTCCTCATACCTCAGCTAGTTGACAGAATTGTTTTGGTGTGTTAGATAAAGAATTAGGCGTCTATTGGGTTATATGGTCGCTGCTTGAGACACAGCAGAAATGTAAAAGGTATAGGAAAGAAAACCCGGAAAAGTTAATCAGAATCATAAAAATCTCTTACATTATGATTGTCGCTTTTCGTATCTGTCTGTGAGACTGCGTTGTTCTTCTAAACTACGCACCGGGTTTTAATTTGCTTTTCACCACTATTTAGAAAATGTACAACAATAAAGAAATCTTATTGTTTTTTTGCGTTTCTTATGTTTTTGAGCAGACAACTTGTTCGCACATATAAATCAATGGATTATCAGATTAGAAGGATATTTCCTTCATAATATTTAAGATTCGAATTGATAGTACTAGGCACTAGGGCCCAAAATACAATAAAAGTTTCTTTTTTTAGTTATAGTACCTACCCCACACCAATTCGAAATTGCATCATCCTTGGGGTCAAAACAATGCATATTTGTGCAATAGCAGCAATCGCGGTTGATTTGCTGTCATTTTTTGAAGAGTTCCGTTGTCTATCTCCGAAACGCATAATCAGATCTACTTATTTGAAATTTTAATGGGACCATTTCGGAATAACCCGTTTCGAACAAAAAAAGAATTTTGCAAATTCGTCTATATACGACGGAGTTATGCCCGAACATACATTAAAAAAAACATGTCGAATTGATAACCCCCTTCTTTTTGAAGTAATTTTACCCACCTTTTACGCCATGAGTGTTGTGGAACTGTCTAAATGGAAGCGATTGCTACGGATAGTGTATCACACAATTACTCCTCAGGTGTCGTAGAAGGCGACTAAGCGACTTACTAGAGAATGGGTAGCAGCGTTCTCTTTGCATTTTACCACCATACTGCGATCGCCAACCCGCCTGCCAAGCGTGGCGATTGTGGCAAAACCCCCCTTTTAGGGGAGGCTTATGTCCAGCAGTGGACGTTTTTCGACTGCAATGATGACTCCTCAAGTTGTCGAAATGTGTCATTAGCAGTGATCGGAATAGGCTGATTATATTTGCCTAAACTTCGGAGAACAGAGACAGAAAGTGGAGACTTCCTTACGATTATATATTTTTTCCCGGGATCCGAGATAAATCTTCAGTAAGTTGAAAATAAGTTTTCTTCAAGATGTGTAAATGCTATTTTTAACTAAACTTGAAATTATAAAAATTTCTGGATTTTCACGTAAAATCCCGTAATGTATTCAATGATTTGATACAACAGTTACTTGGATCATAAATATAATTCGAATACATGAATTAAAGTGAGATTATTTATTTCGGGATTTTACGTGAAAATCCCGAAAATTTGGTAATTCCAAGTTTAGTTAAAAACAGCCTTTACACATCTTGAATAAAGCTTATTTTCAACTTACTGAAGATTTTTCTCGGATCCGGGGAAAAAATATATACAAGTTGTAACGTAAATAACGCACAACCTCTTAAGAGGTCATTGTACTCATCATTATGAACAACTTTTACTATGGGACCAAACCTGAAATCGCGAAAAAAAAATCTGTTGTTCCCTACATTTTGACGAGTTATGCGAACATAAATGTAGGGAACAGCTGATTTTTCTTTCGCGATTTCTGGTTTGGTCCCATACTAAAAGTTGTCCATTATGATGAGTACAATGACCCCTTAAGAGGTTGTGCGTTATTTACGTTACAACTTGTATATAGTCGTAAGGAAGTCTCCACTTTCTGTATCTGTTCTCCGAAGTTTAAGCAAATATAGTCAGCCTATTCCGATCACTGGTCATTATCGATACGATAGCCTGTCGAATGCTTGTGAATAGCTGTGCTGCAGTTTCAAACAAACCCAAAAGGATTTTGTTCACACTAAAATAGACTTATTTGAATCCAACAATCTGACGGCCTCAGGGTCGCGTAGCAAAGCATGTCTTATCGGTCAGATAATATGGAAAATTTCGACAGATAATAAGCGATTCCTGCGTTATCAGGCATCAGTCATGTCTGTCAATAGCAGGGGAAAGGCGTGCTTTTACTCTGCACCCAAATTGAGGCCTTATCACTTTAGTACGATAGGAACTAATCCTTTGGCTTATTTAATCCATAGTTTATTTATTTATTAACACCAATGAGTACAACATCTTACAGTTATCTAAGACAATGTTGTACACACATACTAAACTATTTGTATCCGCAAAATACACTTACATAAAATTTAACAATAAACATAAAACCAAAAAAAAATTACAACTTCATATATGTACGCCTTCTTCAATGCACCTTTGTGCTCTTGATGGTCTAACAGTTCACATAACCACGCCTGTTATGTCCGAAGGTTAGGCAGAGGTACAGCCATATTTCGCCAGTCATGTTAAAGACCCATGTAAGGTGAGGCGAGCCTATTGCTATCAACCGGACCCTAGTCCAGACTCCGGGCTGCTTCGGAGAAATTCTAATGGAAAACCCCAATTACCACGTTACTACTGATGCGTGGCTCATCTTATAACCTAAACGACAGAACTATGGGAAGATATTGTGATCCTAGAGTATGTTGGGGTAAGCTCAGCACTGGGATAAGACAGAATTAATAAAATTGCCGGCTAATTTGGCAATATTTTAACGCTGACAGTGACGCCTGCCAGGGGTGCGGTTGTTCGAACGAGATACCGTGGCCCCTGGCACATATGCAACTGAAGGAACACGGATGGGTTTTAGCCAGTAAAAGTCTGACACGCCCTCCTGCTCCACCCAGAGCGGGAGAAGTTATTTGATGATTTCCCAACAAAAAAAAATGCTGATAGTGACCATATTGTGTTCGGTACCATTATATTCTGCAGACCATACGTTTCACCACCATTCATACTGTCACAGCACCGGCCTTTTTTTATTTCGGTGTCGAAAATTCTCATGGATATCTTCCGCCCTGGGGCAGGCGGCGGTGTCTATCAGACTCTTACTGACTAAAACTATCACTTGTTACCTTTACATACTTGGACCGGAGATCATGGGAACTTGTGCGCCTTCCACGGTCCCCAGCTGGTGCGGGCCGCCTTTGCGGATCGTAATACTTGCCCCGCGACGTCCACAAGGGGCGCGCGTGGAACACTACGCGCAGTCGCCTCGGGGCGGCGGACGTCTCCGAGTTCGCCGTCCCTCAGGAACAGTTTAGAGGGGCTGGAGGAGGCCGTTATCCGCCCTCTTCCGACGCCCGGTCGGCCAGCTGCGGATCGGGAGATTGGTATCGATTTCACTCTCCCTTCCCGCAGCCTCCTACGATCTGCAGCCGCCTTTTGCGAATAGCACTCTACTTTATTTGTTTATGCCGTTGTGGAAAATTTTCATGAATGTCCTCTGCCCCGGGATGAGCGGAGCGGTCTGTCAGACCCTTACTGACTAAAAACCAACCCAGTGTTCTCTTTCCACATTTGGACCAGGTATCATGGGGAAACGCCACCGTACTTTCCCCAAAATACCATTACCAGTTCGGAGAGTTTGTGTGCCAGAAAATCTGATAGGTACTGACGCGGTCGAAGTTTCGAAAAAAGCCAATTCAAACATAATTTCACTACGCCATTGCACAATTATCGATAAAATAGGTACACTGTCACGGATTAGCAATATTTTATCAATATAGCACACGGGAGCCGCGTGTTACCTGGGCCTAGTGTAATATTTATCTAAAATACGTGATCGACTATAGATTTTATCAAACAATTCAACACAGTCATCTTTCTAATATTTTTATCGCGATATATAAATGTGGAATTTGAAACTCTTATAAATCAGTAATATAAAAGAATGATGTAAAATAGGTCCGTTTTCCCGTAGATTCAACGTTTAGTGCATTGCTAGAGCAATTAAACTAAACAGCTGGCTTTGCGTCAAACAAATTAAATTATAATTTACTAGTAGACCACCAGGGTCTACGCCCTAATCACGAAATCCGTAGTCTCGGCTATAGGCTAAAATAAAATGCGAATAAATTCTCTAAATGACGGTGAAACAGAATCCAAATCCGTTGCTTACTTTAGAAGAACAACGCAGTCACACAGACAGACACGAAAAGCGGATTTTAATGGATAGATTTAACTTAACATTCATTCAACATCAAGATTTTAGTAAGTATGTATTTTACATCCTACTTACATCATAGTTTTAACGGTGTAGGGCTGGGTATTATATAGAAACGTTTTAAGGACAAAGAGCCATTGCACACAGCCTTTTAGCCTTGAGTTGAGCAGTACCTACCTACATGTACATGCATGCATAATTCATCACTCAAGGCAACCCCGTATTTAGTGCGTAGTACTATTGTGTAACACACTATAACCAGAGCTCTTTTTGGCTATAAGTAACCCTACATCCTCATGAATCTAGTCAAAAAGAAAAACCATCCAACCTTCGGGAGTGTATTATTCCACTGCTCGACAATGTACATCAAAAATTTAATATCGTATGGTTTTTGTCTGTGCGGAAACAGAATACCAAAATAAAAATCGTTTAATAAAGTAGGAGCCCACAAAGATTCGTTTTTCATGCTAATTTAACCTAACTTATGTGTGTTTAAGTAATCAAAGAAGTGTACAGTCGCCAGCAGGTCAAGCTATCCCTAATTGAACATAAACCTTATGCCTTTGCAATAAAGTTGAAAAACGATCAAAGAAATTTGACAGATTGGGGTAGCTTGATGTGCTGGCCTCTGTACAATCTCCAAAACCAAGTCGGTACCGACAAAGCTCAAATATCGAAAAGTTCAATAAACTTTATTGATCATTGATGTATAAAGTGGCTTTTTCATAAAACCCGATCTTCCAAAGGTCTTTTCTTAATTTTTTACGCGCCTTTTATACTATAAATGATCCTACTTCTCACTCAATTACGTTGTGCGTGTAGACTAGTGTCTAACTGCTCATCACTGATACTACTTTTGTCGGAGACGATGCCTGGTGAGACAGCGTGCTTTTTAGCCAAGCCCACCAGTGAGTTCGAGCCCGCGACTAGATTCTCCTTAAGTCGCCACGTCTGTCGGTCGCCGGGCCTTCTCCGGGGAACCGGTGGTCTCACCTGGCGGAGACGGACCACCAAGGTGGCGTGAAGAAAGAGAGTGTAGAACAGTGCCATGGCGCACCTGCTGAATACCAATGCATCCACTCATAGGCAAGTTGTGCTACCGCCGTACTCGCCTCAGGCCCGGCCTTTATAAGTAGTAAGTATTTATTTGCATAAAACATGGTAGGTATGCATGGTGTTACAATAATAGCCACACGAGGAGGCTTTAAGGGCTATGCCCGTAACCCGGCGGCCGCGCCCCCTGACTGGGACGTAGAGACTACCTAACAGCTTATCTTAATAGGACACCTCACACCAAAGTGGTGCAACCGTGGTCGCGATGCCATCAAAATATACACAGCATTATGTTTTTTTTTTTTTGACGGTGGGAAATCATCAAATGACTTCTCCCGCTCTGGGTGGAGCAGGAGGGCGTGTCAGACTTTTACTGACTAAAACCCACCCGGGTTCCCTCAGTTGCCCGTGTGCCAGGGTCGACGGTGTCTCTTTCGAACAACTCGCACCCCTGGCAGGCATTGGCCCTTGCGGACCCCACCAGTTCTTACTGACATCTCTGACGACGCGCGTGGAACACAACGCGCCGTCCCGTCTACCACTTTTCGGCCGCAGGGGATAGGGAGAGCGGCCAAAGCTATACCGACACTCTTCTTCCCCTGCGGCCCCACCGCGTCCGACATCAAACGGTGACGGCCCCGGCCACGCCACGGAAGGGAAGAGCGCTACTCAGAAGACCGAAGCACTCCTCCTCTGCCGCAGCCCGTAACCCTCAGCCGCGATGCCTCCCATTCGACATCGCGGCCCACCTCAGTTGCGGTGCACCTCACCGCAACCTACTTTTTGGATGCTACGTCATCGGGTTGAAGGCAAAAGCCCTGACGAGCTGCCCCACCTTTGGATTCCTCTTCGCTTCACCGTGGCTGGGAGACCACGGTTACTGAGTATGTTTATAGGCTAATTAGCAATGATATTTTAAGTTTAAGGTTTTTATACGGCCGCTCTAGAACGTCGTATTATAGTGACCTTATCGGTGATGTCCTTCAAATGTCAGGTGCGTAGTACTCGCAACTGGCGTCCATGTATGACCATAGGGTCGCCGGTTGCGGGCCTATGCCCTAGTGTGAGTTTGACGTCACGTGTGGTCACATAACAAAAAAGTCATCGTAAGGAGCGTTTTGGCGGTAAATTCAAAATAACGAAAAATACATTTTATTTTTATAGTTTTTTGATAAAATGGATAAAAAGAGATTTATTTTTATTTTTCTGTTCAATATTTCGTCCCAATCTTCAAAAATAAATAGTTTTTAATAAATTATAAAATACCCTATGCTAAAACTTTTCGTAATTTGCCTAAATATTTGCGTAACTTGAGCAATTTAAAATATATATAAATAGTATAGTTTCTTTTAACCATCTCGAGCTAACGCATCTTTTTTTTTTGTGTGGGAAGTCATCAAATAACTTCTCCCGCTCTGGGTGGAGCAGGAGGGCGTCTGACTAAAACCCACCCGTGTTCCCTCAGAAGCCTGTGTGCCATGCAGGGGCGGCGGTATCTCTTTCGAACAACCCGCACCCCTGGCAGGCATCGGCCCTTGCGGGCCCCATCGGTTTGTGCTGACATCTCTTTGAGGCGCGCGTGGAACACAACATTGAAAATTCAATGCGTTACTAAGTCATCCTGTGCGTTGGTGTTACTGACAATCTCACGTAGTGCACCTGGGTTACCGAAGTACTTTGCCCTGTATGTGGAGACCACCAGACGCTGCTTGCCATTTGACGAAACTTTTTTCGTTCTCAGGAGGTTCTCAAGACGACGCATTTTTTTAAGCGATAGTGATGATGTTATTATCTTACCTCCTTCGCCCAAAGTCTACATAGCATGCATCCCCAGCGTCTGAAGAATATGATGGCCACATTCTGGTCCTCCCAGAAGGTTTTCAACTCTACTGCCTGAAAAATAGAACATATTTTGTGTTACTAGAAATAAGACATAGATAGAACTGTTGGCTGCTGTTTCTATGAAATGAACCTTTTTAGCTTTAGCCGAAAGAAAACAAGTAATTTTTTTTTAATTCTAAGGTTAAATGAATTTTAAGGACATATTTCTATACTGAAATCAGCAAAATTGATGCTTGTTTAATATGACAACCTGTTCAAGTAAAATTTTATATTAAAAAAATGTTGTCTATAGTTCTTGTCTACATTTTGTGACATGTTCATTTAAACTTAGCATAGTTTGAAACAATAACATTACAAAATGAACCTTATGGAAATTTTTATATCAGTTTAGAACTCAACAATTGTTTAGGTGTGAGCCTGGAAAAATAGTAGTTTTGCTTTTAGTCTTTTGTCAATTAAATATTATAATAATAATCATGTTTTTCTACCCAGGTTCATAAAAACTTCTTTTATTTGCTGCCAATATATCAGTAGTTAAAAACATGCATATTTTAATGTCTTAATGCAATTGCAAGAAAAAAAAAAAAACTGCAACTGTGCATTAACACCTTCTCGCTGATAACCTGTAGCCTTTTAAATCTTTTATGCAGTGATAACTGTGGTCACTAACTGTATTAATCTACTTTCTGTGCAGGTGATTCTTTCATATATTTAAATACATTTTTAACTCATTTTTTTTATTACCTACCTACTTGTTTAAAAAAAAAGTTGCAAGAAATTATGCTCCATAATTATTAAACCTGCACTATGGTACTGGCTGAATGAAACCTGTCCTGTGCAAGACTAGGTAGCAAATAAAAAAATACATGAGTAATACCGGAAAATGAAAATTACTACGTCCTGCAATTACAAGCAAGTACAAAGGTAACATTTTACGAGCATAGCTCATCTATCGGATTACGAATGAAAAACTTAAAGTATAATATTGTAAATAGGCGGATAGATAGTAACATAAATCCGAGTCGAAGTTATTACAGGAATTCACACATGAGTGGTTCTAATAATACAAGCATCAGTTTCGAAACTGTTGCAGCTGCAAGCCAGTTTACATTACCTACATTTTACATAAATAACAGATAAATGAAATATCCGTTCCCCGTGCACAGGAAAATTACTTCCAAATCGTTCCAAAGGTTCAAAACATTATTCTGAAAGCTGAACAGTAAATGATCTTCAATCGGCAGAATAATAAAAAAAATGGTTCCGAATGAATACAATGAAAAGGTGCTTAATTACCTCGCCGCCGGCGATACTCTTTACTTTTTGTGATCCAATCTGAGCGATATCTGCAGACATTATATTTGTGTTTAGAGACTTTTAGCAACTTTTAATTTCAAATAGTTCTTGACGCAGCAATGTGAACAACATGAATGAAGTGAAATCAAAGAGTAGAATGGTTCGAATGAAATAAAACTGTGTTGAATTTGACACTTGACACTGACAATCGGCTGTATTATGGACTATCACTATCTGTGGGAATATTCGAACATTCTTTGGTGACTGGTGTACGGCTACACATCAAGCTATACATTTCCAATTTAAGCTGATCTCGCATTGTATAAGATTTCCGTACAAAGCGAGATCAGCGTAAACTGGAAATGTATAGCTTGATGAACGAAACCTGTGTTTCGACCAATAGCAGAAAAGGACATTGACAGAGTTGTTTGGGGTCCAATGTCCAATCATTCCAATGAATGAATTCAGATCATCCAGATTTCAGAATGATGCTCTGTGTAGTCTGTGCATTCAGTTTCAGATGTTTTAGATCTTTTGCACCAAATCACATTGGTGTGACCTAATCTACTAGAATTTTCAGATAAAGGACGTCAAATAAATAAATAAAATAAATACTTTTTTCGTGTTAGCGAATTATTAACTGTTGATATGTTAACCGGTTAAGTTACAGACTTCCAGTACCTACCTACCTAATATAATAAAATATTACTGAAAATCTGATGCATTGATAAAACTAGATTGTCTAATATAATCTTAAGCCCTCACCCGGCAGCCTAATTGTGTAACTCACTGAACGTCACAATCTGAATCATTTGGAAGAACATTGCTTCATCATTGCTTTATATGTTAGAAAAATGTGTCTGCTCATCAACATAGACGTACCTAACGTACAGTGTACACAATGGATGTTGTTGAATTGTCAACATGAAAGCGATTCCTACTGATAGTGTGTTACGCAATTAGGGTGCAGGTCTTGGACCAATGGTAGTTGAAGAAACGTCATTTGGGTTTAGTCATAAAAAGAGCCTGACTGACTGGACTGGTTTATCGTAAAATGAAACTGAACCATTTAAAATGCAATTTCTGCATAAATAATTCCTGGGGATCAAGCTGGAGGCCTGTTCTCAGTATTAGGGAAAAAGAGAAGCTAAATATCTCAGTCATCATGATCCAATAATGAATATACATGTTTGAAGTAGGTAGGTAACTAACATGTATAAAACTGGTCATGATAAAGGAAACTATTCTAAATTCATCTTCAGTGATGGATCTTTACCGATACGAGTCCCATATAATGTAACAATAGAAGATTTTCAATTAAAGTACAGCCTGAACCTTGAATAACCAATAAGAAAATATCGATAACTGTCAAAATCGATTCAATTTGTAACGCGCTCTTCCTTCTGTTCCTTTCAATATCACGTTGCTTGAGTTCAGTGTTGCCAATTTAGCGACTTTGTCGCTAGAAGTGACGACTTTCGTTTAAGTCTTAGCGACAAAAATAAGATTTGACGACAAAAAAGTTTTAGCGACTTATCTGAAGACTTTTGGAGTATGTACAAATTAAAACAATTTTAGAGCTTGTAATAAATTCATTTTTTGCTAATTCGACATAGTGCCAACATTAAATATGGAAAACGCAAACGCGCTTGCTTAATTTCTCAAAACTTCGATTTCTTAATTTGTTTGTTTTTTTTTTAATGTTTTTTGTAATTGTATGTTTCTAGTATTTCTGGCAAATTGTCATTGAAACAACAATATTTGTGATTGTTAAAATCATGGTAATATAATTCAAAATCAAAATCAAAATATTTTTATTTCATATAAACCTGCATGGGCACTTATGAAACGTCAGAAGCTAGGTGCACGGTTCGAAAATGTTGTTTCCTATGGAGAAGAGCCGGCAAGAAACTCCACGGTTACTCTTTTAAAAATGATTGGCTTTCCCAATGTTTTCCAATTACAAAGATAAAATGTATGGGAGGACAGTGCAGGCCTGTCAATAAGTACCAGGTACTTATACGAATACAGAGAAAATCGTCTATTTAAATAGTACATTTGCCAGTGGCTTCGCCCGCGCTGAACTTTCATCCCCTATTTTACTCCCTTTGGGGTCGAATTTCGAAAAAGGCTTCCTTTTTTCTTGTCTTCATTATAAAGGCAACCTCTGTGCAAAATTTCAGTTTTCTAGGTCCAAGATTTTGGGCTGGACATTGATGAGTCAGTCAGTCAGTGAGCCAGTCAGGACTTTTCTTTTTATTTATCTAAATACATTAGTATTTTAATATGTATTTTAATTTTAATTACATTACCGCCACTAGCCTTTTATGCCCCTCCCAGAACAAAATCCTGAGTGCGTTCTTGATAGAATCAGTTTTAGCGACTTTCTGGCGACTTTTGACATTGAGTCTAGCGACTCAAATTTTTAAGAGTTGGCAACACTGCTTGAGTTGCTTCATTCATTCTGCCTTGATTGCTTGTCACCGCGTGTTTCACCGGTCTGAAAACTTTATTATTTATCTCAACACCTGGTGAGTACTCATTTATTTATCATTCAATTTACAGATTCTAGTAACTTTTCTTTGTGTCTATGCAAATTTTGTCAAATACCACAACGTGATAATTAGATGCATTTTGACCTTGTGGATTCGAGTCAGTTCGATTGATTTTTTTGTTACGTGTATTAGTCAGTTTTAAGAGTGTTATTGCGTTGTTTGTCCGTTTAGGTTGTGAAAAACAGGTCCAGTTTTCATCCACGCCCATTTTTTACATAGTTTATTAAAACTAGGACGTTCAAACTAGGAGGTAGGTAGGTACCTACATAATAAGAATTGTAAAAGAAACTAATTACTAATATGCTTAATTTTACGCTTCGTAGTGGCTAGTGTACACTTGACTGGCTTTAGTGTGTAGTTATTCATTGATGTACTGCCCAGCTATGTCATTATCATTACTTACTGTGAATACCTTTTTATTAGGACATTCAATTTTAAAATGTATTTAAAGTAATCGGAACTTCTGAACTACTCCATGAAGCACTTGCATGTATTGCAATTACTGCTTAGATTTCCTCCTTACCTACTTATGATATTTAAGACATGGTGAGGAAAGTGGGTCACCAAATCTGTGGTGCCATTGGTTTTTTTATCTGTCTATGGCATTCTCCATGAGGGATAATGACACATTTACTGGGTCAATTTGTTTTATTGATGCCCTACTTTAAAAATGATGGTGGATTTCCAGATCAACAGGATGTCCCGAGTACATACCTACATTAAAATAAAAAAAAATGTTTAAAGATTTACTATCATAATGATTAATTTCTGACATTTACATTTAAGTTAGTAGGTAATATTTTATCTTGATAACTGTTATTTCCTGTTTGCAAGCAATGTGCTTGTTGCTTTTGGTAGGCAATTCCAATAGGTGTCATTTTAATAGTTAATTGCATCAGCAGGAAAGTTTTATTCCAAAATTTATAAAAAATAAGGAAATAACTATTCTTTTTAACTATGTAGGTACAAGATAAAAATTAAACTTTATAACAAAAAAAAATAGTAAGTATAAATAAATATAAATTTAATATTTAATATAAAAAATAAATGTTTTTAAAAACCTTTCTGTGACCGTCTTACCTTTTATGTTGGAACAAATGATGTAAAATACTAACCAATGGAAATATAGAGGTATGAGGAACAGAGTGAAAAGTGCACTCATCCTCTTTAGAAAAGTGAGAATCCTCTGGACTGATGGGATGGGCTACTGCCTGACGATGTTGGGACGTTGTATTATATGCTAGGTGTGTGATAAACTCTGCTTGACGATGAATGTTTTATTGTGACTGATTGTGATGAGTAGTTTGCATGTAGCGATGTACATGCCGACACACTTCTGTGTATCCAACACAGCTGTCAGTCAGCTCCGATACCATCTTGCTAACTGCTAAACACATTTACCACAATTTGAGCTATTCTCATAATGCTTGTGCCAACACAATAGAAAAGATTAGCCAGTCAAAAAATATTCCAAATTTTGATGTTAATTCCACTTAAACAAATATGACTATTGAAATTGAAAATAAGGGTGATTTCAGAATTACTAGTATGGAAAAGTTATCAAAATTTTTAAAATTGTAAAGAAAACTGAACTTAATTTATTTAACCATTTATGTACACACTGAATAAACAGACAAGAAGATTAGAACAGAAAAATGTGTACAGAGGTGATGCTTATTTCTAAAGAAATCTCTTCCAGCATACCTGCGATTGGAGAAAACATAAAGAGATGTAGACAATGTGCGAATGTTTTAAGTTATGTTGCTAAAACATGTTTGTGTTTGGAAACTAAATTGTGAACATAGAGTAGGTAACCCCGAAACCGACTGGCATCAAAAATTACCTACACCAAATATATACTTTCTCATAAACTCCAAACTATGACTATTTTCATACTTACTCAGTAAAATCAGTAGTAATCTACGGTTTGATAGTGTGCTGATAATTTATTAGATTATTTGCAAGATTAAGTAGATTATCTGAGCGCTATTAGATTATGTTATCTTACGATTGTAATGTTTAAATGAATGTGCAGTTCTATATAAAAGGCGGATTTGTAGTTTTGTAATTGAATGCTAACAAGAATGAAAACGCCTTATAATTTGAATGGGAGCAAAACAAGACAAAAATATTGCTGACTTAACCAAACATACCTGCCCACCATCTTCTTTGTATTAGAAATTAAAGATGCTTCTGGTATCTGTCTCTGACCACCATTCTTTTGAACTACATAACGGATTTTGATGCCATTTTCACCATAATTTAGATTAGAGAAATTGGTCCGGAAGGTGTGTATATTACCTACATAAATATTAAAGTAACAATATAGTAAAGAAATTCGCGTCGTAGATTAGATTTTGCTACCAAAGGAAATTTCTTCATACATACAACTTTAAATATTATTATTGTCACATGCCCCAAAATAAAATAATTTTGCGAAATGTGGGCACCAAGAGAGAAGCTACCAGGGTTGTCGAATGTAGTTGATGTTAACGTAGCCTATTTATATTAAGTAAAGGGAAAAACTTGACCTATTACATCCATTTTTGGTCCTAAGCTTTTTACAAAAAAGAGGGTAAAACAAAAAAAAAACTCATCTTTTAGTTGGGGACCAACTTTGAAATTTTTAAAAAGGTCGCACATAATGACATAACATCAATACAGCCTGTAACTCCCGAAGGCTTAATTAGTGCCCTGGGCCTAGAGACAAAACGCATTTCTGTTAGCGTTCACGCCAAACGCTACGCCAAAATGCATGGGAATGACATTACCTGCGGAAAGGACACAACGTAACCTTTCCGCAGGTAAGGTAATTCCTATACATTTTGGCGTAGCGTTTGGCGTGAACGCTAACAGAAATGTATTTTGTCTAGGCCTGCAGATAATTTCAGAAGTTGTCAGCCGGAAAACTCAACTAGGTACTATAAGCACATAAGTACTATTAATAAGTTCATTTATAACCTTGTGTACATTATCATTGTAATTTACACCTTAGGTTTGTGTAATAAAGCTGGAAGTTTATTGCTCTGTGTGATAAACTGGTTAATATGCAGACAAGTTGTAAGTATGACTGTGTGAATTTCTTGAGAAGTCCTTCGTGTAGAAAAACGATTAGATCATGTCATATCAATGTAGCGTTTATGACGAGGACATGCTAGGATTAAGTAGTGCTACTCAAATTTTATGAGTTTGGTTTTGGAGCCAGACTCAGACCGATTTTTTTTTAATTTGGTAACCGGCTTCCTAAAAAGGAGGAGGTTATATGTTCCACTGTATTTTTTTTTTTAAATGTATTTTCATCGATTTCTCCCCCATTTGTGGACCGATTCTCAATTTTTTTTTTTATTTGAAAGAGTGTACTCCTGAGGTGGTCCCATTCCATCACAACAAGTCAGGATATGATGATGGAATCCCAGGAAAATCAACAGCAACCCTCAAATTTTATAGGTATAAACAATGTTTTTCATATATTTTCTAAAGCTATTGAGACATTTGCGTATGGTTATCATCATCTCATGACGCTGAGCTGATGAAGGAAGGTACAACTCTTTAATGGTTAGGAATTAGTTGGAGGTTCGGGCATAACTCAGACATAAGACCGATTTGCAAAATATTTTTTTGTTCGAAAGGGGTTTAATTTCGAAATGGTCCCATTTAAATTTCATATAGATCGGATGATGCGTTTCGGAGACAGACAACGGAACTCTTCGAAATATGACAGCAAATTACCCGAAATTGCTGCTATAGCTTATTACGCATTGTTTTGACCCCATGGGTGATGACATTTCGAATTGGTGTGGGGTAGGTACTATAGCAAAAAGTGAAAAAAAAAAAAAAAAAAAAAACGAAACGATATAACTTTGGCAACGTCCGATTAACAAAATAATCTTCTGTATTTTAATTTAAAAAGAGATAAGGGCTCTTTGCTAATTGCCGCACGGTTTAATCGTAGGTTGCGCTTACCGCGGTTGGTGTGGATGGGTTCGACGAGACGCCTCCGTTCCGGCACGGAAGCGTCTCGATGTGTAATGAATGGTCACCAACACATTAAGCCGTTTGTTCCGGCTGTCATTCGTTGATCTTTGACAATCGTTAAGGGTAGTACCTAAGTCCAAGTGTAGTTGTGGAGGTCAGATAGTCAGTCGCTCCGATAAGACTGGTAGCCGACCGGAAAAGGCACGGCAGATAGATATTTTTTTTGTATTTTTCTTTTTATGTCACATTATGAATAAAGTGTAAGGTACCTATAGCCAATCCTTCAAAATAGGCATGGCCGCCATTTTCACGCGAAATTGGCGCCAAAATGCTTAAACAAAACGTCATACAATTTGTAAACACGATGCCACGATAAATCACAGTAATTTAACGCACTACGGAAACAACAGTTTAGTTGGTATTACTACGGCTACGGCTATCGAATCGACACGCTAAGAAGAAGAATACGGCTATTATTAGTACCTACATAAATGATACATAACTGCACATTGTTTAGTTCTCCATCGTGTACAGAACGCTAGAGTTGCACGGGAGTTTTTCGCCAGGTACAGTACGCGTCATGTTAAAAGAACGCTGCCGCTGGAAGAAAGTGGAAGGGGTGTGTTTGCGCATGGGTACAGTCGCGCACGAAAGTACTAGGCGTATTATTTTATTATTTGAACTAACTAGCCTTTCGCTCGCCGCTTCGTTTATTGATAGGTACCTACATTGAAAAACCCACCTCATACCACCAATTAGACCGATAAATCGTCAAGTGCACAGCTTGTTCGCTAGCGTTCTTTTAACATGACGCAACCTATTATAGCTTACGTAATTTAATGGTTCTTCCGTTTTTTTTTTTTTTTTTTTTGCAATTTACGGAGGCCTTAGTGTGAGTTTCATTAAACCATCTCGATCAAACGCATCGCGCGCGTTAGGCGCTCCGATTGGCCCTTGATCGGTGACGGACCAATCGGAGCGTCGAATGCGCTCGATGTGTTTGATCGAGATGGTTAAATGAAACTAAAGAACTACTTACTTCAACTTTTAAAGAAGCTGGGCATCCTAAATAAGGTGAGGCGATACTTCACATCTGGACAGCTTTTGAGCCTGTATAAAGCTCAAGTGCGTTCTTGTATGGAGTATTGCAGCCACTTATGGGATGGCTCAGCAAAATGCCAGCTTGCTGCCCTTGACGCGGTGGAAGGCAGAGCAAAAAGGCTCATAAGTGACGAAACGTTGGTGGCTAAGCTTCACAGCTTGGCTCATTGGCGTAATGTTGCTTGCCTATCGGTCTTCTGTAGACTGTACTTCGGAAAGTGTGCGCAGGAGCTGCACGATGTGATCCCACCATCGCCTTTTTACTACCAGACGCACTGCAGGGTACCATCCGCACTTGGTAAATATCCCCACCAATCGTACTCAGCGCTACTCCTCCACATTTGTTATGCGCACAGCCAAAGTGTGGAGCTCTCTGCCTGCGTCTGTGTTTCCTTCCACATTTAACCCGTCCACCTTCAAAACAAAAGTGAACAGGCATTTTATGGACACGCTCGATCCACCATATACTTCATCAGACGCTTCCCATCAGGCGTGATGGAGGTCAAGAGCAGGCCCATATAATAATAAAAAAAACTCACTAGGGCCACTTGTCAGTGTCTGGTTGTATGTAGATTAACTGGTTGAATGCCGTAATTACAAAAAAAAAATGAAAAGTCATTGTGTCTCGCGTGGATCCAAGTTACATACATACATAGGGTTCAAATATGATACGCGACCGTAAAAAATTATAATAATTAAAATGATCAATACAATCAATCCCCTTAGTTCGTTTAATCCCATTGAATGACTATGTCATTAAATAGTCTGTAAATACATGCCTACTTACGTTTTACCTTCGCGACTTACACTTATTCAGCTCTGTTCAGCTTTTGTCCATACAAAACAACGTTTTCGTATAGAGTCCGAGCTTTCCGCGGCTGAACGGATGCGTACGCATCTCATACAAAATCGTTGTTATCAATGGTAAAAAGCTGAACAAGTGTGAGTAGTCCCTAAGACCTCTTAGGTGTCACTTTTGGAAAACTTTTGTACGCCAGTCGATTCCGATTTAAGAAATATTGTGCGGGACAAGTGATAGAACAGTGTATATAACAGAATAGTGTATATAAAGTGATACATAGACACTCATAAGACAGTAAATAAGTGCTATAGTTTTAACAATTCGTTCATAGTTGTGTACATCGTAAACTTAGTACTAGGGGTAAGCAGTAATTAAGTGTTTATGCTATAATTTATATTGTTTTCATTGATTTTATATTTTTCTTAGATAGTCCTTATTACATAGAGTCGAAATATATATAGTTTTACCTATGTAAATGTAATAAAAATAGTGAAAAACGCGAATAATGTAGCGCGGTCCTCATTACGGTAAAGATTGGAGGCATTTAGGAAAAAATGTACTATAAATGAGCTTCGCTCTGATTGGCCAACAGTTTTCGCGCATTTTTTAATGATGTTTTTCCTTTTTTTTATGTATAGCTGACGATTTTCGCGCGCTTTTTGATTATTGTGATTGGTCAAATCGATTTCGAAACCTTATCGAAAATTGTATAAAAGTAGGAACATTTTTGTAATTCGACACATTCAGCAGGCGAGCTACCTATAAGAAAGTACTCCAAATATAGAAGCAAGAAGTCTCCAGTGGTTTCATTCCCCGCCAACCCAGCACACAAATGTGGCAGTAGCCCACATTTAATGGTCCTTCGAGCGCCGGATACTGCGGGGAAGAATTACTTGAAGATTACTACAGCGTCATAGAGAAGATTTCTCAAGAAAATAGAAGAGTACTTTCAAGATTTGAAGAAAATCAGCTGACAGCATGCCCGTTACGCGCTCTACGGGTAGGGGCCGCAAGGCGTCGGGAGAACAGAAGCCGCCGTCGTCAGAGACCAATACCTCGGCGAACGGTACCAGCGCGGAAGCCAGCACGGAATCGACAGTTACAGGGACGACCGCCACGGAGACTTCGGAACAGACAGACACCTCCGCGGCAACTGATCCAACCACCGTGACTTCCGCGACAGCAGCAACCTCCTCGACCGCAGCCGCCTCCGCCCCAGCCGCAACCGCCTCGCACCCCGCCAGCGTCGCCGCTGCCTCCGTAACCCCGTCCGCTGCGACGACGATAACTGCAGGTGTGAAGGACAAACAGCTGATGAAGCCGCCCGCTACTGTCATCAACAGTGAAGCTCGTCAAGAAACAGAAAATTCGACAGTGAAGCGAGTTATGAAGAGCGCCGCCGGTCCATCGAAACCGACCGGACCACAGGAACTCCGCCCTCCTAGCAGCAAGGGGGGAGGGGGGGGATCCACCCACAGCAGAACAAAGCAACTAAAGCTTGCGAAGGCGAGAGAAGATTTACTACGCCTTCAAGTGAAACTAGCCGCAGCACGCCTAGCTACATTGGAGAAAGAAGACTCAGAAGAGGAAGAAGATGACGTCTCCCTCTACTCGAAGTCAGAAGTTAACGCAAGAGTGGACAACTGGTTGGAGAATCAAGTGAATCGTCCGGTGTTAGCGATCACCAACGAGCCACACAGCCGCCCAGAAGAACCAACCGTCGTCCGCACAGAAGAACCAATGCCAGCGAAGCATGAAGAAACACGTCAGTCACCGGCGGGAGGTCAAACCGACCTAGCCCTCCTAGCTGAAGCCATCACCCGGGCTGTCAGCGCCGCTCAACGACCCAAGTTCGTCGAGTTACCGATCTTCAGTGGGTCTCATCAGGAGTGGCTACCTTTCCGCGCCGCCTACTACGAGACAGAAGCAATGTTCAGCGCAGTTGAAAATACGAATCGACTCAGAAGAAACCTGAAGGGGAAGGCCAAAGAAGCGGTTGAAGGTCTACTGATAACCAACGCGCACCCAGCCGAAGTGATGAAGACTTTGGAGTCAAGATTCGGAAGACCAGAAGCAATAGCCATGCTGGAGATGGAGACGCTTCGAGGTCTGCCACGCCTTACTGAGTCGCCAAGGGACATTTGCATATTCGCCACAAAGGTCTCCAACGTCGTAGCAACATTGAAGACTATGGGTTGTTTCAACTATATGTACAACCCTGAACTCGCGAAGAATATAGTAGACAAGCTGACGCCGACTCTACGTTATAGATACTACGATTTCTCAGCCACACAGCCACGAGAAGATCCTTGCCTCATCAAGATAGAAAAGTTCTTCAAAAGGGAAGCGGAGTTATGCGGACCTTACGCGTTGCCTGAACAGATGGCAGCACCTGCTACGGCCGCCTCACAAAAGAAGACACAAAGGATCAACAACGTGACTGAGAAGACGCAAACAACGAGGTGCTTCATATGTGAAGATACGGGGCACACCAATGCAACAGAATGTGAAGAGTTCAAGAAGTTAGATGCAAACGCAAGATGGGACATGGCCAAATCCAAACGTCTCTGCTTCAGATGTCTTCGCTACAGAAACAAGACACACAATTGCAAACCCAAGTCGTGTGGTGTCAACGGGTGCAAGTACTCTCATAATAAGATGCTGCACTATGAGAAGAAGGCAGAAGCAAAAGAAGAGCCAACAGAAGTCATCAACTCAACTTGGACAGTCAAGAAGCAATCGTTCTTGAAGATCCTTCCGATCCAGGTGAAGGGACCGAAAGGAGATGTCAACACCTTCGCATTGATGGACGACGGGTCAACAGTCACGCTAATCGACGACAGCGTGGTAACAAGCGTCGGAGCAACAGGACCCATAGATCCACTGAAGATTGAAACCATCAATGACATGAAGACATCAGAGTCAGCATCCAGAAGAGTCACCATCAAGCTGAAGGGGCTCAACGATCACGAAGAGCAAATACAAGCACGCACAGTGAAGAATCTGCAAATTTCATCTCAACGGGTTCCACAAGAAATAGTGGAAGGATGTCAACACCTATCTGACATCCGAGGACATCTCACATATGCCAATGCGAAGCCACGAGTTCTCATCGGTCAAGACAACTGGCATCTTCTGCTGACGTCAGAAGTAAGAAGAGGAGACAAGAATCACCCAGTGGCATCTCTCACGCCACTAGGGTGGGTACTCCACGGCAGCCAGACACGAACCTTCGGAAAGCAGATCGATTTCGTGTCACATATCACAGTAGATCCAGAAGAGAACTTAGAAGACCTCGTGAAGCAATACTTCGAGATGGACGCGCTCTGCATAAACTCCAAGAGACCGAAGACTGATCCAGAAGAACGAGCACTTCGTGTTCTAGAGAAGACCACCACGAAGATAGAAGAAGGAAGATTCCAGACCGGTCTTCTCTGGCGCAAAGAAGATGTCAAGCTCCCAGACAACTATGAAAACTCACTGAAGAGGCTCTTCAATATAGAGAAGAAGATTGATCGTGAACCCGCATTGAAGAAGAAGTACGTCGAACAGATGGAAGCTCTCATCGCGAAGGGGTACGCTGAGCCTGCCCCGAGACAGAAGACAGCTGACAAGACTTGGTACCTACCACACTTTGCGGTAGTCAACCCGATGAAGCCAGAAAAACTTCGTGTAGTCCACGACGCCGCGGCCAAGACCAAAGGGGTGGCACTCAATGACATGCTGCTCAAAGGGCCTGATCTACTACAGTCGCTACCAGGCGTCGTCATGCGATTCCGACAACACATGGTCGCAGTTACAGCGGACATCAAGGAGATGTTCATGCAAGTCAAGCTGCGAACAGAAGATAGAGATGCACTGCGGTACTTATGGCGCGGGGATCGTCGAGACGACAAACCTCCAGAAGAGTATAGAATGACGTCATTAATCTTCGGAGCATCGAGTTCGCCTTCGACAGCAATTTATGTCAAGAACCTAAACGCCAAACAGCACGAGGAAACTCACCCAGAAGCCGCAGCTACCATCGTACAGAAGCATTACGTCGATGACTATTTAGACAGCTTCAGAAACCTAGAAGATGCCAAACGTATTACGAAGAGTGTGCGAGAAGTACACATGAAGGCCAGCTTCGAGTTGAAACAGTGGAAATCAAACTCAGCGTCACTCCTAGAATCACTTGGAGAAGACAACCAGACAGAAGACATGGAACTCTACAGAACAGAAGAAAAGACAGAAAGAGTCTTGGGTGTCATCTGGAAAATCAACTCAGACGAGCTCACCTTCAACCTCAACTTAGCCAGAATACCTTCCACACTCATAGAAGGTAAACAGCCGACAAAAAGGGAAGCGTTAAGAATAGTGATGTCACTTTTCGACCCACTCGGGTTCGCTTCGCCTGTCACAATCAGGGCGAAGCAACTCCTTCAGGAAGTCTGGCGCAGAGGAACAGAGTGGGATGACAAGATCGACGAGGATCTGGCAGAGCAGTGGGAAATGTGGATGGGGCATCTGAAGAGCCTCCACGAAGTAGCTATCCCACGGCAGTATCTCCACTACAGCGACGCCGCCTCCTTAGAACTTCACGTCTTCAGCGACGCCAGCGAATCAGCCTACGCTGCGGTCCTCTTCTGGAGAGCAGTGACAACGGACGGTGAGGTCAGCCTATCCCTCATCATGGCCAAAGCGAAAGTGGCGCCGTTGAAGTTGACGTCGATCCCAAGACTGGAGCTACAGGCAGCCGTCATGGGCACCAGACTCGCAGAGACAGTGGTCGAAGAGCTCGAGAGGAAGCCAGATCGCAAAGTGTTCTGGACAGACAGCAAAACAGTACTAACCTGGATAAGAACAGGATCACGTTCATACAAACCCTACGTGGCTCATCGTCTGGCAGCAATAGAAGAGAGTTCCAAGGTCAACGACTGGCGCTGGATTCCGACGAAGCTGAACGTGGCGGACGACGCCACACGAGACGTACCATCAACATTCGACAGACATCATCGATGGTTCAAAGGGCCAGACTTCTTATACCAAACAGAAGACTCCTGGCCGACGGAGACCGCGAGGACAACACCAGAAGAACCTTCTGATGAAGAGAAGACGCATCACGTGAGCAACAAGAGAAGACTGAAGCTTGCAGAGGGTCTGCCTGATCCAGCTACGTTCTCCAACTGGGACCGACTCCGATACTCAACAGCCCGTGTTCTGCAGTTTATTCAACTCTGCAGAGCAACCAAACAGAGAGTCAATTACAGAAGAACGAAGAAGAATAAAGAAGCAGATCCCACATGGAATAAGAAGGCTACAGTGAAGAAACAGGCACCCACGATGACAAAGAAGTCATCACAAGAAGAGAAGAAGCGGCTACCAGTCACAGCCGAGCTGCTCAAGGCAGCTGAAGAACTCCTGATGCGGTCCTCTCAAGAAGAGTCCTTCGCGGAGGAAATAGATAGTCTGAACAATGGGAAGCCGATAAATAAAGAAAGCCGCCTTCACCAAATCAGCGTCGAGTCAATAAACGGCGCACTGAGACTCAGAAGCCGTATTCAAGCGGTCCAGGACGTGAAGGAAGAGCTAAAAAACCCGCTGGTAATCGACGGTGATCATCCTACGGTCAAGCTCTGGGTACAGGCTGTACATCGACAACTTCATCACGCCGGTGTAGAAGCCACCGTCAACGAGTGCAGGCAACAATATTGGGTAATAAGATTGCGCCCTATTACACGCACAATACTACGACAGTGCCTGTTCTGCAGAATGAAGACACAAGTACCTCCGCATCCAAGAACCGGGGACCTGCCAGCGTGTCGCTTAGCTCACCACAAGCGACCCTTCACCTTCACTGGGGTCGACTACTTCGGACCTCTCTCAGTGACCGTCGGACGAACTCGACAGAAGAGATATGTGGCTATCTTCACATGTCTCACAATGCGAGCCATACATCTAGAAGTCGCCGGCTCGCTTAGCGCCGACTCCGCGGTGATGGCAGTAAGAAGAATGATCGCCAGAAGAGGCTGCCCGACTGAAATATGGTCGGATAACGGCACCAACCTGAAGGCCGCGAACAAAGAACTACGACAGGCAATCGACGCAGCGACTGCAGAAGAAGCGGCAAAGAGGACCATCTCCTGGCGCTACATACCGCCTGGAGCTCCATTTATGGGCGGAGCGTGGGAGCGAATGGTTCGCTCCGTCAAAACGGCCCTCACCGCGACGTTACATGAACGTCACCCGACAGAAGAGGTCCTCACGACTCTACTAGCAGAAGTAGGAGTGACTCACGTCTCAGTCAACCCAGAAGATCCAGAAACCCTCACTCCTAACCACTTCTTGTTGGGAGGGCCGGGGCGCGTGCCGCAACCAGGCACTTTCGCCGAGCAAGACACCATTTCACGGTCCAGTTGGCGAGCCGCACAAAGACTAGCAGACGTCTTCTGGCTACGCTGGGTGAAGGAGTACCTCCCTGAGCTCCAACACCGGCGGGAGCCCCATGGACGAGGTCAAGCAGCGCAAGTTAACGATCTCGTACAAATCGTCGATCCAAACCTGCCCCGCAACGTGTGGATCCGTGGAAGAGTCGTCGCTACGTATCCAGGTCCCGACAACGTCGTGCGAACGGTGGACGTGCTGACAAAGGGAGGTGTGCTGCGCCGGCCAGTGAGGAAGCTGGTAATCCTGCCCCTGTCTTCGAGCAACGAGCCCGCACCGGAAGTTGATACGACGCGGTCGCACGGCGGGAGTGATGTGCGGGACAAGTGATAGAACAGTGTATATAACAGAATAGTGTATGTAAAGTGATACATAGACACTCATAAGACAGTAAATAAGTGCTATAGTTTTAACAATTCGTTCATAGTTGTGTACATCGTAAACTTAGTACTAGGGGTAAGCAGTAATTAAGTGTTTATGCTATAATTTATATTGTTTTCATTGATTTTATATTTTTCTTAGATAGTCCTTATTACATAGAGTCGAAATATATATAGTTTTACCTATGTAAATGTAATAAAAATAGTGAAAAACGCGAATAATGTAGCGCGGTCCTCATTACGGTAAAGATTGGAGGCATTTAGGAAAAAATGTACTATAAATGAGCTTCGCTCTGATTGGCCAACAGTTTTCGCGCATTTTTTAATGATGTTTTTCCTTTTTTTTATGTATAGCTGACGATTTTCGCGCGCTTTTTGATTATTGTGATTGGTCAAATCGATTTCGAAACCTTATCGAAAATTGTATAAAAGTAGGAACATTTTTGTAATTCGACACATTCAGCAGGCGAGCTACCTATAAGAAAGTACTCCAAATATAGAAGCAAGAAGTCTCCAGTGGTTTCATTCCCCGCCAACCCAGCACACAAATGTGGCAGTAGCCCACAAATATCTTATGTGTCAAATTTCTTTGATAAATTTTCAACTTTATAACCTAAGCTTATGGTTCATGTTCAATTGGCTTGACAGTTTGGGGTACCTTCATGTGCTGGCGTCTGTAAATATTCTACGAAATATACAAAAAACATAAGAAAATTGGAATTGCGGGTCCTACACCTGCGCTTTTCCTAATGAAATAACTCTGTTTCTTTCATAAATAACTGCTTTCATCCCGGTTCATGACAAAAGTTGTGCGCTTGATGCAGGGGCGTACCAATAGAAAATGGCGCCTAGGGCACGCGTCACATTTGCGCCCCTTCGGAAATTATCTTCTCGCTCTACACTGAGCAAAGCTAGGTCGCATAACCTTTCTCGACCAATCATAAGCCTTCGATAACGAAAGTATTAATTTGAACTTGCAATTTTTTTTTTAGTTATTGTTATGAAAATCAGGTCACTTGGTTTAAATAGGTTCATTTTATTTATGTAGATTATTTTACATACCTATTGTGAATGAGAGAACGTTGTAGGCCTTACAGAGTAGATTCGTAGACGATTTTCTATTCTGTATTTTCATTCCTCTAAGTACCTGGTACTTATTGACAGACCTGCACTGTCCTACCATACCTATGATCACTGTAATTTGAAAATATTTATTTTTTAAAGAGTAACCGCCGGCTCTTCTCAATAGGAAGCGACAAATTGGAACCGTGCATCTAGCTTCTGAAGTTTCATAAGTGCCCATGCAGGTTTATGTGAAATAAAATATTTTGATTTTGATTCAAATTCATTTATTTTCTCTTCATAAACAACGGCAACATATTATTTTAGAAAAGCTTAAAAACTATTTATATACAGGGGGGCTGGGACGTCGACGCTCAAACTGTAGTAACCATGAAGTTCATCACACGGTCCTAGAACCCGTAGCGTAGATATTTTTCATCGGTTATCCAAAAAAGAAAGCTGCGTCGTCGGAAGAGTAGACAAAAATTACGATGTTTCCGTATAGACAGTTGACAGTTTTTCACCGAGAAATGTAGACAAGCGGTTTCTATTCTACAGTATAGTAGAAATATAAAGCGTCATGCTAAGCCTGGTGAGGGGTTCAGAATCAAATACTTATGAATCCATATTAGCAGGTTGCGCGTCGATGTCCCTGTATTTTGATATTTTTAGTTTGGGCTTATTATTTAGTTGGTAAACAAGAAAATCGCCACCTATGACGGTTTTGAGTTGTTAAATTGTTATGCAAACAACGTGTTTGGAACATGGAGGCCACAGGGAGTCCCCCAAGTTTAAGCTCAATCCAATTTGCCAAATTTTATTCCTACTCGTTTTTTACTTCCTAATTCTACGATAGGTTAGTCACTTCACAACAGAATTAGGTCTAGCTAGAATCATGATTCAACCTTTAAGTAGACTGGAAGTCCGAACATCGTTGGCGAAAAGCCAGGACGACATAAAATATTCGGCAAAATCGATAGTGTCTGTATTTTGCGAGCGGCGCCATAGTTCTGACGTCATTTCCTCTTTTTTCACAAGCTTTGAACGACCTCTGTGGGTCAACGATGGCGTCGACACGTCACCTACTAATCCTAACTATAAACAAAGTCAGAAAGGTCAAAAGGTCAGAGAATTCCCATGGAGTATACAGTTATCTTTAATTAGGTATTATTTATGGTTTGTCTGTTGTACCTCATTACCAGTGCGACCGAATTTCGTTTGTGGTTTTTCTACTATTTTCGTTTCGGCCGTGGGCCATGGCCGTAAAACAATTTAATACTTACTTTAAATTAATTTATTCAGAGAACCAGGTCACTCTTATTTTTATTTACAACAGCTGAAACTGAAAAATTGCGCTTTTGATCTATGCTGCAATTGAACATTACTGATCTCCCAAATGACCTACAACACCCGGTCAGACCCCTTTATTACTACCAATTGATTACAAAAACCCTGAGGAAGTTTCTCTGCATCGATCCATTTGTACAGTGGCCGAACCAAGGCGGACATTAAGTCGCTAATGGTAATTTGTCCGCAACGAATGAACGTATATGGAAATCCTGGCAGTCTGATTTGTCCTACGTGTGCCTTATTGCATAGATTTCCATAAGACAATCAGCAGGCTTAGCATGAGCACCGATTTGTCGACGGAAGAATAGACATGACTATTAATTAACTAAATGATTTACAATAGGAGAAGATAGCTATGTTTTTCTATTAATTATCACGGTTATGCGTTCTAAACGAATCATGATTTTGTAGATTTGTGGCCGTCGAGTAGAAAGTTTGTTGTCAGTGTGATTTTGACAGTTTGGGAAGAAATATTCTTCTGAAATAGTCTACATTTATAGGGACCTAGACACAGATTGTTAGAAGCGAAAGAAAAAATGAAATATAATAGAAGGTGTGTGTATCTACGGTGCGATGTCAAAAATTGAGAAACGAAATGTCACTTTGTATTGAAAAAGCACTGTCTATTCTTCGTAGAAATAGAAAGCGTAGTGCTAAGCTGAGCAGAAGTTTTGGATTCAATTCCCAGGTAGGCAAAACTATTATTGCGTTTTTCCATCAGAAATTTCTCAGCCCGGTGTCTGTATTTGCGCTCAATTGATTGCAATAGGTTCGCCCTCTATTACATGAGACTTACAAAACTGGCTAAATGTGGGTGTAGGTACTAATACACCTTTGACTAATTTAGGGAAAACAGACGTGATGTGATTTCCAAAATGTCAGATTGCCATCTTTGAAATTAGTCGACTCATAATATTGTCAACTGTCATGCTATAATGTCATCGGAACTGACCTAGCGGAAAAATTTAAGAGTAAATAAAATTGCATTCTCATTGAAATCATTCATTCATTCATCATCGTGGGCATCACATTTTGTCAGCATAATAAGCGTATGAATTAGCAGTTTTTTAAACTCATATTAAACCGGTCATACCTTTTTACTTGCTAGAAAATGAAACTACAGCATCATCGTATGTATTAAAAACAAATCCCATAAGTATGTTTAAAACTTTTGGCTGGTTATATCAAAAGTAAGTTATTCAAACTAGGCTGAGAATCAGCAATTTTCGAACGTCAAAATTACATAGACAGTCCCCCAAAACGCCCGCCCTTTTTTTTTTTTTGGTGGGATAAAATCAAATAACTTCTCCCGCTCTGGGTTGAGCAGGAGTGTCAGACTTTTACTGACTAAAACCCACCCTTCACAGTCGACCAAGGCCGAAGTCTGTTTATAAACGTTACAAAGCACGTGCTTATGCTAAGTGACGTAGTTCTCGGCCTAAGCCGAAAGCCTGTCTAATTCTTGTTCTTGTTCAAAACTTAATTCTCCTCATAAATTCAAATAAAAACCTCATTATAAACTCACGCCTGTTTCAAATATGGCATCCCGGGTTTATCTATAATATTAATAAAGAAGAAAGATTTGATTGTTTGCATTGAATAGGCTCCGCAATTTCTGAACCAATTTGAAAAATTATTTCACCGTTGGGAAGCTATAATATCCCCGGGTGACATAGGCTATATTTTATTCCCGTATTCTCACGGGAACGGAAACTACGCGGGTTAAATAACGGAGCGCTGCTAGTAGCCTATAAGTCCGCTCGTAAAAATATCGTAACGGGATTTTATTGTACAGTCGCCAGCAGGTCAAGCTATACCAAACTGTAAAATTTTCCCAATTGAACATAAACCTTATTCGTTTGCAATAAAGTTGAAAAACTATCAAAGAAATTTGTCAGGTTGGGGTAGCTTGATGTGCTGGCGTCTGTACACTGTTTTTTCAGTTCTTGATGCTGAGTCAAGCATCGATAATAATCTAACAGAGTGCATCCCAGCGCGTCGAAAAAATATTGATGGATTTTCGACTCTCGGTGCTAAGCAGCGCTTTGAAAATCCATTTCGCGAAGTAAATTGCCCGTGCGAACCCTGCAGGCTTGACGGTTTCTATTTCTACTCTATCGTACAATATGCGCTTGTCCACCTTTCTCGGTTCAAAACTGTCAACTGTCTACTCGGAAACGTCTCTTCCGTCGACGAAACGCTTCTCTATGGTGCTCGTGCTAAGCCCGCAGGATTAGATCCCGGTTAAGGGAAACCTAGTCGCGGGCTCGAACTCACTGGTGGGCCTGGCTGAAAATCACGCTGTCTCACCAGGCATCGTGTCACGCACAACGTTATTGAGCGAGCTGCATGATCAGTTACAGTAAAACAGGCTAGCAAAAATTAAGAAAAGTCCTTCGGAAGATCGGGTTTTATGAAAAAACTACTGCATAAATCAATGACCAATAAAGTTTATTGAATTTTTCGATAGTGAGCTTTGTCGGTACCGACTTAGTTTTGGTGATTTTACACTTCTTTTATTACTTAAACACGCCCAAATTTAGGTTAAATAAGCAAGAAAAACGAACCGTTGTTCGCTCCTGGTTTTAAATTTTAGTATTGTTTCCGTACAGAGAATATTAATAATGAGACAAAACCATACCATGTTTAATTTTTAATGTACATTGTCGAACAGTGGAGTAATACACTCGCGAAGTATGGGAAAAATGTGAGACACAATTGATTTTCAATTGTGTGGGCACCTATCGCCCTCCCCCCCGAGTGGGTTCTCGCATTGTCGTTGCGGGGGGGCTCAGTAACCGTGGTCTCCCACCCACGGTGAAGCCAAGAGGAACCCAAAGGTGGGGCCGCTCGTCAGGGCTTTTACCTTCAAGCCAACGACGGAGCGGCCAAAAAGTAGGTTGTGGTGAGGTGCACCGCAACTGAGGTGGGCCCCGATGTCGAATGGGAGGCATCGCGGCTGAGGGTTACAGGCTGCGGCAGAGGAGGAGTGCCGGTGCTTCTGAGCAGCGCTCTTCCCTTCCGTGGCCTGGACGGGGCCGCCACCGTTTGATGGCGGACGCGGTGGGGCCGCAGGGGAAGAGGAGTGTCGGTATAGCGTCAGCCGCTCTCCCTATCCCCTGCGGCCGAAAAGTGGTAGACGGGACGGCGCGTTGTGTTCCACACGCGCGCCGTCAAAAATGTCAGCAACCACAGGTGGGGTCCGCAAGGGCCGATGCCTGCCAGGGGTGCGGGTTTGTTCGAAAGAGATACCACAGCCCCTGGCATACGGGCTACTGAGGGAACACGGGTGGGTTTTAGTCAGTAAAAGTCTGACACGCCCTCCTGCTCTACTCAGCAGGAGAAGTCATTTGATGATTTCCCACCCAAAAAAAAAAAAAACCTATACGCCCTCCCGGACGTAACGGGTGCACTTATTAAAAGACTTCGGTAACCACAAAATCTGCCATCTCATGTTTGTAAAACATTAGCGATGATGACATAATATTATTTTATCTTTTAACTATCGTAAGAGTCAAATCACCCATCAATGACGTTGCAATATCATTATTTTCTACGAAACCACAACAATGACGGATAACTGGTCCGCTTTTCAAACTATCATGTTTAAGTGGCAATTCACTGAAAATAATACGGTCCACTCTTGGTTATGGTGCAGTTTCAGAAATTCTCAGAATCTACTTTATTTCAAGACTAGTTGCTGCCCGCGGCTTCGCTCGCGTGGGTGTCGGAAATTGACCCACTGTAACGTGCTACTGGAACAAAAAGTAAAACTTATAATATCAACAAACGGCCAGTGAAAGTCCCGACAAAACCTCTGATTGTGTTTTTTATTCTTGAGATCCTTTACCAAAACAAAGATGCTACAAATGCATAATCATTATAACGTTCCCTCTGCGACACAGGCCTCCTCACTGTGAGGAGGAGTGGGCCATAATCCACTTCGCGATGTCAGATTGGGTTGGTGGACGTCACATGTCTTCGAATTTTTTATTCTAGGTCATGCCGTTTTCCTTAACGGATTAAGGAGCTGTAACTGGCCTCTCATAAAATGATGGAACAATGGCTATACAGTTAATTATTCACCAGTTTCCTTTTTTAAAACGAATTCATTCTAATCATTAGTACAAATTACCGTAATAAATAAATTATTCCGCCTATTTATTTCAATATCTTCTTTTATAGCTTATTCATAGCACATGTAAATACAAATTTAAACCAATTAGACTTGGAAAAAAGGCGTGAATTCGCCTCAGATAAGCTCTACGCTCATTTTCCCTATATGATGAACACAGCTCCATAAATTCGTCTTCACCTTCAATTTCATGGTGCCCAATGTCGTTTAGAAGCAGCCTTACACCACTCCAGATTTTTCATTCGTCCGAGTCGGAAGTCCCATTCTTTTTCGCCTCTTTTCATTGCCGCTTTCAGCTCAGCAATGTTGCATCAATGTTGCTTTGGGTCTCTGTAAAGGTAAGTAAGTAACAGCTTGTGGTACAGAGGCCAGCACATCAAGCTACCACAATCTGTCAAATTTCTTTGATAGTTTTTCAATTTTACTACAAAGGAATAAGGTTCATGTTCAATTGAGAAAATTTCACAGTTTGGGATAGGTTGACCTGCTGGCGTCTGTACTCCACTGACTAAAAATAAAAAAAATACTAACACACATCGTCTTGCACTCAGAGGAATAATCTTTCTAATTTGTGATCTATGCGTCGCAACCTGATTTTTGTCTTTACCCTGTGAGACCATGTGTGATGTTAGAGAATAGTTTTCTTGTAGGAAAAATATTCAGCCTTGTCAGGAGCCAGGAGCGGTGGCGCGAAATGGTTTCCAACTAATAATTTATTGTAATCTTTCTTTCTATACATAACTGAAGTTTTGATTGAGCTTTCCCAATCCGAAAAAAATGGCAGTCATCTTGTTGTCCGTCACAATTCTTTCAAATAACAACCTGATTTTTGTCTTTACCCTGTGAGACCATGTGTGATGTTAGAGAATAGTTTTCTTGTAGGAAAAATATTCAGCCTTGTCAGGAGCCAGGAGCGGTGGCGCGAAATGGTTTCCAACTAATAATTTATTGTAATCTTTCTTTCTATACATAACTGAAGTTTTGATTGAGCTTTCCCAATCCGAAAAAAATGGCAGTCATCTTGTTGTCCGTCACAATTCTTTCAAATAACATCCACTGTTAACCTGGACATAGCCTCCTCCATGCATCGCCTGTCACGTGTTCCTGGTTCTGCGTCTCCACATCCATCCAGCGTTGTTGATCACCCTAATTGCGTAGCAGTTTTTCAATCATAATCGGATTCGAAGGATAGTTGGTATGATGGTTCATATGTTAGAAAAAATCGTCTGCTCAGTAACGTAAATAACCCAGATGTTATTGAACTGTCAAAATAAAATGTATTGAAGTTAAAAATGTCTTGGGCGATTTCCCCGTTCAATTATTTTAACGTTGTGGTCTTGTTATCAATAAGGATCAAAGTTTCCAAGTATATTTTGAATGATGTGATAAAGCAACGGTGCAAGATGTAGTGACAAAATTGTAAAGAGTATGCTTCGATGGTTTTGGTCGTTTAGGGGATGAATGAAGGGTGAATAACTGAAGGTATTTCCAAGGCATGTGTGAGTGGAAATGCCCGCCGGGAGGGGACGTTGTGGGAGAACATGTAGTGACCTTATTGGTGATCTTCTTCAGGTCAAAGGGTTTTTTTTTTTTTTTTTTTTGTGCGTAGTACTCGCAACCGGCGTGCATGTATAATCTGAGGCCCTAGTGTGAGTTTGTTACAACCATCTCAATCTAACGCATCGATCGAGATGGTTAAAAGAAACTCACAATAGGGCTGCAGATGTATGAACGTAAACAAGGCAAAACGAATATGTAAGCATCGTAGCTGCAGGCTTAGCATGACGCTTCCTATTTCTACGAAGAGTAGACAGTGCTTTTACAATACAAAGTGGCATTTCCTCCATTTTTTACATCGCACCCTAGACATCATTCTACAATCTGTAATTTTGTCTTTCGTTTCTATCGATCTTTGTCTAGGTCTTTATAAATGTAGACTAGGGTTCATGATTTCTCGAGCTTATCAGTTTCTCGGGTCTCGAGAATTCTCGAGGCTAATTTCTCGGGTCTTCTCGGGTTGTTAAGAAATTTACATTTACGTATGCTTTTGCATATGTTTTCGGTTAAAATAATGAAAAAAAAAACACAAAATAAAAAAATTCTTCATATATTTTTTAACCGACTTCAAAAAGAAGGAGGTTATCAATTCGACACGTTTCTATTTTTTGTGTATGTTCGGGCATAACTCCGTCAAAAATCAGCTGTTCCATACATTTTGACCGCGTAGGTATTGCATTTTTCTATGAAACAGCTGCTATTTTTTTGCATAACCGGCGAAAAAATTCTGCGGTGGGTCTAGAATGATATGCTGAATTCATGGTTAAAATTTGCGCACTGGGTAAAAACTTATCCTGTATGGAAGGATTTGCAAATTTTTGTTCGAAAGGGGTTTATTCCGAAGTGGTCCCATTAAAATTTCACATAGATCTGATGATGCGTTTCGGAGACAGACAACGGAACTCTTCAAAAAATTGCAGCTAATCAACCGCGAATGCTGCTATCGCAAAAATATGCATTGTTTTGAACCCAAGGATGATGAAATTTCGAATTGGTGTGGTAGGTAACTAAAAAGTGAAAAATAAAAACTTTTTTCAAAAAAATAATAACCGAGTTCCGGAAAAACACTACTAAGTGAAAAATAACTTTAATTTCGGAAGGCGGTTGTTATTTTTTTTTTTTAAGTTTTTAAATCAATAAAATAAGTGTTTTTCCTGCCAAATAAAAGTATCTTAATAATCATGAAACTTTTTTTTAACTGTCCTTAAACTAAAAATTGCTTTTCTCCAACAAAATAAAAAATAACATTAAAATGTTAATACTACGCTGTAATAAGTCAGCGTTATTTTTTATTTTGTTGTTACCTACAATCACAACACCATTTTTGGCAGGTTAATTAGGAAAAAAATCAACTTAAAACTGCAATATCAATAAGACAACATCTGGACATGTACGTACATGCATACAAAACAATTAGATCTCCTTACTCTGTCTGTTAAAATGTGCCCTTAGAAGAACTACCTACCTAAAGCATTTATAGCTTTTTTTTTATTGTACAATAGAGTCACATTATAGGGCGAACTGATGCCTCCTAAACTAAGCCAAAAAGCCCGTGTTTTAGGAGCCAAGATTCCTCCAGATATAGTGGCATACAAATGGTATTAAATATCGTGCAAACACTTATAGTTACAAAAACATAAACAAATACGATTTCTCGAGTTCTCGACTTTTCTCGAGCTTAATTTCCCGGGAACAAAGCTCAACGATTTCCCGGGAATTCCCGAGCCGAGAATTCCCGGGAAATCGTTGAGCTTTGAACGAACCCTAATGTAGACTATTTCAGAAGAATATTTCTTCCCAAACTGTCAAAATCACACTGACAACAAAACTTTCTACTCGACGGCCACAAAGTATAAGTACCTATACGATTATCTACAAAATCATAATTCGTTTAGAACGCATAACTGTGTTAATTAATAGAAAAACATAGCTATCTTCTCCTATTGCACATCATTTAGTTAATAGTCATGTCTATTCTTCCGTCGACAAATCTGTGCTCGTGCTAAGCTTGCTTTTGCAGGCCCTGTAGTCTCTGCCTACCTCCATGGGACATTATGTAGGTATGCAAGTCCCTATGAAACCGAGAGTTTTCAGTACGTTGCCTTTTCCCTTCGCCTTTTTCTACATAATGACGTAATCATAAAAATGTCATTAACCAGTGCGAAAAACCGAATTAGGCACAGGATAATTAGAAATTAAAGGTTTCTGAATATACCAGCTCTGGCTATCGTATTGCACATTGGCATGATAATAAAATAATACGTAATTTTAAATTATGTTGTGGTTAACTGATTATACCGTATATGCGGTGTATGGCATACGAGTTCATTGATAAGAAAATTTGGTGGCTATTCATTTATTTTGAACTAGCTTTTGCCAGCGGCTTCGCCCGCGCGGAACTTTCATCCCCTATTTAACCTCCTCAGGGGTTGAATTTCGAAAAATCCTTCCTTATTCCGTGTCTACATTATATAGGGAACCTCTGTGCAAAATTTTAGCTTTCTAGGTCCATGGGTTTGAGCTGTGCGTTGATGAGTCAGTCAGTCAGGACTTTTATTTTTATTTATATAGGGTGACTGGTAATTAGTGACCGACATTTAAACACATGATTGTACTCATCATTATGAACAACTTTTACTATGGGACCAAACCTGAAATCGCGAAAAAAGTTCTGCTGTTCCCGGTGCGTACAATCATGTACATCAATTAAATGTCGGTCACTAATTACCAGTCACCCTATACATATAGATAACTAGCAGCGCTCCGCGGTTTCACCCGCGTAGTTCCCATTCCCGTGGGAGTACCGTACGTACGTACATAATACATGTACACACTTTTAAACAGAGGTGTTGGTAACGGTAACAGTTCGCGAGTTCAATCAATTGTTTTTCCCATCTAAAAAAATCCCCAACGCGCATAAAGATTTCATTTTTTTTTTTTTTATAAGCGGGTCCCCAAACCATGTGTTTAAAAAATATAGTAAGTAGTGTTAAGTATTGTACGGTGGTACGTAAAACTTCGTGTACGAGTCCGATATTATGTGCAAGAATGTTTTCTGAGCAATTTGGTACGGTAGGTACCTAATAAGCAACAATTTGTTCTAGTTAATACTTTGCTACGTTTTCCAGTGAATAAAACAATCAATCCAGACAGAATAGGTACTGATATGAGCCGATAAAACTTCTGGAAAATGATCTGCATTTAGAAGTTTCTCTGAAAATATAGCTGTGATCAGTAAAATAGGGAAGCTATTAATTATTAAAATATTCTGTCTCTAGTATATTTCTCAAAGCGATCATGACAAACCAACTTCCCGAAGGCCGGTTCACGATGACTCATTCATAAAAAACATAATGACGTCATTGAATTGAGACGGCAAGCTGACAAGAACAACTTATAGTCCGTACTCAATAAATAGAGTCTATACATAATGACACCGATAGATTTATTCCGCGTGACGCCTATATCACTGTCCTTGTCATAGATACGATAATTCGTTGAAGAGGGAAAGAAACAGCAGTACATTTTGCACGCGATCTCACAATACCGCGAATGAAACAGCACCAATTAACGCGCCAAAATATTACTGTATAAATCTTTGCTACAGTCTGTGGAATTCAGTATTCATTTGGACGTGAACAAGTGAGGTCGTGTGTGAAGAGAAAAGGCATAAACTTCTAGTGCCTGTCTGATTTGAACTGTGATACTATTTAATAAGAGTTAAATTAACTAACGGTGAGTAAAGTGAAACAATGTGGTTTAATTTTTTAAATGTTAAGTTGAAACAAAGTGGCGTTTATTAAAATGTTTATATAGTTTTTCACACGTAAAATTGTAATAATAATGATTATGGCTATGTTTAGATTTATGTGTCCGTGGCGGCAAACCAAGGTGAATCTGCCGTTCGTGTATCATATTTTATTATTTGAAGAAAAAAAAAACATGTTCGGAAACGAACATTCTTATTTTAGTCTAGAACTTTCTGAAAACATAAATGAAGTGTAAAAATATTGAATTTTTATTTGACATGCACACATCTACACAATCGAGGGATATTTTAGTTAATGTATTGAAAATAAATTACTCGGAAAATCTTATAAATGGGCAATAATTTATACTTTAAAACGTATTTAATTAAAAAAATAAAAATAAAAGGTTTTTATAGTAGAAATAATAAAGTTAACAATGTACAAAAAACGTAATAAGTACTGTGTTTGTTGAAGTAATCAAATATAAAGAAATAAAGAAATCAAATTAGATGAAGCAATTGATTACAAAATAAACTTTCCTATAAAAGCTCCTCGGATGTTAATAACGCATCTGCAACGATTATAAAATATTCATACTCAAAATAAGGTAATATCGATATCTGCTTGTGGGTTGTCCCAGGTTCGAAGAAGATGTACCTACCTATGAAAAGTTCACTGTCTGTCACCAGATTTTCGGGAAATTTTGGCGCGTGTTCCTAATTGTATGTAAATCCGGGTACTGCGCGGGCCAGTTCAGGGTTGCCATATTAGTTATATTTTTTGATTTTTAGTAGGTAGTTATATTTATTTTTCTTACTTCCAAGACACGGTATTTACATATTCATATTTATTTACCGTTACCATTATAGCGCGATAAGATAAACAACTGCAATCTGCTTTTAAAACTGACTAAAACAGACTGATTCTGAATTGTATAATGACTCAAATTCAGAATACAGTAATGTGACCCGGGAGCAGAGGATGACCCTTGGTTGGGATGATCCTTTACTATCTTTTTATGACTCCAATAAGAAAAGGCAACCCCCATAAGCATTCAGCCTGGAATTGCCACTCCTGGGCATATATCCTCCTTTTTTCCATACTTTGAGGGCATGAAAAAATAAACGACAATGTTCTTTTTATTTCTGGATATTTGTTGATTTTTTGTTGTTGTCTTTGTTTCCAGCTAAAATGTCGATCCACATCAAAGACTTCGATGACCTGAAGAACAGGCTGGTCGAGGCTGGCGATAAGCTGGTGGTGATCGACTTCATGGCCACCTGGTGCGGACCCTGCAAGATGATCGGGCCCAAACTAGACGAGATGGCCACTGAAATGGCCGACTCCATTGTTGTTCTTAAGGTGAGAACTTCTTCTGCTTTTACGTTTTTATTTCATAAAAGAAGGTAGAAGTAGTAGAAGGTATTTAATAATATCTGAAGACTTTTTTTTTTTTTTTTTGGTGGGAAATCATCAAATGACTTCTCCTGCTGAGTAGAGCAGGAGGGCGTGTCAGACTTTTACTGACTAAAACCCACCCGTGTTCCCTCAGTAGCCCGTATGCCAGGGGCTGTGGTATCTCTTTCGAAAAAACCCGCACCCCTGGCAGGCATCGGCCCTTGCGGACCCCACCAGTGGTTGCTGACATCTTTGACGGCGCGCGTGTGGAACACAACGCGCCGTCCCGTCTACCACTTTTCGGCCGCAGGGGATAGGGAGAGCGGCTGACGCTATACCGACACTCCTCTTCCCCTGCGGCCCCACCGCGTACACCATCAAACGGTGGCGGCCCCGTCTAGGCCACGGAAGGGAAGAGCGCTGCTCAGAAGTACCGGCACTCCTCCTCTACCGCAGCCCGTAACCCTCAGCCGCGATGCCTCCCATTCGACATCGCGGCCCACTTCAGTTGCGGTGCACCTCACCGCAACCTACTTTTTGGCCGCTACGTCAATGGCTTGAAGGCAAAAGCCCTGACGAGCGGCCCCACCTTTGGGTTCCTCTTGGCTTCACCGTGGCTGGAATCCACCGTTACTGAGCCCCCCCGCAACGACAATGCGGGAACCCACTCGGGGGGGATCTGAAGCCTTAGTGCGAGTTTCATTTAACCATCTCGATCAAACGCATCGAGTACGTTTGGCGCTCCGATTGGCCCCGGATTAGTGACGGAACAATCGGGGCGCCGAACGCGCTCGATGCATTTGATCGAGATGGTTAAATGAAACTCACACTAGGGCCACAGCTCTGCACATAAATGCGTGCAATGACTGGACAGGTCCACTCGATCTCTATGGTACTTTCTTGAAAACACAATTTCAGACACCAATCCACATTATCTGACCAACATTATAGAGTTTGTGTCGAGTAGACATACCAAACGCCGAACTCTTCTAATTTTATTTTAAAAATATGATTGACGTGTAAAGTGTTTATACAGACCTACTTAACACATATACCATTGCATTTCTGCACTAGTGTAAGAAAGTAATTTAATGAAAAGTAAAGTAAACAGTCAATAAGGTTGTTAGCAGGGATATCTGCTTAGGAATTAGGATACCCACGTCAGCCAAACTGAATATAATTAAAAATGGATGAAGTATTGCACTTTGGTGGACCATGATCTGGATTAAGACATAGCCTACTTTTTATCTCTATATACTCATGGGATCGAGACATTATGCGTGTGAAACCGCAGGGCGCAGCCAGCATAATTATATTATATTAATGTCAAGGTTAAATTAGTATACTCTAAATTCTAACCAAACATTTCGTTCGTTATAGGTACTTATGATAGTTAAGTTTGTTCATAAGGAAAACAAACTGATAATACGCCTTGTCATGCTACCGAAACATCGGTAAAATAGCGTAAAAATAACCAATTATTTTACCTTCAAGTTACTTAGAAGGTAAATAACTGGTTATTTTTAGGCTATTTTTATACTAATATAATCAACTGTTTTATTCATCGAAATTTCTTACTTCAACAACAAATTTATGCCGAGAAATATCTTTCAAATAACATGAAACTGTCCTAAGATCAGGAACGTTACTTAAAAAATGGATCTTATTGTCAACAAAATCGATACAATACATGGAATCTAAACCATATTTTACAAGTTCAAAGATATTCTGCTCAACGAGTTTTTGATTATTTCGTTCAAACGAAAACAATTATATCAGCACGCTTTTTACAGCCGTACATATTATGCGTTTATCGCTACAATACCGATGATGAACTTGACCTCACCACAAGAAAACTGAGTGTAATTTGAAACAAAATAAGTGCGTTTTTGTAACGAGAATATTTAAGGGGATCCCATACAACAACGCGATTCTTTTTTGCCGTTATTTTAGATGTACGGTAATGTAATGGTAGAAAACCCTTCGTGCGCGAATCCGACTCGCACTTGGCCGGTTTTTGTGGTCAGCGCAACATGTCTTTTTCTTCCACACGTCTCTATTAGTCGTCATCTCCGTAGTCACACCCTTTCTAACCATATCATCATTCACACAGTCCATCCATCGTTTTTTCTGAGAAATTCTTTACGGATAAACCCAATAACACATAACCTGGGAATTCGAACCCAGGATATGTTCAACAGTAGCGCATGTGACCAATTTAGACCATCGAAGCAGTCCGAATATTTCCATTCATTTAAAGGTACCATTCAGAAATCAATTAATTATATTTTACCAACCTACCTTCCTCCTCCATTAGGCAAATGAAATAAACAGGAAATTTGACGCACATAAGAATATGACAAGTAATATAAATTAACAAGGTGCTGCCCGCGGCAACGCATCAAAATTATCCAAAGGAAACCGATACAAACTTCCACTCCCTACTTCAGCGCTTTACGGGGGGAGTTTCCTAAAATCCTTTCTTAGCTGACGTCTCCTGCTCATAATCTACCACTGTGCTAAATTTCATCTTCGTATGTCCAGAAGTTTATGAGATGTCGCGTTTAATCAGTGAGTGAATGAGTGACCTTTCGCTTTCACATATAAATTAATAATTGTATACCTGATTCTGTTTCCAAGTTACCGCTGGATGCAAACAAAAATCACCAATCAATAATGCCGTATTATGTTACTGCCGCATTGACCATGCATCTACAAGGTTTTTATGCGGTATTTTATAACATGACATGGCCATACATTCAATAGCTTGCACCTCTAAATTATACTAACTAATGGACGCCCAGAGGTAGAAACTCGACCATAATTCATTTAAAACGGAATGTATTTGTAATGCTTTCTGCATTCCTCCATTCAAACTTTTTTTTTTTCCACTGCCAAATTACATACTACCTCTGTCCACATAATATTCGTAAAAAAGGGTAAAAAGTTTTTGCTTCACGTATTAATACTCTCTAGATGGTGAAGGAAAACATCGTGAGGAAACCGGCATGTCCTAGAACTAAAAATTCAAAGACGTGTGACGTTTACCAACCCGCACTGGTGGGCGCGCAATGTAGATTATAGCCCAGTCCAAGAGTGGAGGCCTGTGTCCCAGCGGTGGGAACATTAGACCAATGGTAAATGATTTCATTTGTGTTTGTAAACTTAAAGAAAGACCGAAACTTGTTACATAATCTCATCATCATCACCTGCTCTTTTTTTTGTTGAGGGTGGGAAATCATCAAATAACTTCTCCCGCTCTGGGTGGAGCAGGAGGGCGTGTCAGATTTTTACTGACTAAAACCCACCCGTGTTCCTTCAGTTGCCTGTATGCCAAGGGGCCACGGTATCTTTTGCGAACAACCCGCACCCCTGGCAGATATCGGCTCCATGGCGGGCCCCACCTGTTGGTGCTGATATCTCTTTGAGGTGCGCGTGGAATACAACGCACCGTCGATCTGGGCTTGGTCCTTACCGGAGAGCGAGCTACCCATTACTCGCCATCCGGAAGTCCGCGCATGCGGTGGCCGGGAATCAGCCTGGGATTCCCGACGCCCAGGGCGTCTCTTGCGACGACTAGGGCCGTGAGGGCGCATATTGCCTTTCCCTCACGTGCGCCACCTCCCTCTTTGCGAGCATCGAGAGATATTCGCCGCCGATCGCCTCCACAAGGAACACCTGCCCTTGGTCCCATATTTGGCGGTCGGTGGTTATTCCAACCAGCACCTCCCTCCAGAAGTTGATTTTCTCCTGGTCCTCGTAAGTTTATGTCCTAATCTGGTGACACCTGTGCATTCAAAGACACATGCGCAATGGTTTCCTCAGCGTCTATGCAAGCCCTACATAGAGGATTGTTCGTTATGCTTAATTTCATAGTTTTACAGTATGGAAGTAAGTACAACTATGTACTCACAAACTACCCAAGTAC
Organism: Polymixis flavicincta; assembly: GCA_949987655.1. Lineage (NCBI taxonomy): Eukaryota > Metazoa > Arthropoda > Insecta > Lepidoptera > Noctuidae > Polymixis > Polymixis flavicincta. The sequence goes on from OX465197.1 coordinate 12,329,449, forward strand.
CATTGCAATTCAAATAGAATTAATATCATAATCACTACTATCAGCTTATCAGATAAAGCATGTCTATGTTTATGTTCGCGTAGATGTAACTCCGTCGCGTACAAATTGTTAACATCTAGAGATAAGATCAGAAATATCATCGTTGCATACTGGGTGACATCATCTCATCACACATCGATGCGGAACCAGCCGATCTATTCTGTTAAAATCTCACCGTGAGAAGTTATGTGAAGTCAGCTGTCATTCTATCTGACGCTAGGGAATGACACTAATGACAGCTCACTTTATGCTCACTTCACCCAAGCTATCACGGTGAGATTTATACAGAACAGCACTGCTTTAACCACGAATACAGTAAATGATTTTGAATATCCATCGATTGATATCGATCTCCAACATGTGGGTAAAGCTGTGCCAGCCAATTTAATTTGACTTTGTAGTTATTGTGAGCAGGAAACAATGATAAATCTAGGTTCTTATTGCTTTTGCGCGAACTGCCAGTACACCATGACTTAACAAAATATTATGTATATCTAATTGTACAGTCAACATGAAAAGTAAACGATGAGGTCATGGCTAGTCGTGAGATTAAAAATATCAAAAAGTTTTGTCAACCTGCATCATCCAAATGCTGGGCAAAATATTTTCCCTTCGGTAGTATTTCGACCTTAGAGGTTATGTGGCCTATTGCTTTTTGTCTTCTAGCTAAATCTTCTAATTAAACCTCTTAAAACGTGATGGCTGTTCATTTTTTTTAACATAGTACCATCCGATTTTCAGTCACCATTTACTGCTACGATTAGCCTGTATGATCCCACTGCTGGGCAAAAGCCCCATGACTTCCACTGCTTGTGATCCAACACTAAAATAGACCACTGCATGCTTAGCATGACCCATTCTATTTCTACTCTACTGTAGTATAGAAATCGCTTGTCTACATTTCTCGGTACAATACTGTCCATACGGGAACGTCATTTTTTTCTACTCTTCCGACGACAAAACGCTTGTCTACGGTTCTCGTGAGAAGCCTGCTGGTCGTGTTTTGTCCAGTCACCATTTATGACACCATAATAAAGACGTGGTGTTATCTATACTTTGGCAGAAACCATTGTATCATCGTCATCGTCTTCCTGTCCCTGAACCATGCAAGTAGGGGTCGTCGCAACACGTTTTCTTTATCCATTCTCCCCTGTCAACTATCACGCTATCATTCACTCCCGGGATTTTCTTGCATATCTTTGATTTCGTCACACAATCCATAGCACATTTTCCGAGGAAATTCCGTATAGCTAGATATTTATCGATTTCTATCGTGTGTAGTCCAAAGTCGACCTTCTGCCAACTTCCTATTCGGTGGTCAATCTCGAACAACGGGTTTATGAGGTCACTTAGCAAGTTGCGCATTGTTACGTAACGAATGACTAACGAAGCCATGACGTCACCCTGACATAATGCAGAGAGACTTGAAAACTAATGTGTTTTTTGCCCGAGACCATTTTGCTCGTGTTTTCTTTAAGAAAAATTAAAAAGTTTGCAACAAGAAGAATAAAATTTATATATTTTTATGCTTAATAAATATTTTTCTATTGGCCTATGACCATAAAAATATGAAAGGGTATTGTTTAGACGTTAATGGTCAATTTAAACCTAACACCTATACTTATTGAATACAATAAATGTTGTTTCCCAATCAATCAATCTGCCTCGCCTTTTTCCAAGGGTCAGCTTCCAGTCTAACCGAATGCAGCGGAATACCAGTATTTTGACATGGAGCCACTGTCTTAAGGTTAGATACACAATCACAACGTAGTTTCTGGGTATTAAAATACCCTTTGGTATGGTTGTCTCATTTCCACTTCGGTGTTGAGCTTGTAGCAGGCATTCGCATTGTAAATATGGCAGTGTAGGTTAAGTGTTTAGGTCACAGCTTTGCTTTCCGAGGCACGGATGAGTCTCGATATTAATTAATCACAACTACTTATCAATCGTGGCAAACCTTCGATCGGCCCGTCTGGTTATTATTATCAAGCCACAAGCCCATCACTTTCTACATAAGTTGCAGCAAAGTTTTTACTTCATAATAAAGTAATTTTCCCTAAACAAACTTAAATTAGGTGTGAAAATTACGGTCTCTAGAGAAGTCACTTAGCCGCTGTTATCATGACTAGCATCTAAGTTATATCGTCACGATATTTCTAAGCCTATTAACCAAATTAAACTACCCATGTTGATTAGGAACGAATACCACACAACGTTTAGTTTGCCTTGTGTTTTTCTTGTCTGTCTGTTACCTTTTCACACCTAAACTACTGAACATTAGATAGATATGAAGCCAAAGACCTAGTTTTCATCCTGGATAGAAAAGGAATACCCACCTACTCTTTATTATATGCAAGATCTTTGTCCGTGCCTCGGAAAGCACGCTAAGCCATTGGCCCCGGCTGTCATTCCTGTATCTTTGACAATCGCTACGACCATATCTATATCTATATCTATACATATAATAAATCTGTAAAGGAACTTTTTCTGTACATTTAAAATATTTCGAAAATAATTGCTTGGGGTGGTAAGGGATAATCAACAGATGACATTTTAACCCTTATCAAAATTTTTGTCTGTAGCTCGGTTTTTCAGTTTCTATGTTGAATAGATCAAGTATCACGTCAAAAGAACGAAACTAATATGGTTATCTTTCATACTCAAATATTGTTTATAACTCAGAGTTTATATTAGTCTTTGTTTCATCGCAATCGCTTCGGTCAACCTATCTAAATAATTTAAAGTGTTCAAGAATAATTTATTTACGTAATGTTGAAACACTTAGCGACATCTATTGGCGTGAAACGGTACTAACGAATACTTAATATTAACACGTCATTCTCATTTAAGTTACTTACTGTGTCTGTGTTATTTCAAAAAGTAATGATACTGATTACTAAAATCGCTTTCCGTTGGTGGTTGATTCCCACGAATCAAAAAAGCTAAAAGAATTTCAAATAAAAAGTTGTGATAATATTAACTGACGTGGTGTTCTGAGTCATATACCTAGAATGCAATGTTAGATAAATATTTATTAGTTTTATCAATCAAATTAATACAATTATAGGGGAAGAAATCTCATTTTTAATTGTGATAAAAGTCTTAGTAGCGCCATCTAGCATAATATAGCAAAATTAGAGCGGCTAGAGGAACATCTCCATAGAAATTCTTGATCTCTAGCGTCAGTAACGCCATCTAGGTTTGAATAGCAAACATGCAAAGACAACAACTTGATTTCGCGCGAAATTTGATATTGTTAAATTTAAATGCGTGTTTACAGCATTACTCGATTCAAATAATGGGAGTTTTGGGAGTAAAGAGTTGTAAATACTTATGTGCTAATTTTCGTGATGTTAGTTTTCGAGGTGGGGAGGGGTTCAAGCGAGGTCGGATGGTGAAAGTCAGGAAAAAAAATCCAAAATTGCGACCATAACTACTGGTGGATTTGAGTAAATAGATAGGTTTTCACACGGGCAACTGTAGTTATGTCGATGCTCTTCCGAGCAACATCGCTTACAGAGAAGCATTTTCTTAGTTAAAACAAGTTTAAAAAAGTATTTATTTATCCATTTGGCATCTCCAACAAAGGATACATTACCTACACAGGAACAATAGAAATCACAATAGTAAAATATTGACAATTTTAAAGTCGCTTCTTTATATATAATTATTTATTGGTCTACAAATAAATGTAAGGCTGAACAAAAGAAACACTGAAACATTTTTGATTACAATTTACAATAAAAAGGCATCGCAACTGAGAGTCGCGGAGGATCGCTCTGTTACGTCCATTATCCTCGGGATCGGGCTCTCTCTCTTCCTGCTGCCTGCGTCAGCAGCGGGGAGAGAGGTGGGGGCGCGCGCGGTATGGCACTACGTAGCAACAACATCGTACTTACTATGTTCATAGAAAACCCGTGCTATACAATTAAATAGTTTTTTTTGCAACAGCGCTTTTAATGTGGATAATGACCGACGTTACGGGGCGTAGGTAATGGTAACATTCGCAGCGAGCATGTCTTTACGCCGTGTGCTAAAATCAGTGTTGCTCGCTCGCATGTTTTGCCGTAGGTACTACTGACTGCACGAATACTTGCTTGGTAACATATTAGGTGCATTTTGACCCGTGACGCCGGTCAGTATCCACCTTTACAGCGTGATCTTTCTTCATCGTGATAACGCCATGGTCCCACGGGCCGTTAACTGACAGGTGGCGTCAGGTGTTACTGCACTGCTACCTGTCGAGGCCTATCGCAGTCCGTGCAGAGCATTCCCACTGCTGTGGTTTTATTCAGTGGTCAACGTTTGATAAACAAAGCTAAAAGACACGCGCCTGTACGGGCCGAGATAGGCGCCCGCCCCCGCGTGGAATAATGCTTCAGCACACTCAACCAGACGCGCAGTCGATTTATTGAGTAAGTACAGTAAAAGCTCCTTATTCGTGCTTCCTTCATTCGCGTTTTCACTATTCGCGGATAAAAAAAATGCGACCCAATTCCTATATCCGCGGCTAAAGATTTATTTATTTGCGGGTCTAATCGGTACATCGGTACATACATATTAACAAATAACAAAAAGGATTCCAATAGGTATCCAACCCAATATCCTTTGTAAACGCGTCGTCAGATGGACTATAAAAAAGTGAAATAGACCTTATTACAACTTCGCCTAAAGTACATTGTCAAATGATATCGCCGCTGTATTGGTTCGCCCTTTGACATCTACAATAGCCGCCTTCGCCGCGGTCGGTGTTTTTAACCGACTTCAAAAAGAAGGAGGTTATCAATTCGACATGTTTATATTTTTAATGTATGTTCAGGCATAACTCCGTCGTATATAGACGGATTTGCAAAATTCTTTTTTTTTCGAAAGGGGTTTACTCCGAAATGGTCCCAAATTTCATATAGCCCGATCTAGCTATTTAGCCGCTCCGGGCAAAAATAACATTCGCCGCCCTTTGCACTAACACCATCAAAGATGGTATGACCATAATTATGTGATATTCTTTTAACTATATAATATTCACATACGTTAGTCTACTACGGCTTCTGAACAAGTATACAAAAAATCATGAGAGTAGGTATGTTTGTAAGTATACATTTTGCCGCCGCTCATTTTTGCCACTCTGAGCATTTGCCCGGCTTAGATTGGGCCCTGCATATAGATCTGATGATGCGTTTCGGAAACAGACAACGGAACTCTTCAAAAAATTACAGCAAATCAACCGCGAATGTTGCTATCACATAAATAAGTATGCATTGTTTTGACCCAAAGGATGATGAAATTTCGAATTGGTGTATGGTAGGTAACAAAAAAGTGAAAAATAAAAACTTTTTTCAAAAAAATAACAACCGACTTCCAAAAAACACTACAAAGTGCAAAATAACTTTAATTTCGGAAGGCGGTGACAAATAATTAAAATACACATCCAACGTCACCGACTTCCGAAATTAAAGTTATTTTGCACTTTGTAGTGTTTTTTGGAAGTCGGTTGGTATTTTTTTGAAAAAAGTTTTTTGAGAATGTAAACAAACATAATGAAACCAACCTCATCACCATAAAGTATATTTATATATCATCATCATCATCATTTCAGCTGAAAGACGTCCACTGCTGGACATAGGCCTCCCCCACATTTATACATGCTGCGACTTAATAGACATTCCATCCTTTGGTACGAGCCGCTTTGCGTGTTTTACCTATTGTTTCATCTTTCCATTTATTGCAAAATGTTGAAATTTTTTTTTTACTTAAAAACGATTTTCGACGCGAAAAAATCTGTTTAACGCATAGAAATGCTTGATCGTTTACGCCTTGGAGAGTCGCTTACATCCATATCACGCTCATACAATTAATCAATATGGTCTAAAACTTCAATTAAATTGTTTTTTTTTTTTTGTCACTTAGGAACGTATCCCCTATAATCCCATATAAATTACCATTCTATAGTCACGGTTTCTGTATTCGCGGTAGGTATTTTACGGAACGTATACCTCGCGAATAAAGAGCTTTTACTGTACCTACGGCAGGTGCACATTTATTATAAAATGAGCCTCGACCAGGCGCTTTGATCTATATTTATTCTTAAAAATCTGAGTGAGACTTCGTCGCAATATCATTATAACCCCTAAAGACGCCTGCAGGCCTAGACAAAACACCTTTCTGTTAACGTTCACGCTAAACTCTACGCCAGAATATATGGGAATGACATTACCGTGTCCTTTCCGCAGGTAATGTCATTCCCATACATTTTGGCGTACCGTTTAGCGTGAACGCCAAGAGTAATGTGTTTTGTCTCTAGGCTCTGGACTGCATTCGAAAGCTGTGGTAGATTCCTACCAGGATAGATCGGAAGATCGGAGGAGTGGTACCTACACCGTCAAAGCGACACATTATTGTTTTCCGACATGCACGCGAACGAAGTCGCGGGCACAGCTAGTTATGAATAAAACATATTTGGGTTGTAATACATGCATATAAATAGACGTTATCACTGAATGACTAATATTCTTTTGACCGCTATAATAATATCTGAGCTCACAGGATCGAAAAACCCATATAATTTAGGTTTTTGTACAGAAATATATTTATTTACGTACATAGGTATTTGATATGCCTCTGTCACCAACATACCTACTTAGCAATGTTACTTGTGTACAAGTAGATCATAAATAATATTTTAATTAATAGGTCTTTACCTATGAAATTGCCGTTTTGTATGAAAAAATTTAAACGAATTTTTTTCATGAATTTTTTATTTGTATTAATCGAAGTAATCACCCATGCAATCAATGCATCTTTGCCATCGCAGTGGCAGTTTATTGATGCCCTTCTTAAAGAAATCAGCTGGACGGGAGGCAACAAATTCTTCAAAGGCATTTTGTACTGCCTCTCGGGTATTAAATTTTTTTCCCGCCAAGAAGTTATCCAAATTCTGGAAAAAGTAGTAGTCTGTAGGCGCAAGGTCTGGTGAGTAGGGCGGATGACGGAGAGCTTCCAACCCCAGTTCTTGCAACTTGGAGACCGTCTGCTGTGCAGTATGAGGTCGCGCGTTGTCGTGCAGGAGCAGCGGAGACGAGCGATTGACCAATGCTGGTTGGAGATGCGCCAGCTTCTCCATCATTGTGTTCAGTTCTTCACAGTACACATCTGCAGTAATGCTCACCCCGTTTGGTAAGAAGCTGTGATGAATCACACCGGCGCTAGACCACCAAACAGTGACCATCACTTTTCTAGGGGTAAGTTTTCGTTTAGGGCATTGTTTAGGTGCTGAACCAGGATCCAACCAACTTGCTGAGCGCTTACGGTTATCAAACAGAATCCATTTTTCATCGCAGGTAACAATGCGGTTCAAAATTCCTTCATTTGTGTGTCTGTTGAGCAGTGCAAGGCACGTCTCGACGCGTACTTCGCGCTGGCGATCATTGAGTTCGTGGGGCACCCATTTGTCAAGCTTTTTTACCTTGCCAATTTGACGCAAATGGACCAATATTGTTTTGACGCTAACGTCGAAAGCTGCTGCTAATTCAGCCGTAGATTGTGTATCATCAGCTTCCACAATCGCCTTTAATTCGTCATTGTCGACCAAAGTCTTCGGACGACCGCGAGGTTCATTTTTCAGGTCGAAATTTCCAGAACGGAAGCGAGCAAACCAATAACAGGTGGTGCGTTGGTTTGTAGTGTTAGCTCCGTAAACGTCGTTGATGTTGCGTGCCGCTTGTGCCGCGTTGCTGCCACGACGGTACTCATATTCCATAATTACTCGAATTTTTAACGTATCCATGATGACGAAAAAGATTGAAATGCGATGAAAATGTAACACTAATCAATAAAGAAATGACTACTTTTAGAAAAAAAAATCCATGTTTTTAAAATAAAATTAATTTGAAATTAGAATTCTTAGCCAAACAAAAATTATTTTGATTTGAAATGGCCAGTACTGCAGAACGGCAATTTCATAGGTAAAGACCTAATATATTCAATTAGGTACAGAACGTAAGTGGATAGTGATAGGCTGGGTGGGGCGTTGTTTGTAGCATAGCAAACTGCCCATCCCTGTTTTGCACAACGTAGGATGGATGCAGTGTAAGTGGGTTCAATAAACTTAGGGCGGAATTCACCAATTATACTGAACGCGATCGATAGAGCTATTTACGTAATGTTGAAACACTTAGCGACATCTATTGGCGTGAAACGGTACTAACGAATACTTAATATTAACACGTCATTCTCATTTAAGTTACTTACTGTGTCTGTGTTATTTCAAAAAGTAATGATACTGATTACTAAAATCGCTTTCCGTTGGTGGTTGATTCCCACGAATCAAAAAAGCTAAAAGAATTTCAAATAAAAAGTTGTGATAATATTAACTGACGTGGTGTTCTGAGTCATATACCTAGAATGCAATGTTAGATAAATATTTATTAGTTTTATCAATCAAATTAATACAATTATGGGGAAGAAATCTCATTTTTAATTGTGATAAAAGTCTTAGTAGCGCCATCTAGCATAATATAGCAAAATTAGAGCGGCTAGAGGAACATCTCCATAGAAATTCTTGATCTCTAGCGTCAGTAACGCCATCTAGGTTTGAATAGCAAACATGCAAAGACAACAACTTGATTTCGCGCGAAATTTGATATTGTTAAATTTAAATGCGTGTTTACAGCATTACTCGATTCAAATAATGGGAGTTTTGGGAGTAAAGAGTTGTAAATACTTATGTGCTAATTTTCGTGATGTTAGTTTTCGAGGTGGGGAGGGGTTCAAGCGAGGTCGGATGGTGAAAGTCAGGAAAAAAAATCCAAAATTGCGACCATAACTACTGGTGGATTTGAGTAAATAGATAGGTTTTCACACGGGCAACTGTAGTTATGTCGATGCTCTTCCGAGCAACATCGCTTACAGAGAAGCATTTTCTTAGTTAAAACAAGTTTAAAAAAGTATTTATTTATCCATTTGGCATCTCCAACAAAGGATACATTACCTACACAGGAACAATAGAAATCACAATAGTAAAATATTGACAATTTTAAAGTCGCTTCTTTATATATAATTATTTATTGGTCTACAAATAAATGTAAGGCTGAACAAAAGAAACACTGAAACATTTTTGATTACAATTTACAATAAAAAGGCATCGCAACTGAGAGTCGCGGAGGATCGCTCTGTTACGTCCATTATCCTCGGGATCGGGCTCTCTCTCTTCCTGCTGCCTGCGTCAGCAGCGGGGAGAGAGGTGGGGGCGCGCGCGGTATGGCACTACGTAGCAACAACATCGTACTTACTATGTTCATAGAAAACCCGTGCTATACAATTAAATAGTTTTTTTTGCAACAGCGCTTTTAATGTGGATAATGACCGACGTTACGGGGCGTAGGTAATGGTAACATTCGCAGCGAGCATGTCTTTACGCCGTGTGCTAAAATCAGTGTTGCTCGCTCGCATGTTTTGCCGTAGGTACTACTGACTGCACGAATACTTGCTTGGTAACATATTAGGTGCATTTTGACCCGTGACGCCGGTCAGTATCCACCTTTACAGCGTGATCTTTCTTCATCGTGATAACGCCATGGTCCCACGGGCCGTTAACTGACAGGTGGCGTCAGGTGTTACTGCACTGCTACCTGTCGAGGCCTATCGCAGTCCGTGCAGAGCATTCCCACTGCTGTGGTTTTATTCAGTGGTCAACGTTTGATAAACAAAGCTAAAAGACACGCGCCTGTACGGGCCGAGATAGGCGCCCGCCCCCGCTTGGAATAATGCTTCAGCACACTCAACCAGACGCGCAGTCGATTTATTGAGTAAGTACAGTAAAAGCTCCTTATTCGTGCTTCCTTCATTCGCGTTTTCACTATTCGCGGATAAAAAAAATGCGACCCAATTCCTATATCCGCGGCTAAAGATTTATTTATTTGCGGGTCTAATCGGTACATCGGTACATACATATTAACAAATAACAAAAAGGATTCCAATAGGTATCCAACCCAATATCCTTTGTAAACGCGTCGTCAGATGGACTATAAAAAAGTGAAATAGACCTTATTACAACTTCGCCTAAAGTACATTGTCAAATGATATCGCCGCTGTATTGGTTCGCCCTTTGACATCTACAATAGCCGCCTTCGCCGCGGTCGGTGTTTTTAACCGACTTCAAAAAGAAGGAGGTTATCAATTCGACATGTTTATATTTTTAATGTATGTTCAGGCATAACTCCGTCGTATATAGACGGATTTGCAAAATTCTTTTTTTTTCGAAAGGGGTTTACTCCGAAATGGTCCCAAATTTCATATAGCCCGATCTAGCTATTTAGCCGCTCCGGGCAAAAATAACATTCGCCGCCCTTTGCACTAACACCATCAAAGATGGTATGACCATAATTATGTGATATTCTTTTAACTAAGTATATAATATTCACATACGTTAGTCTACTACGGCTTCTGAACAAGTATACAAAAAATCATGAGAGTAGGTATGTTTGTAAGTATACATTTTGCCGCCGCTCATTTTTGCCACTCTGAGCATTTGCCCGGCTTAGATTGGGCCCTGCATATAGATCTGATGATGCGTTTCGGAAACAGACAACGGAACTCTTCAAAAAATTACAGCAAATCAACCGCGAATGTTGCTATCACATAAATAAGTATGCATTGTTTTGACCCAAAGGATGATGAAATTTCGAATTGGTGTATGGTAGGTAACAAAAAAGTGAAAAATAAAAACTTTTTTCAAAAAAATAACAACCGACTTCCAAAAAACACTACAAAGTGCAAAATAACTTTAATTTCGGAAGGCGGTGACAAATAATTAAAATACACATCCAACGTCACCGACTTCCGAAATTAAAGTTATTTTGCACTTTGTAGTGTTTTTTGGAAGTCGGTTGGTATTTTTTTGAAAAAAGTTTTTTGAGAATGTAAACAAACATAATGAAACCAACCTCATCACCATAAAGTATATTTATATATCATCATCATCATCATTTCAGCTGAAAGACGTCCACTGCTGGACATAGGCCTCCCCCACATTTATACATGCTGCGACTTAATAGACATTCCATCCTTTGGTACGAGCCGCTTTGCGTGTTTTACCTATTGTTTCATCTTTCCATTTATTGCAAAATGTTGAAATTTTTTTTTTACTTAAAAACGATTTTCGACGCGAAAAAATCTGTTTAACGCATAGAAATGCTTGATCGTTTACGCCTTGGAGAGTCGCTTACATCCATATCACGCTCATACAATTAATCAATATGGTCTAAAACTTCAATTAAATTGTTTTTTTTTTTTGTCACTTAGGAACGTATCCCCTATAATCCCATATAAATTACCATTCCATAGTCACGGTTTCTGTATTCGCGGTAGGTATTTTACGGAACGTATACCTCGCGAATAAAGAGCTTTTACTGTACCTACGGCAGGTGCACATTTATTATAAAATGAGCCTCGACCAGGCGCTTTGATCTATATTTATTCTTAAAAATCTGAGTGAGACTTCGTCGCAATATCATTATAACCCCTAAAGACGCCTGCAGGCCTAGACAAAACACCTTTCTGTTAACGTTCACGCTAAACTCTACGCCAGAATATATGGGAATGACATTACCGTGTCCTTTCCGCAGGTAATGTCATTCCCATACATTTTGGCGTACCGTTTAGCGTGAACGCCAAGAGTAATGTGTTTTGTCTCTAGGCTCTGGACTGCATTCGAAAGCTGTGGTAGATTCCTACCAGGATAGATCGGAAGATCGGAGGAGTGGTACCTACACCGTCAAAGCGACACATTATTGTTTTCCGACATGCACGCGAACGAAGTCGCGGGCACAGCTAGTTATGAATAAAACATATTTGGGTTGTAATACATGCATATAAATAGACGTTATCACTGAATGACTAATATTCTTTTGACCGCTATAATAATATCTGAGCTCACAGGATCGAAAAACCCATATAATTTAGGTTTTTGTACAGAAATATATTTATTTACGTACATAGGTATTTGATATGCCTCTGTCACCAACATACCTACTTAGCAATGTTACTTGTGTACAAGTAGATCATAAATAATATTTTAATTATATTCAATTAGGTACAGAACGTAAGTGGATAGTGATAGGCTGGGTGGGGCGTTGTTTGTAGCATAGCAAACTGCCCATCCCTGTTTTGCACAACGTAGGATGGATGCAGTGTAAGTGGGTTCAATAAACTTAGGGCGGAATTCACCAATTATACTGAACGCGATCGATAGAGCAATGGGAATAGTGGCCCAGTGTTAACTGCCCAAACTTACGTGTGGGTTTAAACCCAGGCAGGCGCTTCGCTATTTGTAATTTATTTAATCAGCACTGCTCTCATAAACGGTGAAGGAAAACATCGTGAGGAAACCGGCATGTCCTAGAACAAAAAAATCGAAAACAATCATGTGTGACATTACCAAACCTGGGCTCGCGTGGTGGAATACGACCCATTTGTCTCAGAGAGGAGGCCTGTGTGAATGTTAGCAGTGGGAACGTTATCGGCTGATCATGTAGGTATTTCTTCATTTCCAAATTGTAATATGAATGAAAAAATAGTTTCCAACAATGAAAAAAAAATTGGCATCCATTCACGTTCTAGGAAAACCCGAAGTTTTATAAGCACGATTGCCAACAGATACCTACCTACTAGTAATAGATATAATAATATGTACCTAATCAATGATGCGTCACATTGAAAATGAGACTGTATTTTTTTTACTGAGGTCACCTTTGTAATAATATCACTACTTAGTAAATAAATGGCGTTCATTATCGTAGTAATAATAATTTGTCCAGTTTTGGCACGATAAGTATAATTAAGTATAAATTGTGGCTTTAGTTACGTAAGAAAGCGAGCGATGAACCGATCTTTTGATACACAGTAACAACTGTTTAAAGACAGACTGGTGGAAATAAGAGAATATTATTATAGAAGATAGATTTTATGATTCCATTTGTCTGATGAACTCATAGTAAAAAGTTTATACAAATCGTATTGGCTTAAATACATTCAGAGCTAACCGAATTCAAAACATCGTTCCAGCAGGTTTAGCGTGACGCTTTCTATTTCTACTCTACCGTAGAATAGAAATCGCTTGTCTACATTTCTCGGTACAAAACTGTCAATTGTCTACACGGAAACGTCATTTTTGTCTACCCTTCCGTCGCTTCTCTACGGATCGCGGGCTAAGCCTGCAAGTATTTCGGTCTGTCGTTCAAAATTGACCGAGACAGAATGAGGTTTTTTTTTTTGCGGTAACCGTTCTTGATTTATTGCGAATTTGACCAATGAAACTGAACGAGAGCTGTCAGTGTCTGTATTCCATATATAATAATGACACTGACAGCTCATACATGACGTTTAGATTTGCTGGATTACGTTTAGTTTCATCAGACAAATTCGCCCTTGGTAATAAATGGTACAGACGCCAGCAGGTCAACCTATCCCAAACTGTCAATTTTTCCCAATTGAACATGAACCTTATTCCTTTGGAATAAAGTTGAAAAACCATCAAAGAAATTTGACATATTGAGGTAGCTTGTTGTGCTGGCCTCTGTACAAGCCGGCCTGAGTCATTTAAAAGTTTGTCATCAGCATTAACTGCCTAGCTTTTTCTCAACTATGTTGGGTCGTTTTCCAGTCAAACTGGATGCAGCTGAATACCAGTACTTGCCTATCTGAGGTCCACAACCCAGTTACTGGGTAATACGATATCCATTGGTGGGATTGGTTGCCAGATTTTCGGGCTTCTCACGACCCGTAACGACTCAAAATCCAAGCATGACAGCCGGGAACAACGGCTTAACGTGCTTTCCGAGGCACGGAGGGGTCTTGGTATGTAATGATAGTCATCGATCGACCCGTGTTGCTGTCATTACTTACCTACAAGCTCCTCATTTACAAGTTTATCATGAAGTGTATTAAAAGTCTCGTTTTCTTTTAATTCCAGGTTGATGTCGACGAATGCGAGGACATAGCGACCGAGTACAACATCAACTCTATGCCTACCTTCGTTTTCGTCAAGAGCAGCAAGAAGGTTGACGAATTCTCGGGAGCCAATGTGGACAAACTGAAGAACACTATTATCCGGCTGAAGTAGATCGGAACTCGGCTCTTGTACGCTAGGCCACATTCCCACCATGAAAAACCTTGCAAAGAGGCATTTTACAGCATTTTTTAATTAAGAAATAAAATTCTATTTATGTATTAACGATTTTAATCGGCATGTTTAGTTGCTGGTTGACTAAAATATACCTGTGTACGTAAATATCGTTGAGACGGCCCATAGACTGCGATACGCTTTACTGCCCCAATATGACACCGCTAAGACCGTATCATCCGGATTTTTTAAATCATCAGCCGTTTTTCGACTATGTCGAATTTGCAAGGTTTTTCCGTTGGGGGTACTAAAAAAGCAACTGAAAAAAAAAAAAAAAACTTAATGGCACACGGCACTAATGCATAATAATTATGTTAATTTCTCAGCCATCAGAAGGATCACAATGTTTTTGTTTTTAATACTTTTTTTTTTGTAAAGAAATGTAGACGTATTTTTGTAATGCAAGTGTCTCAGCACTTTGTGTGCTTCAATTTTAGCACTTACTGCGTTAGGTTCAGCGTACAAAGTCCATTTTCGTATTATTTGCCGTGTATTTTTTTCATTATATGTATGTTACTGAGTATTGTTACTTCAATAAAATATTGTCTAAAATATAAATATTAATTTTTTTTTGCCGTTACCGCCATAATTGAATAATAAGTATACTTAATTATCACATTGTATGCACAAGGAAAACGAATAATGCAAACTGGTTTGTGATACTTACCTACGTAAACATCAGTTGTAGTACCTAAATAGTTTTAATCAAACCTACCTACTTAATTAAGCGAGGACCTACATAAAAACATGTTTTTAGTACAATAATAATTTCAGGTTCGTTTGTCTACTAAAAGATAATAATACAGGGTGTTTGGCAGAACGTTGAACATACGAAAATGGTGGGTAGGTGGGGTCATCTGCTACTTACTCAGCCCTAATTTATTTGGCCCTGGCCGACTGGGTATTTAAAAAAAAAAAAAAAGTTTTTTTCTTGTTTCACCACTTTCTTAACTTTAAAGTGTATTTTTTTATTAAAAATGGGCAATAAAACAGGCAATTTTTTTTTTTTTTTTTAATCTTTGATGTTGGCAGATTCTTATAAAATTATTGCTTTGTTCAGATGTTAGCTAGAAAAAAAGTTATGAGTCCTCAAACTTACAGAAAGATGTAAAAAATACTTGAATGTTAATTTCAACTTGCATTTAAAAAAAAACAAAAAATGATTGAGGAGTTCCAATTCTAGCAAAACATCCCTAGTGTGTGAGCTTTCTAATGGTATGTAATTTGCTTTTATAAAAAAAAAACTTTAAGAGTTATTTCATAATTTTATCAAGCAGGAAATTTTTGACGAAACTCTACCTTTACGGAAAGTTAAATGTTTTGCGAAATTTAATACTGCAAAGTTGGTAAAAATTATGGATCGACGGCTTGCCAGTAGCAGTGGTGCAAATTGACATTCACTATTCCTTTGAGATGGTTACACAAAGCAGGTAGAAATTTTGTTTCACTCTTGCGCAGTCATAGCGTATTTTTGCTCTCTTTCGCTCTCGTGGCACCGTGACGCCTCAGAATGAATTCTTTTCTTTTATTCAGTCGAGACTTAACTGCCTCTGCGATCTCACGTGCCCGTTACGCTTACGTTTGTTTTTGTTCACTTCGTTTTCTTTTATTGTTATCACTAGTTAAGTTTAAGTTTGTTAAGTTTTTTGTTATTACTGTTACCTGTTGTTATTGGTAAAGAAATGGCTGCTTTTACCAGTGAGGAATACGCGGACATGTTGTTAGCGTATGGAAGCGCTAATACAAATTCGCGTGAAGCGCGAAGAATTTATCAAGAGCGTTATCCCAACCGCCGAGTACCCAGTCATCAGACGTTTGCGAGTACTTACCGACGTTTACGACAAACAGGTAACCTGAACTTACAAGAACCACGAGTGAACGCAGCACGACCCGATGCTACCATTGACGAACAAGTTCTTGCCGAGTTTGACGCGGATCCTACCAAAAGCATTAGACAGATAGCTTCAATACTTGGCTTAAGCATATGGAAAGTGTGGTCTGTTCTCCGGCAAGATGGTAGACATGCTTTTCACTACACTCCAGTGCAAGGTAAGATTAAGCCGTTTATGCACTGCATCTGATACGATTTTGTGGAATGTAGTAA
The DNA here is from genome assembly GCA_949987655.1 of Polymixis flavicincta. Lineage (NCBI taxonomy): Eukaryota > Metazoa > Arthropoda > Insecta > Lepidoptera > Noctuidae > Polymixis > Polymixis flavicincta. Next base: position 12,345,768 of record OX465197.1, read on the forward strand.
ATTATGAGACAGTTCAATTGATCGTTCCATTTAACCTTGATTTCGTCACTTTCTTTATTAGTTGTTTTGCCTCATGTTGTTTTTAGCGCATTCAATTCTAATTTCAAATTAAATTCAATAAACTATTCCTATTCGGCCGCATTCACGTAACAATCAGGCGGCCAGCGCTTACAGGATTCGGATTTCGGATTCGGTTTGCGCAGGTGGTCAGCGTAGGTAAACTTGCCAGCACTTATGGGTCCTTTTTAGAACAAAATTGGAAAGTCGCACGCCCTTTTGTGAATTTGGTCTTACGTCTTTATGGCTAAGCCATAAAGCCAATTAGTGTACTTAAAAATTGAAGATGAAAAATTTGGATAATTGTAGAGTTTGAACTCGGAGGAAGAAAAGATTCAGTATTGAAATCAATTCTTAGACATGTTTTGTTTGTTCTAGGTCTCGATGACAGTGATTTTGGGAGACGTGTGCAATTTTGTCGCCATTTGCTGCATACCGATGTGGACGACGTTAACTTTTTAAAAAGTATTTTGTGGACAGACGAGTCCAAATTTGACAAAGAAGGGATTGTCAATTATCACAATCTTCACCATTGGGCACTTAACAATCAAAACCCACACGTGAAGAGACAAAGAGGCTTCCAGAGGAGATTCAGTGTGAATGTCTGGGCAGGAGTGATTGGCGATAAGCTAATAGGGCCTCATTATTTGCCCGACAACATCAACGCGAACAACTACTTGGATTTTTTGATAAATGATTTACCACCATTAGTGGAAGAAGTGTTCCAAGTAGACATAAACAGGCCTATTGTCTTTCAACACGATGGTTGCCCAGCTCACTTTAGTCTAGTTGTACGTGAGCATTTGGATAATTGTTTCCCAAATTCGTGGATTGGCAGGGGAGGACCAATTCCCTGGCCTCCGCGATCGCCCGACCTCACTCCGCTCGATTTTCACGTGTGGGGAAGGGCAAAGGAACTAGTTTACACTACAGAAGTAGAAAGTCGGGAAGATTTGATAAATCGAATTAATGCTGCTTTCGAAGTTATGCGACAGGAGATGCTGCTGCGCACAACAACTGTAGAAATCAGACGTAGATGCCGCACCTGTATTGCGAATGAAGGGCGTCAATTTGAACATCTATGATTTATTATTTAAATAAATTATTTAAAATTATTTAATTGTTTCATTAACGCACCTAACTGGTACAGCATAATTTCAATCGATCATTTAATTTTTACCAACTTTGCAGTATTAAATTTCGCAAAACATTTAACTTTCCGTAAAGGTAGAGTTTAGTCAAAAATTTCCTACTTGATAAAATTATGAAATAACTCTTAAAGTTTTTTTTTTATAAAAGCAAATTACATACCATTAGAAAGCTCACACACTAGGGATGTTTTGCTAGAATTGGAACTCCTCAATCATTTTTTGTTTTTTTTTAAATGCAAGTTGAAATTAACATTCAAGTATTTTTTACATCTTTCTGTAAGTTTGAGGACTCGTAACTTTTTTTCTAGCTAACATCTGAACAAAGCAATAATTTTATAAGAATCTGCCAACATCAAAGATTAAAAAAAAAAAATTGCCTGTTTTATTGCCCATTTTTAATAAAAAAAATACACTTTAAAGTTAGGAAAGTGGTGAAACAAGAAAAAAACTTTTTTTTTTTTAAAAATACCCAGTCGGCCAGGGCCAAATAAATTAGGGCTGAGTAAGTAGCAGATGACCCCACCTACCCACCATTTTCGTATGTTCAACGTTCTGCCAAACACCCTGTATATTGTCTACAAATTATCATTAGCCTACTTTCCCACTGACTTTATAAAATCATGGCCGGATTTTTTCGCACACTAGATTTTCAACTTTCGGCGCTAGAGAGAAAATCGAACAGTTTTTTCGACGCGCTGCATTGTAATGAATTTTCAGTGTTTGGTTCAACACCAATATTAGTAGAATAAACTGCGCGAAAAATCCCGCCGATTTTATTACGTCCGTGTGAATGTCGAGTTAAAATAAAAACGTTATTTCAGACATAAACACATACATCTACAGTCCATAGGCTGGTTAATGATGGTTTAGTAACAGAAATTATAGTCTATATTAGTATTGTTAGTAAATACACAAACACAGTTAAACTGCCTAAGCCCGCCCTCGAGGCTCAGTGGTGTGGTGGAAGCTCCATAGGTACATTTACGCCTCCGCCTAACTCTTGGGGAATCACAGACAGAAGCGGAAGGAACGCTTCGCACGTATTCTTGCAACTCTGTCTGATGAACTCTTCATTATAATTTAGGGAAGAATTCAAATGCTTACAGGCTCAGCGGCGTGGACTGGCTCGAGCAAAGGTCGGGGGCCGGGGCGGACCAGGAAGCCCGCGTGCAAACGCGTTTTTGTGCTTATACGTAGAAATAAAGCGGAGGGGCGAACCCCGAGCACTGGATCGTGGCGCGTGGTACTGTGAGATCCGCATTAAGGCACCTGTGAGGTGTACCACCGATTGAACGAGAAACTAGGAGAACTAACAACTAAAACTAAAAACGAGTTAGCCAGCAGCGAGGTGTGACGGCAGCGCGGGCGACGATCGACGTATCGAGCATTAAATTGTACGTGTTGTTTAGTTTAGACGATGCCAGTCTACTGTCGCTTCAATTTTATGGAATGCCACAGGCAATAAAATAGCATAGTGCAAATGGGGTCTTATCCTCTAACTTATTACATTTTTCAAATAAAACACCTCAATAATATTACAAACAAAATTTTAATTAGCTAAAAATTGCAGAAATCATATTATAATTAACTTATAACTGTATAAGAATGTTCTGTACAGTACAAAAGCATTCGTTGAACGACTTATTGCTATCTGAATATAACTAGAAGCTTTTAATGCATATATACACCTCCCATATCTGAAACAAAAAGAATTATTGTTAGGATCATTATTTACTAGTTTAATTTTACTTTAAATTTAGACTAGGAAGGGTTAACCTACGTTATTACGTCGCCGTAAAAGAAAAGGGTTTGGAATTAGCCGTGGTTTCCCCCGCGTGGGGCCGTAAATAAACCCACGGAAACGTACAACCGGGATAAATAATATCCTATGTGTTAATCTTGGTAATAATCTATCTTTTTGACAAATTTCATCCAAATCCGTTCAGCCGTTTTTGCGTAATTGAGTAATAGATCCACGAGTGATAGTGGAACCAACGGCTTAAGGAGCTTTCCGAGGCACGGAAGGGACTTGATATGTAAAGGTCACTACTTCTAGTTTAAAAATAAATTATATTGACGTCTAAAAGTGGTTTGTACAAAACCTATTCACAGCACGGGCGTAGCCGGGGGGGGGTTTGGGGGGTTCAAACCCCCCCCCCCCTCCCCCGAAAAGTACAAATATTAACATTCATAGAATAAAGTAAAAACAGGCGTGCGGCATATCTCATTGATTACTAACTACTATTATTACCTACATTAAAATATAGTGTTTTGGATTTTTGGAAAAGTTATTTTATTTTATAGTTTATATTGTCCCAATGCTCGAAAAAGGATTCCCCTAATTCCTTCAAGGAGATTTTTCTGTAGGTATGTATTTCTCACATCTTTAATTTTTTTTTTTTATAAAACGTCAATTTTATCTACTTTTAGTCGTTTTATTTTCTTGAAGCCTCCCCGAAACTAAAACCTGGCTACGCTCGTGATTCACAGCAATAAAAATCATCGTAGAAACAAAACTCACTGTCCCACTCAATCCCTCCGCTTCTTCCCGTGTTGGTCGTGTCGGTCGTGATGGTCGCGCTTGCGGCCCGACTTGTCGGCACGCTTGGCCTCGCTCAAGAACCGATCCAGGCCGAAAGGGTCGAAGTCGGCGTCGGGCTGGTTACTGCGGGACTGCGGCTGTGGGGGGAAGCTGGCTGTTAGATGACGGGTAGATTGTAGTTCTTGGGATGTAAATAATAGAGTACGAAGAGTACAGTTTATACAATGTGTAACAAAATCTACGCAAGACCTCATGCAAATTAGAGTATTCAGTTAAAACCATTATACAATTACCAAATTTCTTTTTTTTATAACTGTGTTCACCAAGCATTAATTTATGCATGTAAAATTGAGTCTTATAGCCTTAAAATAAGGTTGTGTTTTCTTTGGCTCAATCGGCGATAAGTATGGCAATATATTTGTTTAATACTCATATTCAAATTTACTGAAATACCAATTCGAACATGAATGTACTACATACTCCTTAGCAACACCTCTTTTGTTTAAACAACCAATTTAAAAGATACTAACGGGTTCGTCTCGACTGGGCGGCGCGTGCGCATCCTTCTCAAACTGTACGGGACCTGCGCGTGTGTTACTACTGCTAGTTCCCGCGAACTCTTTGTCGGCAACAAATCTGGAAAAAAGAAACGGCAATATTAGTTTACAAATTTTGTGTAACTTCACACCAGAGTAATATAGTCCTCCAGACCGTATGTCAGCCATGGCGACCAATCTTAACGTAGCCTACCCTTCGGCGCGGGGAATATTATAGAGCAGGGGTGTGTGCACACACACAGGTGCACTCGCGCTTTCCTCACTGTCTTAGTCCTCAGGGACGACACGCCGACAAGGGCGCAGAGAGAGCATGCGCAGGCGCCACGTACGCGCAAGGCACGGGGTTATCACACTGCCAACTTCCAAACTCTGGGCTATTACTGAGAAATTCATAATGGAAAAACCCAATAACACTTTGTCGGACCTGGGAATCGAACCCAAGACCCAAAGCTCAGCATTCGCGCTTGCAACCATGAGACCAACGGGACAGCAGAGAAATAGGCTCAATGCAAAACTAAATATATATGTCAAGTTGTTTTCAAGTTTGCCACTATGTAACATTTTAGAGGCATGAGAACAGGATGTCAAGTTCATTCATCCTCTATAGAATAGGGAGGATCCTCTAATCAGAGGGATGTCGTGTCTGGTGGGCAACTGTCTGATGATCAGTGATCGGAATAGGCTGACTATATTTGCCTAAACTTCGGAGAACAGAGACAGAAAGTGGAGACTTCCTTACGACTATATTTTTTTCCCGGGAATCGGGAAAAATGTTCAGTAAGTTGAAAATAAGCTTTATTTAAGATGTGTAAAAGCTATTTTTAACTAAACTTGCAACTACCAAATTTTCAGGATTTTCACGTAAAATCCCGAAAATCCCGATTTTTTCCCAAATCCCGGGAAAAAAATATAGTCGTAAGGAAGTCTCCACTTTCTGTATCTGTTCTCCGAAGTTTAGGCAAATATAGTCAGCCTATTCCGATCACTGCTGATGATTGATGTTGGGACGTTGTATAATGTTAGTTTCACGGTAAACTCTGCGCGATGTAGGAATTTGTCTGTTGTCAGTGTAATGCGTAGTTCGCATGTGACGGTATAGATGTCGCTACAACATGACATGTCGATACGACATCTTAGTGAGTAAATTGACACATTTTCAATGTAAATCATAAAAATTAAGTATTCTTGTAAAATTGTTTGATTGTCACCTGTTGATTTTTATTATTGTTGTATATTGTACCTACTGCGCGTACGACACGCGTGTGCGTGTGTCGGGCGCGCGAGATCGCTTCAACGTACTTCAATAAATCAGTATGACATTAGCTCGCGGTTTGATTGCATGTGTTTTACCCCCGCTCCCGTTAAATACGTAACAGTGGCGACGAGGATCAAAGACAAGGAAAATGTTTGCTAGTGGAGTTTTTGGTGCTATAACCAACTTCGACCACCTCACAAGCGAGTGGGATACGTATAAATCACGGCTTACGCAGTGGTTTGTTGCGAACAACGTAAATGATGAGTCGGACAAACCCAAGGTCAAACGGAAAGCAATATTGCTAAGTGCATTGAGCGAGTCCACCAGCGCCAAGGTGAAAGTCATACTCAGTGGGCAGCAAGGATTAGGGGATTGGCGGCACACTGCGGGTTCAAAAATCTGGAAGAGGCCCTTATCGACAAATTTGTGATGGGAATGGCAGCGGGTCCCGAGCGCGAGAAATTGTTCGCGAAGGATCTGCAGGAACTGACGCTGGTCAAGACTGTGGAGTTGGCTGAGAACGTGTGCGCGTCGCGCAAAGCAGCAACGGCCATCCAAACATCGAACGGCGCGGCCGGCAACATCATGGCTGCCGCCGCTGCCGTCAACGCGGCGCCCGACGGCGTGTTCAGTATCTCCAAGAACGAAAAGTGCAGTGTGTGCGGATATACCAATCATAAGTCCAGCCAGTGCCGTTATAAAAGTTACAAGTGCAAAAAGTGTAGCCATAAGGGTCATTTAAGTAGAATGTGTGCGGCTAACTCGAAAGTAAATTACGTCACGAAAGATATTGCGGATGTCGGAGACGATGGTAATTGGTAAGTCACATGTACTTAACATTAAATGCGTGAAAGGTAGGCCAATGTCGGACTTTGTATTTGTAAACGTTGTATTTTTGGAGTTTGAAATAGACAGTGGTTCAGCCGTTAACGTCATTTCAGATCATACATACTATTATTTTTTCAAGGAAGTGCCATTGTCCGAAACCAATAAAAAATTATTTAGTTATACGGGAAGTCAAATTATAATTTTAGGTTTCATCCGATTGTCCGTGACGTATGTAAATAGCTCACATCTGTTAAAGTTCTACGTAGCACGCGGCGGCGCGGGCGGCCCGCCGCTCCTAGGCCGTGAGTTCTTACAAACATTTAACTTAGAGCTCGCCCCGGCGGCGCCTGTTAATTATATAGATAAACGACAGAATCATGAAATATCTAAAATTATTTCGCAATTTCCAAAACTATTTTCTAGTAAATTAGGTTGCTTCAACAAAAATAAGGTATCGTTAAAATTAAAACCCGACACAAAGTTGTTGTTTTTTAAAGCAAGGCCAGTTGCTTTCGCGTTGAGGGAAAAAATTGATGTGGAACTGAATCGCCTTGTAGATCTCGGGATATTAGAACCTGTAGAATATTCGGAATGCGCCTCTCCCATAGTCCCGGTATTGAAAAAAGACGGTGGTGTTAGGATCTGTGCAGATTATTCAGTAACTATTAATAAGCAATTAATGGTTGAAAAATACCCAATACCAACTATTGATGAATTATTCTCTAAATTACACGGTGGTGAACAGTTCACCAAACTTGACCTTTCTCGAGCTTATAACCAATTTTTACTCACGGAAGACTCACAGGCCCTAACATGCATCAACACGCACCGCGGCCTTTTCAAATATACAAGATTAGTGTTTGGGCTGGCGAGTGCGCCTGCCGTGTTCCAACGTGCTATGGAATGTGTGCTCGTAGGATTAGACGGGGTTATTATTTTCTTAGATGACATTTTAGTAACAGGGAGTAATTTAAAGGAACATATAAACAGGTTAACTAACGTTTTAAAACGCCTTGAAGAGGCAGGGTTAACAGTTCAGCAGGATAAATGCGAATATTTAAAAAATGAAATTTGCTACCTGGGTCATATTATCGATAAAAATGGCATACGGAAATCGCCAGATAAAGTTCAGGCCATATTAAAAGCTCCAAAACCGACGACTGTTTCGCAGTTACAATCATTTTTAGGTTTGATTAACTATTATAGAAGCTTCGTGCCAAACGCTTCGTCGATACTAAGCTCATTATATGAATTATTTCATAAAAATAAAAAATGGGAATGGACCCCAGTTCACGACGAGGCATTTGAACAAATTAAAAAACTGCTTGCTTCCGATCAGTTGCTAGCTCATTTCGATCCTGCCGCAAAACTGATACTGACCGTAGATGCTTCGCCACAGATTCTCTTCTATCACGCACCGACGATCGTGAGAGGCCGATCGCATTTGCTTCAAGGACGCTCACGGCAGCGGAAAAAAATTATTCTCAGTTACAGAAAGAGGCTACGGCCATAATATACGGGGTAAGAAGATTTCACCAGTATTTATATGGTCGTGTCACACCGTTCATATTACGTACGGATCATAAACCGCTGATAACGATTTTCGGTCCACGTCGTGGCATCCCTGAAGTATCCGCGAATAGACTACAACGCTATGCAATATTTTTGTCAGCATACAATTATTCCATTGAGTATATTCGTAGCGGTGATAACAGTGCAGATTATTTATCTCGAGCGACGTTACTGGATGAGAACCGAGTGCAGGACGAAGTGCGGGGGGAAGAGCGCGACTGTGAGGAGCGCGCCGCTTTCGTTAATTTTGTTGTTGAAGGAAGTTTACCAATTACACTAAAGGAGTTACGTTGCGAGACCGACAGCGACGAGATTTAAAAAAAAGTAAAAAAATATGTTATGAAGGGTTGGCCGCGTAAAGTAAACGACTCCGAATTGCGACCGTATTTTGACTGTCGTTTTCAATTGGCGTTGGAAAATGGTTGCTTAATGCGTGGTCATAAAGTGGTTATTCCGCTTTCGCTTAGAGAGAAAATGTGTGGAGAACTACACGATTCGCACTTTGGTGTAGTAAAAATGAAGGCAGACGCACGCGAAAAATTTTGGTTTCCGGGAATCGACGCGACGCTTGAACGTTTGGCTGCAGCGTGCAATGTGTGCCCTCTCCACACCGCGCGCCTCCCTCGCCGTGGCCCTATCCGCCGCATGCCTTCTATAGAATTCATTTGGATTTTCTCGGACCATTTCATAACCAAATGTTTTTAGTTATAGTAGATGCATTTTCTAAGTGGGTCGAATGTTACACAGTGGGTACAACATCATATGGATCAAAAATTGTTATAAGCAGATTATGTGATTTTATGTCTAGGGTAGGTATTCCACACACGTTGGTGTCGGATAATGGTACTTCTTTCACGTCTAGGGAGTTTGAGAATTTTTGCATTTTAAACGGTATTCAACATGTTTTAGCACCGGTATACCACCCGGCAAGTAACGGGCAAGCCGAAAGCTTCGTTAAAATAGTTAAAAAAGGTCTCAAAAGTATCATATTGCAATCTAACACTAAAATACCACTACAAGAGAAAATAGCAAAATTTTTATTTGATTATAGGAACTCCAAAAATAGTACCACAGGTAGATCTCCAGCAGAAATAGTTTATGGTCGACCTCTACGTTCACGTTTGGACTTAATTAATCCACTGCAAGTCGTTCCGACATCCACGGATCTTTCACTTACCGTAAGAAAAAATCAGTCCTTACAGAGTAAGAACAAGGGAGGAAGGGAATTGTTTGGATAAAGCGATTTGGTGGAGACAGTAAATTTTGTTGGGTACGGGGAATAATCAAAGAAGAGATTGGGAAAGTCATGTATTCAGTGTATATTCCAGAACTAAATTCAAAAGTAATTCGACACATAGACCAGATTCGACGTTTTCAAGCCCAAGACGTTTTAGATGTTCAAAACAAAAGGGATTGGCATTGGGACATAGAAGCCGATGACAGTAGCTTGTCGCCGCAGTGTGAATCCGCGGCCCTAACGGGTGAGAACAGCGACTCCACAGGCGTCCAAAGTCCAGCACCCGCCGAGGAGGTACATCTTGCAGAGGAGGAAGGGATAAGTGTTGAGCCATTAGCCACACATTCACCCTCGATGCCAGATCATGCAAGGGTAATGAACTCCGACCCTTCTGTACCGCATCTCATAGAAGAAGGAGGTCAGAATGTTGTAGAACCTGACCCACAGAATCGTAGATCCAAACGACGTATTTTGCCTGTTAATTATAAGCCATTTTTCTAAAGTATATGGGGGAGGGAATGTTGTATATTGTACCTACTGCGCGTACGACACGCGTGTGCGTGTGTCGGGCGCGCGAGATCGCTTCAACGTACTTCAATAAATCAGTATGACATTAGCTCGCGGTTTGATTGCATGTGTTTTACCCCCGCTCCCGTTAAATACGTAACAATTATAAAACTAGCTGACCCGACAGACGTTGTTCTGTCTTAAGGGGAACCTAGTCGCTGGCTCGAACTCACTGGTGAGCCTGGCTAAAAAGCACGCCGTCTCACCAAGCTTCGCGTCCGACAGAGGTAGTATCAGTAATAAGCAATGAGAGGTTAGTCTACACGCACAGCGTTATTGAGTGAGATGCAGGATCATCTATAGTAAAACAGGAGCGTAAAAATTAAGAAAAGTCCTCAGGAAGATCGTGTTTTATGAAAAAACCACGGCATAAATCAATGACCAATAAACTTTATTGAACTTATCGATAATTGAACTTTGTCGGTACCGACTTGGTTTTGGATATTTTACACTTCTTTTATTACTTAAACACGCCCAAAGTTAGGTTAAATTAGCAAGAAAAACTATTTTTTGTTGGCTCATAACTTTTTTATGACTTTTTATTTTAGTATTCTGTTTCTGTACCGACAATATTAATAATGAGACAAAACCATACCGTGTTTAAGTTTTGATGTACATTGTCAAACAGTGGAGGAAAATCCTCCCGAAATTTGTATGAAAAAATGTGGACTTGTTTCACCTTAAGAAGATGAACTTACCATACTCCTATCATACTGAACCTACCATACTGTGACTTAGGCTGTCGTGCCCAAATTATTTTGTTACGTGCCACCAAAGGCACGCGTGCCATTGGTTCGCCATCCCTTTCCTAGGGCGTCTCCTCCCCTCCGATGCTCTTTTCTCTATGATTAACTATCATTAGTTGCACGGACTACGAACATACCTGCGTGTATTAGCGATAGCATCAATATCTCCTCCGTAGTTGTCTTTATCAGCGTTTCTGGAGGGCCTGTATATGTGTGCGCCCACATTGTCTTGATTGCGCCACGGCTTGTCGTATACGTTATATGCTTCGTCGTCACCGTAGCCTGAAAATAACAGAGGACATAGGCATTATAATTTATTTTAAGGTAATACTCCAAAACCGGGAATCGTAGAAATAGGCAAAAAGGTTGCCAGGCTGAAATGGGACTGGGCGGGTCACGTCAGCCACATGCGCAGTGACCTCTGGGCTATAGTGTGCCTGAGGGTGGACGGGCTCCGAGGCTCACCCAAGAAGAGGTGACGTGACAACCTAGACGTGTATGTAAGGGTTGGATCGAGGTGGCCCTGGAAAAGGATGCCTGAATGGATTTGGGGGAGGTCATTGCTGAGCAATGGGACAGTGTAGGCAAACTAAAAAAAAGCCTTAAACAGGTTTGGTCATATACCGTCACAAACAAGTAAAAGGAAGCCACCAAATGGCTAGGCACGATAATGAATGTAGGTCCTACATTCACTATCGTGCCTAGCCTTTTCCCAACTTCGTGGGGCTTTTTTGGGTGGGAAATCATCAAAAAACTTCTCCCGCTCTGGGTGGAGCAGGAGGGCGTGTCAGACTTTCACTGACTAAAACCCACCCGTGTTCCATCAGTAGCCTGTGTGCCAGGGGTGGCGGTATCTCTTTCGAACAAACCCGCACCCCTGGCAGGCATCGGCCCTTGCGGGCCCCATCAACATCGTGGGGGTCGGTTTCCATTCTATCAGGTTATATGGTACACTAAAAGAGTAAAGGAGGAGGTCTGAAAGGCAGTCACTCCATGTAACAAATAAAATAGCGCACCCCGCAATTGCGTCCCATTACAAAAAAAAAAATACTTCTTGAATTTGCCCTGTCTCGTATTGATAAAACAAAATGTTTTATAACATTATTTTGTAACAGAAAAATTGTTACATTATGATTCAATTTTTAAGTTTCGGTATTGTTTTCTTAAAGTAGATCAATCTATACTAATATATAAAGAGGAAAGATTTGATTGTTTGTTTGTTTGTTTGCATTGAATAGGCTCCGAAACTACTGAACCGATTTGAAAAATTATTTCGCTGTTGGGAAGCTACACTATCCCCGAGTGACATAGGCTATATTTTATCCCCGTATTCCCACGGGAACAGGAACTACGCAGGTGAAACCGCGGGCGGTGCTAGTATTATATAAACTCGTTTTGAAGTTTATAATTTGAATTTTACGATACGAGGGTAGTCAAAATCTATATTCAATACATACCACTGTCCATTCCTTTACTGTTGTTGAAGAGTCTCTGGTCGAACATGGCCTCAGCGCCCTGCGTGGTCTTGGCGGGCATGCCGAGTGCAATCTGCTCCGAAATGTCGCGCTCGCGGTCCTTTACTAGCTTTGATCTGGGAAATAAAAGAGGATAGTGTTAGGAAAGAAGGTAAATCAACCTAACCTTTTACCAAGTTTGTTGGAGTCAGCTTCCAGTCTAACCGGATGCAGATGAATACCCGGATTGTACCATTGAGCGTCTACCTATCTGACCCGCACAACTCAGTTACCAGGGAACACGAAGTCACTTGGTAAGACTGGTTGTCAAGACTTTTGGGATTCCGAGTACCCGTAACGAATGTCAAATATGTACGATTAACGCGCTTTACGACGCACGGATGGGTCTCGATATGTATTGGATGGATGGTTGACCAACAATCCACAAACCGACAGCGGAAAGCGTAGGTTAGAAAGAAAGAAAGAATACCGTTTATTTGGACACAGTTCGTGAAACACAAAATAAAATAAAAAAAGGGGAAAAAAAAAATGCAAGTGTGTGCCTCACGGCTGCGCCAAAAAGGTTCATTTCAGCATTAATGCCAGACATACTGATGCTGTCTGACCAGTGGCGGCTGGTAGATCATGGAACTGGTGGTGCACTTCACTAGCTCACTAAGTATTAGGGGTAATAAGTAAATAAATAAAATGTATTTATTTCAGATAAGTAATTTAAATCTAAACGAATAAAAAATAAACAATAGTATTCAGTTTCACGTAAACTAAACTTCGCGGTGACAATAATGAGTCGGTCATTCATTATGGCCGGCATGCAAACTTCGCCAAACCTCGGGCGCTCTCGGTAATCGACGTTCGGTAATATTCGGTTCAGTTCGACAAACTTCGGTTCCCCCGTGCGGCGCACGAGAATGAACAAATTACTCCGTATCGCACCATACAGTTATGTCAACTATCTTCTGTCTCACGCGCTAGGCGTTTTAGCTCGGATCTCATAGAAATGTATGAATATTCGCCGTGCAATTCGGCATAGCGCACGAGGGATCTTCTGTACCGCGAAAATAAGTCTTAATAGTTTAGCAAAGAGCTTATATTGTTTCGTCAGTTTTGTTAGTATTACATATACCACAATCAGTGGCCACAATGCGATTATTAAACATTTTGTGATTCTTTCGACACCTATTAAAATCTGGTAGTTCAGCGCACGAGTGCACTTAAGGGACAGCCGCCCCTGTGTCTGACGCTGGTTTTCTAATGAATCTTTAGGGACAGTGACGAGGAGTACAAAACAGATTGACATAGGTACCTAATACATATTTTTTATACTTATCACATAAACTTACAAAATAAACATAACGCAAAAAAAAAAAAACAGGAACTAAACCTGTTCCTAGCGATTATCTACATTGATTTGTGCACAATGTACTCACAAAGCGGTACGAGGAGTTTTTAGCGGGATCGCGTTGGAACATGTCGCACGATTTTTCATTTTCATGAAATTTCGTGAAATTGTGAATTAAATTTTATAATTTTGGTAGTGAATTATTCAATTTAGTTACGTGTGAGTGCACAAGTGTTGTAAAGGTGAAAATAGGTGACTAACGTGGACTTTTGGTGTTCACCCCAAAAACTCCTAACAGGTTGTTGTAGAGTTACTACCGCTTTACAATGACATTGACATAACTTTGACTTGACTGACTATTGTCGCATTCCGAAATTCAACAAAAGTGATAATATCGCGAAGCCAACCAAAATAAAAATCAGTTCTAATGATCTGATAAGGTGCCCCGGGGTTAAAGCAACTACGGGGCTATTGTAACTAAATTAAATATCTCCGCTAATATCGAATTTTAAATATGACGCCATCTTTAAGATTACTGAGCAAACCATATTGTTACATGAAAATAATATGAGGCAGCACTGCAGCTACAAATGATGGTAAAACAGGTTAATCTGTCAAATCACCGTTTTGAAGCAATTTTTGACGATAGCACGTGGTGGCAAAAATCTACAAAAAATATGTTTTAGAGTGTTTTATTGCTGGTGTTTCAAGTGGAGTGCATTGTTGACAACCGTAAGTAGCTATAATAATTTTTTGCTTATGGATTCGTTAAAGCTACAACAAGATATGTATTTAGTTACATTTTCCCTGACAATAACCCAAAATGGGGTAATTGTAACTTAGAGGTTAGTTGCATTTCCCCCGTTTCGGTTTGTAAGAAACCATGAAACAATAGTGATGTGCAATGTCGATGTTTTAATTCTGTGAAATAATTTTTATTGATATTGTGTGTGTACATTACTGGATGAAATATTGTTAATGATGATATGATAAAGACTTGATATTGTGTACATACAGTACAGTACCTACTACATTGAACATAATCGATCTTTAATATTTGAAACGTGTATTTTTATCTGTGTGTTATGTATGCTTTCACAACTTAACTACTGCACCGATCTTTGTTATAGATGGTCCGGAATTATAAACAAAAAACTGAAATAAAATATTCTCAGGACAATTTGTTAAAAACATTGGAAGCGGCTGACGTCTACGGAATTCCGAGATCTACTTTGGTTCACCGATTACGCTGATCAAGAGGAGTGAAAAAATCGTGTCGCGGAAGACCAAAAACATGGGATTTCACCATAATTGGTGAAATTAGGATGTATCAGGGTAAAATCTGTACAAATCTGTGTGGGGCTTGCGAGCTTGTCAGCGTGATGTTATGTTTTGCAGTGGTGTAGAGGCGTATTATCTTGTACGATGGTATGGAGCCCTTCACGCGCAAGTCCGACTCGCACTTATGGTTGTGTGTTGTGTTATTATTTCATTACAAGTAGTTACGTTTAGTAAAATAGTATGTCACTTAATGTTCCTAAGGAAAAATAAATTCCTATGTTTATGTGATTTTTACTGTGATCTTTCTTAATAAAAGATTGTGCCATATATCCTGCTTTTATTTTTCTCGTATCAAACATTCAATAAAATTCGTTATCGATAAAATTTTAAAGTAAATTCACAACACTAACTATTAACGAAATAGTTGCAATTGCCCCTGAAGTTAGGAAATATTTATTTTATTCCAAACTGAGCTTAGATACGTGAACTTACGATTCAAATTCGCCTACGTTATCACATTGCGATGAAAAACTCGGTTTTATAATATTTTTAAGACCAACAGATAGACTAGGAATTGTCGTTAGTTGCATTTGCCCCTTAGCGGGGGTAAATGCAACTTTTTCTATATCTAGTAGAAAATCGTTTTAATATTTTGATTCCTTATGAACTTTCTTTTTAGAACTAGGTTATATGTACTATTTATGAAATTGTTAATCGCGTGGATTATTCAAATAAAGAAAATTTACAATCAAAATGAATCTGTACAAAATTAAAGTTGGAACCTTATTTTTTCTAGTTGCATTTGCCCCGGGGCACCTTAGCTCTTAAATTTTTTGACTATTCGATTTGGTCGGGTTCGCGATATTATCACTTTTGTTGAATTTCGGAACGCGACATATGACTTTTGTAACTTCGTGCCTGATATCGGGCCATTTACTTGATTGAAAAGTAAAATTACTTGACACTGGCTAAATGCACAAACCGTGCTAAGCCAAAACCCAAAAAAAAAAAACCGGTACAAGCCGCCGGGCGCGGCGGACATTACATTGTCAGGTTAACTTTGGGCGCATTCCGTATTAGACAAATAGTGACAATATCGCGAAGCCAACCAAAATAAAAATCAGTACTGATGATCTGATAGCTCTTAATTTTTTTGACTATTATTCAATTTGGTCGGGTTCGCGATAAAATCACTTTTGTTGCATTTCGGAACACGGCATTTGTGTCAACGAATGAGTAACCCCACCAGGCATTTTCCAAATATGACTAAAATAAAAATAAGTTACAGTGAAGCTCTCTTTCAAAGAATTCGAGCCAACAGTGTAACCAGTATTTTCTACCGCCAAGAGCTGCGATAGAGGTGGTGGTGGCCTAGTGAAAACCCACCTCGCATGTCATATTGAAATATGACATAGTATGTCGACGGATACCGAAAAATCTGAGCATTAGAATATAGGTTTAAAAGTGCGGGAAACAAAAGCGAGATTTTTAGGATGCTGTTCATATTTTGCACTAGCTTCCGCCCGTGGCTTCGCACGAGTAATATGTCAATAAAATTATGTCTTTTTCCAGGCTTCTCAGTATCCGCATATCAAATTTCATCAAAATCGGTCCAGTCGTTTTGGAGATTAGCCGGAACCAACATACAGACAACAATGTTTTTTTATTGCTTATAACATTTTTTTTTCGTTTTTATATACCTACTTTAATATGCATTTAGTAAGCCGCTGTTATTTTGACAAACATTGTATTTATTTGTTTAGAATAGTTTAGATAATAGGGTATTTTCCAATTTTCAAAAACTATTCTAGTTTGAAGATTGGAACGAGATATTTAACAGAAAAATACAAATAAATTGATTTCTATCCATTTTCTCAATTAAAAACGATTAAACAAATTTATTTTTCGCCGTTTTGAATTTACCGCCAAAACGCTTCTTACGATGACTTTTTATCACGTGACGTCAACTTTGTATAAACTAAAGTAGTTAGTAAGTAAACAAGTGAATGTCGTGTTTATAATTAACAAGATTTTTTATGGATACAAAGTGAAATTACTGGTGTGCGGTGCCTCTGTGCACAAATACTTCTAAAACTGCGCCAAACTAAGTATTTGTACCGGTGCTGTTTACACAAAGCTGACGTCACGATGTCACGTGATAAAAAGTCATCTTAAGGAGCGTTTTGGCGGTAAATTCAAAACAACGAAAGATAAATTTAATTTTAAACGTTTATAATGGAGAAAATGGATACAAATAAATTTATTTCTATTTGTCTGTTAAATATATCGTCCCAATCTTCAAATTAGAATAGTTTTTATCAAATTGGAAAATACCCTATTATGTTGGGGCCTCTCTACAACTTACTGGTTTGGGTAGGTCGACAAAGACATTCTCGTGATTTAAGGACGACCCGGCCCTGCCCCTTCAGCCCGCAAGTGCATGTCTAAGCTGAGGGAACAGTACAAGCGGATGATGCTAAATGCGGCGACGGCAGTACTGACCCTCAGGAGAGACATCTGCTTTAGGAAAAAGCAAATGTCTCTCCAAAACTCAATAAGACAAAACAAAAATATAAAAAATATTCTTAATATTACCTCTTATCAGGAGCAGCTCTGGCCAGGTTTCTGTCTCTCTGCCTCTCCTTATGTCTGTCAGCCCTCAGCTTGTCTCTCTCTGCAGCTGTTAGACCACTCTCGTCCACTTCATTTGTCTCCGGTTCGTCGTCAGGGGCCCGTATACCTGGAGCGAGAAATCTGATTGAGATGTTGAAGATAAGAGGTTGTAGTCAATGAGAACATTTGGAGTTCCAGGCTTTAGCTATTGACAATTGAATTGTACTAAAAAATCTGCTGTTTCAAAGAAAAGTGTTTTTTTTTTTTTTTTGTATAACCGGCGAAAAATGTCTGCGCTAGGGGGTCTAGAATGATATGCTGAATTCATGGTTACAATTTTGCGCATTGGATAAAAACTTTTCCTGTATAAGTAAAATTATACAAATAGTCCTAGAATATGTGGTCCAAAAATGCATAGTTGCGAAGATATCATCAATCATAATTAATTTGTATCTTTATTTCTGCAACGTTGCCAAATAGGGTATTTTCCAATTCATTAAAAACTATTCTAATTTGAAGATTGGGACGTTATATGTAATAGAAAAATAAAAGTAAATTGATTTATATCCATTTATTCAATTAAAAACGATTTAAACAAATTAATTTTTCGTTGTTTTGAATTTACCGCCAAAACGCTCCATACGATGACTTTTTATCACGTGACGTCAACTTTGTGTAAACTAAAGTAGTTAGTAAGTAAACAAGTGAGTGTCGTGTTTATAATTAACAAGATTTTTTATGGATGGAAAGTGAAATCACTGGTGTGCGTTTCCTCTGTGCACAAATACTTCTAAAACTGCGCCAAACTAAGTATTTTTACCGGTGCTGTTTACACAAAGCTGGCATCACGATGTCACGTGATAAAAAGTCATCGTAAGGAGCGTTTTTGCGGTAAATTCAAAACGACGAAAAATTAATTTGATTTTAATCGTTTTTAATGGATATAAATAAATTTATTTTTATTTTTCTGTTAAATCTATCGTCCCAATCTTCAAGTTAAAACAGTTTTTATCAAATTGGAAAATACCCTATTACCGTACAAAATACTAACACTAGACTCTCCATTTGTGTAGGTATCTAAGTTTCATTGATAAATACGAGTTATTCATCTTCATTCAAACCAATAATTCTAATTTAAAGCTAAAAAAATGCGACGCTGACATATTTCACGTAAGGGTGTTTTAGATTAATAATCGCGACTTTGTCGAATTATTTTGTACGAAAAAATAATTATAATTGATAAATAATTAATGTGCCAGTTGGTTCTTTGACATGGTCTCATTCATACCCTAGACCTGTAAATACCTAGTATAGATTCTGAAATAAAGCATACTGCATTTATATTAGACTCAGCTAAAAAAGATAAATTAATTTGGGGGACTTCCAAATCGGCCACGGTAACGCGTACACTATTGTATTAGGTAAGCCTGTGAGGATGGTGTATGTGTTTTGTGAATAAATAAATAAAAAAACAGGCGGAAGGCTCTCAGATGGTTATATAAAATTATCTGGGGGTCTATACAGCTCCACAATTTTCACTAAAATCTAGCAAAAGGAAATAACCTTCTAAAAACATCACTCACCCGCTCTATGATCTCTCGCTCTCTGCGCCAACATCCTCAAATGCTCCTCTTTCTTTTCCTTCTCTCTCTGCGCCAATCTCCTCTCGAGCTGAGCCCTCGCTTCCACCGCTTCACGTGCTTTCCTGTCAGCGATGTACAGCGCTTCAGCAAGCTTAGAAAAGTTCTCGTTGATGTGCACTTGTTGGAGACCGCGGCCGTCTGCCGCTAAACGTTTGTCCAGGGGGATTGTGTAACCTGGCGAAGGAAATTGTTTGTGGTTAATAATGTGTTGAGTAGTGGTGGCCCAGTGGTAACGGCCGCGACTTACGAGTCGTAGGTTCGAACCCCGACAGGCTCTTTACTTTGTGTAAATTCTTTTTTTACCACTGCTCTCAAAACGGTGAAGGAAAACATCGTGAGGAAATCGGCATGTCCTAGAATCAAAAAAATCGAAGACATGTGACATCTACTTATCCGCACTAGGCCCACGTGGTGGATTACGGCCCTCTTCCTCTCATCGAGAGCAGGCCTGTGTCCCAGCAGTGGGAAAGTTATGGGCTTATTATGTTATGTAATAATGTGTTAAATCTTCTTCTTAGCGTATCGATGGCAAAAAAAAAAAAACATGTTTGGCCCAAAATTCTGCTGCGTGAACTCCGTCGCAGTCATAAGATCGACAAACGCACAGGTGACAGGGTGGCGCAAGATGGTAGGTGAGCCATTGTCTGTGGGGGTGTTGCATACGCAATTGAGGTCACCGCGTTTGGTTGCAATGGTGTAGTCTAGCTTGCCTAAAACTCAATTTTTAGAATACTGCAAATGCGCTAAGGTGGCCTAAAATTCAAATTTTTTAGGATGTTTGCAATTTGTAGGTCAGTTATCAACTTAACCTATCACAGTCCACTGCTGGAAATAGGCCTTTTCCATGTTGCGCCACAATACACTGTCCTGCGCTTTCCGCATCCAATCTGACCTAGCCACGATTTTAAGATTGTCAGTCCACCTAAATGGGGGTAAATTTTACGCCTAGAATACTGCGCTCCACAACAAACCTTGACTTTGGACATTTTATCAAAGACCAAGCCTGGGATCTTTAGGTCACAACGGGAAGAATGCACAAGTCCATCACAGTTCGCTTAAGTGACAAATGGGGGTTTTCTTTCATGGACCACTTTTTAATTACAATATAATCATGTTATTCAAGCAATAACTTTTGGAGAAGTATTGAAATATAAAGTTAAAATCTTCTAAATACAGACGAACTTTTAAATAATTCTCTTTGGGCAGTGATTGCGTGATAATTAAACCTTTCATTACAGACTTTAGTTGGTATCTGTAGGCCATGGAGCTAAAGTATTACCTTTCGCGTTCTTCCAGTGGCTGACGCAGGGCGGCACCTTCCAGTCGCGCTGCTGCTTGACCGACACGCGACGCGGCGGGGAGTGCAGCACGGGCGCGGGCGGCGACGGCGCCGCGCGCGGGATCTTCTTGTTTATTTGGAAGCGCGGGGGCTCCATCGGGTCCGATTGGGCGTCTACCATTCTGTGGAAGACAACTTAAACTGTCTTAAAAGATCTACATAAAGAAATAAACATCATTTCATTTCATCATTAAGGTTTCTAGTCGAATTTATCAGTAAAGTTTTCTACACGAAAACGAATACGAAACACCAGGAAAGACAGAGAGAGAGAAAAAGAGTATAGTATCGTTTTCATGGTTTTCGAGGTTGCTAAACCCGATAGTCATGTGAAAATTAAAATCAAGATGGCGGCTGCGAAAATGTTCATATTTTGGCTTGGGTGCAGCAATGACTGTCGTTTTCGAGGGTGTTATAACCGATTATTTTTGAGGGTGCTGAAGCTGATGGTCATGTCAAAATAAAAATCCAAGACGACGCCAACTTTATGATAGCTTCTAAAAACCTGTACCAGTCTATATCTCTGTATTTAAAACGAGTATTAAATTCTTTATTTTTCTCTCTTGCTCTTTGTTATACATACATGAGTGTGTGTGCGTGCGATTATCGCGTAAGGAACAACTTCCTAACAGGGTTCCCACAACCACACGTTAGTGAATTGGGTGCCTCTGTAGGTTATGGTACGCTCGGCTACACATCAAGCTATGCATTTCCAGTTTATGCAGATCTCGCACTGTACGGAAACCTTATTCAATGTGAGATCAGCTTATACTAGAAATGTATAACTTGATATGTAGCCGTGTGTACTTCTATAGTCGTCAGAACAATCAATAGTCAATTTGACAAGTTTCTGTTTGGCTGCTGAGTATAATGTCTGTTCCCTGCATTTTGCAAGTAAACCTAAAACCTACTTTTATATATTTTGGGAAAGGACCCAGTCACTTGACAAGTGGATACAACCAGACATTAAAATTATAAAATTTTAATATTAATTCTCCCATATAATTTCAAGACAATAAATAAAATATAGCTTCTTGACATTTTAGCTAGCATAATGGCCAACAAACGAAACAGCAACATTTTATTAATGTTTTTTGTGACAATTTATTATCTGCATTTTCTATGTAATTTAAAGATCAGACATGAATTTCATCACTCTTGGAGCAGTTTTTGGCAATTGAAATATAATTAAAAGTAAAAAATATCACAAACCTGATAACTCTCTGCTTAGCCCCCGAGTTGAACTGTCCACCTTGCTGCGCCGGAGTGTATCTTATGTATTGCGCCGGAGCCTGCGGGAGTAAGGTACTATCAGCGCGATTGATAAGGATGTGCTCTTCTCTTTGAGATGAGAAGATTGGTTGTGGGATGTGAAAATACTATGAGTATGTTTTCTTCAGAACTTGAAAGTGTTTGTTTCAATTGTTTCCACTAAGGGCTCCCACACATAAACACGATACGACGTCGCAACGTACCACGGCACGGCAATGTGACATGGAAGAAAGGACCTTATCTATTCAGGTGCTAAGGTTCTTTCTTCCATGTCACGTTGCCGTGCCGTGGCACGTTGCGTCGTCGTATCGTGTTTACGTGTGGGAGCCCTAAGGGTTAGTTCACACCGAGACGCGACGCGATGAGACGCTGCGCGCACTATATCGTATTTAAGATCACGATACAAAATCGATCTTATTTACTTCACGATAAGGTATACGGGCTCTACAACCCGGTGCATCTCAGCGTTCTTCGACACGCTTTCGCGTTCATAGTGAAATTATACCTTTTCGTGTAGTAAATAAGTTAGATATTCTGTTGCTATCTTAATAAAAACATTTTTCAGAAAAATAACAACCACTACAAAGAAATACATAGAAACACTACAAAGTGCAAAATAACTTTAATTTGGGAAGTCGGTGACTTTGGATGTGTATTTTAATTATTTGTCACCGCCTTCCGAAATTAAAGTTATTTTGCACTTTGTAGTGTTTCTTTGGAAGTCGGTTGTTATTTTTCTGAAAAATGTTTTTATTTTTCACTTTTTAGTTATCTACCCCACACCAATTCGAAATTTCATCATCCTTGGGGTCAAAACAATACACATTTATGCGATAGCAACATTCCCGGTTGATTTGCTGTAATTTTTTGAAGAGTTCCGTTGTCTGTGTCCGAAACGCATCATCAGATCGATATGAAATTTCAATGGGACCATTTCGGAGTAAACCCCTTTCGAACAAAAAAAGAATTTTGCAAATCCGTCTATATACGACGGAGTTATGCCCGAACATACATAAAAAAAAAACATGTCGAATTGATAACCTCCTTCTTTTTGAAGTCGGTTAAAAAGTGTGCACAGCGTCGCATCTCGGTGAGCATTGACCCTTGCATGTTATACAGAACATAAAGCCTACATTCCCTAAAAGGTTAGGCAGAGGTATACCTATAGAACACCCACATTTTTCTTGTTATATTTCAGTCCCAGGCAGGGAGCCTATTGCCCTCAATCAGGCACGAACCCAGACTGCGAGCTGGTACAGAGAAATTCCTGATCAATAAACCCAATAATACTTTGCCCGACCTGGGAATCGAACTCTGGGCCTCATGCTTAGCTATAGCGCTTGCGACCACTAGACCAAGAAGGCAGTCGGCAGCGACGTTAACTAGTTGGTATATTAAGATGATTGATTAGGGGTTATTTCATAAATAGAGGACCTCATGCAGTCCACAAATCGACATAGGCCATTCACCTGTTGGTGGATCGAACCATTTAACCAAAAACCATCCTTTGCTGGACTAAGGCCTAATCTTTCGAACAAGTTAAATATCAGAATACATGCTGTGTTCCTCCTGTGTGTCCTCTTGTTATAATTTGATAGGCTAGGCCATAGGGTCTCAACGTGGGCGTAACGCCAATTCATGGGCATATGCGGCTTTCTTTTTGAAACTACTTTTTTTTTATTAATGAAACTTTCATTTTTTGATGACATTTAATTACTTACCTATTATTGTATAGAATCAAGTTCTTCCAACTTATCAGACAGCTGTGCTGCTGGAGAGTTTGTTGCGCCACTTCTTCTTCCCAGCTAAAGCGCTAGGAAGTGGTGAAGGGTGGGCGTTTTTGGGGGACTGTCGTATGTAATGTTGACGTTCGAAAAGTGCTGACTCTCAGCCTAGTTTGAATAAATGACTTGATTTTGATTTTGACTAAGATACAGGATAGGGGTCACATACTACTCGTATCTTACGCATATAAAATATTACATATTTAGATATAATTGTAGCAATAACTGTTAGCTGTGTAAATAAAAGGGGCTCTAGAAAAAACAATTCTCAAAGTGGACAGTGGGCAAATTAAGGTTGAGAACCTATGAGCTAGGCTGAAAAAGTTCCAATCCTAAGCCAAATAACTTCAACATACAGCTTTAGGGGCAGCTTTCACAGGTAAAGCAGCAGAAATCTTGGCATTGGTCAGTTTCTCCAGGGCTTGCCTGGTCTTCTCTGTGATATCCTGAATGTCGTCATCATCTGGTTTCTGAAGAGTAGGATCATCTTCTGCCAGAACTTCTGCTGGCAATAAGTCCGTGAGTTTTGAGTATATTATCTGGAAAAGGAAGAAATAAACGAATTATGTGGGTGGGAAGTATTTCATATGCCATCCATTGCATTGCGTCTTTCCTTTGTTATTTTTGATATTGGGGGACCAAAATCAAAGATAGATTTATCAGTACCAATCGAAAATCCATGAAAATATAGCTAAGGCAATACTACAACCATACCAATGCATGGAATACCATTCGTACCATCAACGAATGTTCTTCTTTCTTGTGGTAAAATACTAATAATACTTTATTATGCAGAACTACTGTTACAATTCTTTTAGTACTTCTCCATGTGGTGCCGGACGTAAAAGAATAGCACCATCCCATTTCTTCCAGTGGGTGTCGTAGCAGGCGACTAAGGGACTAGAGAATGGGCAGCAGCATTCTCTATGCATTTACCACCATACTGAGATCTCCAACCCGCCTGCCAAGCATGGCGATTATGGCAAAACCCCCCTTTTGGGGAGGCCTAGGTCCAGCAGTGAACAACTTTCGGCTGAAATGATGATGACCTAAAAATTGTTTAGTAAAGTTGTTGTGTAAACAGCCTGCAATGAGTTGCTTGAAATAACCGTATTTGGTAAAACATTTATAAAAACTTCAGTTTTACACAATGTTAGGCAATCAACATTGTAAAAGTCTCCAATTTCATAATATTATCAGAATAACCTTATCAGCACTATGTCCTTGTCTTGCAATCGCAGAGTATTTGACTCGTCCGGACTCATCTAGTTGGACTGCTAAGGCATTGGATGTGCTCTCCTTGCCTCTAGCGCCCATACCCAGTGGGTACTGAGCCACATGGATCTCGGGGAAGGCACCTCCATCTGGAAACATACGATGCTTGATTATTTATCACATATCTACGGCTAACCTAATAATGTTACAGTTGTTCTCCACAGGAAGTTACTATTTGGAATGGGCAACAAGCTTCAACTTTTTGACTCTGTCACAATTCAAAAGTGCTTTTATAGTGGTATTGTACTTCTTTTTTTTTGTGTTTAAGATAACATCATGCTTTGTTTCCGTTTCCCAAATTGTTGGGCAAAGGTGTAACTATAGTACACCCATATTTAGCCAGTTATGTTGTACGTCGCATGTAATAAGGGGCAAGCCTTTTGCCATCAACCAGGCACAAATCCAGACTCAGGCCTGTTACTGAGATATTCGAGATGTAAAAACCCAATAACAATCTGCCTGACTTGGGAATTGAATCCAGGACCTCAAACTCACCAGTATCACTGGTGACCACTGGACTAACGAAGCAGGCGTGTTTTGGGTTTTAAATGATAAGTGACCTTTGAAGCTTGTCTCTTAAAGGTAATTCATCTGTTTAATTAAGTAGCATTGCAAAGTAACTGTTGGGTATGAAATGTAGACAGTGTTGAAATAATTGTAAGATGTTGCAAGTTCTAACAAATAGACAATTGTAGCCTTTCTTTTGTTGTTGTTGTAATTTAACAGCTTTTACAGCTGTCTAAATGAAACATTGGGCCTGTAATTTGACAATACTAGACTATATCAAAATGAGTTGCATTGAATGCTATTCATTTAGCCAAAAAACCAAATACTAAAGCGTCACATTGTATATAATGCAAGGCTTTAGTATTTGTTTTTCTTTTTACTCTTGTGTGTTCCACACGATCTATCTGCCTTTGTTTTATAATCGAAACAAAAAAAAAAAAAACAAATACCATTGCACTGTATGTTACATAAAATACGATGTTTTAATATTTGGGTTTTTGGCCTCACTCTTGGTGTTCCATGCGGTCTATCTGCCTTTGTTTTATAATCTGAGGCTCTACATATTTTTGACTAAGTACTGGTAATTTAAGCTCGATTTAATGCTGGAATAATCCAACAACACTCTGCAATCCCCCTTTTGGGGGAGGCCTATGTCCAGCAGTGGACGTCTTTCGGCTGAAATAAATGAAGACTTTGCAATAGATACAATAACGATTATTGATAACATCTGACCTCCATAATCCTCCTCAGCTCTGGGAATCCATCCCTTCCTCTGTCCATAAGGTGGGACGCTGGTTTGTGATACCACCAAGGCACTGCCGACGCGTTTCGCTTTTCTCTCATCATCGCGGTCCCACACCTGCTGTGTGGGCGCTGGCAAAACGCTGAAAACGGAAAAGAAGCAAATTATAATGCGACTTTGATAACACTTAGATTAGGTTATCTTTTATATCCACGTTCAACTTGTTAGGAAAGTTGTAGACGGCTTAAAAACGATTGTAGAAAGTTTTTAAGTTCAATTAGTTTGTAATTATTACGAAATTTTGATTTGCCATGCAGTTTTGTACCGTAAACAAGGACAACAAATTTTATCAACACGTTCGTGTTTTGATAGGTCCTGCGTAACTATTGGAAGCTTATTTAATAAAATGTTGGTGGCACTTTTCAAATAAGTTATCATTTTCCCTTAGTTTTGAGGCTGGAATTAGTAAATTAAAAAAATAAATAGAAATCAGCAAAACTCACCTCGACAACGACGCCATTTCTTTTTGATGACTTTAGTGCGATTTCGTTCAGAAACTTTTCAGATGATTGATGAATATCAAAAGATGTAGCAAAAAAACAAATTGACTTACCAATCTATGATTTCTATGGTTAGAAGCAGTGATGTGCCGTGGGAACATTCCCGTTCCCAGTAACTTCCCAACGGGAATGTTCCCGGGAATGTTCCCATGTGCCCGGGAACATTCCCAGTTAGTGGGAACACTAACACAAAAGTTAAAGGTTTTTCTTTTTTTAACTTTTTAGATTAGGTTTCTTATCGCATGTTTAAAATAATAAAAGATAGAAATTAAATGCATATCTTTTACACCCAAAATGTGTTACTGAGAATTTTCGGCAGTTAATTGATGTAATTGGAGAGTTAAACTGATAACAAAAAACTATCCTTTTAACTGTGCAGGTGTGATGCTAATTTTGAGAGTATTTACTTATCCTTTGTGCATGTTTTATGGCTCCAACTAACCGGGTCGGCGTAACAAACAATCCAGACTGTAGAGACATCCCAACAAATTGGCCGCTCAACTCACAATACCAGCTTGTGTTAGCAGACTTAAAAGACGCAACATCCTACAATTGGATAACTTGGAGAGAGCTGCGTTATTCATATGAAAGTTGCTCCTGATGAGGAATAACTCTTCCCTGCCAGACCTTCCTACAACTCATTTGCTCATCGTTTTTAAAAACTGATTGCAAGATGAAACACAAAAAAAAAAAGAATAATGTATTCTACCAGTCTATTTAAATAACGTTTCAAAATATTGTACATAATTTCTGAACGACGGGTTGCGGGTAACGATGGGTTCGTGGAAACTGTCCATACGGTCGGGTCTAAGTTCTTCAAGGCCCATCGTATCAATAAAAATAAGAGGCTCTCTGATCCTACTTTGCAGCTCATGAAGGAGAGGCGCGAGAAGGTCCTGCAGTCTTCAGACGATGCGCTTGAGTACCGGCAGTTTAACAGACAGATCTTTATGTCCTTGAAAAGCGACCTCCGCCGCTTTAATACAGAATGTATTAAAGACGCAATAAAACGGAATAAAGGCTCCAAGGTCTTTGCTAGGGATTTGTCTATTGGGCAGAGTCAGCTTCCGAAACTGAAGACCGATGAAGGCAGGATCGTATCCACCAAGCCTGAGCTGTTGAGAGAGATTGAGAGATTCTATGGACAGTTATACAAGTCAACAAGAAAGCCCGTTACGAATCTGGCAAACGACCCAAGAGCTAGATTGACCCGACAGTATACTGAAGACATCGGACGTTAGCTTGTACGAGATTAGGATGGCTCTGAAGCAGCTTTAAAAACAACAAGGCGCCGGGTGATGACAGAATCACAGCTGAACTCCTAAAGGCCGGAGGGAAACCCGTTCTTAAGGCCCTCCAGAAGCTGTTTGATTCCGTCATACTCGAGGGCAAAACGCCACAGGCATGGAACAGAGGTGTGGTGGTACTTTTCTCTAAGAAGGGTGACAATGCCCTTCAAAAGAATTATAGGCCCATCTCACTTCTATGACATGTCTACAAGCTGTTCTCCGAAGTCATCACAAACCGTCCAGCGCGCAAGTTTGACGACTTCCAGCCTCCCGAACAAGCCGGGTTCCGTAAAGGCTTTAGCACAGTAGACCACACACATACGCTGCGGCAGGTTATACAGAAGAGCGAAGAGTGTAATCTGCCTCTCTGTTTAGAGTTTGTGGACTACTAAAAAGCCTTTGATTCGATCGGGACGTGGGCTGTACTGCAGTCATCCAACGGTACCAGATCGATTATCGGTACATGGCGGTGTTGGTGTGTCTGTACGAAAACGCCACCATGTCAGTCCGACTCCAGGACCGGACCTCGAAACCTATCCTTCTGCAGCGAGGTGTAAGACAGGGAGACGTTATCTCTCCGAAACTCTTCACCGCTGCACTGGAGGATGTCTTCAAGGTTCTGGACTGAAAAGGGGCTGGCATCAACATGAATGGCGAGTACATCACTCACCTTCGGTTTGCCGATGATATAGTTGTCATGGCTGACACCATGGAGGATGAACATGGACAAGACAAAGGTCATTTCCAATGCCCATGTAACACCCACTCTCGT
This sequence comes from Polymixis flavicincta, assembly GCA_949987655.1. Lineage (NCBI taxonomy): Eukaryota > Metazoa > Arthropoda > Insecta > Lepidoptera > Noctuidae > Polymixis > Polymixis flavicincta. The sequence goes on from OX465197.1 coordinate 12,374,168, forward strand.
AACGGTCGGAGGAGCTGCACTGAAAGTTGTGGACGAGTACATTTACCTAGAACAAACTGTCCAGTTAGGTAGGTCCAACTTCGAGAAAGAGGTCAATCGTCGAATCCGACTCGGCTGGGCAGCGTTCGGGAAGCTTCGCAATATCTTCTCGTCCCACATACCGCAATGTCTCAACACGAAAGTCTTTGACCAGTGCGTGTTGCCAGTGATGACATATGAAACCGAAACGTGGTCGCTCACAATGGGCCTCATAAAAGGCTTAAAGTCACCCAAAGGGCGATGGAGAGGGCTATGCTTGGAGTTTCCCTGCGTGATCGAATCAAGAATGAAGAGATCCGCAGGAGAACCAAGGTAACCGACATAGCACGAAGAATTGCCAAACTTAAGTGGCAGTGGGCAGGGCACATTGCTCGCAGAACAGATGGCCGATGGGGCTGAAAAGTTCTGGAGTGGCGACCGCGTACCGGAAGACGTAAAGTTGGAAGGCCTCCCACAAGGTGGACCTATGACCTTGTGAGGGCCGCAGGAGTCCGCTGGATGCGGGAAGCACAGAACCGGTCGAAGTGGCAGAGCTTGTGGGAGGCCTATGTCCAGCAGTGTACGTCTTTCGGCTGAAATGACGATGATGATGATGATGAATCTCTAAACCTCCTAGTCTCCTACATTCGAAATTTTTATTTCCCTCTTTCTAAAATTATTACAATGAATGACAAGTTACTAAATGAGTACTCATTACATGTCAAATCTACTTATTTACTAAATCTTACCAGTAACTTTATATGTTATTATATTTTTACTTTTATTATAATTCTATGTGGTTTCACTGACACGTTCCCAGCAATTGGGAATTTTCCCGGGCACTGGAAAGATTCTTTTAGGAACATTCCCACTTTGGGAACATTCTCGGGAACGGCACATCGCTAGTTAGAAGAAAATGAGAGGACACAATGTAATTATACAAAACTTTAACAGATGGAATTGATTTCAAAACGAAACTTTAATTTTTTTTTTAATAATTAACAAACAAGGCCAAGTTCAAACTCATTCAGCCAACTTAATTCTTATTGTGGAAATATCTTGAGTCATAACGGCCATTTATTTAATAAAACTCAATAATTATGATGGTGTTTTATCTAAGTTCATAATTCACACATCACTTTGGAGATTACGTGGAAAATCATAAATTGACCATAAAAAATGGTGGAGAAACTGTCAGATTCGTATATAAATGAAGTGGGCTGCGAACGTCCCCCTTTTATAACCTCAAAAATGCGCGAGAAGTGCTAACATTCTGATGGTGAAGTGAGCTAATTTTATCATTTAATTGGTGTTAAAGTGAACGGATTATCACAATGCCCTCCAAGAAGAGAAAATACAATGCAAGGTTTCCTGCCGTAAGTTGAAAAATGTTAAAAAACAACCATAACAAAGAGTAATTGGGTTTTGTTTTCGTCAATAATTTTAAGAGATTGGTGATATCATGACATTGTTTGTTTGTAGGGGCGAATCAAGAAGATTATGCAGACTGATGAGGAAGTGGGGAAAGTTGCCCAAGCTGTGCCAATCATAATCTATATCCTTTTTAAATAGCACTACCAAACGATTATTTTGAGTCGTTTTAGGTATAACGTATGTATTTTGGTACATTGTTGGAATTTACATTTACTAATTTAAGCTTTTAATTGCTCCATACGGTGCGCTTTATGTTACTGAATAGATAGTTGAATAACGTTTTTATACAAACAAACTAGTGTGTAACCTTTTTGGGGCTTTACTTATATAATCAAAAATTTGTCTTAATTTAGGTTTGTTTGTTTTATAATACCTGAATGTTTTGGTGTTATTGCCAGGTCAGATCCAGTCCAGCTCAACGAAATTTCTATTGGATTTGTAATTAAGAAATCACCAAAATATACAGTTATTAATTGTCAAATATCATAACAAAAACAAACAATTACATGTCTTAATAGTATGTTAATTTATTATCATAGTGAGCCTATACGTATGAATATTATCACAGAATTGATAGTCAATCACATCTTAGATTTTAACCAATTTTAATTTGATGGCGGCTTTTAATAAACAGCATGATAGCTTAATGCGGGTTTTCCCGCAGCACTGAGACGGCAGGTCTGAGCACCTGTCAAGTGTCAAAGGGCGTACGGACTGAATGGTGAACAAATGAATGAAACGAATGACATCAAATATTTTAGGTTCATTGATAAACTGGAAGACCTCTTGTCAAAGTGGCGCCAACTGGTGGCTTGAATATTCAAGAAAATCCTTAAATATAATGAATGTCTTGTTGTCTTGTTAGGGAGCTGGTGCAATTATCGATGGGTCTATCAGAAATGTTTTTATGCTTCAGTTCAGTATAAAAATAAAGACTGCCCGTCGGTCTGAGGTCCTGGGTTCAGTTCCCAGGCCAGGCAGTGTTATCAGATTTCTCAGTAGCAGCTCTGAGTCTGAATATGTGCCCGGTTGATGGCAATAGGCTCGCCCCCTATTACATAGGACTTTAATATACCTGGCAAAATGTGGGTGTTCTAAAGGTATACCTCTGCCTAGCCCTTTTGTTATTACAAGCGTGATGTTATGTTATGAATTGGTCAATCAAGTAAACAAATCAAATAGCAGTTGCCTTCCCATATAGGCTATTAATCTGCACATAGTAACTAATCAACTGTCCATGGATACACTTGGAGCAGGAGGGTGTGTCAGACTTTTACTGACTAAAACCTACCCGTGTACCCTCAGTTACCTGTTTGCCAGAGGCCACGGTATCTCTTTTGAACGAGCCGCACCCATGGTAGGACGATTAACATCTTATGATACTTTCTGATGTACTGAAGAGTGTCGATATATAATGCATGGTCAACCATCCACAAACCTACAGCAGCAATAGGTAATAGGTAAAACGGGCTGTTGTCCGCAACTCCACGTCAAAGCGCGTATTTTGCGTACGGGTGGGAGAATCGGTCATTCGATCCACCCCAGCTCCTCGAAAAAGGCCAGCAACGCCTTGGTGTTGCTGACAATCTCACTTAGGGTACCTGGGTTACCGAAGTATTTTGCCCTGTAATTAGCAACCGCCGGGCAGTTTAACAGCACATGAGCCGCTGTCTCGTCGTCCTCCATGCAGGCCCTGCACAGCGGACTGTCTGTTACTCCTATGACAAAGAGATGTTTATTAAATGACCCATGGCCAGTTACGGCTGCTGTAACTATACGCAGCTGTGGTTTTGTTAAACGGAGAACCTGTTTCGTGAGGCGGACATCGAACGCAGGAAGCATAGATTAATCTTCGATCAACACGCGTGGCTGTATCATTTAACCGCGACCCAACCACTCTCAAACTGACTCTTGCTCTCTAAATTCATTTAAATAATAAGCATCCAAGGATGCTGCTGTAATTATCTTGCAATAATAAAAACAAAATTATGTAGAACATTTTCCTGTAAGTTATCTCGCTAAGGGTCAAAGTTGAATTATTTATTTCAATTATTACTATTTATTATACCTACTAAAAAGTTGGTTGCCATGTTCAAAAATATTCTATCTAAATCGTCATTTCCAATTGATGTTTTTACCTCCTAAAGTAATATCAGCTTTATGCTAATGCAATTTAAGTTTATTTCAGAACAACTGTTACTTACTTCTATTGAAAAGGTCATAAGAATGTTTGAATTTGTAGCATAAACTGAACTTTTACCCCCTTATTACAGAACAAGGTTTTTCTTTAAATATGGTTTAAACAGTCGAACCTGTTTTTTAAATAAGAACCTAACTGTAATCGAAATACAGCTGTTTTTACAAAACTGGCAAGTTAGTCCAGTGCTAAATTGACAGTTTTGTAAAAGGAGCTGTAATTAAATTTCAGTTCTAAGTTCTTATTTCAAAAACAGGCTCGATGGTTTAAACCATACCTAAAAAAAAACCTTGTTGTTGTAATAAGGGGGTATGTGTTAAAGTGCTTTGGTAAGACCACGTATCTCAGACCTAGAGGTCACGGTTTCGATTCCCAGCTGGGGCAAACTTTCAGCGGGAGCAAATACAACATAGTGCAGTGCTAGTGAGACTCAGTGCGTCAAAAAAACACAAGTATTCTATTTTGTGCTCTCGGCGCTAAGCAGTGCATTGAAAATTCAGTGCGCAAAAAAATCCACTGCGCTACGTTCGTGTGTACGTCGGCTTATTAACGTTAGAGGTTTCAAATTGAAGCCATTACATTGGCATGTCATTAGTCACAATGTAATTAATTCAATTAGCAACATCTGTGTAAATATTAGCAGTCTGCTCGGTGTTAATTACATTAATTACTATAACTAAGTCAGCCATCTGTTCGATTAGCCCCAAATGGTTAATTTAGCAAATGGTTAGAAGGTGTGTAAATAGTATAATTTTGTATCCATTGCGCAAACTAGCAGTATTATTAGACGGGTGAACATTTAAGCTTTTGTTGCTGTACATTGAATATAGTTTGTCAACTTAAACAGAAAAGGGACAATCCATGATGCAAGAGCGAGTGAAGTGGACTTGAAAACTTTGCCCATTTAAGACCTATAGATATAAGACCGAGATTATTCGAAAGTACATATATGTATAACTACCAGCTTTTGCCAGTGGCTTCGCCCGCGCGGAGCTTTCATCCCATATTTAACTCCTTAAAGGGATGAATTTCGAAAAATCCTTCCTTATTCCTTGTCTACATTATAAAGGGAACCTCTGTGCAAAATGTCAGCTTTCTAGGTCCAAGAGTTTGGGCTGGGAGTTGATGAGTCAGTCAGGACTTTTCTTTTTAAACGACGAAAAAGCAGAGGAGGTTACTCAATTCGACGCATATTTTTTTTTTTAATGTATGACCACGCATAACTTTTTCCAGAGTAGTCCGATTTTTCGTAGTGATAATTCTTTTTTTATTGGAAAGGGTATACCCCGAAGTTGGTCCCATATAAATTTCGAAGAAAAATTCCATCCCTAAGGGTAAGAAAACAGGGGATGATTGATTGTTTACTCACAGATTTTAATACTGAGTTGTGTATTACAAAAAGTAAACAAGAATTAATGTACAGCATGTAGTAAATAGTAGATTATAGCCACAAAAAATGATAAAATAAAAACTTTTTAATAAAAAAATTAAAGGCGATGACATATGTATAATTAAATACATATCCAAAGTCACCGACTTCCGAACTTAGTTATTGGGGTTGGACAAAGCAAGTTTATTATTTTTTACTTTTCGGTTTTTCGGCGGTAATTTTTTTTTATTAAAAAAAAGTTTTTTGTTTATATAGATAAATATTACGAGTGGAGTCACATCAAAAATACAACGGGTGATATTCGGATTCATGAACCTCTAGCTTTAACCTCTGGACAACTTACTTATTGAATCTTCGATTTAAAAACGAAATAAGTACCTACTTACCTAAAGCATACGATACGAACCCGAATTAATTTTTTTATCAACACTTCCGTTAATACATCTCACGAAGTCATGACGATAACTGGCGGCCTTTGATAAATCTAAAAATATAATGAAGTGGCATTTTTCCGTCATCAGTTCATCACCAAAAATAAATATAAGTACCTATTATCCTATTACACTGCCATTCCTGGTTCTTTGACAGTCATTACAAGTCCAGTCTTACCCAAAGGTAGGTTCGTACCCAGATTGGCAGTCGCTACATGTAAATGCTGGTATTCTGAGACCGGAACCCGACCCCAATTTTTTTTTTGTCAACCTTTTTGTCCTACCGCTAGGCATAAGTCTTCCCGAAAGCCTTACACACGTCGCTGTATGCTGCCTTCTCTGGCCTTCCCCAATAAGCGTCTCGAAATCATCACATCAGCTGCAGCGGTTCCGTAGCCTCCCTCGGCAACACCCGTCTTCCGCCGACACCCACTGCCTAATCTTTCCTGATGCAAAAGTAATTCTGTCTGTTACATTTTACGTTAAAACGGCTGAACGGATTTGGAGACAATTACCTGGGCTAAGACTAGGATTCTTTTTATCCCAATAGTACGTTCCCGTGGGATAACGGACGACCTCCACGTGGGCGAAGCCGCAGCCGCTGGTTCTTCACAAACATGGGCTGCCGCGTCCGATCTCACTTCAACCTTGCAGAATTATTACCAACATCAGCAATTCCTGTTGATAATCGTTTCGTGGTATTAGGTATTCGATCGCTGAATTTAAAATACCCCTAGGCTAATTAATTTATTGGAATCTTCGATCGATCGCGGATTTGTATGAAGCTTGAAATTCCATTAACTTTAGGTTTCCATTTCCGATTAACTGCTAGACAGAATTCGTTCCCTAAATAGAGCTAAAACCGACAAATCAGGGTCACAGTGAGAGATCTATTCTTGCCTGTTAGACTGCAAGTATATATTTATCTGGATATTTTCGGCTTACATGGTCCAATTGATTTTTAAGGTATTTAGTTTATTTCAAGATTTTCCCTATTTGGTTGTTTTTTCCGCCTGTTTCAGAAGCGATAGAGAACATACCCACATTTCGTCAGTTCTTCAGGCCTAGACAAAACACATTTCTGTTAGCGTTCACGCCAAACGCTACACCTAAATGTATGGGAATGACATTACCTGCGGAAAGGTTACGTCGTGTTACTTCCGCAGGTAATGTCATACCTATTTTGTCTCTAGGCCCTGTTTTAAATTAAGGTAGCGAGGCTGACTGTCCAGGATGCGTCATACGTACATCTAAATATGGCCACTCGCGGAGGCTTTTAACATAACATCATGTTTTATTCCCCAAAGGGTTAAGCAGAGTTGTCTATAATACACCCACATTTCACTAGTTATGTTAAACTAGCTGTCCCCAGCGGTTTCGCCCGCGTATAGATCGGAAACTATCCCCCACGAAAGTACTACCGGGATAAAAGTATCCTACATGTTCATCCAGGTTATAAACTTTCTGTGTGCCAAATTTAATCGAAATCCGTTCGGCTGTTTTTGCGTGATTGAGTAACAAACACACAAACTTTCACATTATAATATTAGTAGAAAGTAATAAGGGATTTTAATACATCGCTGGAAAATTAATGGAAGATAAGGAATCGGCAACCTTTTATCCACGTTTTCTGTGATGTTTTCAGCGCATTTCCTTTTAAAGAAACAATGGTTTTTGACATTAATGTTGTGACATCACCGCAAAAAAGGATGTCTGCTTTAAACGCGTGTGCAGTTTGATGTAAGCTGAATATATTTGCATCAATAGGTCATGAATTACTCAACCCGAAACAACACTGAAGCATATCATCGGTCCAAAGTTTTATAGGAACTCGAATCGGCCGTGTTCCAGGCCCTAGGAAAAGTAAATTATGTAGTTCGTTTCTGCTCGAATTTGGCACAGTGGTTTCTGTAATCAACCTTGAACGAATTTAGGATACTGCTTGCTGATCTAGTTTATAATTTTTTTTAAGAACATCATTCCGGATTTTAAAAAACGGTTAAAATGACCAAATTATATAGTTAAACGATCTGTTTCTGATAAATTCCAATATTTATCAGAATGAATATGTGGGAAATGAATCAGATTTTTCAAAATCTGCCATAGATTTACGCTTATTATTTGGGAACCAAAGCTTTGTTGTTCTTCAAATTATACTTCCAAAGTATATAGGTACCTATCGGCGCCATAAACCAGTAGGTAGGTATTATAATCATAATTATTATAACATAAAATAATGGAAGTACTCAGACTAAGAGCGAACCTTGCTGGCTATATAAGTCATGACGTCAGACAGTCGTATACGGATGATAGAATTAGTCATGTGGACCAGAATAGGACTACTATTACACTCAATGTACAAAGCGAATACAGTCCAAGATGTATCATCTTACCGTCTCGTTGTAGGAGGGAAGGTCTTCGAGATAACATTTAAGATATTTTTTGGTTCGGGAAGGCCAAAAAAATCAGTCTTACCTACCTACAAATTAGGTTTTTCATTCCCGTATCCGGGGTTTACTTAATAAAGGCGCATGTCTTTTATAGCTTAGGTGAGTCGCATTTATAAATGGTGAAATAACACAGCCTTCTGTATCCTTGAGACAGCCACGCCCAAATGAAATGTTTATTTATGTGAGTAGATCTTTTATGACACTTTTACACTTCAATATTTTGTAGGTCAATATTTTAAAAACTAGATGGCGCCTGCATTTCCTAGCTGACTGTTCTCTGAGAAGAAAAGCCGAAATAAACTCAGGAAAAAACTATCATTCTCAAATTTCTTTCCGGCTCGAGGAGGTCGTTGACAACTTCTCTTAGAAAAGTCAAGTCGAAGATTTTTTTGGGAATACTAATTCGAATGTGGTTACTGCATCCAAAATTATCCAAACACTTATTTTGGTGTAGGTATACCTATTGGATCAGTCAACGCATACCGTAGGAAGCCAAACGTTGCCAACAATGTCTTTGTTGTTCTGATTTTGTTTTTGAAGTTGCTTGCAAGACTTCCTTTTTGGTTTACGTTCGTAAAATCTCGCCAGTTCTCCCTAAGCAAGAAGTCCGTAGTTTTGCCCGAAGTCTGCTTTCGGATGGGAATGTATCTTCGTTAATAGACTTAGAGTAGACCCCAGGAGTGAGTATTTTGCCACAGTTGTCACTTACTTACGCGGCACGAACCCAAACAGACAGCCACGGAAAAATATTGTTTTGGCAACGACCTGAGAATATCTCTCGAAAGAAGACACAGGACCCCATAGGTAAAACTGCCTATGATAAATCCGTGGTTCCTAATCATAAAAATCGTAGGTATCCTTTGTTCATACAAACTTATCTCAATCCAAATTCTGTTGTTTTTGTCAACGAAATGTCGACCCATTTTTACGTGGAAGCATTATTTATACACTCTTGGATGTGTTGACCGAAAAAATGCATATCAAATTCTCTATTTTTAAACAGTTATATGTCCTTCAAACGACTGTAGATGAAAATGTTGAAATGTTGCGCTACTTTACGCCGTGTTTTTTGTTGGATCATGATCTGAACATTATTTTCGGAGCATTACAACCCCACGTGGTCATTCAAATCTTTTTGGTCGGTTAATGTGAATACATCCCTACATACTCATCGTAAAAGCCGATAAACGTTTACTATCCCTGGTTACTTATAGTTACAGTTACTGGGTAACACGATAGACCTTGGTAAGACTGGTTGTAACAATTTCGGACTTTTGACGACCATTAACGACTGACAAAGATCCACGAGTGACAGCCGGGAACAACGGCATAACGTGCTTTCCGAGACATGGAGGGGTCTTGGTATGTTAAGATCGTGGTTAAGATGGTCCCCATCCACCTGCAAAATGTCCGAATGTACACCTACGAAATGTTCACTCTTCTCCCTTCCACATTTAATCCGTCTGTCTGCCTTTAAAGCACGAGTGAGCAGGCATATTCTGGGGATGCTCGTTCCGTCATCCGCCGGTTTCCGTCAGGCGTGATCGAGGTCAAGAGCGGGCCCAGCAATAGAAAAAATGCCTTCTTAAAACTTCTAATGTAATGCCCTATTACCTGCACACGTGAGGACCTAATGGCTGCATCAGCGAACGGTATTCGCGTTGCTGAATTTTGGGCCAAATAAATTTTAAAACTGTACATATTATGCACATTCTTTAGTTTTGTCTTTGCCATCGACACGCTAAGAAGAAGAATGTACTGTCAATGTTTGTGTTCGAAATTGATATCGGAAATTACATGAAAGATGTTAATGTGTTCGGAAATACCCCTACTTACCGTAAATTGTGATACACTTGGGTTTCTCCATGGCTATTAGATATAATGGAAATAAAATTCATGAAATTACGTCGTCTTGTTTTGCGTGGGAGTTACGCTTGCAATTTGTAACAATTACATTCAACAGGTCCCTGCAAATGGCGATATTTATGTACGATGCACCCTAAGCCATCAACCTTGTTGATTGCTCCCCCCCCCCGATTGGGTTCTCGCATTGTTGTTGCGGGGGGGCTCAGTAGCCGTGGTCTCCCACCCACGGTGAAGCAAAGAGGAACCCCAAGGTGGGGCCGCTCGTCAGGGCTTTTGCCTTCAAGCCGACGAAGTAGCGGCCACAAAGTAGGTTGTGGTGACGTGCACCGCAACTGAGGCGGGCCGCGATGTCAAATGGGAGGCATCGCAGCTGAGGGTTACAGGCTGCGACGGAGGAGGAGTGCCGGTACTACTACTCTTCCCTTCCGTGGCCTGGACGGCGCCGCCGACGTTTGATGGCGAACGCGGTGGGGCCGCATGGGAGGAGGAGTGTCGGTATAGCGTTGGCCGCTTTCCCTATCCCCTGCGGCCGAAAAGTTAGGCGGGACGGCGCGTTGTTCCGCGCACGCCGTCAGAGATATCAGCACCAACTGGTGGGGTCCGCAAGGGCCGATGCCTCCCAGGGGTGCGGGTTGTTCGAAAGAGATACCGTCGCCCTTGGCACACAGGCAACTGACGGAACAGGTGGGTTTTAGTCAGTAAAAGTCTGACACGCCCTCCTGCTCCACCCAGAGCGGGAGAAGTCTTTTGATGATTTCTCTCCTTAAAAAAAAAAATTGTTGATTGGCTAGAATCTTATCACCATAGAACAATTTTTATTTAATTACAAACCGCCCCATGGGATTTTTCATCGGCAAAGATAATAATCTTCCAAACAAACTTGTGTTCTCTTAAATATGATATACTTGTGTTGTATTTAAATATGATGGCCTAGGAGTCCTAGCGTGATGTAAAGTCAAAAATGTTAGTCTCAAGAATTGGGCTATGAAATGCAAAAGAATTTTCCAAATCCGTTCCAGAGCGCGTTCAAAATAAACAAACAAAAATTCTTTAGCTCTAATATTAGTCTAGAAGATCTGTATCTTCCCAGCCAATTAAAAGTGGGCTTTTTAGGAACCTAGGGTAACTCCTACCAATATTGATTTTCGACATTAGAAAATTGCTGAAATTTTTGCCTGTTTCGATTTTTGCCAATTATATCCTCTCACATCTTGAAATTCCTTAACTCAGCACTATTATCTGCAACACCTCGCACCCTGGAACTGTTTGTGGAATCACTCCTCAGTAAAGCAATGCAGGTGACCATGGCCAGGAGCGCGAAGACTCTAAGCCCTTCGCACGTCAAGCAGTGCATCCTGGGTGAATCCAAGTTTGACTTCCTAAGAGATCTGGTAAGTTTATAAATGGCTGTCAGTTTTTGGAACAAGTTTTTAACGCGACTTGCTGTAGGAGTTGACTGGAAGAAATCGTAACTTATGGAAGAAGCGTTATACCCCCTCCATGCAACTTTCTCTCTCTCTTTCTCAGTCTTTTCTTTACATAGTATAAAACAAAGTTGCTTTTCGTGTTTGTACGCTTAGATTTTTTAAACTACGCAACAGATTTTAACGGTTTTTAACCGACGAAAAAACGGAGGAGGTTACTCAATTCAACGCGTATATTTTTTATTTTATTTTATGTATGACCACGCCTAACTTTTTCCAGAGTAGTCCGATTTTGATAATTCTTTTTTTATTGGAAAGGTTATACCCCGAAGTTGGTCCCATATAAATTTCGAAGAAAAATTCCAACCCTAAGAGTAAAAAAACAGGGGATGATTGATTGTTAACTCACAGATTTTAATACTGAGTTGTGTATTACAAAAAGTAATCAAAAATTAAGCATGTAGTAATTAGTAGATTATAGCCACAAAAGATAATAAAATCAAAACTTTTTAATAAAAAAATTAAACCGGCGAAAAACCGAAAAGTAAAAAATAATAAACTTGCTTTGTCCAACCCCAATAACTAAGTTCGGAAGTCGGTGACTTTGGATATGTATTTAATTATATGTCACCGCCTTCCGAACTTAGTTTTTTTATGTACAATACACCGACCTCCATGCGGGCGAAGCCGACCCAAAAGACGACGAGCGACCACTTTCCAGTGGCATTGGTTATCACTGGCAATACGCAAAGGTCAAAGACTTTCGTCTTGAGACACTGCGATATTTTAGACGAGAAGAAATATAAACAAGCAGTGCGGTGTGTGAATCTTGCCCTCAGCTCCCCTTGTGCTTTGGCTTGTTACGAAACCCAAGGCAGAGAAAAATGAAAAGAGTTCGGCACAAGGTTTGGTAAGGCTTTGTTTTGGTTAAACCCTTACAAAGAACAAACAGCTTTCTTCACGATTAATTGAAATTGAAGAAGAACTTTCAAAGCAAAACCTCGAAAATTTGGAAAACACTTTTGAATGTCTTTGTTTTAAGTTTGTATTGTCACAATTTCACAAGATTTTTTTTTTTTTTGCAAACAACAAAGCAGATTCTTGCTAAAGCCACTTAATTCTTTTTTCATCTTAAATCACTTAATTTCTTCAAAAGCTTCTTTCTACGTTACACCAACACAAACATTCACAAAAACTTTTCAAAGAAAAAACATAAACAAGGACTAACTTACTGCTCTCAAAACCGTGAACAAAAAACGTCTTGAAAAAACCATAGAACCAACACTTCCAAGACATGTGACATCTACCATTCCACACTGGGCCCGCGTGGTAGACTACAGCCCACTCCCTCTCTAAGAGAAGAGGCCCGTGTCCCAGCAGTGGGAGCTTTATAGGCTGATCATGCCAACCAAGGGCCAAGGAGGCTAGTCGGGTAATGTGCTAAGCTACATACAGGGCTGTAAGGAGATTGCACTGTTCAACATAGACAAATATATTCTGTGTTAAAATATTCTTGTTTATACCATTTTCAGGTAAAGAATATACCAGATGTATCAGCGGCTGAAGAAAAAGAACTGATGAGCGCTGAAAGTTCGCCGAACTCTACGTCTAGGTATTTAATATGTTTGTGTTTTACTACCTGATGTTGCTGCTTGCCTGATTGGCTGATCAAACGATTGACCAACCCGCATTGGCACACTGCCTTTCACAAAACAGGAGCCTGTGTCCCAGCGGTGCGAACATTATTCAGTATTCAGTTCATAGACTAAGTTCTCTGTAACTTAGGTTAAAAACTACCTAACCTCTCTGAAACAGTAAGATTGAAACTATCTAACTGTCACATAGACAATATAGACCTTGTTGTTTTATGACGTTCAAGCGGCATTGAACCTTACAACACGTTCGCACAGACGTAAAAATATTGCGACGGGATTTTATCGCGCACGGGATTTTCAACCCTCGGGGTTGAACCGAGCGTTGAGAATCCAACGGAGTGCATCCCAGATTTTGAACCTTTGTTGAAGAACCAATGCGCGAAAAATCCCGTCGCGATATTTTTGGACGTAGACTTAGGAAGGTACTTATAGCAATACGAGGTTGACTGTACACATTCGGCAAGTCCCTAATAAAATCAACTAACAGTTGCCGGCAAAATTTAATAATAATAATACTTTAGATATCCTCCTTTTTTGCTGACTGTACGTGCGTATAACGTATTTTATGGAACTTTCTTAACATATAGTTATTATGACCCTTCTTATACCGATATAAAGAACGGGTGTGAAGAAACATTGTTATTACCACCTTTTGATGTGTGAAATTAGAAAGCCTGTTAATTGCTCCGAACAAAAGAGTGGGCCCTTCTCGTTTAATGACGAAGGTTTGTCATGGATCAAAGCACATTAATTGTTGCAAGCTACGGCTCACACTTGACCGCTGTATCGTAATGCAACTTTGAATATTATTTTCAATTATTCAAATCATGGCGAGAATCAGGTGTTTTAAAGGTCAAAAGTTACAAAAGACTCGTCAAAAAGCTCAACTTTCACTGAAATTCAACGAAAATATTGAAAATGAAATTGTATCCCTTTTTATAACCATTATATCTTTTCCACAGATTTACAGAAATGCCGATCCCACCGCGAAGGATAGCAAGAGAAGACTCAAACAGTTCGAGCAGCAGTGACGTCAAAGTAGTACCTTTACAACCTCCTCGGGACCCCATCAAAAGGGCACTCTCCATAGATACCTCCCGACTCTCGACTGATATCGAGAACCTACCCCACAAACTAGCAAGAACAGAAACCGTAACGTCAACCTCACTAGACACTGCCATAGACCTGTCAAAGAAGTCCACAGAAGAAAAACCGGTTATTACCGCGAATTTTTACCAAGAAACGTTATTAACCGACGAAGTGCAACATAGAAGTGTCATCAAACTTAACCCTACGTATGCGAGCCCGCAGCCTTCAACAAGCTACACGCCTGAACCTATAAAAATTGAAATGGTGCCGAAACCAGCGATCACAGACAAACCAATTGTAGCACCTAGGACGCCTGTCACACCAATAACGCCTATCCTAAATATAGACTTTACGAAAAATTTTGCTAACCCAGAAATAAAATTGCTGGACACAGCAGCTATTACCGTGGGCGTACCTAAAAAAGAAAATTCGTTCCGGCAAATTCATAGGCAAAACTCAAAAACGATTAGACAGGAAGTAAAGAAGATTGAAATTAAGCCCGTGTTGGCGCATCCAGTTGATATAGACAGTTTGAATTCTGGCAACCTACAGATAGACGAAGACTATGATACCTGAGTACCTATGTATGTAAGTTTGTTTTTGTTTTAAGTTTTTTTTTTTGTGGCGCGATATTTGTTGTCTGTATTCGATGTTTTAATGTTAGGTGTTAACTTTAATACTCTTGGGCACAATGGCCGGTGAGTAAAATGGATTTATATTACACTCCCGGATACCTGAATCGAGCCACCCTGCGTAAGACATTTTAAGATGGTCGTGAGTTCAAATTTAGAACAACGATGCCTTCAAAATGATGGCCAGTATTTCTTGGGGGAGCGCATTCTACAGAGAGATAGACTGAACGAAGAAGAAAAACCGTCACCTCTACCTCATCTTCACCTCTATAGGTCTACCAAATATATCACCCAGTTTTTTAGGGCTATCAAGTCCCAATTAAAATTTTCGATAGCAATCAGGTTATTATCAACCTTCCCTTGACAGGACAACTGGCAAGTCATCTGACCACATATGAAACTCACGCTTAATTTTGTACCTTAATCGATATAAATAAGAACTGTGGCTCGATTTAGGAGTCCGAGAGTGTATTTCACAGAGTAGTAACAAATGGAGTGTTAGGTTAGGCTCAAACTTGCTTACATACTTTTTGTGTTGTTGTCCTTATTTTTCTTTTGCATGTTTAATTACCACTCTATTTCTTTACAACAGTCTGTGCGTTATTTGCATGAATACAATTCCAAAAATGGGCCATTGTGTTCAGGCTCCTATTAAATGAAAATTGTTCTTACATTCCGTGTGATAATGTTTTATTTTAGTCATTCACACACGGCAATCGAATATTTGTGTAATATATTGATAAGTTTTGTTTTTATTATTTTTTAATGTGGTAATTTTTATGAACAAATACCATGATTGTTTTTAAATTTATTTTTAACGGATGATAAATATCGCGGTCCAGTCAAGTTGTTTACCAAGTTAGAATTATGAATAGTAAGTTTTCAAATGTAAAATGTTTTATGATTGCTGCAGTTGCTATTCGTTAATGTTTTTAGACCTGTTTTTCTATGCAGAATAACACGCCAATATACCAACAAAACAGTAATTAAACTCAAGCAGAAGCAAGCAGAAAAGATGATCACCTAATGAGCATTATGGGGCTCCGAATGTTTACCTGGCGTTATTGGCCACATACAGCCTAGTCTAGCTTTAAGTATACGCCTATCTTTCGCTACACTCATGTTGAGCGTAGCGTAGAAGGCTATTTTATATGATGTGTCATTTGAACATAAGTTCTAGATCTAGGATCTAGTGTAACGAACTAAATTCTGATAAGATCTTAGGCACATCATAATAATCAATCCATGTTGCGGGACACTAAACGCCCCATGAAGTAATAACAATAGAACTTATATTGTGTGGCTTTCAGTGTCGTTCAACCGATAAATAATAGGCTAAATGCTACAATTCTAGCATGTTTTTTTATAATAAAACATTAACGAATATTAAAACTGTCAACGACTATGTGAAATAATGTTTGTTTTTATCTGACAGAATGAGATTGATTATTTTAGAAACCACATTATGTCTAACATATAATTATGTTTCGATGTAAAATTATTATATATTTTGTGAGCTTGATTATGAAATGATGACATTAAAAGGGACTGTTATGTAATTTATGTGTAGAAATTGAGACATTGATGTGGCACGGTCGGCAATAAAAATCGTTTAAGTCGAGCAAAGTGGAAAACTCAAACTTATTTTTTCTGTTAGAACATTTAATTCTACCTACTAAATAATGTTTTGATAGCTAAATTATTAAAAGTTTTAGCGTGAAGGAAGTATTTAACTTAAATTGTGGTAGCGACTATTGCTGACTGTATGTACCGCTCTGACTTGTTAAGCGCTGGCAAAGCAAATGTAAATAAATAAATGCTGTGACAAAATAAAGAATGTTTTTTTGTCTATTGAATTGATTCAACGAATGGGGTGACCACAGCCAACGAAATGTTTCTAACTATTAAAGTTTATGAAGCTCATTGCATAGATGCAACTTTATGAATGGCCACTAATCTCTCAATTTTGAGATACACAAATCTTCTAAGTTGTACCATCAGAAATTATTAATGTGATCATTTTGACCAGTAGTGCCGTCGCTTCATGCACAATATGGCATTCCATTTCTTACCTATTCTTTGATGAAAGTGACCTATTTAGCTTGGCAATACTCAGCCAGCAGCTTCTGAATCTGGTCGTTACACACTATTACAGACACATTTTTCGAACATATAAAGCAATGGATTAGCAATATCCATGAAAATGATTCAGATTGTGACTGATAGTGTGTTACGCTATTAGGGTACTGGTATACATGAGATGAAAACGTTGTGTTACGAATTAAAAACAAACTGCATAGAAGAAAGAAGATTGTGTATTGAGAAAGGTACTAGCCTAGTAGGTATAGTGTGACTAGCGTAGTCTTGTGCACTGTCCGAATTGCCCAACACTCCCTGTGTTGAATTATTCCGTCACGTCCGTCGTTTTATTACGTCAGTATGAACGTCGTCGAGTTTATCAACGTATCATTCATTAATAACAACAATTACCTTTCATAATTTTATTTTACATTCAAATTTACCTAATTTGAATGAAAAATAAAATTATGAAAGTAGTTATTGGCAAATTCAATGTCTTTTGTAGTTGACCGTACAGAAAAATAAATTGTAAACTTTTACGAATAAATTAGGGATTGTATGAAAAATGTTTGGCTCGCTGATCTTTGGGAGAGACATAATGTTAGATAGTGAAAATGTGATTGAGATTGTAAAAACCCCATTTTAAAATTGTAATGAACTACAACACGGCCGATCAATCATGGCCGTCCGAACTTTGCGCAGGAGGTTGCGCAATAACAGTTTTTAGGAACTAAATGGTGTCATGAATCACAAAATAAAGAGAGTACAGAAGGCAATCACATGTATGTACTTCGATTTTCATACCTACGCTCGGCAGTCGCGCTAGGGTTGTCAACTTTGGCTTATGCACAAAAACTATCGTGGTAGTAGCACTCGTATTTAGGTCTTTGCCATGATAACAATTAGTCTCAACTCCATTAGTTATGATCGGCGACGGGTGGCTACGCGGGTGGCCCAGCCGGCTCGCCGAGCAGTTCTATCTTAACTATTTATAATGAGGAAGATGAGTGTATTTTTTAGCTTATAAGTACTACAATAAATACCTAATATAAATTGTAAAAATATTACAAGACCACAAAGTCATTTTCGTTAAAACTAACCATCGAAACACGAGAAAATACCTTGGTACATACTCACCTCTCTGGTCAACTCAACAACCGGTAGCTTAAAAAAAGACAATTCACAGTTTAATGTTTAATTTAAATAACCGTTCACTGAACAGTTTTAGTAACTTTTTTGTTGCTACATTTTTGAATTTCACAGACGCATGTCTCAGGGGATGGCACTCGCGCTCGCATTGGTCTTAACCGGTCCGAGATATCGTGTCCGTGAGCAGGTGTCTATGTGTGCGTTGCTCGAGCGCACTTTGTATGTAGATTCCCTTATCTGTACCCTCTGTATTTTGTGCATGAAGCGAGTGTGAGCCCACGTTACCATGGACGGAATAAAATCGTGGCGTAATTTTTTCACGCAATCGGATCTTTTACGCACTGAGTTTAGAGTTTCGAAAATCGAAGTTATTTTTCGACGCGCTGAGACTCACTTGCGCTGCACTCGTTGGATTCTGAAAGCTCGGTTCAAGATCGAGAGTTGGAAATCCGGTGCACGAAAATATCCCGTTGCAAATTTATTACGTCATTGAGAATGTGCTTAGTAAGAGAACATGCGCGAAAGTTCAGAGAGCCTAATAATAAATAATAATGTTCAGACCGGCCGTATTGTACCGTCGTATAAAACATTAGGGGGCATATTCATAAACGATGATTACAGTTAAGAGGTGTTTAAACGTCAAAAATGTATGGTTAATCAGTCGCTAATCATTACTTAACTTTAAGCAGCGTTTATAATTATATAAGGGGGTAGGTACTTATCTATGTGACAAAAAGTAGGTATAACTATTTATACTTTTCATAACTATTCTGAAATTATTGTTGATTGTTAGAATGTAAGAATGTGTTTAGAATGTGATTTGATATTATTATCGGACTTTTTAAAATTCATACATTGTGAGCTGAATCCCAAAAAAGCTCGTAGGTAGGTATAACCGCAGACAGACACTTTTGAACCTTATAACTGACTACTTAAGAGTGAGAGGTGGTTGCACCAATAAATAAGTACCTACCTATTGAAAATGTTATGTGCAATACAGACCATTTTGGCCTACACTTGCAGAAAGTTCGTCTCGCTGAAAGTTTGTTAGAACAGCAGGCAAATATGGCGTTCACTGTTCGCAGACGAAAAAGCTGGAATGTGCTTTACCAGACACATTATGCAGCATAGTGTCGGCTTGAATTACCAAGATACTGCTCAAATACTTACCTAAAAACATAAGACACGCACAGATACAAACTACCTTTAGATTACCTATAGGTACTATGATGTCGTAACTACCGACAATTTAAATGATCCCATCCCATCAATCAATTTCAATATCCTGCCAATTGAATTGATTTCCTACACGATGTTGACTTCTTATACCTATGCATTTTACAACTCAAGTTATATAATAATCGTTGCATGCTTATTGGCATCGCACACGTTCAATTTTTACATTTTATATGTATCTTATATCAAACCCTGTTTTGAATGGGATCTGCGTCCAAAAATAAGCAATATGAGTATATGTGTGATTGTATGAACGTTAGACTACGTGTACAATGCTAACGTATGTTATATGTTGTAAATTATTAGATTAGAAATACAATAATGGTAATACGTATTTTTTATGGTTTTATTTCCAAACCCATCGACAACAACGAACTCAGAATAAACCCAATTTAGCCACGTAATGACATCCCTGCGGAATTGTCCACTCATTCCAATACAGCTAGTCGGTATTGTATATCTACCTTTGTATAACTCCGTGATATCTACCATGAAATAGACACTACGATTTTATTCCCACAATTAAATCTACTGACCTATTACGTTATAACTACCATACAGTTCATTTGCAGTAGGTACTAGTTTGGACCAAAGTCAATGCCTTGAGGAACACCCGGAAAAAAAAATTATTTTTAATAAATAAAACAAAGCCACATTTAATTAAACGAACAAGAAATTTAGTATTGACTTGACTCTAGTGATCAATTAAGACTAGTCTGACCATGAAATCAGTTTTTCTATAAAACGATGTCTCATTGACTTCATCAAAGGCATTGCTAAAATCCGTTTCTTGTATGGTCATTCAGGAACATGCCTTGAATTAGTAGTAAATTGAGGAACTAAATACTTATAGAAACTCGTAGTTTATGTTAGAGCGAAAAGTGAAAAAATTAAAACCAGAAATGTTGTCATCATGTACAAAAATATTTCATTTTAATGTCGTTATTTAAATTAAATTATTGTTACTTAACAATAACAAGTACTTATATTACTGCTTATAAATACAAAATTTAGAATTTCCCCTTTATAAACCTAGGTTTAACATAATTTAGGATACAAAGAAAAGCCAAAATGTGTGAAATATTAATTAATGTTTATGGAATACAGGAGATTAACTAAATGTAAGTATGTTTGCTTTTAATTTCATTTTGTTCAGCCTCTAAGCAATGGTCTGAAAATATTGCTACAGATTAAAATAATAATGCAAAAAAAACATTTTGCTTCTTGCTTTAGCAATGATTTTTTCAAAGCTTTTTTTAAGTATAACGCAGAATCCTAATTTAAAATTAATAGAAAGTATTTTTTCCGGTAGTATTATTGGCAAGATAAGTAAATATATTTTTATAAAAGTATTTAAGTACCAAAACTTAATTTCGAACTGATGAATAATAACTTCATTACTTTTAGGATATTTTCATAATAATCAAAAACATTCTTGAATTCTTGAGACTTTAAACTGGTCTGCAGATTTAAGAGGTCCACAATTTTGAGATTCAGTAATCATATCAAATAACCAATGAAAAAATACTAAAATAACATCTTAATACCTAAATGGAAGTAACAAAATGGACACATTTATACCTACATAACAGTCTGTTGTCGTTCTATCACTTAAAGCTATTATAAAACATAATATAAGATCCCGTAGTCGAAGTATGGTTTGTTGCTTGGTAAACTTATTAAAATTCGTTGTATCATCATTCAAATTAAAGAAATAGTAAACAATACTTCTCGCAATAAAGAAAAATATAGTTAATGATACAGGCTGCAGTAATATTAGGTTTTTTTTTTTGAATTTTTTGGAAATAAATTCTACAAAGTAAATCAATCAGATTTTGAGTCCGAATAATATTTAATTTTGTAATAGTAATGTTTTATTTTTCATACCATCCTCAATAAGTTTACTAAACAACAATGATTTTTTTTATATTATAATGTCGATATAAATTAGGATATTGTATTAATACTGATTACATTTACTTATAAAATGGTAATTGATGGCAATTATGTACATCATTGTGGCATGGAATATAATTTAGTTAAAAACAAAAAATGTATAGACCCGCATTTTATATGCAATATCAAAACTAAATATATAATACAACCAATTAACTAAAAGCTAAAATAAATTATTTCTAGATATTGTCTAAACTACTTTTTTAAACTATTATAGCAAAATGGTTGCACTAAAATCTATAAATATTTTCTTGAAAACACATCTACATTATAATATTATTACTGAGCACCCTATTTTTACATAACGGTAAGGCACATTATTGGGCATTTATTAGAACACTGGGTAACATTGTTTTTAGCACAAATCATACAAGTTACAGTCCAAAAACATGTTGATGAAACTTCACCTTAATTATTTTTGGAAGAAAACCGAAGAACTCTCAAATAATTTTATGTTCATATTATTTTTGTACCATTCCAAAGACACAGTGTCCCAATATTTTAAACATATTGCATTAAAGGAACATACTCTAAAGGAAGACTGAGTAACACATAACATTTACAGTTTTAAAACTAACATTAACACATAATATTACAAATGTTACAACACTAAAAAATAATATAAATTAAATAGAGCTAATTTCTACGCGAAACTAAGCAAAGTTTGGAATGTAAAATGAGTTTGCAGTCTTTGAAGATAAGATTGTTTATTCAATGCAAGAGATGTGCTAGACCTTATTTTTGACGTCATTTCTTATGAAAACATGAGTTTGAATATTGACATG
Organism: Polymixis flavicincta; assembly: GCA_949987655.1. NCBI lineage: Eukaryota > Metazoa > Arthropoda > Insecta > Lepidoptera > Noctuidae > Polymixis > Polymixis flavicincta. The sequence goes on from OX465197.1 coordinate 12,395,959, forward strand.
TCTTGATGCAAGAGTATATTGCCCTGAAAATCCTTCATAAATTGTTTGGTTGACGAAAAATTATAGCATATTTGATTTAATTTGAAGTTCCATATGATTCTTCACCAAGACTTTTATATAATTGATTGCAGCAATATTTCTAAAATATTTCATCAAGTCTAGCATTACTTTCAGCTTGTATTTTACTTTTATGAATTTCAGAACAGGATAACATATTAGATATTCAACTAAACTCATTACCTTCATACAAACTTTCACAGACCTCCAACAATCTTAGTACAGGACTAATATTGTATGGGAATAGAGATTTTGAAACCAGTCTGCTGATTTGCAACCTCAACCTTATTAGTACTCTCATTGTTTCATCCAGACCTCTGCTTCCCCCAGAGTCTGTCTGCTGGCAAGTCTCCAGAAACTTTGGCCAGTTCCTTCTGACAAACTTTAGAAATCTGAGCAAATACAGCAAAAAACATGTCTCGTTACTCACAAGATAGTCCAGTAATACGTCACTATCATGTGATACAACCTTCAAGAATTCTATGAATGAAGATATGGGATTCAGCATTGGTATTAAGTCTGGGTACATCGAGTTTCTATACACAATCCCTACAGTAATATCAAGCGTGCACACCATGGATTCAATCAAGTAGTCATCCTGCTCACTAAACAAATGTATCAGCATTTTCGTAAAAGGTGTCTCAGGATGGAACTCCAAGCTGTTCCTGATGAAAACATCTAGTTTTTTAAGAACGTCACGAATAGATCGTTCTACAATCTGCATGTCTTGTATCGCATTATAGTCTGAGGAGTCTATTGAACTGTCAGAGGAATCGCAACGCATTTCTTTAACTGTAACAGCAACTGATTTTAGCACGAGTAATGACATTCTCTGCAGCATTGTCTTGTCAACTTCTCCCCTAGTTTGTGTTTCGTCATTCTCATTTTCTCCATAACTCTGATCTACAAGCTGAATGGATGATGATAAAGGCGCTACTTCAGGGCCTAAGGTGTAGCCTCTCAGGATTGTGCACTCATGCCCTAAGAACCCAAACCCACTTCTACTTGTCTGAACTCTTACATCACTTAGTAATCTGAAGTCTTTAACAAACCTCACGATAGAGTGTGCCAGACAGCATATCTCTTCAGGCAAAATATCTTGTAGCGCCAATGTTGACCCATAACACAGAACTTCATTGAACAAACTTAGTAAATGAGTATATATTAGACTTGGCAACACCGTATTTCTTAACAGGTCTACGAAGCCCTGCAAATCTGCATAAAATGGTTTTGTGTCTATAACTGAGAGATTCGCTTTTACACTTATAATATTCTCCCATAACGAGAAAAATGTTAGTATACAATTTTCAGCATTTGCTAAATTCAGGTACCTTAGAAGAAGAAGCTTCATATTTTTTACTAGCAGAGGCCAGTGATGCTCTAACGTTTTTATTGTTAGGCATTTTATGTGTGAGGTGTCAAAAGATTCCGAGTCAGTGAGTATGACAGTGACACAACCATGTTCGTTCACTCTCTCTATCCTAGACTGGGGTGGCTCAGGGGATGCAGATTGTTCCATCTGTCTTTGTTCATTAGATGATAGCTTTAATACTGGCTCATTTAGTCTAAGTGTTGCTGGCCCCTCCTGCTCTGAAGATGTTGATGGCGCACCATGCGTTTGTAGATTTGAAAAAGCATTATGCAGGTTACTGTGGGAACTAGAAGGCATCTCCCCACTACTATTACCATAGCCAACACTACTCCTAAATGGATTATCTTCCTGCACCTGCATATTTCCCGCTGAATTAATGTAACTACTGTCCTCTAAAGGATGCTGCTCCACATCTTTCCACTCAACTATCCTCTTTATTACATCTAGACTGAAGTTTATCTTTTGTACTGTGATCCTATTGATTCTGTCAAACAGGTAAATGTTTTCAGCAATCTGTTGTAGCCAATTCTCAACTACAGTGTCCTTAGAGACTATTAGGAAGCTAGCTAGTACTCTGCAGGCCACAAATGTTATGAATTTACTCTTATGATCTGCCAATTCAACAACCTCAGTTATCCAATCATGCCTATTTCTAACGAATATGTCACACGCTTGCATAATTTTTGAACATATGGTGCCTGTACTGTTTTGTTTTAAATATATATCAAACATAAGCTGCATCGTAGATAAATAAGTAAGGGAACATGTCAAGGGCCAGGAAACAATATTGAGTTGTCTGTCAAAGAGCTGTGATACTGCTGTCTCGTTAAATCTACATAAACACTGACCAACAAGAGCATCCTGTAGTATTCTCAACTCGGCAAGCAGTTTATCATCCTCTGAGTTCCAATGTGGTGATGAGTTGGAGCAGGATGGTATGATCTCCACATTCGTGTCACTAGGGAGTCTCAGGAGATTGGAACAGTCCACTGCATCTTCGCTAACGGTGCCGCTGTCAGGAGACTCACCATTCCTTGACGGGAACTCCTCAGACGTCTCAGCAGGGGTTGTCTCAGAATCGAATATGTCAGTGAGCACATCCTCCGTAGACCTGTCGCTACCATCATCGATGTCGGGCGCGTCAATCCGCTGTTTCTTCTTCACAGGTTGATCTGAGGCCATACCTTCATCTAACTGTGGTCCACAAAGGTGCCCCCTCAAAACCATGAAAACTTGTCCTGGTTCGCAGCCAAAACTATAATATGCGTTGTTCGCGCACCACAATCGCTTTTATATATAGACGAACATCGTTCTGGAAACAAAAAGGTGAATATGAATGCATGACCTTTCCGTTTTGCTACTCAATTACGCGGGCGACAAAGCCTTCGAATTTTTGAACGATTACGACATAGCACATTGCAACAAACTTACAGGGATCACTATTTAAGACGTAAATAAAGGTATTCACGTAAGATTATGCACGTAGATCTGATTTTTATGATAAATTCAATGAACTTTCCAAAATATTTTGATGTCACACATACCATTGATAAAACGAGGTTGTTTGAAAGCCTATTAGCGCTTATGGTATCCATAAATTATCTATAACCATTCACTGCAATCCAGTAATACACAATAACAAACAGTTTTATGTGATATTTCGTCGAAAATTATATAATTATTTCAATTACAACTCGTTGAAAAGAACATCGACTCCATTACGTACAAATGACGCTCTATCAATGGAGTGACTTTTAACAATGGAATTTATTACAATTTGATAAAACTATATTTTATTCTAAAAATGTTATGTGTTTATAATTACAATAATGATTTTTTTGCATAATCTGTGTAAATTAAAATCTCAAAAAATTGTTATTAAAGTAATAACTACTAAACTGTTCAAATATTTTACAGTATTTCCGACTCTACATCCGGTAGAGACGTTGCCAGTCAGACGACTTCTGTATTTAGCAAACAGTGGCACATTTTTGAGTAGATTTCTGTTTGATTTGCAATGTTGAGATAAAAAGGTTATATATAATACAACAGTTACAACTTCATGTTAAATTTTAAATTTAAATAAAATACACGTATGTAAAACTTCAACGCAGGAGGCAATCGCAGTAACTTTAACGGCAAAGTTTTTAATCGATACCACAAAGAATCGATTAAAAAATTATGAATTCATTAAACCTATAACTTCAACATTTTTTTATTTTATACAAATTGAATAGTTTTTATTTTTTGTTTATTTTGTATTCAGTCATTTATTAGCTATACCTAGTTGGTTAGTTGTACGTATTTAAGCATTTTAATTTTAACAAATGTACGAATGTATAAGTAATGTGTTTAAATGCAGAATTTACAAATAGTATTTTTATTTTCACAAACTTTTCATAACAAAATTTAAATTGTAATATTACTTCCTTCGTGTAGCAACACTTTCAGTGTCCCGAGTAAAATGTCTGCTTCGAAAGGATCGAAAAATAATTTAAACAAAATGATTTAGTAGCCATAGCCAAAATCAATTAAAGTTAACGGAATATCCAGGTGAATATCATGGACCTGCAGCTGTGGTGTTGTATAAAAGTGTAAACGATGACTCATCTAAGTGTTTTTGCATAACAATCGATAGAAAAAATATAGGTTAAGATCTCAGTGGTATTGTGTTCAGTTCAGAGCTATATAAAAATATATTGAAAATAGAAATGCAACAACGGGATGTTAAATTAGCTACACGCAAGTATATGTTATTGTTTATTTATAGTCGCGATGCGGAAATCGTATCGATATGTCATGGTGATCATTATTCTTTTTTTGTTAAAAAAATGTACATAAAAGTTCATTTGTAAGGGATTGCGAAAGCGCTCTAGTATTGTGTGACACCCGCAACCTTGCAATCAATGAATAGAAAGCAGTTGTCGCCTTTTGATTTGTTAGACAATAGCAAAAATCGGTTTTTATATCCTGGTGGCCCCAGTCTATAACGTTAGTGGGTAGGAGTTGCAGTCGCGGCGACGATGATAATATCGACTTATTTAAAACTATTTATATTTGCTAGTGTTTATTTTCCTGCTTAGACTTGAATGTAGGATTACTATAGGTTTTATGTGAGTCACTTTAATACACAGGTACCTTAAATTATCTGCTCTTTATTTGGTTTTCTCATTAAAATACCCTCAGTGGATTTTCATTGTCAGAGATTTCATATTTTATTCAAGAATTATCCTTGTTAATTAGGGTTGTTAACTTGATTGCTTGAACATAAAAATATAAACAATTAGAATTTTGTAAATAGAACATTGTTGTAGTCACCTTATCAGACACTATCAGTGTGATGATACCAACCCTTTAAAAACAACATTTTTTAAGATAACACTAATTAGTAAGGAACCTCATAGTATTAGTTTTATGTGGAGTAATATTCTCCTTCACGAGAAATCATTTTCTATACGAAAATACTCATAAAAAACTATTTATAATACTAGTGACCTTCTAGTTACAAGATGTGAAAAGCTTCAATAAAATTCTATTTTCATATTTCTCCAGATTATAAACTGATAGGCCATGTTTATTTTTATTTATAGGTATTTCTAATAAGAAGAAGCGTTTTCTAAGTAGTAATAAATTGTCTATAGAATAATACTGACTTCAAAGTATTTAAACTACCAGATTCTTTTTTCTTTTTTTTGTTCTGGCTTCGCACGGTTTGTGCATTTAGCCAATGTCACGTTTGGCCCAGAAAATTATTATTTTGGATTAAACTAGCAAGTAGAAACAAACAATAAAAAAACATTGAGTATATTTTTTATTTTTTTTAAATTAGTTTTATGGCCTGGACATTGAGTATAGCTTAGCTCACTAGTCAAGCACAAGAACAAACCACATACAGCCAACCCAAAACCTCTTTTACAGATGCTGAAGAAATAACTCAAATAACAATGGAACACACTTATGAGACAGACAAAATAATAAACTGCATGCCTTAAATTGTTTTTTAAAGTAGATTTTATACATGAATCTCGTAGGACTTAGTGTAAGTGTAATATGAAGTGATTTGTCGCTAAGTGGAGACATTAAGTGAGTGACCGATGGTTGATGGTGTGAACGGAGCCAACATGTCTGACGAGGAGGACTCGTCGCCCGATAGGGCTTTGGGACCCACCAATAATGTACCAGGTAATATATTTGTCACAGTTTATGTTTATTTTTGCAGCTACAGAAGTTTAGCAATTTGTTGAGGAGTTCTCTAAAACTAGCCACTTCAACATTCATACCATTACCAATTGAGTTTTAGTCTTTTCTCTGTATAATAGTCTCTTTTCATCTTTAATTTGATTTACTCAGGGAATGATTACTCTACAGTTCTAGCCTGATTTCATGAAATTAAGATCTTGGGTTCAATTGCCAGGGCAAAGAAACTGTAACCAGGTTTTTCAGTTGGTAATGGTAAGATCATGTATGGGATCAATTGTTTTTCCTGATGGTTATAGTAATTTGCAGGCTCTTCATATTTTAAAGGGACAAATACATAAAATCCTTTATTGGCAAAAAAGAAAAGATGATGATAGACAGTAAGCTAAGGCGCGAATTACACAGAAACGGCGTAAGGCGCAGGCGCGTTTTTTTGTATGAAAACGTTTGAAAGCGGCATCATGCCTAAATACAAAATGTACGCTGCGCCTGCGCCGCGCCTCACGGTGGATCGAAAATCGGCTGTAGAAGACATAGGATCTCGATTTCTTAAATGTTTTTTTTTTTTTCTGGAAATGACTTCTACTGATCATAACTGACATAAAATGTCATATGAAGTAATTGGGTGCACAAATGGAAGAGTTATAATTTTTATAAGAAAAAAATGTATGGAGCTGACATGAAAAATGAGGATATCTTTGGAATCGCAAGGTTGGCCGTTATATCCTTGTACACTGTTATAGTACTATTTATTTGTGAATTTTTGACATAAGTACTTAATATCGCGGCATCACTTGCGGTTTTTTTTTATAAATCTTCAAAATTTAAAAAAAAAAGTATATGATACATTTTAATGCTTAAATATGGCTATACCAAGTGTAATTTACAATATTTTTTATGCTTAGACCAAAACATTCTAAGAAATCACAAAGTCGTATTACCTACTTTGTGATTTTCATTTGAAATGACATGGTAATTATGAATTACGTAATACGTAATCTTGTCTAGTGCCTCAAGTCCACATTAGCTAATGATTAATAAAACTTAATACCTATATACCTAGTTAAAAGGATACGTACCAAAATAATTTGGGGTACTCGCTAATTTAGCAATTAGTGCAGGATTAACTTAATGAAAGTAATTAGATAAATGTGATACCATCATTAGTCAATAACAATAAATAGTCAAACATTGGATTCACAACTTCAGTTCATTTAGAGCATTTCTAATACTAACATCTATCCTACCGTGTACTTTTACTCAGTGATCGGGAATAATGGAAAGCATTATTACAAATTTGGATTTGTTTGGTATTCTGAGCAATCAGGATGCTTCGTCTTTCGATCATGAAATATTGTTCAACACACTTGTAATTCGACTGGGCTCTAGCCTTAGGTAAAACATAGGTAAAACGGGCTGTTGTCCGCAACTCCACGTCAAAGCGCGTATTTTGCGTACGGGTGGGAGAATCGGTCATTCGATCCACCCCAGCTCCTCGAAAAAGGCCAGCAACGCCTTGGTGTTGCTGACAATCTCACTTAGGGTACCTGGGTTACCGAAGTATTTTGCCCTGTAATTAGCAACCGCCGGGCAGTTTAACAGCACATGAGCCGCTGTCTCGTCGTCCTCCATGCAGGCCCTGCACAGCGGACTGTCTGTTACTCCTATGACAAAGAGATGTTTATTAAATGACCCATGGCCAGTTACGGCTGCTGTAACTGTACGCAGCTGTGGTTTTGTTAAACGGAGAACCTGTTTCGTGAGGCGGACATCGAACGCAGGAAGTGCTTCCTTAGCCTGCCTGCACTCACTTAGGTCCATCCATATTTTGTGATGATGATCCCTGGTTCGTTTCCTTACCAGAGTGCGTAGATACCCGAAGGGAAGTGGCGCAATGGGTTCTGGTCCCACTGGTGTCATGCTCGACCCCCTCCTGGCAAGTTCATCGGCTGCATCGTTGCCTAGCGAACCGCTGTGTCCCTTGATCCACTGAATGGTAATATTGTTGAGGCTACCTACCTCGTTGAGGCGCTGGTGGCACTCGTGTATCAGCCCAGAGTCAACCGTGTGACTGTTCAGCGCTTGCAGAACAGCCATGCTGTCTGAGAGTATGCGAATCGAGTGATCCTTAACTTCCCTGGCCATGATAGCAGACGCGGCAAGGGAGATGCCCATGCATTCGGCCTGGAACACTGTGTTATGGACCCCCAGTGGTGTGGCTATGTGGATGTTGAGGTCCTCCGAGAAGACTCCAGCCCCGGGGGCTCTAGCCTTTCAGATGAAGACAGTGTTACCGTGAAAGAATTTTGTCGAAGATTTACACGGGCAGTTCAAAAGAGATGGTTACGATCCCACAGGAAAAGTGAAGTTTTTAGACGTGATTACAGTAATTGGCTTGAGGCAAATATTGACTGGCCAAACTGCGTGCAAACCAATTTGCTCATTTAAGAATCAACAAGTGAAAATATTTCTACTGAACCTGTACCATCAACTTCAACAATGAAATCAACTTCAACGATGACAAAAAGATCTCGAAAGCCGTTTGAAGATCTAAGTAACAAGCAGAAGAGACGATCTGATGAACATCTAGGCGATGACCCTAATGAAGTAGCTTATTCAGCTGCAGCACTTTTGAAAGGAGATGGTCGTGAGGATATTGCATCTGTTATTGAACATATGCTCCAAAATCCAGAAGCAGCAGCAAAAATCAAGGAAATGTTGAACAAACCAGCTCCTTCAACAATATTTTCACCAGAAAAAGCACTGGGTTTGCTACTTTCATTAAAACTATCGAAATGGCAATATATCACATTAAGGGAAACGACTATTCGAGAAGGTTCAAAGAAGATATATCCGTCTTACTATAAAGTGCAAAAAGCTAAGCTACAGTGCTACCCTCCGAAGACATTTGTGACTGTAACGGATTCATCTGCTAAGATTGCACTACAAGCGTTACTAGATTTAACAGTGAACAGAATTTTTGAAACTATTCGTAGTCCTGATGCGATACAAGATAAACAATTGATATTAATATCAAAGTGGGTATTTGACGGTGCATCTAACCAAAGTAGATACAAGCAAAACATAGAGAGTGGTCAAGATGATTCCAGCATATTTATGACCTCTTTGGTTCCATTAAAGTTGACAGCTGACGGTGATACCGTATGGGTGAATCCAAAACCCTGCTCACCTAGGTATTGCCGTCCAGTCCAGTTTAGTTTTGTGAAAGAAACCAAAGACGTTGTCATAAATGAAAAAACTGCAATGGATAACGAAATTGAAGCTCTCGTTCCCTCAAAATGTCAAGGACATGAAATTAGTCACAAATTAATGATGACGACGATTGACGGCAAAATTTGTACATATCTGTCTGAAGCTAAGTCAAATGCGGCCTGCTACCTGTGTTTGGCTAAGCCTACAGAAATGAATAAGTTAGATGTCATTGCGTCAAAAACCATTTCTTGTGGTGTGTATGAGTTCGGATTATCATCACTTCATGCCCGCATTAATGTGATGGAATGTCTTCTACACATAGCGTATCGTCTCGACTTCAAAAAGTGGTCTGCAAGAGGAGAAGGTCATCAAGAGTTATTGCATTCACGAAAAAAACTCATTCAAGATCGATTCAAAGATGATCTCAACCTTTTGATTGACATCGTTAAACAAGGATCAGGCACAACTAACGACGGGAACACAGCAAGGCGGTTTTTTGAATTTCCTGATAAAACTGCAGCGATCACTGGATTAGATGAAGACCTAAAACGCAGATTTGCTGTGATTCTGCAAGCTATCACATCTGGAGAGATTGTAGACGTGCCGAAATTTAAAGAATACGCTAGAACAACCGCTGAAAAATACGTGGAACTGTACGATTGGTACTACATGTCATCAACCGTCCACAAATTGTTGATTCACGGAGGGGACATAATTGCAGAAAATGCTATTGTACCAATTGGAAGTCTTTCGGAAGAAGCTTCAGAGGCCCGAAACAAAGACTTTAGGAGGTTCAGAGAACACCATTCGAGGAAAAAGACTAGACAAGCATCAAACGAGGATATCCTCAATATGCTTTGTAGAGCCTGATTCTGAAGTGGATTCTGATGGTGACGAAGTATAAAATAAGTTAACTTTTATTGTTTATGTTAGGTTAAGTTTTTTTTTAATAATTTGCTTTTATTTTTAATCATACAATAGTTTACCATTTATTGTTATTGACTAATGATCACGTTTATCTAATTACCCTCATTATGGTACGTATCCTTTTAACAGGTATATAGGTATTAAGTTTTATTAATCATTAGCTAATGTGGACTTGAGGCATTAGACAAGATTACATATTATGTAATTCATAATTACCATGTCATTTCAAATAAGTAGGTAATACGACTTTGTGATTTCTTAGAATGTTTTGGTCTAAGCATAAAAAATATTGTAAGTTACACTTGGTATAGCCATATTTAAGCGTTAAAATGTACATATCATAAACTTTTTTAATTTTGACGATTAAAAAAAAAAATCGCAAGTGATGCCGCAATATTAAGTATGTCAAAAATTCACAAATAAATAGTACTCTATAACAGTGTGCAAGGATATAACGGCCATCCTAGCGATTCCAGAGATATCCTCATTTTTCATGTTAGCTCCATACATTTTTTTCTTATAAAAATTATAACTCTTCCGTTTGTGCACACAATTACTTCATATGACATTTTATAGAACAGTAATGATCAGCAGAAGTCATTACCAGCAAAAAAAATAACATTTAAGAAATCGAGATCCTATGTCTTCTACAACCGATTTTCGATCCACTGTGCGCCTCCACCTTACGCCGCCGTCTCTGTGTAATTAGCGCCTTAAATAAAACACAATTATGTTTGTACATCACAATGTTTTGGTTTGACCGTTGACGCCAAAACTAAGCAGGGCTTGTATCTTGGGGGTTGGGTGTTTTAATACTTATGTTTACAGTTTATAATAAATTAAATCTACCTGTATCCTGCACAAGTTCACCCAAGCATGTCAACTAAGTAGAAAGTTGGTGTAATTTACACCTAGACTTATCTGGGTGTTAATTACACCCAACTGTCTCCATTTTGTGCTAATCAGGTTTCGTTTGGATGCAGTTTTTATTGTGTTCTCATTTATTATGAAGATTTCTGGACCTTGGGCAGTAGCATAAAATATAATGATAAATTATTTCCTTTTTAAGAAACACACTTATGGCTGATTTTACCAAAGTCAGATATCTTTTATCCGTAGAGTAAAATTTACGTCTGACAATTCTAATATGGAAGATCTGTCAAAAATTAAAAATTTATTCTCAGGATAAGACTTATTCTAAGTATAAAAGTTTGGTGAAATTCGCCCTTGAAGAAAAATTCTTAGTTCTAAATTGTATCCCAACTAATATGTATTATAAATGCAAAAGTAACTCTGTCTGTGTGTTACGCTTTCACAGCTAAACCTCTGAACCGATCGTCATGAAATTTGGCAGAGATATAGCCTGGGATCAGGGACCGGCCGGATACTCGTTGAAAGGGTTTTTGAAGGGGTTTTTTTAAGCGCTTAAAAAATAAACCCTTTGATACATGTTACACCGTCGAATGGGTGCAATGTAACCCCTTCCGAACAAGTTAACCTTTCAATACCCTGTAACACTGTAACAGGGTAACCCATTCCATTCCAACACATTGTAATATCCACTCTTTGTAATCGACATAAGTTTGAAAATTTTATAACCACGACCGCACGTGACATCTTTCTGCCCGGCGGCGCCATGGTTGCATGTACCGAGCGACTTGTAAACATGGAATACTAATTATTGCCAATATGATTTTACAGTTCAATTTTGTTTGTCGCACATGCTAAACAGTGTAATGTTTCTTTTTCGTGTCTATACTTGTTTACATTCTCATCATTCGTCATTTAATTCGAAACTCGGACGGAACTACTGAAGATATTAAAAGCAATTTAGCTATGTTTTTGTTTAAGTGTGTGTGGTATTACTGCCTATTATATTTGTTATTACTTATATATGTATATTTTGTTACTGTTTCTGTGAAAATGCACAGCCGAGGCCTGATGCTGGACACCGTTATTATAGCCCGGTCAAATTAGCCCGAAAAATAGGCGTACCTACTCTTGCGTAAATTCCCAAGAAGCATAAAACTGTTGCATATACTATTATAATGAAATTGTGAAAAGTCGTCCCCATCGTTCCCCTGTGTGCAATTTTTTTTATACAAGGTCATAGTTCGCAAAGATGTTTTTTTTTTGCGAAACGGTTAGTTTTATGATAAAATTAGCTCACTCACAAAATATGTAGATCATGCAATTATCACATAAATAAACAAGTACATACATAAATTGTCCTTACACTTTATACCCTAAGATTCAACAATTCTGAGAAAAAGCGATTCTAAAATATAGGTACTCTCTGTCCGTCAGAGCACCCCCTACAGAAACCAAACCGGTTCCGATCAGATCAGATCCGGCCCAGATCATCAGATTCTGAATGAGAAAGTTTTCAATAATTCTCTCGAAGAGTTTTTCCACCTCATCCAGCAACACTATGGGTCGGTAAGCGGATGGAGAGCCCGCAGGATGCCCTTCTTTTTTTTAGCAGGACCAGCGTTCCAGTCTTTCATTAGCGTGGAAACTGGCCCCTCTCCAAACATGCACTCAAGAGTCCTACTAAGCGGGTCCAGAGAGCCCTCATGGCCAGAACCCATGCACGGCCATGAATGCTGTCTGGTCCTGGAGTGTTTTTGGCCTTAAGCCTTTGTACTGCTGCTCTCAGTTCTACCTGGGTCACTTCAGGCGCGTCGTCATCCTCGAAGTTTGCCCCTAACCAAACGGTAAGTTCGCCCCCACGTATCCCGTCCTAGAATTGCCAGCAATTTATCATGAGCTTCGGTCCTTGCCCGCTTAATTTCCAGGTGAAGAGCCTTCTTAAGATAAAATATTTTTTTATTTGTCCAAAACATGAGTATAGCACACACACAGCATGCAAGATGTTACGGCAAATTATGATTAAGACAGTCATGTTTTGCCTGAACGGCGTACAAATATAAGATGTCAGACGCTACACAGCATCAATTGATACTAAATTCGTCCATTAAACACAGCAAATAATATATCAATTAACAATCCAATGTACCACCAATCCGCCACCGCCACTTTGTACACCTCACACGTCACACCGTTCCGTCTCTCTTACTAGCGCTTCTGGTGTTCGTCGGCGGATTCGTCGGTGCCTAGTGTACGGACGCCACGCCGCTACGCATGCGATATGCAACTGCGCAATATCTTGTGACGTCCAACACACCTGGTGCCTGGCAGATGGAGACTGAACGCGGAACAACACAGCATCACAAATTTGGGTTATGGCCTCCCGGAACCATTCTGCTTCGTCCTTAATATCGTTAGTCCTGACTGGTGAGTCTAACCAGGCATGCACCATTGAGGCCACCAGATGAGCTTCCTGGTTCAGTCACTTGACCACCCATCGCCAGTCATCCTCAACCCGGGCTGGGGCCGCTTGGACCGGGCCACTCGAAGTCTGGGCGAAAACGTCAAACTGGATGTATCTGTAGTCCGACAACGTCTCCACCTCCTATAATACACGCCAGTCCTGAACAGAGCGTGCCACAGCAGGACTAGCAAACGATAAGTCCACTATAGACCCACCTCACTGCCGCACACATGTCTGAACAGATCCCCGGTTTAGGAGCAGCAGGCCTGACTCCATCGCCCACTCTTGTAATAACACACCCCGTGCATCCGTTGCTGGGGAACCCCAAGTTGTGAACTCAGCGTAGAAGTACCCCATGAAAAGGACGGGGTGGGGACGGCTTCGACTGACGACTGGGTTCAATTCCGAAATAAAGTCTCAAAATCAGCGAGAGGTCGGTTGGGTGAGAAATAAATCTCCACGTCCATAATATTTTCGACTAAGGCCGCTACAAAAGCCCCGTCCCGACTGAAGGTCTCTAGGGACAGAGTGCCAGCGGCCAGCCTCAAGATAAGTGTCGCCAAGCCATCAATGTCACCCATCCTGTCATCCTTGGGAGGACCAAAGTATGTTTCGGCGGCGATGGCAACGTTGATCAACCACTTGGCCGTGCCTGGAGCAAAAGGTCCTGAGCCCTGGCTCAACGATTGATATTGGCTTGGAGAAGACGAAGGTCTGGGGCCGGGTCTTTTTTTCTTTCTTTCTATTACTGGGTAACTATCACCTCCCCGTTAGCCCTTTCCTGGGCGTTATTGTCGGCGGGCGGTGAGCGAGCTGACTTCGAGGGCCCAATGTTACAATTTGAGTCAGCTTTTTTATCTCTCGTGCATGCCTTGCTGCTCGTCTGGTGGTCAGCCAGCCTGATCAATGGCGCTTAAAAAAAACGTGTCAAGTAACATTACCTCGTAGGTGGCGTGGAAATGTGTGCACATTATGGCAAATACCTACAACTTAAGTAAATTTTAGAATCGCTTTTTCTCAGAAATGGTGAATCTTAGGAGATAAAGTGTTCCGGCTAGTCCCGGGATACCGTCCGAACTCTGGTGAGGCAGTGAGCCTCTTTGCCAGATTGCACCATGAGATCTGGAGACAAAAAGTCCTCGCGCATGTGTGGGAGCGGCGCGAGGAGGCAAAACGCCGGGGCGTAACTCCGCCGCCGCAAGAAATTACGGCACAACGGACAGCTCCGGTGGGATCTCATGACGTCATGGAAAGTGCGATTGTCGCAACCCAGTGCTGGGGACGGAGGGAAAGAGGGGTCTCGGCGTCCTCACCTTCCGCCTTACGCAGGTTCTCACCGGACACGGCTGCTTCGGGAGGTTCTTATTCTGGATAAGGCCAAAGGAAACACCCGGGTGTCACCATTGTGTGGATCGCCAGGAGGGCACGATGGAGGTCTGCCCTGCTTGGGCGGAGCACCGCCGTGTCCCCGTGGAGGTGATCGGCGGCGGCGATCTCTCGCGTCCGGCTCTGGTCCAGGTCATGGTGCGGAGGAAAGTGCATGGGATGCCGTCACCTCCTTTAGCGAAGCAGTAATGCTCGCGAAGAAGGAGGCGGAGAGCGTGAGGGAGAGGCAATCCGTGTGCTCTCGCGCCCTTAGCCGCCACAGGAGACGGATTGGGCATCGGGACTCCGTAGCGGACTCCCGGCCACCGTAGATGCGGGCTTGCGCAGTGCGAGCAATGGATCGTTCACCGTCTGGTAAGGACCAAGCCCGGGTCGACGGCGTGACGTGTTCCACGCGCACGTCAAAGAGATGTCAGCTATAATGAAAGGGGTCCGCTAGGGCCAATGCCTGCCAGGGTCGCGGATTTGATCGAAAGAGTTACCGTGGCCCTGGCACAGGCAACTGAAGAAACACGGGTTGATTTTAGTCAGTAAAACTCTGACACGCCTTCTCACTCCGTCAAGAGTGGGAGAAGTCATTGATGATTTTCCATCCCAAAAAAAAGAAAAAAAAAAGGGGAATAAATTGTAAGGTAAATTTTTGTAGAGACATAATTGCATGACCTACAATTTTTATCTGACCTATTTTTATCATAAAACTAACCGTTTCGCAAAAAAATCCAAAAAACTCATTTTAGCAAAGTTTGACCTTGAATGAAAACAAATTGCACACATGGGATCGGTGGAGACTTTTCATTATAATGGTATCCCTAACGTTTATGTAAAAATTCAGGTTCTTAGGAATTTATGCAAGGGTGAATGTCTATTTTGACCGGACTATCGCATAACTATCGTCACTTTGTTGTCAAATTCGCAATAACTAAATAAAAATAGTAAGACGAAGAGGCGCCACACCGCCGCGCCGCGTCGCCGCTAGGGTACAAGTATAAACATGCAGCTCAAGTTGATTAGGTAATTCAGGGTAACACGAATAAAAGCTTTTCGTGAAGGTAACCCCTTCAAAGGCTTAAGACGTTGAAGGGGTTAACCCCTTCACGTGGTTACCATAATAAAGGTGTTAACCATTTCGCTGGGTTTCGCGCATGAAACTCGAACAAAAGGTAACACTGCGATATGAATTACCCCATGTACGGGTTACCCTGTCAAAAGGCTTAACTCTTAAGCGGGGTTGTCCGGTCCCTGCCTGGGATATGGAGAAGGACATAGGCTACTTTTCACGCGATAACCGACGTCCACGCGGGCGAAGCCGTGTACAAAAGCTAGTAATCTATCATCTCATCTGCCTAGCCTTTTCCCAACTATGTTGGGGTCGGCTTCCAGTCTAACCGGATGCAGCTGAATACCAGTATTTTACATGGAGCGACTGCCTATCTGACCTAAAAGCTAGTAATCTATACTTAGAATTAATTAAAGCTGAAGAGTTCGAACATGCTCATCTCTGGTACTACTAGAGATTGAAATTCTTTTTGCATTTAGTACTTGAGGAAGGTTATAAGCTATTTAACATAATGCTAAGGCACATTAAGAGCCGAGCAAAAAGAAAGAATGTCAGAAAGAACACAAACCAAAAACTAAATAAAACGCAATGTGATGTGATGCGTCAGGTGAAGCATAAGGCACAACTACAATTATTCTAACAGAGCTAAAAATTGTTAGAAATCATTATATACCTAGACATTTCATAGACAGCAACCCGAGACGCAATAAAAAAAAAATAAGAAAATATTAGAATCACTGATATCTATTTTATCAAAAACTATCTAGGTACTAGAATTAATTATGTATATGATAAAAAGGGGGAGTAAAAAAAAGTATTGTATGTTTACCTATTACTAATAGGTATTTACCCAAATAGCAAGATATGAGTGTTATTTTAATTATTTAATTGTATAATCGACGATGGCCCTCTCGTAGAGAGGAGCCTTTGTCCTAGCTGTTGGAATATTATAGGCTGATGGTACATATTCAACTACTATACAGTCAAATAAATCAACAGAAAGCTATAACATTGGAGCTTCTCCAAAAGTAAACAGTAGGTATAACAAAAATAAATAGGTAGGTACAAAAGCGTGTGAAATGTTATCTCAAATGCATTGATGAATTGCCCTGATGTAAATTAGCGCCAAAATCGAACATATTTTCTACGCGCCTGTCAAAACCTATTTTTTTATTCACACCTATCCCAAGGCTGCGGTATTCAGTCATACAGCCAATTATCTAACTAACCATTGTAAACTCATTAGCATTGCAGGCGTAACTGATTCATTGTGTTACTATGTGCGCTTATGATGTACTGTATATATTATTCTTTTTAGTAATGGGATGTCCTTTTTAATTTAGCCATGTTATTTCCTGTTTGATTGTTTGTGTAATGAGGTTTTAGGTGTTACCGCGCCACGGACACTGGTTCATCGACATTTTAATAGTTTTGTTTCGTATTTTAGAGTAGGTGTTGGAATTCACGTTTCTAATGTTTTAACGAAATATCTACGTTTGAAAACTCCCTAAAATCAGTAAATCATAGATATTTATTAACTACCCACTCCTCTGTAATATTTCTTCAGCTACCTTCAATTTTAATTTCAGCATAATTGGCATAGAGTGCTCAAAAGTGAAGCTTTTTGGTTTGGTTTGTATCCAAATTGCCATATTACCCTTCATGGCGTAAAGCCATTGGTCTGCCGCCAATTCGGTCATAATATAGGGCTTCTGGAACAGCTTTGGGGAAAGCTAACCGATTTTATTCTCTTTATTCAGTTGGCAACACTCGCGAATAATTTCAGAATCTTCTACTTTTGAATCTGATCTGTCATCAAATCGTTTTTGTTCTACAGTCTCAAGAAGAGGCCAAGGTAATGGTAATAAAGCCTTCGGAATCAGAAAGTCCACCGGTTTGAGTCATCACATCACGTATGACTCATATCTGAGACACTTTGAAAATCTAAAATACCTACATAGCTTGAAGTTTTTAGGTAACCCCACTAGGATATAGTGTTGAGTAGGTACATGCACTAAGTGCAGATACTTTTCAGAATACACAGTCATACCTGTGACACACAACTTCGTTGCGCTTTGTTTGTGATCGCAAGGCTTTATGATTATAAACTTAGTATAAATAACGCTATAGATCTTTGGCTATCATACTACACCGCATGCGTTTACATTCCCGTGGCAGTCACCCTCATCATCTGCCTAGCCTTTTCACAACAATCTCGGGGACGGCTTCCAGTCTAACCTGACGCAGCTGAATACCAATATTTTACCTCGTGTGACTCCCTATCTGACCACAACACAGTTACTGGGTAACGCGATACCCCTTGGTTAGTGACCTGCTGGCGGTCAGTCTGTCAAATGTAATTGTTTGACGGATAGGCAACACATAGGATCACACATAAAGGCAATGCTTGTACAGTCCCTTATCTTTCCCATAATTGACTATGGCGATGTGTGTTACTATGACCTGAATGCAGATCTCCTCAATAAACTTGACCGCCTTCTAAATAACTGCATTCGATTCGTTTTCAATCTTCGTAAGTATGATCATGTGTCCGCGCACCGGTTGCTTTTAAAATGGCTACCCATCCGTCAGCGCAGAGAGTTGAGGGCTCTGTCAATGTTGTTTTCCATTCTCGACAAACCCACTTCTCCTTCTTACCTGACCTCCCAGGTTCAATACTTGTGCGCTGCGCATAGTAAAAACCTTCGGTCCACCAATAATCGTCTTCTACGATGTCCCTCTCACCGCTCTGCACCTTAATTGCGTAACTCATGATTGATCATAATTGGTTTCGTCTTCACAGTTAAACAATATTCATTGCGTTATTTATGTTGTCGAACAGACACATTTTTCGAACATATGAAGCAATGGTTTAACAATCCGTTTCAAAACTATACAGATTATGATGAATCGTGAGTTACGCAATTAGGGTGCTGGTTTCATTCAATCTTCTTTCTTTGTCCAGGCGGTGTTTCTTTGGAATGCGCTCCCTCTGAATGTCAGGATGGCAACCAGTCGGTTATCGTTTAAAGTGAAGGCTCGTGAGCATATTCGTAAGAAGTTGTCAGAATCATCCCAGCGCTAATTAGCTAGATTCGTTTTCTCCTCTACCTATCGTTATTTCTCAAGAAAAAGTGTTGTGTTCGTTATATGTATGTATGTATTTATGTATTAGTTTGTATTATTTTCGAGTAACCTATCCCTTATGTTGCACCTGCCATGTTTTCTCTCTGCATCGCCCTAAGGTTGACTGGTAGAAAATGCCTCAGGCATTAAGTCCGCCTTTGTACAGTATTTTTTTTTACCTGTGCATTAAGTTTTAATAAATAAATAGGTAACCTGCATCACGAAGAATGTAGTTTTCGTAAGATGGCTGTAAAAGATCCCTGTACGTTAGTGGGAAACACTGCTGGGACACAGCCTCCCCTCTGATAGGGAGTGGACTGTAATGTATTATGCGCCCCCGTGCGGGTAGCAGATGTCGCATGTCTTAGAATTTTTGTTCTAGGACATGCAGTGGTGATGTAATTATTTACACAAAGTAATGCTCCTGCTTGGGTGCGATCACACGACCTGTAGGTCGTGTGATCGCATGTATCTCGTAAGTCGGGGATGTAACCACTGTGCTACCACTGCTTCTGAAAGTCACAAACTCACAATGCGTAGTAGGATAAACGCTTCAATGACACCGATTCTGCATTTTGCAGTCCATTGCCGGACATTATCCTCGGCCTATTTGCGCAAAAACGCCTGAGTCTTCGCTTTCCGTTCCGTATGTTTTCGCTCAAACTAGCTGGAATGCATCTCAAGCTACGTTAACCGATTCACGGTCTCCACTCGAGGAAACGTCTGCAAAAGATGATTCAAGTAAAGAGCTGGTAGGCATTTAGTTCTTGTCTGAACCAGACTAGTTTCGGACTGGTCCTATAGATATGACTGGGCTAGCTCCTTCAAGTCTCTGCACTTATGAGTCGACCAGGACAAGCATTGTCGTACACAATCTTAACCTATAGTAATCAGTCGTATGTTTGTATTGCTCAAGTGCTTGATACGGCTACTGGTCTCGGAAAACACAAAGGTGTCAACAAGTTTTCTTATCGGTCAATAGATTCTTAAGTATGTTTTAATCATACAAATAGAACGGGTAATGTAGGGCACGTACTAGATTGAAGATAAGTTATAAATAGTTAAAACCTTTCTCTAATTTATAGAGAAGATTTGTTATGAGTTTTGCTCTGCACACGTTATTTATGAATGAGTACTGAAACAACATCCCTCTCACAGAGAGGAGGCCTGTGTCCCAGCAGTGGGAACATTATAGGCTGATGATGACGATGATGATGATGACTGAAACAACTACCAAAAAACTAAATATACTAAAACCACCTTAAACTCCTCCGTGCCTCGGAAAGCACCGGTAGGCCGTTGATCCCGGTTAGGCGTTGGTTCGTACAACTTTGACAGTTGTGAACTTGTGACGGGTTGTCAGAAGCCCGAAAATCTAATAAATAGTCCTACCAAGAGGTATCGTTTACTCAGTTGCTGGGTTGTGGAGATCAAACACGCAGTCGCTTCATGTAAAATACTGATACTCAACTTGCATCTAGCATCCGATTAGACTGGAAGCTGACCCCAACGTAGTTGGGAAAAGGCTAGGCAGATGATGACTTAGACTTTTATGTCACACGATCAGCTAGGTAGTAAGTGTCCTGCATTATTTTGAAGCATATTGCTAATCCATATGTGTTCGAAAAATTTGTCTATGGAAATGGGAGGACCCTCCGACCAGACGGGTGTTGTCTGGTGGGCAACTGCCCAATGGGTGATGTCGGGGTGTTGTATATATACGAGTCGCGCGGTAAACTCTGCTTGCGCGATGTAGGATTTGTGTGACGTCAAGTCTTTTGATGCGTAGTTGGCATGTGGCATTGTAGATGGCGCCACATGCTCAACAATGTTTTGATTGATAACAACAATTGATAATGTATTGTTTTAAAAATGTGTTTGTACTTATATATTGTGGCGAGAAATAAATCATTATCTTATCTTATCTTATAATGTAATTATAACGGAATGAATGTTTTTAAAATACCAAATAAGCCCATTCCTACTGTTTTACCAATCTGTATGGGTTACCAGTCTGTGCAATAGAATTGTGCGAAAAATGATTTCTTCATAAAAAAGATCACGCAGATATTTAAGTTATATCCACATATACAAAGGGCTGTGCCCCGTTCGTGTATGGACCTTGCTTCGTCAGGGGCTCAAAAATATATCGGGCTTAGAGCCTCATAATAATAATAACTCAACGTGCGGTTTAAAAGATGTAGTGACAGAATTTGAAAGGAGTATGGCTTCCATAGAACGGTCATGTTGAGAAGATGAATGAAGGACAACTAATAAAAGGCAGACAAGGGAGATGGAGTGGAAACGCCGGGTGGGGACGTCCTAGAAACCTGCGGAAAGAACACGACGTAACCTTTCCGCAGGTACTATCATTCCCATACATTTTAGCGTAGCGTTTGGCGTGAACGCTAACAGAAATGTGTTTTGCCTAGGCCTGCAGATGTATGAACGTTAACGAGGCAAAACGAATACGTAAGCATCGTAGCAAGTGGCGTTCCGTAGTTTCTGCCTACCCCATGGGAGGAAGGCGTGGCTATATGTATGTGTGTATCTACATGTTAAGCAGGGCCGGTGACGAAGCTTCAGCCTGCCCCGTCGCACGTCTGTGCCACGGACCTATCATGTCCCGGGCACGAGCCATATATTGTGGATAGACCTTCATTCTTTGTTCGATTTACTACCCGAATATGCCAAGATGTTGTCTTTGAAATAAACTGCAGAAATGCGCAATGCGTATTTTGAGTTATTAGTAAACAAACCTTGTTATGTTTACAACGAGAACGAGGAAGAATTGTACGAAAGAGATAAGCTTTGTACTCACGGATTCATAAACAGGAGGAGTGCTAATTTGTGGTTAAAATTAAAAGCGCGTCTGACATCCGTTACAGCTGCCAATCAAATGCGTAAGCAACATTAATTAACGCGCCATGATGTGTCGAGACTTTCAAGAGTTCAAATGACTGACGTCATTAAGGGTATAAGCTTCCATGTAAACTTTGCTACATGGTGTTTATTTTAGCTTAATCCAATTTTTTTTTGTGGTTAACGAAGAACTTTTTTTTTTTTGTTTACTATCTATACAGGGTAAAGAAGAAAAAAAACTATGTCCCTTGCAGTGATCTCAGTGTTGTCTTCGTACAATATTTGTGTGGCGGCTTCTTCATCGTCACATGCGATCTACGCATCACACTGACGTTAGAATCCTGCATCGCGCAAGCGAAATTTTCCGTCCCACTAGGATAAATATAAAAAAAACTCCTGACTTAAATAGTTCGACAGGCAGTAGGTACCCGCAGGCTTTGCATGACACTTCGATTTCTACTCTACCGTAGAATAGAAATCGCTTGGCTACATTTCTCGGTACAAAAATGTCAATTGTCTACACGGAAACGTCATTTTTGTCTACTCTTCCGTCGACAAAACGCTTCTCTACGGTTTTCGTGCTAAGCCTGTTGCATGAACTTTACACTCCGTGCCTCATAATTCTATAAGTACCGTACTTAGTTTAGTGTAGGTTGCTGGTTTTCTTTGGTCTGTCTTTATTCAGTGAGTGTCAGTATATTATTATTGCATCATGCCACTGCTTGGCAAAGGCGTCTCCCAATGAGTGCCAGCTCTTTCGATCCAGAGCTAATGTGGACCACTGGTGGTTTGTTTTGTCGAGCTCACAACGCCATTTTCTACGGGTTCTGTCGGGCCGCGTTCTGTGTCACGGCTCCAAATACTTACAACTCTACTTTTGCTCAATATTCCTTGGGCATTCAGCAGAAGTGTTGAGCAGAAGTGGCCACGGCCAGCCCAGTCCCTGGTGTCCGTATGACCGCAAAAAATTAGGTCAATGGCGATATGCATTTGCCCACCGAAAGTTTCAAATCGATACTTGTTATGACTTTTTCTGTATGTCATGTATGTATGTGTTGACGACGCAGCTGTATGTTCCAGTGTATGCGACTGATTATGAGTCCCGTAATATAATTTTGGTACGGAAATCTAGAAATAAACCAATTCTTGGATTAAATTGAGAAAGACTCGTGCTTTAGAGACGTTCAAAGCTGGTTAGAAAAAGAAATATATAAGTAGTCAGTTTATATTTTACAAATTTTTAACTGACTTCAAAAAAGGAGGAGGTTATTATGTTCCACCGAACGTATTTTTTTTTAATGTATGTTCCCCGATTTCTCCCTAATTTGTGGACCGATTCTAAAAATTCTTTTTTTATTTGAAAGAGTATACTCCTGATGTGGTCCCTTTGGCACCAAATCAGAATCTGATGATGGAATCCCAGGGAAATCGAGGGCAACCCTCAAAATTTGTAGGTATTAACAATGTTTTTCATATGTTTTCTAAAGCTATTAAGACATTTGCGTATGGTCATCATCATCTCATGACGCTGAGCTGATGAAGGAAGGTACAACTCTTTAACGGTTAGGAGTTAGGTGGAGGTTCGGGCATAACTCCGTCATATATAGACGGACTAGCAATTTTTTAGGAAGGTGTTTATTCCGAAATGGTCCCATTTAAATTTCATATAGATCTGATGATGCGTTTCGGAGATAGACAACGGAACTCATCGAAAAAGACAGCAAATTAACCGCGATTGCTGCTATGCAATGCATAAATATGTATTGTTTTGACCCCAAGGATTATGAAATTTCGAATTGGTGTGGGGTAGGTCCACAACTAAAAAGTGAAAAAAAAAAAAACAACCGACTTCCAAAAAAAACACTAGAAAGTGAAAAATAGCTTTAATTTCGGAAGGCGGTGACCAGAAATTAATAAAATACATATCAAAAGTCACCGACTTCCGATCACGCAAAAACGGCTGAACGGATTCGGATGAAATTTGGTACACAGATAGATTATAACCTAGATTAACACATAGGATACTTTTTATCCCGATAGTACTTTCCCGCGGGATAATTTCCGACCACCAAACGGGCGAAGTCGCGGGCGGAAGTCAGTGTAAAATAATGCTTATTTGTCGAGCACCTGTGACTGAAAAGTTGTGTGGAAATCGATTGTTATGGTATGGGCATGTGATGCGGGGGAATGAGGGAAATATGGTGAGTAAAGTTATGAGTATGTATGTTGATAATAAGAGAAAAGATAGAAGAATAAGAAAAGGATTGTTTGTTTGTTTTTTATTTTTTTATTTGCAAGAAATACATTGTTATATTTTTTTTTTTTTTTTTTTTATTTAGGTTGGCCAACAATTGTTTACACAATACATTGAAATAATTTATCTAATGATACCTACGTTCACAAGTGCAACAATTACTTATAGGCTAACACAACATGTCCAATTTATGGTTTTTACTTAATAAACATAACGAAAAAGGATATTTACAATAAAATTAAATCAAAAGATTTTTTTTGGGAATCATGCGTAACAATAATAATTTAAATTAAATAATAGGGCAAAACTAGAATTGATAACAATATAAAACTAATAATAATAAAACTCTCCATATTCAATTGAAATTAAAAGTTAAAAGAAGATATACATATTAGTTCAGATAATAGGTGAGATCTTATAACCTAAGTGAAATTGTATTCTGCTTGCAAGCAAGCGTGCAAATATTTAGTACACATCACAGTTTTTATTCCTATTTAACTTTTAAAATTTATATTGTTCATTTAATCATAATTTTATTACACTAACTTTATGTCCCATACATAGAAATATAAAAAGCAGGAGAAGTGGGAAAGGGGCGTGTCTGTGTCCGCGCAGTATGATCAGCATGATCATTCCTAAAGCAAATGGCCGTCTCCGCGAACTAGTGTGCTTTCGACCGTTGTCGTGATAAATCATAAGAATGCCGTGTTGTTCAGTGGTTTCTTGTAAAAACCAAAGCCAAAACAAAAACTTTGTGAATCATAGAATCACTTACCATAAATGAGTACAAGTATTTTTCTATATTTGTCTTTAAAATCATGAAAAACAAGAAATCGAAAAACATTTCTTGCGTTTACCATGTTATTTTTGTTTTCAAATATCACAGCGACTGTATTATTTTTGTACTAAATACATTGCTCCTAAACCACTACCTAAATATTTTGTCGCTAAGTGACTGGACAAGCAATGTAAAAATCACAAAACGATAAAGTATCTATGCGGACGCATTCCGTAGTACGGCCGCTGGTTCTTGCGTCGAGCTAGTGATGTGCTCGTGCAGATCCACTAACGTAGGCTATCGATAATGTCGATTCGCGAATAAATTGATGGCTAGATCGATGTGAATTAATGTTTTTTACTTATTTTGATTATTTTACAGCGTAGTAGAGAAATGCCTAAACAACAGTCGTAAAGTTAACAAAATTTTAGATAATGTCGGTGGAGTGTTATTGGGTTTGAATTATCGTATAGTCGTGTAGTCTTATCCTCGTGCTATTTCCTTACTTTTTTTTGGTTTTGGCATTTTACTTACGTTAAAGTCTTCAAACGCTTCGTATGCGTTATTGTTATTGGCATTGTTCAGATAATATAGTAGTGACGTATTACGGTTATCGTTTTCATTTTATCTTATTTCCTGGACCCCAAAAAAAATTGAAGTAGTACAATAATAAATAGAAGTATCGACAACTTTCCGATTTAGTCAATCACTAGTGTATATGTAAAATAAATTGCTTTTGCACAGCACAACGGTAGCAACCGTTGTTTGTGTGAGTGAGTTGTACTTAAATGCACGCTGCGTTTGAAGGGATAAGGTCTATATTTGATTGTGTAGTACGTTCTGATTTATAAATTGCGAGTGTGAGCGCGACTTCGTATCTATTGGTTTTACTAAATTGCACGTGTAGTTGTGGCGCGGTAGTGGGGAGCAAGTGGAGACACCGGGTTCCGATACATTTTCAACTACTTGGCATATCTTCTTCTTTCTTATATCTATGGTCCCATATAATCCTTAATACTATAAAAACAACACTTAAGAAGCCATTCTGACAATTTTGTCTTAAACACATTACCCTGTAATAATTTTATGTCATTTGGTAAGTTATTATAAACTAAAACACACATATTATACACATTTTTCTTATACATATCTTTATGACAGGGTGGTTGATACAGTAGGTTTCGAAACTTAGCCCTTTTTTGTCTAGTTAGGACTTCATTACGTAGTTTAAAGTAGTGCATGTGCTTTTTTGTAAAGATGCATCTTTTATGATGGATGGACTGTGTGAATGATGATATGGATAGAAAGGGTGCAACTAATAGAGAAGTGTGGAAGAAAAAAACACGTTCGTGAGGAAATTTTTGAGTGTGAATGTGGATGGCTATAAGAGTAGCGGAAGATTAAAGAAACGATGGATCGACTGTGTGATAGATGATATAGCTAGAAAGCGGTTGACTACCGAAATTACGACTAAGAGACTACTCAAAGTTATTCAGCTCTGCAGGCTTAGCACGACAACCATAGAGAAGCGTTTTGTCGACGGAAGAGTAGACAAAAATTACATTTCCGTATACACAGTTGACAGTTTTGTACCTAAAATGCTGATAAGCGATTGCTAACGGTAGAGTAGAAATAGAAAGCATCATGCTAAGAGCCTGCTGGTCAGCTGTTGTCCATAGAAAACAACGATTTTGTATAGAGTCAGTTCAGCTTTCCGCGGCTGAACACATTCGTATCTCATACAAAATCGTTGTTTTCTATGGACAACAGCTGAACAGCAGGCCTAGACAAAACACATTTATGTTAGCGTGCACGCCAAACGCTACGCCAAAATGTATGGGAATGACATTACCTGCGGAAAGGATACGACGTAACTTTTCCGCAGGTAATGTCATTCCCATACATTTTGGCGTAGCGTTTGGCGTGAACGCTAACAGAAATGTGTTTTGTCTCTTGGCCCAGAGCTGAATACGGTGTGAGAAATCCCTAATAGAGATCAGTGGAAGAAAAGGACATGTTGCGTCGACCCTAAATAAATTGGCATAAGGGCGAAATTTCCGCATAGGTAGTCTATGATATGGATTAACGTATAGGGTTTCATAACATGTAGTATTTTCCTTAGGATGCGAGTGGAACCGCAAGCGCAAACAGCCGAACGGCAGTTATTTATACGATCTGATTTAATTGAATAAATCAAGTGTTTTGATGTAAGCTTCCTCTTAGAGTCAGTAAAAATTAGGGATGCCTCGATACGCCTTTTTGCCGATACGATACCGATACCGATGCTCTTATAGAAATATCGGCGATACCGATACGATTATTGAATTCAAAAATGAAGGTAAATTAAATAATACACAAGTCAGGTTATATTTTTAAGTAACATAAAAATAACATGACAAACTAAATAAACCGTTTAAAACTATAGACAGGTTGAGATTCGATAATAGTATATTTTAGTATGGTTAGTTCGTGCCTCGTTTGCGAGGCAACACGCGCGTTTGCATTACATTTTTAAAGCGCGAAATTTGAAAAGTATCGTCGAATTGGCCATAAAAATATCGCCGATGCCGGTATTTCGGCAAACTTCGAGTATCGCCAATATATCGGCATCGGTATCGGATGCATCCCTAGTAAAAATAATAATTGTTATAGTTTATTAGTTATTACATGATATCGAAAATCATAGGTAAATAGAGTTTATATTGAGAATAGCAAATAACGTCGGTATTTGATCATTTTTCCTTCCTGGCGTTTTCCTAGTAACATTGGCCATTAGTATTTAATATGATCGTCATTGATTTACTTATTAATGAATACATTTTTATTATTTACGTAAATGGAATAAAAAATATGAATTTAGGATAAGAACATGCCTTTTTTACAATAGTTAATATGCTTATGTTAGTTTATTTAAATCCTTATGCCACGCACAACGGACCGAATGGGAGTCTATACGTGCGGAAAAGGGAGTCCCATCATCATTAAATCCTTATGGAAACTTTCACCCTTCGCTTACGTTAAATATAAGTATGTAGCCCGCGAAATTCACATTTTCTGACGTTTATCCGGAATCATATTGTTATCAACATAGGGTACAACCTGACACCAACAAAAAACTTACGAAAATTTTAATTTCGCAAGCTACCGTGGAACTTCCACCTTAACCGATTACATTTTTCACTGAAGAGATGACCTTGTAAAGCTCATCAGCTCTACGAGCACCTAAATCATGCAGGAATAATTTCAGACAGTGGGACTCGACGACACGGTTCTGGTGGAACCATTTCCATAAAGTTTTTAAAAAACTGTTCTACTAGTGTCGCGTCGAGCCTGTCTGCGGGAGCCTTTAAGCTCAATCTTTATCTTTACGAGAAGCTGTAACCCCGTTTTCACTAACGAACTGTATTCGCAGTATCGCATAGTGTTATGTTGGTAATTATTAGCTGGTGAAGACCAACCCAGTTCCGTGTGGTGCCGGACGTTAAAGAATAGCACCATCCCATTTCTTCCCGTGGGTGTCGTAGAAAACGACTAAGGGAATTACTAGAGAATGGGCAGCAGCGTTCTCTATGCATTTTACCACCATACTGCGATCGCCAACCCGTCTGCCAAGCGTGGCGATTATGGCAAAACCCCCTTTTAGAGGAGGCCTATGTCCAGCAGTGGACGTCTTTCGGCTGAAATGATGATGATTATGAAGACCAACCCGTCATAGGGTACCCGAATCATGACCACTCATTAAAACCATTTTTCTTTCTACAGTGCTGGGCATCAAGCGTCTCAAGCAGATCGAGACGATGTTCATCTCCCGGCGGCTGCAGGCTCCGAGGACCCACGGCCTCAGTGTGGAAACCCTGGTGGATATGCTGCTGGTCTTGTACGACGAATGCTGTAACAGCAGTCTTCGGAGGGAGAAGGCGGTGGCGGATTTTATATCTTACGGTGAGTTGATTTGGTCAAAGACCCATCAGGGAGCTATCATCTGCCGCATTCCGTACAACAAACTAAGTGACATTGAGAAAATATTAAGAAAGAAAGAAAAAATATTTATTGGAATCATACAAACTTGCTACAGTATAATACGATAATTAAACACATAAGAGAGAGAACACTACTATGCTACCCTACTATTAAAATTAACATAAGATTTATACAAAAACAAAAAAAAAAACAAAAAAGTAAAATAAAAAATAAAGTCCTGTACGAAGCCAAAAGGCCACTATCTCAGCATGATGCTGCGACATTTAAAAGTGTCGCAGCGCTGGTATTCTGATAGGGCCCGCTGTGATGTCACGGACAGATATACAACAAAAAGGAAATAGATATAAATAATAAAGTCGTCGTAAATAAAGTCGTTTTCCATCAATAATAATATTATATATTTATGTTGTTACATATTTATTTTATTTTTCAGTTACTAGACAAAATAAAATAAATATGTAACAACATAAATATATAATATTATTATTGATGGAAAACGACTTTTATTATAGGTGTAAAAATTTGTTTCTATACTCTACTGCTCAATGTGACGTACGCAAAACATTGAGGTTTTGACTGCATGCAACTGCCAAGGTACAGGAGTTGTGGGGGTATTTAAAATTAAATTATAAGTCATCACATTTAAAGTTCATTCCGTTCCGTGTGGTGCCGCTCGTAAAAGAATAGCACCATCCCATTTATTCCCGTGGGTGTCGTAGAAGGCAACTAAGGGACTTACTAGAGTATGGGCGGCAGCGTTCTCTATATGCATTTTACCACCATACTGCGATCGCCAACTCGCCTGCCAAGCGTGGCGATTATGGCAAAACCCCCCCTTTGGGGGAGGCTTATATTCAGCAGTCGACGGCTGTCTTTCGGCTGAAATTATGATGATGAATGATGAACATTTAAAGTTCTTTTTCGTAAAGAAATGCCTAAAAACTTGGAACATTCAATATCTCTGTAACCGTAACTTAAAATGCTGATTTGACGGGGAATACAAGTATACAAGTGACTTTCGGCTTCGTATAGCGTTTTTTTAACCGACTTCAAAAAGAAGGAGGTTATCAATTCGACATGTTTATGTTCACTACAAAGTGCAAAATAACTTTAATTTCAGAAGGCGGTGACAAATAATTAAAATACACATCCAAAGTCACCGACTTCCGAAATTAAAGTTATTTTGCACTTTGTAGTGTTTTTTTGGAAGTCGGTTGTCATTTTTTTGAAAAAAGTTTTATACTTGTTATGTGCCTATAGACAGCATTTTCTGATAAACTTGATAATATATTACCTATATGCTGTTAATTGATTTAAATGATCTGTAACACCACATTACAAAAGTTGCCTCGGTCAATAGTAAGTGGTATGTAAATGTTTGTTTGACCTAATTTCACTCTCACTACGCCAGGCTATCAATTGAGCCATCAATTGAAAAATGTGCCGAGTCGATAGACATTATTATGCCTACCAGTACGATTTTAAAATCTCCAGCATCGAGGGAATGGGCTTTTTCTAGGAGTTCTAGGCAAGGCAAATATCGAAAAGTTCAATAAACTTTACTGGTGATTGATTTACCTCGTGGTCTTTTCATAAAACCCGATCTTCCGAAAGACATTTTTTAATTTTTTTACGCGCCTATATTACTATAAATTATCCTGCATCTCTCTCAATAACGTTGTGCATGTAGACTAGCGTCTAACTGCTCATCACTGATACTACCTCTGTTGGACACGAAGCCTGGTTGAAATAGTAGCGTGCTTTTTAGCCAGGCCCACCAGTGAGTTCGAGCCATCACTTAAAATTCGAACTTTCTTACGTTTTTTGCAATTTGCAGGTCACTGCCAGGTTGTATGAAAATATGACACTTTTGACTGTTTTTCCTTTCGTGCGCTTTAATTCTGACTATCCTATTTATATACGTGACTAGCTGACCTGACAGACGTTGTCCTGTCCGTCCAATAGTCATTCATAAAGAATCCCTACCCTACCTACCCTACCTACGCTATAAACCTCACGGAGCCCGAGACCTGTCCAACGAATGCAAAACCGTGGAAATCGGTTCGTGCGTTCTGGAGTTATAGCGTCAGGAAGGAAAACCCGACTTATTTTTATATAGTAGATTATAGAGTTGTAAAAAAACGGTTTTTTTTCTGAGATGAAAAAAAAACGTTTAAAAAAAACATGAAAAAAAACAGTATTTTTTCTGGAGCAGGTTTTTTTTCATGAGTAGGAAAATAAAAATATGGTAAGGCGGTTATCGTATATGAGTTGATATTATTTTTTATTTTTTCTGTTCAATAAGAAAATACCAATTGTTTTTTTGTTAAATAGTACCTAAATGTCTTAACATAATTGGCAACACCAAATATAAACTACATTTACGGACAGGGATTTCCCTAATCCTCGTTTGGTTTATGTTTGTTTGGGTTGATTTGCGTGCAGACTGCAGAAAGCTTGAGACAGTGAGAGTTCGTTTTTGTTGAGTGTTCTGTGAACTTCTGTGTGAGCGTTAAGTAAATATTAAAATCGTATTGAGTAATTTTACAGTAGTACTTTTTGGTTATATTTGTAAATATGCCGAAACGAGTTGGTTCAGGTCGAAAGACATCAATCGTGGCAAATCTTTTTAACAATGTTGTTTCCACTTCCAAAGTACCTAAAGTAGAATGTACATTCTGCTCAAAACGTCTCACGAAAAACGGCACAAGAATGTCAAAGCATCTAGAAGTCTGTAAAAAATGCCCAGACTCTGTAAAAGATAAATATATGAAGACAACCACACAAGTTCCACAGCGTAAGTACATTTTTTTTTTTGGTATTTTTCTGTTTTCTCGCGTTTTTTTTTTTGTGATGATTAAATTCAAATTAATCCGCACATGATCAACTCTTTTGATTGTACTGGCTTCTTGACTCGAACTACGGAACTCCGTGTTAAAAGTCCGAGTTCTATATGACAAAGCATTTGTTGAAACTTAAAAAATATTTATTAAAAAAACTGCCGCTTCGTAGTCCATATATGTATTTATTATCAAATAACTATGTTGTAGTGATTTATAGCGTTTCTTACCTTACCGCACTGTCTTTTCTTTTTAGATACTTCCAGCATTGCCAGTACATCTATGCTTGAAAAAAAGTTAAAGACACCAGGTATTGCAGCTTTTATAGACAACATGAATCCAGAAGATCAAGACAAGGCAGATGAGCTTCTCAGCAGGGCAATTTTTGCGAGCAGATCACCTCTCAGTGTGGTGGAAAATTCTCATTGGAGGAAATTGTTTTCGTTTCTTCGGCCAGCATATAAACTACCTTCTAGATACATGTTGTCAGGCCAGTTATTGGAAAATGAGTACAAGAATGTGTCTGCGTTGGTAGCAGAGGCAATTGCTGCTGCTGATTCTGTTGCATTGGCTGTGGATGGCTGGAGCAACATTAGAAATGAACCTGTCGTAAATTTTGTTGTCACGACGCCGAAAGCTTTTCTTTACAAGGTTTTACAGACAGGAAGATCATGTCACACTGCAGAATTCATGGCCCAAGAAATGAGTTGTGTCATTGACGAAATAGGACCTCAAAAGGTATTTGGCGTTGTAACTGACAATGCTGCTAATATGAAGGCAGCTTGGAGACTACTCGAAACGAAGTACGCACGGACAAACTTATTTACCTACGGGTGCCTAGCACACTCCCTCCAATTAATATTTACTGATATGAATACTTTGCCAACTTTAAAGACCCTCATAGCCGATGCAACAGCTTGTGTCAAGGCTATAAAGAACTCTCACAAGCTTAACACAGCTTTCATAGAAAAGCAGTTGACCACCGGCGTCAAATTAAGTCTTAAGCTTCCAGTTAAAACGCGCTGGGGATCTCTAGTCTCCTGCTTAGAGAGTTTAAAAGAAAACAAACAACCTATTAAAACCATGGCGATTGATGAGAGTCTTTCAGATGTTATAAATAAAGTGGAAACATTAAAAGTAAATATGTTGAGCGATGACTTTTGGGATAATGTTACTGGATTCTACAATTTATTGAAACCAATATTAGACACTATTACAATTGTAGAAAGTGACACTCCACAGATGTCTCATGTTTTAAGTTTATATAAAAAAATTGAAGTCAATGTGGAAGACATGTTGGACAAGAGCCCCCTGTTAAAATCCGAGGAAAAAAAAGTCAGAGAAATACTCAAAAATAGAAAGGCATTCGCTATATATGACGTTCATAAAATCGCGAACCTATTAGATCCTCATTTTAAAGGATGCGATCTGACTCCAGAAGAAGAAACGGCTGCTGTAGAACAAATTTATAATGCTGCTATAAAGATACCAGATATCGAAGAGGATATAGTACTGGCAGAGCTTGCAAATTACATAGCAAAACAAGAGTTTTTTTCTAAGACTTTTTTGTGGTCATCGGTGAACAAATTGAATCCCATTGCTTGGTGGGCAGGACTTTGCAAATCAACTGCTTTGTCTAAAGTAGCCGTCAAGTTTCTCTCTCTTCCTATTACATCAGCTGCGTGCGAAAGAACATTTAGTACGTACAGCGACATTCATACCAAGAAACGTAATAGACTGACAAATGACAGGGCTAGGAAAATAGTGTACATTGCGCACAATTTAAGATTGCAATCAGTACAATCATCAACAATATTAACACAAGCAGAAGGTACGAGTAATAGAGTCCCTGATAGTATAGTCGTTGATTCAGAATCAGATGAAACAAATACAGACACAGAACGTTATTCCGATACTGATAAAACAAGCGTAGCCGCAGCTACTGATACTGATACAGATGAGTGTAACACATTAAGTATTTTTTAAGTTCATAATAATGTTTCCCATTGATTTAAACATAATTTGACTTTAATAAAAACAAAACAATTAAATTTAGTGTTTTATTCCACTTAAGTTAGTGTTTCACTTTTTCTGAAAAAAAACCAAATGTAGAAAAAAAACAACGGTGCAAAGTTTTTTTTCATGTTTTTTTTCAAGATTGTGAAAAAAAACATTTTGTTTTTTTTCAATTTACATCTCTAGTAGATTATTACCTTCGTAAATAAATTATTTCTGACCAGGGGCCTAAGTCTCTTATAGTTACTTAGCAAATTAGTAAAGAGTGAAAAAAAATTTGATGAATTTACTGGACTAAAACCTGGGGCCTAAGTCTACTAATTTATAAACGTTACAATGGTCTCTCAATGGTGTGTTTTTGACAGTTTTTGTATGGCAAATCTGTCAAAAACTTACCATTGAGAGACCATTGTGACGTTTATAAATTAGTAGACTTAGGCCCCAGGTTTTAGTCCAGTAAATTCATCAAATTTTTTTTCACTCTTTACTAATTTGCTAAGTAACTATAAAAAAATAATAGAATACCTACTCTGTAATTCAGAAACATTTACAGTACATCTTCATAAGTAATTTTTATATATTATTTATATCTTTAATAATAATAATCTCTTTCTCATGTTAAGTGAATTGTATTCTTTTTGAGAAATAAATGTCTTAAACCGTAAATTAATAATCTGATCAATCACTACGTCGGCGTCACCGTCAGAGTCACAACAATTACTAGATACAAATAATAGGTCTTTACCTATGAAATTGCCGTTTTGTATGAAAAAATTTAAACGAATTTTTTTCATGAATTTTTTATTTGTATTAATCGAAGTAATCACCCATGCAATCAATGCATCTTTGCCATCGCAGTGGCAGTTTATTGATGCCCTTCTTAAAGAAATCAGCTGGACGGGAGGCAACAAATTCTTCAAAGGCATTTTGTACTGCCTCTCGGGTATTAAATTTTTTTCCCGCCAAGAAGTTATCCAAATTCTGGAAAAAGTAGTAGTCTGTAGGCGCAAGGTCTGGTGAGTAGGGCGGATGACGGAGAGCTTCCAACCCCAGTTCTTGCAACTTGGAGACCGTCTGCTGTGCAGTATGAGGTCGCGCGTTGTCGTGCAGGAGCAGCGGAGACGAGCGATTGACCAATGCTGGTTGGAGATGCGCCAGCTTCTCCATCATTGTGTTCAGTTCTTCACAGTACACATCTGCAGTAATGCTCACCCCGTTTGGTAAGAAGCTGTGATGAATCACACCGGCGCTAGACCACCAAACAGTGACCATCACTTTTCTAGGGGTAAGTTTTCGTTTAGGGCATTGTTTAGGTGCTGAACCAGGATCCAACCAACTTGCTGAGCGCTTACGGTTATCAAACAGAATCCATTTTTCATCGCAGGTAACAATGCGGTTCAAAATTCCTTCATTTGTGTGTCTGTTGAGCAGTGCAAGGCACGTCTCGACGCGTACTTCGCGCTGGCGATCATTGAGTTCGTGGGGCACCCATTTGTCAAGCTTTTTTACCTTGCCAATTTGACGCAAATGGACCAATATTGTTTTGACGCTAACGTCGA
This sequence comes from Polymixis flavicincta, assembly GCA_949987655.1. Lineage (NCBI taxonomy): Eukaryota > Metazoa > Arthropoda > Insecta > Lepidoptera > Noctuidae > Polymixis > Polymixis flavicincta. The sequence continues at coordinate 12,430,918 of OX465197.1, forward strand.
AAGCTGCTGCTAATTCAGCCGTAGATTGTGTATCATCAGCTTCCACAATCGCCTTTAATTCGTCATTTTCGACCAAAGTCTTCGGACGACCGCGAGGTTCATTTTTCAGGTCGAAATTTCCAGAACGGAAGCGAGCAAACCAATAACAGGTGGTGCGTTGGTTTGTAGTGTTAGCTCCGTAAACGTCGTTGATGTTGCGTGCCGCTTGTGCCGCGTTGCTGCCACGACGGTACTCATATTCCATAATTACTCGAATTTTTTACGTATCCATGATGACGAAAAAGATTGAAATGCGATGAAAATGTAACACTAATCAATAAAGAAATGACTACTTTTAGAAAAAAAAATCCATGTTTTTAAAATAAAATTAATTTGAAATTAGAATTCTTAGCCAAACAAAAATTATTTTGATTTGAAATGGCCAGTACTGCAGAACGGCAATTTCATAGGTAAAGACCTAATATTTGTTTACAAAAGGTTATACGAAGCGAAAACATCTTTCAACCGTGTCTAACTATACGACCACCCCCTGTATCCCTTAATCGATTTATAAAGGAAAACGAGAGGAAATGACCTATTAATAACTCGTTTCTACGGTCCATCCTCAGTTGATATCGATCAAAATATTTTTACACGTTATGTTCCGTGTGGTGCCGGACGTAAAGAATAGCACCATCCCATCTCTTCCCGTGGGTGTCGTAGGAGGCGACTAAGAGACTTACTAGAGAATGGGCAGCAGCGTTCTCTATTTTACCACCATACTGCAATCGCCAACCCGCCTGCCAAGGGTGGCGATTATGGCAAGCCCCCCCAAATTTGGGGAGGCCTATGTCCAGTGACTGCTGGCAGTCGTCTTCCGGCTGAAATGATGATGATGATTTTTACAAGGGAACTGCGAAGCCTAGCGTACTTCGTGCACTCGAAACTAGAACAAGCGCAATATCGGAGGCCTGCACGGTAGTCGCCTCACTGCAGTTAGCCTGTCACGTCTGTTGCGGGTTTTTCGAAAGTGATACTGTGGCCCCTGGCACATAGGCAACTGAAGGAACACGGGTGGGTTTTAGTCAGTAAAAGTCTGACACCTCCCTCCTGCTCCACCCAGAGTGGGAGAAAGTATTTGATGATTTAAAAAAAAAGCCCGGCACGTCTGTTAACATCAGTGTTCCTATAAAAAAGTTATACTAACTTAAAATAAATTGCCTTGAAAGTGGTTTTAAAACGAAGTGCAGTGAAATTAGGTCAAAGTTTACCGGAAAACGTTGCGCTTTAAAACTTGGAAAGGGTCGAAAGGGGAAACGATGACGTCATCGCGCTGCAATAAGGTTTGCCCTACTTAAAAAAGCTCGATTCTTTTGAAGAATAAGCATTTATCAAGGAAGCGAAATGGACTTATATCACAAATGGTTAAATTGGAGCTTGATGATTGCATATGTACGGGTTCCAATCTTCAAAAATGAGGTTTATCCACCGAAGATGACCTCATCAATGACCTAAACGGAACGTAACGTGCAATACCTTTGGGTTTCAATCATCGTAGTGATAGGATTAGTCAGTTGGCCTATGCGTTACTGTGAATGGGAGTACCATGCAGGCTAGATTGGATATTATTATTTTGTTTTGGGTCATCATGAAATAACTTCTCCCACTCTGGGTGGAGCAGGAGGGCGTGTCAGACTTTTACTGACTAAAACCGACCCGTGTTCCCTCAGTTGCCTGTGTACCAGGGGTGGCGGTATCTCTTTCGAACAACCCGCACCCCTGGCAGGCATCGGCCCTTGCGGGCCCCATCAGTTTGTCCTGACTCCTTTTATGTGTTCAGTAGCCCTAGTGTGAGTTTATTTTAACCATCTCGATCGAATGCATCGGCGCGGCGAGGCGCTCGGATTGGCTCTGGATTGGTGAAGGACCAATCGGAGCGCCGAACGCGGTCGATGCGTTGTGACGTATTGGACAAAATTGACAAAAACGATTTAAAATCATTATTATGTTCTTTATCAGTGAAACCAGTGGCGACGGCGTTGAAGAGGCTTCGGCTTGCTCGGGATGACTTCGAGCTGGTCAAGGTGATTGGCAGAGGGGCTTTCGGTGAAGTCTGCGTCGTGAGGGCGTCTTTCATGCAGGTACTGTGAATTTGTAACGTTGGGTTGCTTGCATAACGACTCAGTGGCCCTAGTGCGAGTTTCATTAAACCATCTCGATCAAACGCATCGAGCGCGTTCGGCGCTCCGATTGGTCCGTCACCAATCCAGGGCCAATCGGAGCGCAAAACGCGCTCGAAGCGTTTGATCGAGATGGTTAAATAAACCTCACACTAAGGCCTCTGGTTCCCGGTACAAACGAGGCAGTGCCGATCGGTGCGGGTAGAATAGCCCTATATTAACTTAGTCGATACTCACAGGAACGTAATTCAATCGTGGCGGATGTTTTTCGCGCACTGGATGTTCAATTCTCGGTGTAAAACCAAGCATTGAGAATCCAGCGGAGGCCTTAGTGTGAGTTTCATTTAACCATCTCGATCAAACGCATCGAGCGTGTTTAGCGCTCCAATTGGCTCTGGAACGGAACGGTCCAATCGGAGCGCCGAACGCGCTCGATGCGTTTGATCGAGTTGGTTTAACGAAACTCAAACTAGGGCCACAGAACGCGTCAAAAACACAGTGTTCGATTTTCAACTCTTGGCGCTAAGGAGTGCTTCGAAGATCCTATGCGCGAAAAATTTCACCGCGATTTGATTACGTCCGTCTAAATGTCACAATGAATGTTGTTGAACTGTCGTCACAATGAAATCTGTTCCTACTGTTAGTGTTTTATACAATTACCCCGCAGGTTAAACATTGTAACTGTTACTTTCCGTAGATCCTGTAGCGATTGTATTGGAAAAGCCGCTGTTTTAAGCTAGCGTATAAAATATACGACGGAAGTTTGGCCCCTCACAATAGGGTATTTTCCGATTTCATAAAAACTATTTTAATTTGAAGATTGGGACGATTTATTTAACAGAAAAATAAAAATAAATTTATTAATACACATTTTGTCACTTAAAAACGATTAAAATCTGATTATTTTTCGTTGTTTTGAATTTACCGCCAAAACGCTCCGTACGATGACTTTTTATCACGTGACACGTGACGTGAACTTTGTTATATAAAATACTTAGTTTGGCGCCGTTTTAGAAGTATTTTTGTACAGAGGCACCGCACACCAGTAATATCACTTTATATCCATTAAAAATCTTGTTAATTATAAACTCGACATTCACTTATTTACTTACTAACTACTTTCGTTTACACAAAGTTGACGTCACGTGATAAAAAGTCACCGTGAGAAGCGTTTTGGCGGTAAATTCAAAACAACTAAAAACAAATTTGGTTTAAATCGTTTTTAATTGAGAAAATGGATAGAAATCAATTTATTTTTATTTTTCTGTTAAATATCTCGTTCCAATCTTCAAATTAAAATAGTTTTTGAAAAATTGGAAAATACCCTATTCGGTTACGCGAAGTAATTTCCGTTTCATGTGTTGTTGGTAATTTGAAAAACATTGCAAGCGTGAGGACTATTTCTCCGTAGACAAAATAGACGATTCTTGAGATTAATTTGAAGACGGTTTTAGTTCTTAGCCGGACCATTTAAAAGGCATTGAAAAAAAAAAATGGCGCCACAATGTTGACTTTTGAACAAAAATATATGATATCATTTTGACAAAATATAGGATCATTGAACAACCGACTAAATTTGCTTCTATAACTGGTTCTAGGCGAACTAATTTCAGGTTTGTACTGGCCTAAAAATAACGGTTTTAAATAAAAAAACACATTTTGAAGATATTATTATGTTGTCTAGCAAATAATTATGCTAATGAGAATAAAATAATAAGATTTTTCAAAGAGTCGTCAATTTATTGAAGCATTTTTTGAAAGGTAGATGACCCCTGTCCCCGATTCAGAAGTTTACACCACGATATTTTTTTGTTCGTACGACTTAGGAAGGTAGGATCGCTTAATATCTCCTTTATTTCATTAAAACATACATACCTGCTGTTTTTTTAGTCATGTTCCAAATTTTTCAGCGTGATTGTACCCATGAAATTGAGCAACTTTCTCCGCGGAACATGGGTCGAAATATGAAAAAAAAATGGACCTCCCATGCAAAATCGATCAGCTGACTATTGATTTTGCTTGGGAGGTCCGATTTACTTTTTGGTACATGACTAAACAAACAGCAAGTATAAATTACTAGCTAAACCCACAGTTTCGCCCCCGTGGAAGTCGAAAATTATCCCCCGGGAGCGTACTACCGGGATAAAAAAGTATCCCATGTGTTAATCTACGTTATAATCTATCTGTAAATTAAATTTAAATTTCATCCAAATCCGTTCGGCCGTTTTGGTGCGAAAGCGTAAGAAACATCCATAATACATACAAACTTTCACGTTTAAAATATTAGTAAGGATATTCTTAAATATTCGAACATGAATAAATATACAAAAACATTTAAAACTATAAAAAAAATAGTAGCCCACCGGTATCGGGAACAGGGTCCAAGCAACCGGTGGTCAGGGCTACCTCCTTACGATACGCGTTGTGTCCAGTAGTACTGCTTTCTGGACCAAGCCCTTGATCCAGCTGCCTAACGAGAGCGTCCTGAGGTGTTGGTCGAGGCTCTTGGCTATAATGCCATTGGCTGTCACGACTATCGGCACAATGACTGCTGTATATACATCCCACATGTCGACAACCTCGCGTGCTAGGTCTATATACTTGATCTGCTTATCTTTTTCAGGGATAGGATAGCTTATTATTACTTCGGTTCACTTTAAGTATTAACTATCCAATTCTTACTACATGTTATTTTTGATATACGTAAAATGTTACGGCACATAATAATAACATTAAAGTTATTTATACAGAACCGTTTATCTCGATTTGCCTTGCGTTGATAGAAAAATGCAATAGGTAAATGGAATGACAATTTGTCGTAACTGAATTGATGTTTCTCGATATTATGAGGATATAATGTAGGTACAGGTATCTCATGAAAAATATGCGCTTCGGTAATCGTCGTGGAACTTCGGAAATAGGAACGCGCGATGATTAGATCTAATATAGAGTTACAATAATAAATTATGTTCTGTAGCAGCTATACTCAACACTACTCAACACATGATGCCCGCCGGGCCTTGTTATTGGCGCGCTTTGTTACTGGCCCGTCTGATGTTAAAAATGTATTGTAAACCATTTTAAATTTCGCGCCCATCAGAGAATGGGTGTTTCAGAACGGGAACGTGAGCCGATAATGTTATAAGGATAGCATGTAGCGACAAGCCAGTTCTTGATAAAGTTTTGAAAAAGTGTTCACAGTATCAAAAATCGCATTAAAACATGTACACATCTTAGTTAAAACTTATTTTTTAATTAATTGAGTAACTACGTCGCGTCGTTATCTTGGAATTACGTTTTAATGAAGACCTAAACAATTTTTGCTTGCGACCCTCGACACCATGACTAAAACGTGCTTGTGGCCCAGAAAAAAAAAGGTTGAGTATGGCTGTTCTATAGCATCTAGTTCTACTGGGAAGATTGTTGCACCACTTCTTCCCAGGTTAAGCACTAGAAAGTTGTGAAGGGCCTATGTTTTGTTTAGGGCACTGCCTTATGTACTTAATTTTGATGCTCAAAAAGTGCCTAGCCTAGTTTGAATAAATGAATTTCGATTTTGACCTTCTCTTTTGTGATGGTGAGTGTAGGCAATAACATAAAATCTTTCTGTAAATGTTCTACATGGTTTTCTCTAAAATAGGGCACAGATGGCGGTGGCAATATGGCGGCTGCAACTGCTGGGACCACAGGCACAGGAGAACGAGTCTACGCCATGAAAATACTCAATAAATGGGAGATGCTCAAGGTAAGACCCAAATTGTTCTACAAAATTAGCTAGAACTTAACTTACATCTAAATTAAAACAGGAACAGCAGGTAATTTTGACAGTGGACCTACTTGTCGGTTATTGGGGACCATTGTTACCAATAAATTCTTATTTGAATGACATATTGGGTCTGCTTGCATCGGTGCCGGTCATGGCGTTTTTTTTTTTTTTGAGTAGGAAATTTTCAAATAACTTCTCCCGCTCTGGGTGGAGCAGGAGGGCGTGTCAAACTTTTACTGACTAAAACCCACCCGTGTTCTTTCAGTAGCCTATGTGCCAGGGGCGGCGGTATCTCTTTCGAACAACCCGCACCCCTGTCAGGCATCGGTAATGTAAAAAAGTTATGGTACTTTTCTTTGTAGAAAAATGAGGTAAAACTAATGCCACTTTAATTTCAAATAAGGCTATGATATACATACATACATACGGAAGACGTAGAGCGGTAAGGCCTCCCACAAGGTAGACCAATGACCTTGTGAAGGCCGCGGGAATCCGCTGGATGTGGGAAGCACAAGACCGGTCGAAGTGGAGGAGCCTGAGGGAGTCCTATGTTCAGCAATGGACGTGTTTCGGCTGAAATGATGATGATGATGAAGTTGATGATATAACCTGAAGAACATTGTCTGTCTAATTGTCTATAGTAGCTTCCAAACGGAGGTCATCATCATCTCAGCTGCCAGTCTAACCTGATGTAGCTGAATACCAGTATTTTATATGGAGCAACTGCCTTTGTGACCTGCATAACCCAGTTACTGGGTAATACGATACCCATTGGTAAGACTGGTTGTTAGACTTTCGGGCTTCTGACGACCCATAACGACTGTCAAAGATCCAAGAATACCAGCCGGGACGAACGGCTTATCGGTTCAAAACAGATGGATCAATAAAAGGGTTTTTGAAGTGAAATCTTCTTTAGTCGCTTTGAGCGATGACTTATGGGTTCCCCTCACCGACATGCCAGTATGACGTGTTGTTTCTACCAAAGTTTTAAGTTTTCACTTCTGTCGGCAGTCCCATGACTGTATTTTTTTTTTCTTAATATTCTTCTATGCCTGTTTGAAGAAAATCTGTTGAGCCGTTTAAGGGTATTTTTCCCCGGGTTTAACATGGCGTATCGCACATTTTTAATTATAACTAATTGGTAAAACTAATTTACAGAGAGCAGAAACAGCATGTTTTCAAGAAGAGCGTGATGTACTGGTGTTCGGCGACAGACGATGGATCACCAACCTGCACTATGCCTTCCAGGACGAACACAACTTGGTGAGTTGAGCAATTTTTAACCGCTCCAAAAAGAAGGAGGTTATCAATTCGACATGTTTATATATATTTTTTTATGTATATGTTCGGGCATAACTCCGTCATATATAGACGGAATTGCAAAATGATTTTTTTGTTTGAAACGGGTTTATTCCGAAATGGTCCCATTAAAATTTCAAATTACAGCAAATCAACCGCGAATGTTGTTATAGCATAAATATGCATTGTTTTGACCCCAATGATGATGAAATATCGAATTGGTGTGGGGTAACTAAAAAGTGAAAAATAAAAACTTTTTCATTTTTGCACTTTGTAGTGTTTTCTTGGAAGACGGTTGTTTTTTTTTTTTTGTATTGTAACTTATTAAAAAAACAAACAATAAAATCAAAGAATCTGCCTAGCATTTTCCGAAATTTGTTGGGTAGGCTTCCATTCTTAACTGGATGCAGTTGAATACCAGTATTTTACATGGAGCAAATGCCTATCTGACTTCCATGACCATAACTGGCTAAAGTCTATACGTTGACTTGAAAAAGCGTGGTAGTTGAGAGTAAGTCATGCTCACTTCTACAAAGCCGAACTATTCCCAAGTTGATATGCTAAGTTACTGAGGAATATTAGAAAACAAGTTAGGAGGCCTTCCTATTAAGAGGAACAGACAAGACACCAAGTTTTAAGATTTGACAGCTTTTTTGACACAACGATGTAATATCAATATAAGATGTTTTTTAAACCTTATTCTGGTCTATTATTACATTTTTCCTTTCGCAACCTGTAGGTACACGTTTCAACTGCGTTCACAGTTCACGCATGCGCACTCGACTTTAGATCACGTTGTTGGGCCACGCTTTTACAAGCAACTTTGTTACGTAACCCAAGGGGAGAGAGCTTATTTAAAAAAGCGACGCGTCAGTAGTAGTATGGCTCTGTCGTTAGAAGTGATGTGTTTGAGAGTGTGTCCAAAATTCTCCAGAAAATACAAATTGGATTGGAAGCTTCCGCCTCAGTGTTCAATGTTCGTTATGGTACAGGTCATATGGCTGAAGAAATATTTGTACGGTCACCAAAAGTGATAAAAACCAGGGTCGTCGGATATTGTTGAGGTTCATTAAGAAAAAATGAATGTTTTCGAATGAAATTTAATTTGATAAATGAACTGTTTGTTTTATATATATATCAAATATTTTTTTTTTTCGATAACAGCCATCCGTTTCTTAGTAAATTTCAACTATATCCATCGACCCTACTCATCTGTTTTGGTGACCGTACGTAATTCTGCCACGCCCTTTAGTACGATCATGATGATTGTGAATTATATTTACCAGTCAAATACTTGATACTTCCTTAAATTCCTCTAATTCGTGTAGAACATAACATCACGCCTATAATCCCCGAAGGGATAGTGGGTTACGCAGAGGTGTACCTAAAGTACAGACGCCAGCACATCAAGCTACCCCAAACTGTCAAATTTTCCCAATTGAACATGAACCTTATGTTTATGTAATAAAGATGAAAATCTATCAAAGAAATTTGGAGTAGCTTGATGCGCTGGCGTCTGTACATTTCGCCTGTTATGTTGAAGTCGCAAGTAATAGGGGGGACCCTATTGCCATCAACCGTGCACCAATCCAGACTCCGGGTTGCTACTAACAACTTAATGTATTAAAATTAATAAACAATAAGCACTAGGCTTTATCTAAAGAAAATCAGCATAAAATTAACAGACTTCAATGTTTATTGAATAGCTCTACCATAGACATATCCTCTAATCTTCTCTTGTCTATTCCAGTACCTGGTAATGGACTACTACTGCGGCGGTGATCTGCTGACCTTACTATCGAAGTTCGAAGACCGGCTTCCCGAAGACATGGCCAAGTTCTACATCGCAGAGATGGTGCTCGCTATACAGAGCGTGCACGAGCTGAGATATGTTCACAGGTAAGCTTCAACGGGACATCTTCAGAAGTAAAACATGTAATATAGGGTGAGACCAAAGGAACCATGGACTGTGTGAATGATCATATGGTTAGAAAGGGTGTGACTACGGAGATGACGACTAATGGAGACGTGTGGAAGAAGAAGACATGTTGCGCCCACATAACGACAGAAGAATTATGATGTATGTGTTAAATAATAAGTTACCATGTCGTCTCCGCCGGGCTCCGGCAGAAGGGGAAAACCAAAAAACTGCTGGCTGACGTCATAGCGCATGACATGCGTGCCGATACTGTCCTGCTAATTGTATCTGCAGTAATCAACACTTTGAGTTTTCACCGTTTTGCAGAAATTTCATCCTTAGAGGCAAACCTAAATGGGAAAAATAAAAACCTGCATGCAAAATTAAGGTTCAGACATGTTTGCTATAACAGACGAAGATGCTGCCTTCAACTATTTTTGTATAGCTAGAAATGAACTTATGATTTCGTCATTGATACTGACAACATCTATCGTAGAAATAAATTGATGAGCGTGTGAAGTAGCATCCCTTTATCCTGTTTTGAAGAAGCAGTCATCATCATCATTTCGGCCGAAAGACGTCCACTGCGGGACATATACGTCCCTCAAGCACCGCCCCTTGACTGGTTTTGTGCTTTGGGGGGGGGGGGGGGGGGGTTACCTGTCAATCTCCGCGCTTCACAGGCGTGTTGGATGAAGCAGTATTAATGGCTAACAATAAAAACTCGATGATAACAAAGGGTCTAGATTGTGACCCACTGGTTGGCAAAGGCTTTCTGTCATTTCTTTCTCTCTCTCTCTCTCTCTCTCTCTCTCTCTCCCTCCCTCCCTCCCTCCCTCCCTCCCTCCCTCCCTCCCTCCCTCCCTCCCTCCCTCCCTCCCCCCCCCCTCTCATATGCTGTTCAACATCGGCCTAGCCTTTTCTCTTATGCTATTCTGACTGATATATATTTTCTCTCACAGGGACATAAAACCAGACAACGTGCTCCTAGACGCGAGCGGTCACATCAGACTGGCAGACTTCGGCTCGTGTCTACGACTCGGGGACGACGGGAAAGTGCAGAGCAACGTCGCTGTCGGCACACCGGATTATATATCGCCCGAGATATTACGGGTAATTTACTTATACAACTTGTATAACGGGAGGGACCATGCTATAAGCTAAAAACACATTAGTCGCTTTACATAGATATAAGAGTGCCAACTAACGTAATTCGGCGCAGCCTATCGAGTGGCATCAATATTATAGCGTAATATGACAATCAGCTAATTATCGACTATGTGGCTATGGCTGTAGGCACCATGCCATAAGCTAGGTGATCAGGTTGCTACCAAGACCCCTCCGTGTCTCGGAAAGCACGTTAAGCCGTTGGTCCCGGCTGTCTTTCGTGGATCGACAGTATAACGAAGAGACTTTTGCCTAAGTATGAACAGCCGCAAAGGTCGATACATCAGGTTAGGCTACGCATGGACTGTGGATAGGCAATTTTCTTTACATAACAAGACCCCTCCGTGCCTCGGAAAGCACGTTAAGCCGTTAGTCCCGGCTGTCTTTCCTGGATCTTTGAAAGTCGTTGCGGTTCGTCAGTAACCTGAGAGTAACAACCAAGGGATATCGTGTTATTCAACAACTGGGTTGTGGAGGTAAGATAGGCAGTCGCTCCATGGAAAATACTGGTAATAACCTGCATCCCGTTAGACGGGAAGCCGACCCCAACATAGTTGGGAAAAGGGTCGGCAGCTGAACAAGTGTAACGGCGCAGGATAGCCTTTTACTAGAAGTGGTCAAGAGCTTGAGTATCATCATATTCTGCTAGAATATAGCAGTTTTTCGCGTGGACTTAATGAGGGTTTTCTGGAATGACGGTCACTAGGTGACAGCACGGAGACGTCAGGTCCGGGCACCTGTCAAAAATGTCAAAGCGCCTACGGACTGAATTGTGAACGAAATAATGAAACGAATGACATCAAATATTTTAAGTTCATTGCCGCACTGGAAGACCTCTTGTCAGAGTGGCGCCAACTGGTGGCTTAAATATTCGTGAAAACCCTGATTGACAGCGGTGCCCCTGACTTCATGTCTGTCATCAGAAGACACTTATCTGACCTTTTCAGTGGTTCCAGTAACTTCGAAACAAACATAGAAGGCGCCTCTTGCTGTGAAAACCGTGTTCCTGTGTTGCAGTTTGGAGTGTACGGGGGTCGAAGATTTTCACCTTCGCATTTGAAAGTTCCTAATGTGCCTTTACCCTGAAGCACGCGTAGAATGACCACCATAGAAACGGGTTTTGTTGACGGAAGGATAGACAACATGACAGATTGTTGAAAGATTCCTACCGTCTTAAGCATGCTGTTGTCAGGGTGCGGGTGGTTCGAAAGAGATACCGCCGCCCCTGGCACACAGGCTACTGAGGGAACACGGGTGTGTTTTAGTCAGTGAAAGTCTGGTACGCCCTCCTGCTCCACCCAGAGCGGGAGAAGTTATTTGATGAATTCCCATCATTAAAAAAAAAAGCTTGCCGTTGTTAAAGGCTTCTTCAAACAGGCGCGACGCGACACTTTTAGAACAATTTCCATGAAGTTTTCATAGATTTTTTTGAAGAAGCCTTTGAACTTAAGGGGACACTTTGCGCGGGCTCGAACTCACTGGTGGGCCTGGCTAAAAATCACGCTGTCTCACCAGGCTTCGTATCCGACAGAGATAGTATCAGTGATGAGCAGTTAGACGTTAGTCTACACGCACAACGTTATTGAGTGAGATGCAGGAACATTTTTGGCAAAAAAATCGCGAAAAAATTAAGAAAAGTCCTTCAGAAGATCGGGTTTTATGAAAAAACCACTGCATAAATCAATGACCAATAAAGTTTATTGAACTTAATGTTAATTGAACTTTGTCGGTACCGTCTTAGTTTTCGAGATTTTACACTCCTTCTAATACTTAAACACGCTCAAAGTTAGGTTAAATTAGCAAGAAAAACGAATCTTTGTTGGCTCATAACTTTTTAATAGCTTTTTATTTTAGTATTCTGTTTCCGTACAGACAATAATAAAAACGAGACAAAACCATACCATGTTTAATTTTTGGTGTACATAGTCAAACAGTGGAGTAAAATCCTCCCGAAGTTTGTATGGAAAAAATGTGGACAAGTGTCACCTTAAGAGAAGAATGGTGGATTTCTTTTTTACATTTCGTTATTTTTTATTTGCAGGCCATGGAAGACGGTCAAGGCAGATACGGTCCAGAGTGTGATTGGTGGTCTTTAGGTAATTTCCAATGGATTGTTTTTTTAATTATTATCAATACTTCTCAGTAAAAAAATGCACTAACCCACTGTTGCAGTATTTTTGAAATATCGAATTCGAAATAATTTGAAAAAACATACTGTAGATGTAGAATAATTTGTCAGTAACATCACACCTGCATTCGACGAGGGGTTCGGCAGATGTGTACCTATCGAAAACCTAAGTGTGTGTCTGTGTATGGTCACCAAAGACATAACTAATCAGGTTCGTCGGATATAGTTCAAATTTCGAAAAGACCCAATGAATGTTTCGAATAAAATTTACTTAATTAATATAAAACAAATAGTTAATTTACCAAAATAAATATTATTTTTATTCGATTTATATTTTATTTTCTTTAATTAATCCGCAGGTGTATGCATGTACGAGATGCTGTTCGGCGAGACGCCGTTCTACGCGGAGTCTCTTGTAGAAACATACGGCAAGATCATGAACCATGCGCGCTCCTTCCACTGCCCACCCCCTGATGAACATGCCGCGCAGGTACAATTCAGTGATACGATGTAATTTCTTGTCAATCTTCGTTGGGATTTCTGCGTCGGGTCATCGTGTCAGCATCGTTGGTTGAAAATCAGAATTATTACGATCTGTCACCCTGCTTTGTCCCCTTAGAGGGACATATCGTAAAAATGAATCAGAAGAATTAATTCATTCAATGCTTAAAAGACTAGTGGTTTGGGTTTATAATCATCTGTCTCCGATCCGTTCCCCTCAAGGGGACAGAGCGGAATGATCCGAAAATCAGACAAAACGCTCCTTACTTTAACGTGTCATAATAGTTTAAATAGACATTCACACGGACGGGTTTAATAAAATCACGGTGAGACGTTTTCTCGCATTGGATTTACGACTCTCTGTGTTGAACCTAGCATTGAGAATACAACTCTGCGCGTTGAAAATCGATTTACTGTTCTATTTTCGGCTCTTGGCGCTAAGGAGTGCGCGAAAACATCCCGTCGTGATTTTATTACGTCCCTGCTAACGTATGTAAAAATAATAAGATTCGATTATAATTCCGTTTAGTGAAAAGGATTGAGGATTGTATTAATAAATCAATGATATCTGTTTATTTGACAGGTTTCAGAAGAGGCGAAGGATCTTATCCGCAGACTGATTTGCTCTTCAGAAAATAGATTAGGAAAAAATGGACTGCAAGATTTCAAGGTAAGGTTTTGATACTACAATATTTGTGACTACATAGACTATGCAACTGTGGCGGCATCTACATCGCCAGATACGAACTACGCATCACACTGACGTCACGTAAAATCCTGCATCGCGCAAACGAGAGTTTATCGCGAGTCTAGCATATACAACGTCCCGACATCAACCGTCGGGCAGTAGCCCACCAGACACGACACACGTCTGTAGAGATGCGCAAAAGAAATGAATGAAGTATATTTTTTCGCTTAACGAAGTAGTCCACCCATTTACTTCAGTACTTCATTTAGTTCAGCAAATCAGAACGAGTCCTTAACAAAAGATAACAACAGTGATTGAAAAGTTACGACAAATAGTGCACTTTACTAGTTCAGTTTTATGCGTATGTCTGACTGTCAACCTAGAAAATTAGAAATATGAATTTAAGCAAAACTATTTTTATTGAGTAAGTAGTACGTTTTTTTTTTCTGATGGAAAAGAAAGACTGAACTAAGTGAAGTAGAGACACATTTGAATGACTGCTGATTGAATGATAAGTTTATTTTGTGATATGAAGTAGTTCATTTCCTTCAATCGTTCTCGAACTACCCATGTCTACACGTCTGGTCGGTGGATCGTACATTTACTATGAAGGTTGAGTGAACTTTTCACCCTGTCATCGCCCCTATCTAAAAGATGTAACAGAATTAACTAAAAGATCTGAAAGTAGTTTGTACATAATTGACTACTGAATTGATTTCATTAACTTTTAATGTATATTAAAAAAAAAAAACAATATCTACCGCCGATAGAGCCAAAGAAAATTAAATCTTATCTCAACGCAATAAGACTCAATTTTAAATGCATGAAGTAATGATAGGGTCAACACCTCTTTCAATATTATTATTTATTAGTATAATATCAATTCAATATATTCAAATATATTCAATTCAATATATTATTAATTTAATAACAGTAAGATTTAAAAAAAAAGTTTTGGTTACTGTATTTATATCTTTAACTCAATACTCTATATTATGTTACACGTTGTATAATTATTATGACTTACTAAATATTGCATTTAATTACACTTGGCTCACAGATTGTAGAAATATGTTCTAAAATTTTGTTGCCTATGTTAATATACATACACAGAACGAAATCGCTCCTATAATTTGAAAGATTCCTACAAATTATGTTTGATTTTGTTACAGAATCACCCATGGTTCGCGAACCTAGACTGGGAGAATCTCCGCGAGATGCAAGCACCGTTCGTACCAGATGTGTCGAGCCCCACCGATACCTCCAACTTTGATGTCGATGATACTGATATCAGGTATGTTTTATCTTCCGTTGTCGGTTCTTTGAATTATTTCCAGAAGATAGAAATCCATGATAAACAAATACTGAATGTATTAAATCTGTAACAAAAGTTGGTTGCCTGCTTAGCGCCGCGACTTCGAAATCAAGCAGTGTTTTTTCGACGCGCTGGGATGCACTCTGTTAGATAGATAGATAGATTCATTTATTTGCCTGAAACATGGTGCTTGATAGATTTTATAACACATAGATACACAATAGTTCATCATATTCCGCCTACTAAATTCGGAATGCCATTTTTTTTTTCTATTATTCTAATTCCAATTTAATCTAAATTTTAAAAAGTACTAAATCAAAAATTATTATTGTCTACATATCAAATTAAAAATGTCAAAGGAAATCAATTAAATTACAAATGTTGGATTCTCAAAGCTTGACTCAACAGCGAGAGTTGGAAATTCAGTGTGCGATAAAAAAAAATCGCGATACTCGTGCGAACGGGGACTTACTGTTTTGTACCAATTTCTTAGTATCTCACGGGAGGAGACAAAACGCATATTGAACATTGAATACAATAACTAAGGTGCATATTCCCGTAGCTTAAAAAAAAGTTTATTAATACTCAAAATTCGAAACTCAAAGCATTTATTTGAACTAGACCATTTTGAATTGTCAAAGAGTTTATGAGGAATATGAAGCTAGTTACTACAATAGCTATGTTAGACCAAGCATTTTTCCAAACATTTTACACAATTTACGCTACGTTTTTCTCTTTACAGACTATCAGAAGCCGTCCCTCCGCCCTCAGCATCGTCAGCGTTCTCCGGCCTGCACCTGCCATTCATCGGCTTCACGTTCACGGCCGGCTCTCGTCTGTCAGACCTGGGCGCGCCCGCTAGTCCACTTAGTCCAGCCAAGAATGCTCCTAGTCAGGTTTGTACACCACTTTTAAACCCTTTTAAGATTATGTCATACATAACATCACCTAGTTGTCTCGAAGCGTTAGACAGGGGTGTTCTTATAATACAACCACATTTCGCCAGTTATATTAAAATACATGTAAACAACGTGTTACTTAATTAACGCTAGACCTCATAGGGGCCATTCAAGTATTACGTAAGCAGATTTTTTTTGCAATTATTAACCCCCTCCCCCTCGTCAGCAAAAGTAACCAAAGCTCTAACCTCCGCCCCCCCCCCCCCCGTCCCATGCTCACGTAAACTATAGTACATGCATTTTTCAATGTGTTCTGGTTTATTTATTGATTTATGAGCAGCAGTTGATGAGTCTAGAAATAAGGAATAGGCTTGGAAAAGAGGACTTTAACGCATATAATATTTATTCAAGCAGATATTTAAAATTTTGGTAAATTAATTCAAATTAACAATCTTCTATCCATGAGTGTCTTCGATGACATTGATGTTTGCTGCTCAATGTTGTGTGTCTGTTCAATTTCCTGTGATTTTGTAATATCGACATCGTTTTCCTCGAGCCATTCAAAGACAAGTGGGGTTGCCATAATTAAATGGTCAAACCAAACTCGACAATTTTTTAAGAAAATCCAAAGTAAAAAAAAGATGCTGACGTAATCACCATCCAGACTTCCCCATCCCCTGTCATCAAAAATATGCAAAGCAAAGACCCCCCGCCCCCTGTAGTGCTTACGTAATATTTGAATGGCCATGGAATATTGGATTAAAAGCATAATACAATGGCCAAATTTTTTAAGCAATCTGTTTTTATTAAGAAAATCTTGTTGACCCCAAGATTACTTTCTGCATTAAAAATTGAGTCTTAGTTCGTTGAAATAAGATTGTATTTTCGTTGACACAAATGGCGGTAGGCATGGCAAATACATAATTTTTGAAAAAAAAATATCTAAATAAAACTATACTAAATTCTATCGGTAGTGAATGATGAACAAACTAATTTCAGGACTTGCGTCTATTCTGTTACACCTTGTATATATGTAATTTATTGAAATCAAAATCAAAAGTCATTTATTCAGACTAGGCTGGTGTCAGCATTTTTTGAACGTCAAAAATTACATAAAACAGTCCCCGGCACGCCCACCCTTCGACACTTCCTAGTGCTTTAGCTGGGAAGAAGAAGTGGCGCAACAAACTACCCAGCAGCACAGCTGTCTGTTATTGCATGTATTCGTACATCATTATCATCATCATCTCAGCCGAAAGACGTCCACTGCTGGACATAAGCCTCCCCCAAAAGAGGGGTTTTGCCATAATCGCCACGCTTGGCAGACGGGTTGGCGATCGCAGTATGGTGGTAAAATGCATAGAGAATGCAGCTGCCCATTCTCTAGTAAGTCCCTTAGTCTCCTTCTACGACACCCACTGGAAGAAATGGAATGGTGCTATTCTTTTACGCCCGGCGACACATACGGGACTATTCGTACATGGTTTCCAATAAATAAATAATTTCATGTATATGTTTGTCGCCAGGCACCATCAAACGCAGGCGACCGCGCGGCAGTAAAGGCGTTAGAGCGAGAGAACGCGCTCCTCGCACAGACTATCGCTGAGCTTAGAGCGGGCGGGGCGGCATTAGACGCGGGCAGTGGTAAGATTTCACTACATTAATTACCTAGATGTTTATCGAGTCAGATAGACTTGTTCACCATGTCCGGGTAAGTTCAGCAGGAAGAATTCGTAACTCAAATCAATACCAATCGGTCGCAATGCCTTTAATTTTGACAGTTTAGCCACGTTCATTGCGTTACCACATGGCACACAGGTAGTTCATGACCTGTACTTTTATACAAAATATCTCATGAAAATTATTAGCAAGTTTGAGAATGTAAAAATCGGTGATTGTAAATCGGTGAACCGATGTCGGAAACTTGCTACCGGAACAAAAAGCCTATGTTACTCCGTATAACACATCAGCTATCTTCCAGTGAAAGTCCCGTCATAATCGGTCCAGCCGTTTCGGAGATTAACCGAAACAAACAGACACAAAAAAAAAAGAAGTACCGTATATACATTTACTAAAAGTTATTTTGTTATTACAAACACACACTTCAATTTTATTTATCTGTCTAGATTGTGTATAGTGAAGTTGTATGAGCACTAAAAAGAAACATTCGAAACAACGGGCACAATAATTATAATCTCAAGTGGATTGCAACTATGACACACTGTAGATACCTTTACTTGATTTATACACCAAGGCAAACACTACGACAAAGACTATTTCTTAGAAGATACGATTGATTTTATTAATCTATTAAAAATGTATTTTGCAGAAGACCTAATACAACTGAAAGAGGAATTGGCGACGTTATCGAAAAGGAACGCAGATTTAGAAGCGCAGGTTAGGTGTTATGAACAACTCAACACTGGCATTACTACACAGGTAAATGTTATACTTAATACTAATTTATTTTCCAACACATTAATTAGACAATTTTTTTCAGAAATCTAGAATTTTTTGGTTTATTTTCTGATGTTCATCTTCATCACACTCATGTTGTAAACACGTGTGAAATACACTTTTTGGAAAATTACAGCTTGCTCTTAGCAAGTACAGTACAGTAAGAGGCTTTGTTAACATGGTTTAAACATCAGAGGGCAAACAATATCCCAATAAGTGGTCCGATCCTGCAACAAATACTTATAACAACTATCGGATATAACGTCCGAAGTTAAATAATTATCCCTTCAATGTTTTTATATCATGGTTTTGACTGTAGTGAGTTTCGATTACGTAACTTTCTTTTTTTACCACCAGATGAAAAACTTAAATATTTTCGTTCTATGCTTTGAATTCGTGGTATCTTTTATGCAACTTTTTTTTTTAAATTAATTGCAACGAGCCATTTATAAATTAACAGCAAGAGATTCGAAACATTGTATCGATTGTACAGAGGCCAGCACATCAAGCTACCCCAATCTGTCAAATTTATTTGATAGTTTTTCAACTTTATTCCAAAGGAATAAGGTTTATCGCAATTGCGAAAATTTGACAGTTTGGGATAGCTTGACCTGCTGGCGACTGTACCTTCCGTTCTATCTTAAGAAATGCCTAGTCTACTGCAACACTTTCGTACATATCGCACCGTACATTTTTGTATAAAAATACTCGTACTGCGGCCCGTTGTCGTTGTAATGTGCGCTTCGCTTTAACTAACAAACATTAAGAGGGGACGGGGCCGGTGAAGAATTTGAAAAATAGGTATTTGAAGAAACTATTGCCATCGCGCTGTCAGTAAGTTTGCCCCCGTAGAGTGTGATAGGGACAGTTGCAGCTCAGACCGATAAATCACATTTTTTTTTACGAGATCGACGTTTTATGTTACTTTTTTTTCTCCTCGAAAACTGAGCCAGTTCAATTATTTTTACATTAACATTTTAAGAAGAAAGTTTCTTTTGTAATTTTTAGAGGGTCATAATTTCTTTACTAATTAGTTGCTGACAAAAAGAATATGACAGGGACGTGTTTACAGCAGACCTTGATTTTATGAAAAAGAATATATTGCTATAGAGGCATTATTCAGGAAGAAAAAAGGGGAATACATTTGTATGGAGAATCGCACGCCCTGTTCCCTCTTAATACCTACACTACTCCCCAGGACATACCAGCAACTCCTCAAGAGATGACGACGCGCATCCGCGAGATGGAGGTCATCATACAAGCAATGAGCATGGAGAAGGAGGAACTGATGAAGGACAGAACTGACTCCGTTGAGAAACTTAGGCTGCAGGTTTGAGAAGGATTTTATTATTTATCTCTGGTTTATCTGGTTTTCAAAAATATTGGAAGAGTCAACTCATGTTAACTGGTGTTGGTTGAACGTATCCTACTAAGATTAAGTAAATGTCAAAGTTTGGGTATTTGAATGTTTGTTACTCAGTGACCCAAAAAACGGCTGAACGGATTTGGCACACAGGTATAATCTGGATTAATATATAGGATATTTTTTATGAGAGCAGTGGTGGCCAAGTGGTAACGGCCGCGACTTACGAGTTGTAGGTCTTGAGTTCGAACCCCGCCAGGCGCTTTACTTTGTGTAAATTATTTTCATCACCACTGCTCTCAAAACGGTGAAGGAAAACATCGTGAGGAAACCGGCATGTCCTAGAACCAAAAAATTCGAAGACATATGACATCTACCAAACCGCACTGGGCCCGCGTGGTGGATTACGGCCCAATCTCTCTCACCGAGAGGAGGCCTGTGTTCCAGTAGTGGGAACATTATAGGCTGATGATGATGATGATATTTTTTATCCCGGTAGTACATTCCCGTGGGATAATTTTTGCCCTCACCCGGGAGAAGCCGCTGGCAAAACCTAGTTACAATAGGTAGTAGGTAATACGGGCCGTTGTCCGCAACCCCACGTCAAAGCGCGTATTTTGCGTACGGGTGGGAGAATCGGTCATTCGATCCACCCCAGCTCCTCGAGAAAGGCCAGCAACGCCTTGGTGTTGCTGACAATCTCACGGAGGTTACCTGGGTTACCGAAGCATTTAGCCCTGTAAACTAGTTACAATATAATTGAGGGTAGGTTGAAACGATCTAGATTTTATAATGGGTGATAAAACTTACAGAAATCAGGGGCCTCAATAAAGATATCAGAAACACATTGAGTGCATTTTCCTGTTTAAAAATAGTTAGTTTCATCGACCAATTTCTATTTCAACCGATTAAAGTAATCATGCAACTATAATCTCTAAAATTCATTTAAACGTATTTTGTTCTCCACAGGACAAAGAACTGAAAGATGCATTATCGCAGCGCAAGCTGGCTATGACTGAGTATAACGAAGTGACTGAACGACTATCAGAACTGAGGCAACAGAAGCAGAAGCTATCGCGGCAGGTATGTATCTTACTAGCCTACTAATATTATAAAGTAGCTTTTGCCAGCGGCTTCGCCCGCATGGTTGTTGAAAATTATCCCACGGGAACGTACAGACGCCAGCACATCAATCTACCCCAATTTATAAAATTTTCCCAATTAAACATCATCATCATCTGCCTAGCCTTTTCCCAACTATGTTGGGGTCGGCTTCCAGTCTAACCGGATGCAGCTGAATACCAGTATTTTACATGGAGCGACTGCCTATCTGATGTTCACAACCGAGTTACTGGGTAATACGATACCCCTTGGTAAGACTGGTTGTCAGACTTTCGGCCTTCTGACGACCCATAACGACTGTCAAAGATCCAACGGCTTAACGTGCTTTCCGAGGCACGGAGGGGTCTTGGTATGTAAAGATGGTCACCCATCCACGGACCAACCGCGGCAAGCATAGCTTAACCTGGTCGATCGACCCGTGCAACTATTGTTATTTAGCCACAAGCTCCCAACCTTAAGCTTATGTAATAAAGATGAAAATCTATCAAAGAAAGACAGATTGGGGTAGCTTGATGTGCTAGCGTCTGTACTACCGGTATAAAAAGTATCATATGTGTTAATCTGTGTTGGAATTATTCAGCGGTTATTAACAAAAACAATGATCAATCATTGCACACTATACTCGAGTCCCACTGCGTTTTTTCGTATAGAAATGTAATGCGCCAACAGCTCTTATGTTATGCTGCGGTTTTTAGTAAGTGCGTGTGCAGCACCTCCCCACAGACAATGGCTCACCTTCCATCCTGCGCCGCATGCCCTGTTACTTGTGCATTTGACGATCTTATGACTGCGTCAGCGAGCGGAGTTCGCGTAGCCGAGTTTTGGGCCAAAGATGTTTGATTTATTAATTTTTTTGCCATCGATACGCTAAGAAGAAGAAGAAGTATGGTTCAATGTTAACAGACCCATCTATTCTTCCCTATAAAATAAAGTGTATTTCCAGGTCCGCGACAAAGAAGAAGAGTTAGAAGTAGCGATGCAGAAGATCGACGCATTACGACAAGACATACGACGCGCTGAGAAGGGCAGAAGAGAACTAGAGGCGAGGCTCGATCAAGCCATCTCTGAAGCTACCAAGGTACTCTACCTATCTTTTTAATATCACTTATAATACTGAAGTATTGGTCAAGTAAACTGGCTAAAATAAATTTAGATTATTTATGTTTACAAGCAATGCAGCGCAGTATACTAGGCGTTCAATTAACGGATCGTGTTCGAAACAAAATACTGCGTCCCAAAACAAAGATAGTTGACGTGGCTCTTTAAAGGCTCTTAATTTCTTTTGGATGCCCAACTTAAATGGGACTGGGCGGCAATGTCTGTCGTATGCTGGATAAACTGTGAGCCCAAGTAATACAGAATTGTGCCCTGGGACACAGGTGGCTTCGCGACAGACCACGTTGCAGGTTGACAAGTCAGATGTCATTGCGTTTGTTTTCGTAAATTACCTCGACATCGAAGGTGAGGCTTGTCTTCTGAAAGCCTGAAGAGTAACTGTACTGTCAAATATTGTATTATAGCAACTATGAATGGTTGGCAATAAGAAAAACAGATATACAAAGTCATTTGACATAGAACCTTTCAACAGAGTTTTGTCCAGTTTACTTTCTGAACTATTTTGTGCTTTTTTATAAAACATGAATTGGTAATGTGATCACGTAATCGATCTATGTTTTGGATGACCTCTATATTTTATTGTTCCCAGGAGCGCAAGTTGCGCGAAGAAACGTTACGTTCTCAGCGCGTGGACTCGGGAGCCCCGCCCTCCGCGGCCGCAGACGTGGCCAGGTTACAGGCTGAAGTGGAGACTCTAGAGGTAATACATATTGCACACACATACTATTCGTAGATGGACATTAGCACACGCTCTCGAGAAAGTATATTTCATTGGGTGTCATAAAAAGCTAATCAGTCAGAGAAAGAATAAAGTCCTCTTGTTTTCCAATAAAGTGACAAAGATCTCTATCGAAATGAGTGAACAGTTAAAAAAGGAACTCACGTTCAACCGAACATGTTTACTAACTAATCTCGACACGAACCGTTTACCTCTATGTTCCAAGGCCCGCGTTCTAGAACGATATTCCAATTCAAAGCTGCCAAAATTAGTGCAAATCTACATGAAATTTTTGTTTTATATTTAAATTCGTGCTTGATTATTACTAACATATTATTATGGCTTATGACTAATATAACTGAAGCCAATTTATAAGCTTTCCTAAGCATTATCTTCCGTTTAAATCCTTAGATGCAGTACAAAGAATCTCTGCAACAGCAACAGTCAAGGTTCCAAGCGGAATTAGCAGCACTCAACGACCAATTACAAGAAGGAGATGCTTTACGCAATGTTCTCAATAGAGAGGTACGAATTAAAAAGAAATTAGACTTTTCTAGAGGTATAATATACCCTGTTCTTCGCCTTTGGCATCCTTTTTGAAAATGCCAATGTTTAACTCTGATTAAACTGATAACTCTTGTCACTTCTTGATGTCGTTTCCTTTCTTCTAATAAGAGAAGGGAAATTGCTCCGTAATAATAAAATTAAAGCTCTGATGGAATAATGAAGGTCTCTTCTAGCTTCACTGGGACGTATGTAACCGTAGACTTAAAATAAATGTGATTTTTAGGTTTTCCCATTAGCTTTCGACTTATAAGACACTGACAATCTTAATCGAAACATACATTTTAATGAATGAAATGCGAAGGTTTTCGACCAGCTTTATTTTGATTTACTAAATAGAATTGGGAAAATCAATTTCAATGATTCTTCTAAAAATCAAGCGTTATCGTAGGTGTTCCACAGGGTTTTATTCTTGGTCCAGTTTTTTTCTAGTTTAAAACTGTTATCCTGAGTTGTCATCTTGCAATTCGTAGGTGAATCAAAGTGGTTCTTTATTCTTGCTTATTGTTAAACTCCCAAAATATAAACCAATACATAATTATGCATGTTATAACATTACATGCGATAGATTATCATCTTTCGTTTTCTCTTGAATTTTATTTTTTACATTACTCTATCCTTTTGTTACAGTTACAAACATCAAAAGAGAAGCTCGAGAGCCGCCGCATAGAGCAGCTATCAGACAGCGAAGACAAACAGATGCTCATGAACGAGAACCGGAAGCTGGCCAAAGATCTGGACGCTGTGAATAACAAAGTCTATACTTTTGTACTAACATTCTATAGTTTTAGGTCCTTATTAACTGTTCCCTGGTTCCTTTTTAGGGCAGTGTTAACGGTTTTATTTACGAGAAAGAAATGACATTTATTCCACATAGTCTAAAGGGTAAATTTCGATTTTGCTTTGACTAGTTTCGAGCTCGAACGAATGTCATAATCTCAGCACACGACGAAGTCGCGTGTCGAACGTGAGTAAAACCGTAAACATTAATAATGTTTGTACATTCAGAAGACCGCATGTCTTAACCTAATTCATTGTTGGAGATAAATAGAGATAAAACAAATAGATAGAGCACTATTCAATTAAATCCAAACTAGTAGCGTACAAATAAACCAGAAAAGGTGAGTACTTCGGTAATCTTCGTGTTTCCGAATGAGCACGAACGTCGCACCGCAAAGTAACACTCATCGCGCGTTCGTATTTCCGAAGATAGGCGATGATTCCTCAAGCGCAAAGTTTTAATGTTGTAATGTAAAAACTCCCTTTCCATTGTCCCTCAGCTGGCAGAAAACGGTAGGAGATGGCAATCGGAACGAAGACAAATGGAGATTGAGTTAGAGGAATTAAGAGCTAAGAGAGATACCATGCAGCATTGGGAGACGCAGGTCAGTGATGTAAGTTCAACCCGACACCGTTCCTTATTAATATCACACTAAATCTTACCTGCCTGTTTGTATGCTGACCCTACCGGTTTGTATGGTACCTGAATGGTTTGTATGGACCTTATATTTTTTTAAATATTTTTTATCCGTTTAGGTATTCTTACCTTGACAATTTTAAGTTTTAGGGCTGATTTTTAAATAAGTTTTAACTGAGGACTAAAATTTTCCAGCTAGATAGACTAGTTTGACAGCTTTTGTATTGAATATATGTCAAACCGTCATCTTATTTTTCTGAGTATTAAAAATCAGCTTTGTTTCGTAGGGTTTGTATTTTGACTGTATCCGTTTGTACTATGTACGCTGGAGGCCAATTCTCGTTATTAAAAACGTTCAGTCTAGTCGCTGCCTCATCTCAAATCAAATGTCAAAAACTTATCAAAAATGTATGGAAAGTCGAGGTATTCTTGACAGACGTTTAGTCTGATCTCACTACCAGTGAGATCAGACTAAACGTTCATAAAAGCACGGGAATTGCACTGTTCCTTCTAACCGGTTGAATGCTGACCAATATATTTTATATTATGTGTATTTTACCTAATAATAGTTTTTTTAGTAGCACGACCTATTCGTATGTTCACACATTCTGTTATTTTCTCACCTTACTCCTTTTTAGCATCAGAAGTAATTTCTATTTTGACTTACTGACAAAAGATTGAAGAATAGAATCAGACAATAAGACAAAGAATACATCGTCTTACTTGAAAATAATTACGACTGTATAAAAGTTGGTTAAGGGGAATGAGATGCGCTTCTTCGGTATCCCACGAAATTCAAATGTTCTTACGTTTTTGAAATTTTCAGTAGCCTTTTTTTCTTTTTTTTTGAGGTTCATCAAATAACTTCTCCCGTTCTGGGTAGAGCAGGGCGGCGTGTCAGACTTTTACTGACTAAAACCTACCAGTGTTCCTTCAGTTGCGTGTGTGCCAGCGGCCACAGTATCGCTTTCGAACAACCTGCACCCCTGAGTGTGAGTTTCATTTAACCATCTCGATCAAATGCATCGAGCGCGTTCGATGCTCCGATTGGTCCGTCACCAATACAGGGCCAATCGGAGCGCCAAACGCGTTCGATGCGTTAGATTGAGATGGTTAAATGAAACTCACACTATGGCCTCAGATTAGTGTCCGGTTGTATGTTGATTAAAATATTAATTCAATGGGATTTTATGATTATTTTAATAATAGGATATTACACCCATCTTTGAAAGGTTTTCTTAATTAGATTCTGAATGCTAATAAACCACTAAAAAAAGCAATTTTTTTATTTAATAGATTAGTGCCATAAAAATGCATTTAAATTTTATATTTGAATATTTCGCGCGTAATTTGACGACATCGTTGGACGCACTGGTCGCTATATTGCTCTGTGGGTATGACGTCAGTTTGCTGTGTAAATAAATGCGCTGATATTTTGTATGATAATTGTGTATAATAAAAAAAAGTTATTTATTATTCTACGTATCGTTGGTTTTCTGTTCCTGAGTATAAGATATTATTTCAATAAAAAATATAAAAATATAAAGTTGTTCAGTTGATTAGTTAATTCAGCGGAATGACGTAATAACATGGCGGCTATTTTATGGTGTTCAAAGACAGATTTAAAAAACTGAAATCGTCGAATTGAATTTTAAAATTAATTTTGTTATTTCATTAAATAAAAGTAACATTTTCCGACTACTTTTTGTCTAAGCTATCTCAATAGTATATTTTTAGATTTTTTCTCATATAGAGTAAAATACCCTATTATAATTCTGTAAATACTTGTTGATGTCGCGAATCATATTTTGTTCAACATATCGCCTAACACCGACCTGCTAATTGCGAAATCCGTAAAAATTAAAATTCGAGAGCTAGCCTAATGCTTCCCTCTTAATAATAAAAAATCGAATCTTATAACAGTTTTTGGACCACACATAACACTTTTTTTCTATCCTCCGTCATTTAGATAGCAGATATCATCCGATGGGTGGCTGATGAGAAGGAGGCTCGTGGCTACCTGCAGGCGCTCGCTACTAAGATGACCGAGGAGTTGGAGTATCTTAAGCATGGTAAGCTTTGAACGCATTACTTAAAATCTACTTTACTATTTTTTTTTATATTAGCCTACACTCTTCGACTGCTTAGCATAGACCCCCCCCCCAAATAAAACTAAACTACTTAACGTATCGTACAGCAAGTGCGTCCCGCTCGTCCCTGGCGGCGCCCCCGCCGGCCGCGACGGGCGCGGCGCCCGACCGCGCCGGCACGGGCGGCTGGCGCAACCGGCGCTCGCAGAAGCTGGACAAGATGGAGATACTCACGCTGCAGTCCTCGCTGCACTCCGAGATACAGGCCAAGCAGGCCGTGGGGGAGGAGCTCAGCCGCACCAGGGCAGAGCTGCTCGCCAGTCAGAGGTCAGTGTGACTCAAAAAAGAACGAAAGATAATCAAATTTGATCCAGGTTTAAGGCACACAATACAAGGTGGCACAGAGATCAATGCGCCAACAGTTTCCATAGATACAGTACATGATTCTAAACCCTCAGCTCGCTTGACATTTTTTGTATGAAGTTCAAAATATATCGCTGTTTCATACATTTTGACCATGTAGGTCACTTTTTCTATGAAATAGTAGATTTTTTGTGTCTAGAATTATGTGTTGAATTCATTGTCAAGTTTGCGCGTCGATGTCGCTGACACCCTAAATACACACCCTAAAACAAATTATCAGAAAAAATCTTATAGTATTGTGTAGTTCACGGCTGCTCCAAATAGATCACGACAACTGAGTAAGATAAAGGTTGCTACCTCCATCTTGCTCTTTGCTCCTGGATTCTAAACTCCACTCTAAATAATGAATAATCTCCAGATATTTCGAAATTTTACAAAATTATAACAAACTAGTTTCCGGCCGCGACTTCGTTCGCGTGTTTTAGTATCAAAAAACATATCTAATGGCACTCGGCAAAAACGTAGCCATCTTTCAATTTTTGAAATCGGATGAGTAATTTCGAAGATTATTTCTTCTTACCTACAAACTATTAAGCTTTACCTCTTTATAATATCAGAAAAAGTTACTACGAGTTGTAAATACAAAATTTTATGATTTTCTTCTCTAGTTATGTTCCACCTTGGCTCCGAGATTCTTCCAAGTAAGCCTACTATTTTGCCCAATCTTCTAATAACAAGGGCTAAGTTAATTTAAAGCGTAAGTTTTATATTAAAACCTGATTTGGTTTTAAAAGGGCATGTTCAAAACCACATTGAAACACAAGCACCACTCGAATTTATTTTTTGTTCCTGGGTAATTTAATCCTTCATTAAATATTTGGATTTGTATTTCGATTTTATGCGTAATAGGGTATTTGACTGGATTTGACCTTGTAGAAATTGTATAAATGTCACAAAAAAATGGCGCAGTTCTATGCGTTTAAAGTCAATGCTAGACAGAGACAACACTACTAGCTTCTGACGTCACAGCACAGGAACGCCATAGTAACTTTGCGCTATTCGGTACAATGATCGTTTTGCGTGACAAGGGTAGAAGAATAACTTCAAAAGCAAGCAACTTCTCTGTTTTTTCACCGATGTTATATTATTTTTTTGCAAATCGTCTTTTTTTGTAACATCTTTCGAATAAGTGTTAATTCGTGTATATTTCCAAATACCCTATTACCATGACAATTGGTTGCTCAAAATCAACGATTACCCAAGGTTTTCCCTCAAGGTTTACATCTATTTTTCTTATCATCACCGCACCAAACTATCATTATTACGAGTACATTTTTGTGCGAAACATTCAGGGTGTTTGCAAATTAATTTCGTGTTGTTAGTTTCAAACGTTTTTTTTTTTTTTTCCATTTCGATAACTTTTTGTGGTTTGGAATTGCATGAGTTAAAATCAGATTTACAACTTGCCAAGTACTTATATACTATATAAATGCACAGAAATACAGCCTTCTGTATATCACTCCTTTGATGTAGAAAGAGGTTTAATGATTCTTATGTTCGTTGCGAAATCGTCTGAACCGTAGAAGTGATTTGATTTGACATAAGGCAACACTTAAACCAACATTACAAAACTAAAGGTATTTACAAATCAGTTGTGGGTGGAAGCGCCGGGGAGGAAATATAGTGACCTTATTGGTGATGTTCTTCAGAAAGGTCAAGTGCGTAGTACTCGCAAATGGCGTGCGTATATGACCAGATGTATGCATATAAGCGAGGCAAAACGAGTGTAGCAGGTGGCGTTCTGTAGTTTTTGTCGACCCCCATGGAAAGAAAGCGTGACTTTATGTATGTACAGACGCCAGCAGGTCAACCTATCCCAAAATGTCAAATTTTCCCAATTGAACATGAACCTTATTCCTTTGGAATAAAGTTGAAAAACTATGAAAGAAATTTGACAGATTGGGGTAGCTTGAAGTGCTGGCCTCTGTACCAATTCAACCGCCATTTTAACATGTTATAATAAAATTGTTCTCTTTTCCTAAATAAAATAGAAATATTTACTGTTCAGGTAATACAGTAAGCATTAAGCATGCATAGGTTAACATCAAGTTGAGAGTACATATTGAGTAGCTTAAATATATAGTTACAGTGCCCGGCGATAAATATTGCACAACGTACTTTGGAAAGAGACAATCGGCTAATTTCGGCTTCGTAGAGCGTTATCTCTGTCGCACACTACCTATGCGACATTTTGTCAGTCGTTGTTCAAGTGCGATAGAGTGCGGTCGCGTCCAGTTCAAAATATATAAATTTAGAGTTGTTAACACCCCCAAATTTAAATAATTTAAAGTTGTACTACATCTGTGGCATTGGTGTCTATGGCATTTTATTTTACCCCAACCTAACGCAATCACTTATAGAAAAAATGGTGTATTTTATACAAAGAATAAAAATAACTATCAAAAGAAGCAAATCATAATTGTTTTAACAGCTCCTAATAGATACCGGACTGTTTGTATTTCGTGCGACAGAGATAACGCTCTACGAAGCCGAAGTTAGCCGATTGTCTCTTTCCAAAGGTCGATGTACAATATTTATTGCCGGGTATTGTACAGATATTATTTGCCAGTGAACCCCAGACTAGATGGTTATAATAGTCTCAGTGGTTCAGGAAACGAATTCTTGAGTGGAGCTTGTAAGTACGGTATGATATGAGTGTATGTGTAAAGTTTGTGTGGTGTCTGGCGTGTGTATTGTGTGTGGTGTGTAAAGGTGTGAGTAAGTGTGTATTTTTGTTCCCCATAAATATACTTAGAAAAGCTTAGAGCAGTGGTGGCCCAGTGGTAACGGCCGCGACTTACGTGTTGTAGGTCGTGCGTTCGAACCCAGCCAGGCGTATTACTTTGTGTAAATAATTTCATCACTACCACTCTCAAAACGGTGAAGGAAGACATCGTGAGGAAACCGGCATGTCCTAGAACCAAAAATTCGAAGACATGTGACATCTACCAACCCGCACTGGGCCCGCGTGGTGGATTACGGCCCACTCCCTCTCACGGAGAGGAGGCCTGTGTCCCAGCAGTGGGAACGTTATAGGCGGAGTATGTAAATATACTGTGAATATATTGTGAAGTGAGAATAAATAAATGAAATGAAATGAAATGAAATACTTCGTTTGATGCAGGGTCAGGTCAGGGTTATTATATTATATGTTCCGAGTCATCATAATCAGTAATATGCAGCATTTTCTTTACATTTTTTTGCATTCGAATGAGTTAGTGTTTTTAATTTCGCAGAGTTTGCAGACTTTATTGTATAATAATATGATTATGTAATATCCAATGTTTCCCTTCAAATCCACAGAGAGTTACTGGAAACCCGTCAACGTCTCGACACTCTTGCGCACGATATGAAGCGCAAAGAACAACACATACGTGACATGCAGACAAGGCTCGACGCGCCACATCAACCCGGCAACTCCTGTGAGTATATACACATGTGTTTTATATTGTTAGGGACCCAGACGGGGTAAGCAGAGGTATATACGTGCTGTTAGGGTACAGAAGAAAAAGTTGATAACGATTTTTAAATGATACTATTTTTAGGAACCAGAAGTGGATTTTATTTAAAAAAAAGAATAACGGCTACGAACTATTTTAATACAATCGAAAAATATTAATTATTAGAACACAAAAATAGATAACAAGAAACTAATGCCACTTTTATAAAATACGGTACAGCTGACACGTGTGAACGCTCCGACGATTGACGAGTAAAAAAGGACCTGTCATCTGTTTGACACTCCTTTTATAGGCATGACGCTAGTCGCTGCTGTTCATTCCCGTTCATTCCCAACACGGCCTCTCCTGATTGAGCGTCGTCCTCGACCGCATCGGATCTGTTGCTTGGTCCTGGTATAGGCAGCGCATCATGTTCACCGTTAAGTTCTCCATCAGATTCATCTGAAAACCATAATACAAATAAAAAAACACTTGAAAGCCAATTTTATAGACAACTCAAGCATTCATCTCTCAATCAGCTAATTCATTTGTCACATTTCATTTCCACCTCACAAAAACGGTAATTCAAAAATTCATCCATCCTCAACTATAAATCACCATCTACAGGGTTGAAGTCACCACAGCGCGCGTTTCAGGAGCCTTTTACTGCGAGGACAAGTTCTTCTACACACTGCCACAGGCCTTACAGCATAAACTTGCCTCAGTGTGTCGGTTTAGAGATCCAGTAGCATCTACATCGGACCATTACATAATACCAACCCAGTAACATCTACATCGGGTCTCCAATGATATTGATCCAGTAACATCTACATCGGATCGTCTATCGGCATAGGTCCAGTAACATCTACATCGGACCATTACACAACACCAACCCAGTAACATCTACATCGGGTCTCCAATGATATTGATCCAGTAACATCTACGTCGGACCATTACACAACACAGTCAAGTAGATAAACATCAGAGTTAACCTACTAGACAACATAAATATGTGAAAACACTCACTTTCAAAGAACGCTGTACAGGTTTCAGGGCACCACTCCCCTCGCCAGGGTACCATATACTCAGCCGCAGCCTGGCTAGTTTTTCCGTAAGCTCCACTGAGTAACTGCAGCTGGTAGCGCCCGCTTGTCAGAACCTTAATGACACGGTAAGGTCCGCGCATTCCTGGGTCTAGCTTTCCTGTGGACTGAGAGTATTTAATGACAAAGACAAGGTCATCGACCTTAAATACACGAGGAGGATGCCTGTTCCGGTTGACACGCTGATCTTGCTGAACTTGGTTTTGTTTCAGCAACTCGGTAGCTCTGCTTCTACAAATCTCTCGCCAAGCTTCACGGTTTGGCGGTGATCCGTCGACTGCTATATCACGGATTAGAGAACGGATAACGGGCGTGGTTGCATCAGTACCAATTAAAAGATTTAAAGCGGAGAACTGTGTAGTCTTCTGTTTTGTAATATTCAGCACAAGTTGCAGCTTCCACACAGTTTCCGACCACTCGGCGTTCCTATGATTGACTTCAATCCTTACCATGTTAAGGACTGTTCTCATATAGCGCTCCACTTGCCCATTAGACTGATGCATCTCAGCTGTGATGTGGTGCAGCTCTGTTCCCAATCCTTTAATCCAATTGACAAACTCACCAGATTCAAACATACGCCCACGGTCCGTCACCAATAGTCTGGGCACACCAAACAAGGAGATCGCGTTTGTCATGGCCCGTTTGAGCTCGCTAGTATCCTGGCGATAGATCGGGTAAAGAAGACAGTACTTGGTAAAGCTGTCTACCATGACGAGGATGAACTTGTAGCCTCTGGACTCCGGCATGGGCCCCAGAGCATCCACGTGCACTGTGTCGAATGGTACTTCAGGTTTTTCCCACGATGTGATGTTTTGATGCGGGGCACGGGGTACCCTTTTCTTCGAGATGCATATGAGACAGTGAGAGATATACTTACTCACAAATTTCCGTAAGCCGGGGAACCAAAAATGCTTCAAAATGAGATTTAGCGTCTTCTCTGCACTTATATGTTCATGCTCGTCATGAAACACTCTTAATAGGCTTAGCCTATGCCCCTTTGGTATGTAGCACAGAAGGCGAGATCTCTCACCAACAGGACTGTAGCGATAATATAAAAGATCGTTTTGACGTACATACCGATTAGAGTCCAAGGTTCTATTTTCCAGTTGTTGAATCAGCTCACAAGTCTCACCATCAGCAGCTTGAGCTATTTGAGCCCAGTTACGGGGCTTTGTGATGCTGCATATATGAGCTGCAGCGGGGTTGCGACTTAAATAGTCAGCATGCGACATATTTATGCCTTTTCTGTACTCGATGGAGAAGGTGAAGTCCTGCAGGTATACCCACCAACGAGCCACGCGGGGTAGCAGGTCTTTTTTGCGTTCCGTGGCCTTTAAAGCGTTGCAATCAGTGAATATTTTAAATTGCAACCCAACCAAGTAGTGACGGAAGTGTTGAAGCGCCTTAACTACCGCCAGCGTCTCCAGCTCGTAAGAGTGATACTTACATTCCGCAGCCTGCGTCACCCTGCTGAAGTATTCAACGACTCTTTTCTTACCATCTGTAGAAGACTGCATTAGGACAGCACCGTACCCCACACTGCTCGCGTCAGTGTGTACTTCCGTGGCTAAACTAGGATCAAATATTACCAAAATGGGTTCACTCGTCAGGCGCTCGATGATATCCTGGCGAGCCTCTTCTTGTTCTGGTCCCCATGCGAACTTTTCATTCTTTTTGGTAAGTTTGGCTATACAAGCAGTTTTGACTGCGAAGCCTTCTATATACCGCCTGAAATACCCGGCGAGTCCTAAGAACTGCCGGACTTGCTTGACGTTTTGTGGCGAACGGCTGTTTACCAAGGCTTCTATTTTGTGAGGGCTCGGCCTTACCTGACCCTGACTCACTACCCGGCCTAGATACTCCACTTTCGTTGTAACGAATGTGCACTTCCGCAAATTTATAGAAAAACCTGATGTCGAGAGTGTGTGAAGCACTTTTCTAAGGAGTTCAAGGCCTTCCTCCACCGTATGGCTCAGCAATAAAACGTCATCAACGTAAATTAGGACATTACCAGCATCTATAAAGCTATTTAGAGTTTTATTAATAATCCGCTGGTATACAATGGGAGAGTTCGTCAGACCGTATGGCATCTTAACAAATTCGTAATGACCTTCGGGGGTGACAAAACCAGTCTTGTGTATCGAGGCCTCATGTATTCTTATTTGGTGAAAACCAGTTGCCATGTCTAGTGAGCTAAAATATTTAAAACTACCCAACCTATCAATATGGTCGTCGATCAATGGCATCGGATAACGATCTTTAATTGTGATTTGATTCAATGCCCGAAAGTCAATGCACATTCTATCCGTGCCATCTTTTTTTTTCACTAGTATTATAGGACTAGAATACTCTGACTGTGACTCCCTCACTATCCCCTTATCAAGAAGATCGTTAATTATGTCTCGTACTTTTAGTTTTTCTTGGTAAGACAGCTTATACGGGCGGTAAACAATGGGCGTTTGGCTTGTTAAATTAATGTGCATTTCGCCAGTGGTCACAGTAGAACACGCAGTTCCAGAAATTAGGTAGGCCGAAAAGTCATGAATGATAGACATGAGTAACTCTTTATGTTTACCTATAAGAGGCGTAACAACATTGGCGTCTGTGATAATGGCGTTCACTTGACGTGGTGGAGTCTTAGTAGTACTAGGTAATGTTAGGTACTGCCTGTCTTTCGTACGTATATAGGTTACGCCATCGCGGTTAAGTATGTCGGTTCCAATAATTATAGGTGTAATCATACACGAGGACGGTACAACTACGAAATCAGCTTCAATGGATATTTCGGGGAACTCAATGGTCAAAGTAACGTAAGAAGTTGAAACTATTTCCTTTTCGCTAATGCCCTTAAGTACGCAACATCTAGTCTTTGGTTGGCATGACAGGTATTTCAAAATGTTATCAGAGATCAAAGAAGTATTCATTGCGCCACTATCAATTAGTACGTTGACCGGGATGCCTTGGACTACTGCCGTAGTAATGTCGTTACTCTTATGAGAATTTACTAAAGACGGATCAACTTCATTACAAAGATTGATTTTACGTACGTTACGATTTCCCGATCGTTCTTTCGCAAAACATGTACTTTCGTCATGTCCGGGCTTTTTACAAAAACTACATGGGACTGATGTATTTGAACTTGGATGTGATTTTTCCTCCGGTTTGTCAACACGCG
The DNA here is from genome assembly GCA_949987655.1 of Polymixis flavicincta. Lineage (NCBI taxonomy): Eukaryota > Metazoa > Arthropoda > Insecta > Lepidoptera > Noctuidae > Polymixis > Polymixis flavicincta. The sequence continues at coordinate 12,465,746 of OX465197.1, forward strand.
GTTTCTTTTTTAGACAGCGATAACTTTTATGTCCAGTTTGCCCACAGTTAAAACATTTGATCTTAGGTAGACTCGCATCATCACGCCTTTTGAAAGTTGGTACGCGATTATCTTGTTTACCGCGGCTAGACTTGGTATATATCGATAGAAATGAAACTAATCTATCAGCAGTTAAGTTGGCGTTTGCGGCTGCAGCTCTCACCTGCGCGTCCGCTATACCCCGAATAACGATATCTGTCATCAACTCTTCGCTCAAACCCTTGACTATACGAAGCCGTAATAACGATCGACGAGCGTATTCGGCATATGTACTGAACTTATCGGACGTGCTATTTATGACATCGGCAAGTATATTAGCAAAGTCGAACTTACTTGGGCAAAGAGGTTGGAATTCCCGCTTAAAATTTGTCCAAGACCGATCGTTGGTTGCCCACTCATTTAGCCAAACTTTAGCGTCACCTTTCAAACACTGTGCTACACGTGACAAACATTCTCGGTCGCTCCAGCCATTCGAATCCCGGGCTAGATCGACTTCCTCGCACCACGAATTTATGTTGTGAATACTGGGGTCGAAGTTCGAAACGTAATACTGAGATCGCGATGGAATTATTGATTTTAATGCTTCAGCTAACACTAAGGTACAATTTGTATGAGTATCGCTCGCGGAATGGCAATCATTATTTTTATGTACACTACTAGTACTGGGCATAGACTTTTGTAATTCGCCGTTCTCACTAGTTACACGTACAGGTGTCATAAGAGCGGTGGGCTCCTCAGGACGAGACGGACACCTATTATTCAACTGATCACAATTTAATTCACTTTCAAATACTAAGGGTTGACCACCTAGCGAATCCGTATTAACGACTTCTGCATTCCCCTTATTTTGTTCTAACACATTCAATCGCGCCAGGATAACGTCTAACGAACGTTGTAACTTTTGATCCTTAGAACGTTTACGACTAGTACTATGCCTATCACGCGACCTATGTTTAACGCGGGAACGCGACCGTGACCTAGTACGCGAACGACACCTATCACTATCACTGGTATATCCGCGAAAATCACGCGATCGAGTACGCGAACGAAGACGCCGCGATCTACCCATTATTTAGAACAAAAAAAACTAACGTCACGCGCGGTAAAAAAAGTAATGGATTTAACGATGCGCGTCTAAGTAAATTTGAAAAATGGATAGTCCAAACGGTCAGGCTGTGTGCAGATCCTATCCCACTTCTGATTTTAGGAACCAGAAGTGGATTTTATTTAAAAAAAAGAATAACGGCTACGAACTATTTTAATACAATCGAAAAATATTAATTATTAGAACACAAAAATAGATAACAAGAAACTAATGCCACTTTTATAAAATACGGTACAGCTGACACGTGTGAACGCTCCGACGATTGACGAGTAAAAAAGGACCTGTCATCTGTTTGACACTCCTTTTATAGGCATGACGCTAGTCGCTGCTGTTCATTCCCGTTCATTCCCAACACTATAATAAATAATAGACAATTAAATGTTTAAAAAAAGTTGTGTGTCGCTAACAAAGGATAAAATTATGTGGTTTTACTTATTCCTTATATGTGGTTCTTATACGGTATATATTTGCAAGAACGGTTCGCTCGCACCGCGCAGCCTAGAAGCTGTGTACAAAGCAAACTGCACCGCAGCCTGTAAAAATAGGAGAGTAGTCTTGGCACTACTAAATTTTTAGTCTTACCTTCAGGACGTTTTTATCAGTTTTTTGCTAAATTTGTTCAGTAATGGGGCTAACTACAGTCTAGTTCAGTAAATCAGCCATGGGTTGTTGTGCAGCATTAATGTACACCTCAAAACGGTGAAGGAAAATATCGTGAGGAAACCGGTATGTCCTAGAACCAAAACATCGATGACTTGTGACATCCACAAACCCGTACCGGACCTGCATGGTGGATTACGGCCTACTCCCTCTCAACGAGAGGAGGCCTGTGTCCCAGCTGTGGGAAAATTATAGGCTGATTTTATAGTATAGTATGTGGCGCCCTCTATTTGCTAGTATTTTTAACTCATTAGTCTTAGGTTACTGTAAAATATATGCTTACCCCGAATGGATTCATTTGGGAAACTTCATTTGAATTTTTTTTTTTTTTATGGGAGTTGAAAAGAGGAAGCAATTAAACTAAACAGTGCAAGTGCAACATGTAATAAATAGTACTTGGCAGGGCACTTGCTGGCTTTGGTATAAACACAGTATGACTATGACTGTACAGTTGGGGAGAAATTTGTTATCATGTATGTAATGTGCATTGCATCACGCTTTAAAACAACAGCACCTTAGCTTTTTGGGTCTGAATATGTAAAAGATTTTAGCATATTATTGACTATCGTGTTACAGTACAAAATTAGGCTCTTCTCAACTCCTTGGTAATTGCTATAAAAGTAAGAAGACGTTTGCAAAAAAATGATGGGATTTTTTTTTCTTGGGTTTTTTTTTGTGGAATGTCTCCTTATTTTGTAGTACCGTTTAATTAAAAAATACTTCGTCAAGTATCTACTTGAACTATTAAATATATTTTCAGCACAAATCTATATATAAATAAATATGTTTATTTAGTGCACCATTTCTTTTTGTTTTCGTTACATGTTACCGCACATTCCTACCCAATACACATACGAAACTTTCCGTGACCTCACTATTCACGACGAACGCACTTTTATCGTCAACGGAATCTTGGCTCCCACCACAAAGTCCAACGTCGTCCACGACGAAAAAAACGGAAATAAACGAAAAAACTCCACAACACTATTTAATTATACAAAAAATGTGAATATGGACTCTATTGTGTTTGAAATTGGAACTGTGATTTGATATTCCAAAAAATTATGTTGTTAACGAAATTTAAAATTCGAAAATTAACGTCATTTTTATGTTTGATAACGAACGTGTATTAATTGTGGCATTTAATGTTTTTATTTTATTTTATTGTAATTGCGTCTAACGCTATTTTTCTTTTTTTCTTTTAACTACGTATTGGTGTATTACTCCTGTATTTTATTGTGCTGTTAATATTTTTGCGATGTTAGTTCGGATATGGTTGAGGAGCAACATACCACTGTTTATAGGCGTGACGTCATGTTTATGGGGTGTTGCAATACTTGTGTATCACCATATATACCCCTGATACTTAATTATGATTGATTTCTATAGTAGCGACAGTGTATGATTTAACAGTATTTTGTAGAAGCAGCTATTTTTTTTCATATCCTTGTTTCTGCACTTTCTGCAGTGAGTCATAGTACCTATTTTTTTTGTATGTTTCACTTATTAAAAAAATAACTCTATACCTTTCGTTTCATACAAGTTTTCAAAAAAGGGAAAGAGAAATTGTACATATTGTTTCTTTCTATTTATTTTCATGAAAAAATGCAGCTGTTAACGATAGCTGGCAGCTATTAAAATAGTATACGAATTTAAAAATAGCTTGTAACAATATTATCATAACTCTGTGTCGTTTCTATAGATTTCAATTTGTCCGTAATTAATGAACTTCGAACTAAATTTATGATTACCTTTCGTTTCATACAAGTTTTCAAAAAAGGGAAAGAGAAATTGTACATATTGTTTCTTTCTATTTATTTTCATGAAAAAATGCAGCTGTTAACGATAGCTGGCAGCTATTAAAATAGTATACGAATTTAAAAATAGCTTGTAACAATATTATCATAACTCTGTGTCGTTTCTATAGATTTCAATTTGTCCGTAATTAATGAACTTCGAACTAAATTTATGATTTGTTATGACACCAAAATTAATCAATTTATATATTTTGAAAATTGACAAAATTATTTGTAGAAATTAGTGCTCAAAATTTTAAAGTCATTATTTTTTAATTTATACATTTTTTATCTATTTATATAATTACGCCAATTCTCTTATTTTAAACTGTAATCTCACCAAAGTATAATCATTTCTAGTCTTCAGAAATTAGTCTAGTCGAAAACGATGCTTGCCAAAGATTTTTTAAACGATAGTGTTGTACCCCGACCGTTCGAACTAGTCATTATAATCGAAACGGTTTTTTAGTCGATTTATCGTATGTGCGTGAATTAATAAGTGTGTCAGATGGGATGATTTTTTAAAGATTTTTGCGGAAATAATGCTTGTTTTTTAGTGTATGTATTGATATATGTCCAACGTATTACATTCGGCAAAGTTCTGAGTATAATATAAAAGCAATTTTTTTAATTTTTTATCATTTTTTTTTCGGATCTGTAAAAGATAACTTTTTTGGCTATTGGTTTTTTACCCAGTTTAAATAATTGACACGCTAAGGTCGAACAAATATTCGTTTTTTTTTATTTAATTTAATCGCACACTAGCCTTTATACAATGATACTCGAATCGATCGATTGCCAAAGATATTGGCAGCACGATGAAACCTTTATTTTAATTTATTGCTTAGTATAAGTTTTTCTATTAGATCAGCTGTAGAATCTCATTCAGTTTGTTTTTTCATACAATTATGTTAAGTTTTAAGACCTTACATGCGTACCTAAAAACAGTATTATAATTATATTTACAAAAATACGTATGATTTTTAGCATATCAAGAAAATAAGCAACTGATATTTTAATGTGGGTACGGTCTTAAAATTCAACGAGTGAATCTGGATTTCTTATTTTTTTTCGCGTTTTATTTGTCTTTAATTTTAAGTTATTGTCAGCACATTTAATCTGCATTTAACGTGTCTTTTATGTTTTACTGTTAGGTTTATATTTTATATATTTCACTCGGTGCATAACTGTACATGTCCAAGTAAACTTCGTACATTGTTTTGTACATAAGTTATTAAAAGTTATGTTGTACTTATTATTTGTTATTTATTTTTAACAATTTTTCTATTGGGGTGTGGGAGTTTAGTAATATTGGTTATTTATACTAAAATTCGATATTTAGTACAGTTTTTCTAAAGGGTGATCCAATTTGGATACGACTGAATTAACCTAAATTCAAGGAAGTATTGATATTCAGCCGTATACAGTAAGCCGACAGCCTATGGCTGGAAAAATGCATAAAGAGCTATGATTAAAATTATTATACACACAAAAACAGAAAAAAAATTACATATCCTTACTTTTTTGGCTAAAGAAACTTTCAAAACTGAACTCTATCACAATACAATTAAAACACAAAGTTATGCGCAAGCAGCGAGGCAAGGATCGGCGAAATCTTCCACGTACTGGAGCGGCAAAGAAGAGAACGGTTCGTTTATCATAATATTAGCTAAAACATCCTTTTAGAAGTAGTAGACTCATCGTAATGTGACCGTTGTAGAGATGGGCGATTGCGAATTTGAACAATCGAGAATCAAACAGTCGAGTATTATTTGGTAATTTTGACGTTTTGGGTAAAACTTGCAATTTAATTATGAAACTACTCGATACGCCGCACAAATTTGAAAAAAAAAGTTGGGAACTAAATTATAACATTAGTTAGATTTGTACTTCGAAGTTTAACAGTAAATAATCCACTATATCTATTTGTGTAGTTTATAAAATGTAACTTTTATGTCTCTACATGCGTTGTCTTCTACTTTCCTTAAATTCAGTAAAGGAAAAAATTAAACCGTTAATTAATCGATAGGTCAGTGATGTTTATTGTCGATTGCGACTTGCCAGCCCAACCGAGTCGTTGAGTTTTTGTATCGAGTCGACACAAGAGCATGTTTAGCTTATAATAAAGAATTCGCAATCGTTTATCGCTAGACTGTGTGTTATTTTGTCCCTGTAACATTATCTGTTGTTATTTTTAGATACGCTTCGCTGTCAATAACGACTTTTTTATAATGCTTCAAAAACATCTTGGGGCAATTGGTTTTTTGTAAAACCTATTTCTTCCATAAAACTTTAATGATACTAAAAAAAAAAAAAATATTTTTAACATGTCATGAAAAGTACAGTCGGCAGAAAAGGGTTTAACGAAGATAGAAATTAAATAAATTATTTTGTTCCTTTTTACTGAAAATGCTGAAGAATTAAAAAAAACATTAATATAACGACAGATAGTGTTTATTTTTTAAAGGTGTAAGTTTTTAGTCTTTGTGCTGCGTACGTAGTTTTCTATCAACTAGTTTCATTTTGTCTATGAGGCGTCCATTGTAAATACGAGCAAGTGTAAAGGGAAAAAGTTTTTAAAACATTTACTAAATTCATCATGTCACTGTTTTGTGGTTTGGCTAAAAGAATATTTTTCTGTTGCGAAAATCGAAATATTTTTAAGTAAGAAAAGAAATTAAAGATTTACATGTTTTATCAATTTAATTAATCCATGGCTCATATTTTCGAAATTAGAAAGCGAATTTTGCGTGTGTTTCTGTTTGAGGTTTCGAAATTAACGAAAAATCTGTTCTAAAACATAAATTAAACCAAATAAAATTTTGACTCCAAAACAGTGACGCTTAACAAAATTTTACCAAATTTTTATGCAATTTGAAACAATTATTCTTTTATTGCAAATCGCTTCGCTTTTGCTTGAGCTTTGTTGCGGTGGCATGGATGTGACGAAAAATTCCGGCTCTAGTACTCAATTTTAGCATCCATTGCTCCATTGTTATAACAAAAATCTACAAGAAGCAAAAATGTTTTTAAGAAAAACGACAATGTACGTCAAATTGTGTACTAGAACCAAACTTCCCTGGTTTTTCTGAAGTAGTCCATTCACCACATAACGCCCTAAGCGATTGGTTTTTCCTTTAACACTTGTTATGTATACGCACATAGGTATTTTGACTAATCTGTTTTTTTATTGTAAACCTCCTTTCGACCTTAGTTTTTTTTGTAACTTACGTCAGCACACGAATCACATAATACATATAAAGTTTTATTAAAATACATGTTTATGATTAGTCTTACGTATGAATTATTCTTGTAATTTCGTTTTTATTATTATTTTAATTACGGAGAGATTGATGAGGCTCCTTGAATTGAATTACTTTTTTTTGGACATCACAGTTTAATAACTTGATCGAAATTGTTTGTTTTGAAACGTAAAACTTTGGTTTTTATCCACCCGGAACGGAATAATATGACCCCAAATGGGTTGCATTTGGTTGGACTTTACAATCGTTAAAATTTTGTAAAAATGTACCCGGTACTACCCAAAAAATAAGCTGACAGGGGCTTTCGGAAGCTTTGTATAACATTATATTTAATATTTATGTATCTAAGTAAACGTGTTCGTGTGCTGAAGGTATTAGTTTGTACAGCGTCAAATGTAAGCGTCCAACGTGCATGTCATAGTTCCCGTCTTGTACTCACTAAAATGTGTTCATGTACAGCCGAGCACAAAAGTTTTCGTCTACTCAAAGTTAATTTGCAATAGTTAGATATAATTGAAATTCCCTTCGACACGCTGAGAAGACGTCCATTTTGAGAATGGGATCAGAAATGACTGCGACATTTTTTTGCTGTCTATACTTTGGTATGTGAGCATAGTCAGCAACCGATAACTTTTCTATATTGCTTTTAACGGGCTTTAAAAATGCTCAGTAGCCAAATAACATTTTTTTTACATAATAATAGCTATTAACACATTTGTGCTCGACTTTACATCAAAAGATAATTAATAATTGTAACGTTTTTTAATTACTGTTTTGTGAACGTGGTTTGGGTTGGGATTTGGTTTCTGTGTTTTATTACATATTTTTATAAATATTCCCCTTTTTCTTGTCAAACATTGCAATATATTTTATTTTATATATTATTTATAATATCATTCTAGTGTTTCGTTCCAAAATGCATTTAGAATTTGTCTACAAAACGCTGCGATTTAGAATTTTCGAATAATTTCCACTAATTGCCGTTTTATTTCGTATGTGAATGAAAACAAAGAAGGTAGAATATAATTTATTTAACGTTCCTTTTTTACCATTTAACACATTGATACATAGTCTTTATTACTACAAGTCCATATATGTTTTAGGAACGCAACACTAGAACCTAAAAGCATTATTTGTAAAAAATAATGACATAATCCCAAACGTTTCAGTCCTGGACCGGCCCCCATCACAGATGAGCTACTTAGACCAATTCCTGAAGGAAGCGCCAACGGAGCGGCACTACGATAATGTGGCTACAATCAATGAGCAGAAGGTAGGTTTTAGCTTGACACGTATCTGTATAAATTATGATATAACAATGCTTTTGTCATTCGTTCATTTAATTTATATCATTTTTGGGAGCGTATTCCAACATAATTTGTTTTTAGAATAATTTGAAAATCATTTATCGACAAGTGCTAGTGAAATTCTTACAAAAAAAAAACCTTGCAACTTTAAATAAAGAAAACATTCAATGGTTTTTTACGGGAAATAGTTTTATTTTTGTTAAATATGTACATGCAATTGAAAAGTACTTGTGTGGGAGTTGGAATGCGTTCAAAGCTTAATTATGTGACTAATTTATAAGGTGACAGTTTTACTTTAATTATAACTCAGTATTTTGTCAGATACATAATTTAAATCAGACGTTTCAACAATATGCAAATTAATCCACTCCGTTCTTGGGTAAACACGTTAAGCCGTTGGTGCCGGCTGTCATTCGTGGATCTTAGACAGTCGATACCGGCCGTCAGAAGCCCGAAAGTCTGACAACCAGTCTTACCAAGAGGTATCGTGTTACCCAGTAACTGAGTTGTGGAGGTCAGATAGGCAGTCGCTCCATGTAAAATACTGGTATTCAGCTCCATCCGGTTAGACTGGATGCCGACCCCAACATAGTTGGGAAAAGGCTCGGGTGAGGATTGATTGACATAATTTCAATTAAAGCTATTGTCGGAAATGTTATCATAAAATGTAAATAAACATCCAAAATCTGATAAATACAGCGTTATAATTAAACCATGCAAGCTTCTTATTTTTTTTGGCCATTTTGTTTTTTGGTTATCTGTTGCTCGCACAGATGTCGCCGCAGTACCGTTACAGAAACCAGCATTGTTGCAATGCAAAGGTATTTTATGTTTTTATTTATAATTTTTTTATGCTTTATTTTTAATCAGTTAAGTAAAAGAAAACAAAATAATTCTTGGTATAGAAGCAAAACTTTTGTTTAAAAGTCGGACGAAAGCGAGATGCTACCATTCAACTTCGGACCGTATCATACGTCCAGTTTTGCTTTTATAAGAAGATTTGTTCATTTTACTGCTGTTTTGTGTTCCATTAGTATATTATTACATAAAACTGTGCACATAGCAAAATTGTTGTGATTTATGAAATACAGACAAAAAAATTAAGAAAAAATAATAATTATGAAACTATTTACTAAGACTGAATGATTTTTTTTTCCTGTGAGATCCGGCTTAATTAATGCTAGAAGACGCTAAAGTCATCTTCATTAATTTCGATTTCCTTAAAAGCAGGAATCGTGATTATAACCAGGGTGGTGGAATGCCTGTGTGCTATTTCTATATCCCATGCTTTTAAATTCTTAAATAATTATTTACTTCACACTAATCTATATAAATAAAAAGACAAGTCCTGACTGACTGACTGATTGACTGACTCATCAACGCCCAGCCCAAACCCTTGGACCTAGAAAGCTGAAATTTTGCACTGAGATTCCCTTTATAATGTAGAGAAGGAATAAGGAAGGATATATCGAAATTCAACCCCTAAAGGAGTTAAATAGGGGATGAAAGTTCTGCGCGGGCGAAGCCACTGGCAAAAGCTAGTACTTCATAAAAATATCATTTAATTTAATTATCGTGTTTATACCAAGATATTTTTTATTGAGTCAATTTTATAACTACCGAAAAACTTATTAACGTCTTTTTGTTGACTGTACAAGATGAATAACTACACCATTTCTTTACTTAAATGCAACTAACACAATAGTATTATACAGTTAATGTACGGGTCCCAGCAATCGGCAGCGTTGAGTGGTTCCGTGGAGCTGCAAGACGAGTTGGAGCCCCGCGCTTCGTCACCGGCCTCCAGCAAGAGCTCGCCCAGTGAAATGTCTACAGTTAGTATAGTAAGTGTTTGTGATTACTACCTTTTTAAGTTATTTCTAAGTAGTAGATGAAGTAAAACAATATGTATTGTATGGCCGCTGTAACAAAAAATATAAATACAGTATAAACTTTATAAAACGACACTGAAGGGACTGCGCATTTCAGGGCGTTATTAAGAGTTTTCGTTAAATGGAGAGAAAAAAAATCTGTATTAAAAAAAAAAAAAACAGTTCATTTCAGACTAGTGTTAGGTAATTACATAAAAAGTTTGTTAGCAACTAAGAATATGATATCGTATAGATAATCCATGACTCCTACTAATAACAGTCTACATGTGCAAGCAATACTAATTTGTAAACAAAAGAACGGATTTCTTAGAAAGTTTCTTAGAAGACAAAAAAACATACACAGCTACAGCTCGATTCAAACTTTATGGCGGCTCGGAACACGAGGCGAGTCGCTGCGCAGTAACAAATTCATGGGTCAGCGGGGTTGAGGGGTGCGGTACTGCGCAGCGTGTAGCTCACTTCAGAGCCGCCATAAAGTTTGACGCGATGTATATTTAATTGTTGTCGGTATTGAGAGTGGGTGTAATGCTATTTAGAGTGTATCATTGTATGGAAGACAAGTTAATCCAAGCAAAGCCGAGTGATTTCGACTCTTTAGTTAGGGAGTTTGTCGTTAAATCGAGTGACGTTACATGGAGTTTACACTGTATGTAGTGTTACGGAACCTTTCGTGTGCGAGTCCGACTCGTACTTGTCCCCTTTTCCTCTTACAGCCCCATTTACACGACGCCAGTCTCTTGCCTGTGTTGCATCGTGAAAAATCAGTTTTTAGTGGATACCTCATAACGTCAGTTTATTTTATTCCAATTTATTTTCATATTACTAACACTAACCCAGAATTGAACCACTTAACTCTCCCACATCGGTGGGTTAAATATTTAAAAGTTTGACCCTAGATTTACCGCTAACTCATGGTGGCGTAAGATTATTTTACATATTGTGAATGAGAGAACGTTGTAGGCCTTAGAGACTAGTTTTGTAGACGATTCTCTATTCTATATTTTCACTCTTCTAAGTCATCATCATCATCAGCCTATAATGTTCCCACTGCTGGGACACAGGCCTCCTGTCGGTGAGAGGGATTGGGCCATAATCCACCACGCGGGCCCAGTGCGGGTTGGTAGATGTCACATGTCTTAGAATCTTTTGTTCTAGGACATGCCGGTTTCCTCACGATGTTTGCCTTTATCGTTTTGAGAGCAGTGGTGATGAAATAATTTATACAAAGTAAAGCGCCTGTGTGGGTTCGAACTCACGACCTACACCTCGTAAGTCGCGGCCGTTACCACTTGGCCACCACTGTTCTACTGCTCTTCTAAGTACCTGATACTTATTGAAAGGCCTGCACTGTCCTCCCATACCTATTATCTCTGTAATTTGAAAACATTGTTAAAGCCAATTATTTTTTAAAGAGTAACCGTGGAGTTTCTTGCCGGCTCTTCTCCATAGGAAACAACAATTTGGAACCGTGCACCTAGCTTCTGACATTTCATAAGTGCCCATGCAGGTTTATGTGAAAAAATATATATAAAAATAAATGATTTGATTAACCTTGAGTTGGCTGTTAGCTCCGAGTTATTTAGGATAACCCATGACCGCGCAAAAGTGTTATCCTTCAATATTTTATTTATCACCAGGACCCGTTGCTAGGCCCCACGGTACCAGGCAAGCAGAAGGTGCACCAGTTTCTAGTGCGTACCTTCAGCAGCCCCACCAAGTGTAACCACTGTACGTCGCTTATGGTGAGTATCTTTATCTGTAAACCTATAAACTAGGTTTTGCCAGCGGTTTCGTCTGCGTGGAGGTCGGTATATTATACATATAGACCTTCCTCTTAAAACACACTGTCTATTTATGAAAACCGAATTAAAATCTGTTGCGTAGTTTAAAAGGTATAAGTGTACAGACTCAAAAAGCGACTTTGTTTATTTAAAGATTAAAATCGCTTAGCAGAAGCAATTTCTTTAAAAAAAAAATTTTAAGTATCCCAGATTGCCAGGAACAGCGGTGTATTGTATGGAAGCGACTTCTAAATTATTAAGTTTGCATAACTATTCAGAGGCATATTTATTTCAAAGTAAACCCGATCCAAATATTTGTATGTAGGGTGTAAGCCTGTGAGAGTAGGGGTAGTGTGTGTTAGTTAACAATTTTTTTACATTAAGATTTTTTCGATACAAAAGCGCGTTCGATATTCCATCTCTGGTTATCAGTGTGTAAGTTTTGACTAGCATACCTCAAGAAGTTGCTAACCAGACACTTGTTAACAGATCGGTCTAACTCGGCAAGGCGTGGTGTGCGAAACCTGCGGCCTCGCCGTGCACACGTGGTGCTGCGCGCGCGTGGCGGCGCGCTGCCCACTGCCGCCCGAGCGGTCGCGCCGCCCGCTCGGCATCGACCCTGCGCGGGGGCAGGGGACGGCCTACGAGGGATATGTTAAGGTAACTAGGCAATAGAGAGCTCTTACTCTCTCCACTAAACGTTCTAGAAGATCACTCGGGATCAACCCCTTTAGCCCTTAACGTGAGGCATTTGCCATCATTGTCAACTGTCAGAAGGGTTCGAGAGAATCTGTTAGTGTCATCATCAACAACACGTATTCGTCTCCTTCATCATCATTCAAACGTAAGAAGTTCATTGTTCGACATAGGTTAGCACCACAACGACCGGCATTGTGCTTCCCGCATCCAGTAGATTCCTGTGACCTCCATCAGATCGTCAATCCACCTTGTCCTACAAAGTATATTGACTACCTGGACCTACACACGCCCACCTCGTTCCTTTTACGGATTGAAAAATGTATGGAACAAAATTTTAGTATTCATGATATAAATTCGAATATAAAAACTCTCAAGCAACGACCCTACAGTCAATCAACCTTGAGGAGAATAGGAACCAGTTTTACTGATCGCTACCTAATCATTTATTCACAAATGTCAAAGTTACCCAAATCAACCTGCTTACAAATGTCCTTGCAGTCAATCTTACTCAACCTGTCAAATACAACTTGGCATGTTTAGAAAAATATTGGGGGTGCTTTAAATTAGCTTCCACAATCAGCTTATAACGTGTCCACTGCTGGGACACAGACCTCCTGACCTCCTGACCTCTCTCAGTGAGATGGAATAAGCCAAAATCCACCACGCGGGCTCAGTACGAGTCGGTAGATGTAACATGTCTTCGTATTTTGGCTTCTAGGACATGCCGGTTTCCTCACGATGTTTTTTTCATCGTTTAAAGGGCAGTGGTGATGAAATAAATTATAGGTTAGAACATTTTTCTGTTACATATTTCCTCCTAATCTTCAATTTAGAATACTTTTCAATAAATTGGAAAATACCCTATTGAATACCCTCAGTATTCAATTAAGAAAGCTGTATTTTATTTATGTTATATTAAATAGGAACAACAAACGCTACAAAAAGCTAGCAATATTACAAACAGAAACACATGAGTAACTTAAATAATAATATAGCCCATAGCGCTGTTAACAGATTATGATCTATATAAGTTCTGAGTTGAGCCGTATGATTACTGATAAATGCGCGCATTGAATGGACAGGTCCGCAATCTGAGTGGTTCTTTCCTCATAAGACCAATTCAGACACCAATCCACATGATCTGACCAAGATTATGTCTGGACTTTAAAAGAGACTGTGACCTCTGAGAGTAGTCAGATAGTAAACGCCGACCTCATCTGGTTTAAAAAAATATGAGTAAAAGTGTTTGTATAAACCTACTGACAGAAATAAAATCATTTATCATTTACAAATAAATAAAATTGAAGTGTGTTTGTATAAAACTACTGACAGAAATAAAATCATTTATCATTTACAAATAAATAAAATTAAAGTGTGTTTGTATAAACCTACTGACAGAAATAAAATCATATAACAAATAAATAAAAGGGGTGCAAGGGGTCCCAACCAACATCTTTCGGGACTCAAGCCAACCTCACCTGCACGTGGTGCATCCTGCCGACAAACAAACGAGGCAATGGCGCCCTGCCAACACGCACTGGACCAGCGTGGCGGGTTAAGGTCCAAACCCCCCCATGGATAGGAGTATAAGAGACAGGCCCCAAGTGCCCGGCGACTCCAGTGGTTGCGCTGGCGTGGACGGGTGCGGGCGCGGCCCTGGGGTCAGGGGAGCTAAGAATCTCCGGGCGAGATCGATCAACCGTCAAACGACCAAGGCAAATTACATAAAGGACTCCGATACATTAAATATTCTCACCTACAATGTCCGAACGCTGATGAAAGACGAACGTTTAATTGAGCTTGAGAACGCTCTAAAAGACATCAGCTGGGACATTTTGGGCCTTTCAGAAGTCAGGAGAGCGGGCGAAAACACAGAAGAAAGAGATGATGCTGTATTTTTTCACTTTGGAGAAACCAGTGGCCTTTATGGAGTGGGGTTCATGGTGGCAAAGAAGTGGAAGGATAATATCATCGAATTCGTAGGCTACTCTGAACGCGTCGCTGTGCTGAAGTTTCGACTTACACCTAACAAAACGCTGACTATCGTACAAGTATATGCACCAACTTCTGCACATCCGGACAATGACGTAGAAGATTTTTACGATCTTGTTAATAGAGCATGCGACGAAAATAGGGGCACTTGGAACATGGTAGTTGGTGACTTCAATGCAAAGGTGGGACTAAGGCAGGAACTGGATAGTGGAGATACAGTCGGTTGTTTTGGGTTAGGAGACTGCAATGAGCGAGGTGCTCGTCTCACCCAGTTCGCCTTCGGACAGAGCATGCACATAGCCAATAGTTTCTTCTTGAAGAAACCACAACGACGATGGACTTGGGTGTCACCTGACGGCTTCACGCGCAATGAAATCGACTACGTTTTAACATCTGACAGTCATATTATCAAAAACATTAGCATCATTAATAGATTTAAATATAGTTCAGACCATAGACCAATCCGTGCAAAAATCAGACTAGAATTTAAAATTCATCGAGCCAAATTGTTTACAAAACCATTAAAAAGACTTTCTAAAGAAACACTTATTAACAACTCCGAACATTACAACATAGAACTGTCAAACTATTTTAAAGAACTGATAGTTGATGAAACAAATGCAGAAGAACAATACAATGCAATAGTGACCGGAATAAGCAATACTTGTAAAACCATAAAAAATAAACCCAGAAATAGAAATAAGCTAACACCTCATAGCATTGATTTGATAGAAAAACGAACAAATAAAGTAATAGGAACAACAGAGTACAGAACAGTAGACAAAGAAGTTAAAAGAAGCATTAGAAAAGATTTAAGAAATCTAAATACACATTTGGTTAAAACAGCTTTAGTAAACCATACATCCCTAAGAGTTTTAAAACAAGGAGTCACAAAAGGAAAGACCTGGATTAACTGTTTGGTAGATAGTGACGGCAAAAAACATTACAGTAGAGACAAAATCATGGAAATCTCAACCACATTCTATAGATTGCTATATTGCGATAACTCCCCACTCTATGTCAATACCGAATACAATCCTTCAGATTCCATTCCCCCAATAAACGGGTATGAAGTGCATAAAGCACTTACCACAATGCGTTATGATAGAAGTCCTGGGGAAGATGGTATTACTACGGAAGCACTCAAAATCGGCTCTACAACTTTATTGCCCCACCTTGCGAACCTGTTTAACACCATTTTAAAATCTGGCAAAGTTCCAAAATCAATGTGCCATTCAAATATAGTCCTTCTGCATAAAAAAGGCAACAAAAGTGATATGAACAATTATCGTCCAATCAGTTTAACATCTCATATCTATAAAACTTTTATCAAGGTAATACATAACCGCATAGACGGGAAACTGGATGAACATCAGCCACCAGAACAAGCCGGATTTCGACCTAGCTTCTCAACAACTGATCACCTACACACCTTGAACCAGTTACTTGATAAATTTTCGGAATTTAATAAACCGCTCTATTTAGCCTTCGTAGATTATACGAAGGCCTTTGACAGTATTAAACACTCCGAAATATTTAAGTCGTTAGAAAATCAAGAAGTGGAACAGCAATATATAGACCTCCTCAAAAATATATACCACAACAGCACCGCAAACATCAAACTTAATACTGCGGGACCGTCGTTTAGGATACAAAAGGGTGTTAAACAGGGCGACCCGCTCTCCCCGAAATTATTTACAAGCACTCTCGAGGAGATATTTAGAACACTGGCAGCCTTATGGACGACCAAGGGCATTGAAGTCGGTAGTAAGAGGTTAACAAACCTCCGTTTTGCCGATGACATTGTCATTTTTGCCCCCACAGCTCTGGAACTACAGACTATGCTTCAAGACCTAAGCATAGCAAGCCTCAAGGTTGGACTCGCGATGAATCGGTCTAAAACCAAAGCCATGACCAACAATACTAAGCGTAGGGTCGAGGTAGATGGGCAGGAAATACAGTATGTTGATGAGTACATCTACTTGGGCCAGTTAGTTTCTTTCGGCAACAGACAAGAAAAGGAAATTGATCGCCGCATCGAAAATGCCTGGAGAAGCTACTGGTCCATGAAGACGCTAATGAAGGGCGATCTACCGATTTCCCTGAAGCGAAAACTCATCGATATGTGTATTCTGCCCGTTCTAACCTACGGTGCACAGACCTGGTCGCTCACCGAGTCACAAAAGTTCCGCCTTGGGGTTTGCCAAAGAGCAATGGAGCGCAGCATTTTAGGCGTTAAACGAACCGACCGAATACGAAACACCACGCTGCGCTCCAAAACGGGAATTTTAGACGTAGGCAAAAAGGCTGCCAGGCTAAAATGGGACTGGGCGGGTCACACTAGTCGCATGCACAGCGACCGCTGGGCAATTGTCGCCACACACTGGGTGCCTGAGGATGGACGGCGGCGGCGCCGAGGCCGGCCCAAAAAAAGGTGGCGTGACGACCTAGACGCGTATTGCAAGGGCTGGATCGAGGAGGCCTTGGAAAAGGATGCCTGGAAGGATTTGGGGGAGGCCTTTGCTCAGCAGTGGGACAGTGTAGGCTAAATGAAAAAAAAAAAACAAAAAAAAAAACAAGTAAATAAAATTGAAGTGTATGTTTGTAAAGTTAAAATAACAGCTTTTTTCTGAAGGCATATGAAAGTAATACTGTGGGCAATAGGGTATTTTCCAATTTATATTAAATCGAATTTACTTTTCGTTGTTTTGAATTGACCGCCAAAACGCTAGTTACGATGAATTTTTATCACGTGACGTCAACTTTGTGTAAACCAAAGTAGTTAATAGGTAAACAAGTGAATGTCGAGTTAATAACTAACAAGATTTTTAATTTATAGAAAGTAGAATTACTGGCGTACGGTGCCTCTGTGCACAAATACTTCTAAAACTGCGCCAAACTAAGTATTTGTGCCGGTGCCGTTTACACAAAGCTGGCGTCACGATGTCACGTGATAAAAGTCATCGTAAGGAGCGTTTTGGCGGTAAATTCAAAACAACGAAAACGAATTTTGATTTTAATCGTTTTTAATTGAGAAAATGGATTTGAATAAATTTATTTTTATTTTTCTGTTAAATATATTGTTCCAATCTTCAAATTAAAATAGTTTTTACTAAATTGGAAAATACCCTATTTCTACTGTATATCAATACACATAATTATACACACATAGATATAGAAAACATTAACACACTACGGTATCAAGAGTTGTGAATTTGCGCGTTGGCACGTGGACACGTACCATGGCTAGTGACGTCAGTAACTTACCGGTTCGGCTGGCGAGCGCGACGCGTACGCAACTACGTACGCGCCCGCTTGTAGTTTTTCCTGAGCTTCTCCTTCTTTCTATCACTAAGCCTTTGTAGTGTGTAGTGTGATAATAATAAAGAATCGTCTTAGTATAACCTACTGAAGTTTTCGTTATTCCGCTCGGACATTATATCCACCTACCGTCCTCGATGCATAAACTGTGAGTAGTAAAGACGATAATACGATCATTTGAAAAAAAAAACTCCTTTTCAATTCCTTTATGATAATAATATGTACAGACGCCAGCAGGTCAACCTACCCCAAACTGTCAAATTTTCCCAATTGAACATGAACCTTATGCTCACGGTATAAAGTTGAAAACCTATCAAATAAATTTGACAGATTGGAGTAGCTTGATGTGCTGGCGTCTGTACAGGTATATTAATAAAAACTTTTTTCAAAAAAATAACAACCCTCTTCCAAAAAACACTACAAAGTGCAAAATAACTTAAATTTCGGAAGTCGGTGACTTTGGATGTGTATTTTAATTATTCGTCACCGCCTTCCGAAATTAAAGTTATTTTGCACTTTGTAGTGTTTTTTTGGAAGTCGGTTGTTATTTTTTTGAAAAAAGTTTTTAGTTTTCATTTTTAGTTACCTACCCCACACCAATTCGAAATTTCATCATCCTTGGCGTATTTATGACAATGCATATTTATGCGATAGCAACATTCGCGGTTGATTTGCTGTCATTTTTTGAAGAGTTCCATTGTCTGTCTCCGAAACGCATCATCAGATCTATATGAAATTTCAATGGGACCATTTCGGAGTAAACCCCTTTCGAACAGAAAAAGAATTTTGCAAACCCGTCTATATACGACGGAGTTATGCCCGAACATACATAAAAAATATAGTATATATATATAAACATGTCGAATTGACCTCCTTCTTTTTGAAGTCGGTTAAAAAAAGAAAATAATCATAAGGCATCAAAACATACGTCCGCATCGTTGTCAATGGGAAAAGTGCCCAAAAGGCTGGCAGCATTGCCACTGTCTGTTTGTTTGATGTTAAATACACTAGATATGTTGGTTTTATTTTTAATCCGCTGGTAGTTACAGAGTTTACCCCCTACATACAAACAAACAAATTTTACCTCTTTATAATATCAGTATAGATGTTTATTTACGTTGTCTGCAGGTACCAAAACCGGGTGGTGTGAAGAAAGGCTGGATGAGGCAGTTTGTCGTCGTGTGCGACTTCAAATTATTTCTCTATGACATATCACAAGACCGGTGAGTTTGTAAATTTCTTTCAGTGAACCGTGAACAACAAACAACCGTCAACTCCTATTTAGATTTGCCCATTTGCTTTTTAGTCGAATGAGTGATTTATCTCTGCTCAACACTTAAAAAAAAACAGTTATCAAATCAGCTTCTTCTTTTTTAAGATTTTCGGCATGTTTCAACCAAGATAGCATCTTTCATAGATGACAGCCAATCACCCTCTATTGCAGAACAATGTGGGAAAACCATTTAAAATTAAATAAATAGGTTGGCAGGTACATAGTAGCACGCATAATTTTTTTGTCGGCTATAAAAAAAAAATCTGTTCTATGGAAAAATATATATGTACCTACGCAGTAAAAAGTACTGAACAGCATTTTTTAACTGACGAAAAGTATAATTGGGTGTTCAGAATCAAAGTTATAGCATTTTACATGCAATCATGTATACTGAATTCATGATCACAGGTTGTGCGTGGATGTTTCAGCCACCCTATCTATACAGGAAAAGTTTTTATCCAGTGCGCAAACTTTAACCATGAATTCAGCATATCATTCTAGACCCCCACCGCAGAAAATTTTCGCCGGTTATTAAAAAAAATTGCTGTTTCATAGAAAAATGCAATACCTACGCGGTCAAAATGTATGGAACAGCAATTTTTTTTTGTATAACCGCCGAAAAATTTCTGAGCTATGGGGTCTAGAATGATATGCTGAATAGGGTATTTTCCGATTTCATAAAAACTATTTTAATTTGAAGATTGGGACGATATATTTATCAGAAAAATAAAAATAAATTTATTAATACACATTTTCCTAATTAAAAACGATTAAAATCGAATTTATTTGTCATTGTTTTGAATTTACCGCCAAAACGCTCCTTACGATGACGTTTTATCACGTGACATGTGACGTCAACTTTGTCTTTACGGCACCGGTACAAATACTTCGTTTGGTGCCGTTTTAGAAGTATTTGTGCACAGAGGCACCGCACACCAGTAATATCACTTTATATCCATTAATTTTTTTGTTAATTATACACTCGAAATTCACTTATTTACTTACTAACTACTTCAGTTTACACAAAGTTGACGTCACGAGATAAAAAGTCATCGTAAGAAGCGTTTTGGCGGTAAATTCAAAACAACGAAAAATACATTTGGTTTAAATCGTTTTTAATTGAGAAAATAGACAGAAATCAATTTATTATTATTTTTCTGTTAAATATCACGTTCCAATCTTCAAATTAGAATAGTTTTTGGAAAATTGGAAAATACCCTATTCATGGTTAAAGTTTGCGCACTGGATAAAAACTTTAGCATTTTACATGCAATCATGTATACTGACTTCATGATCACAGGTTGTGCGTGGATGTTTCAGCCACCCTATTTTTTCTAGAAAAGTTTTTATCCAGTGCGCAAACTTTAACCATGAATTCAGCATATCATTCTAGACCCCATAGCTCAGAAATTTTTCGGCGGTTATACAAAAAAAATTTGCTGTTCCATACATGTTGACCGCGTAGGTATTGCATTTTTCTATGAAACAGCAATTTTTTTTTAATAACCGGCGAAAAATTTCTGCGGTGGGGGTCTAGAATGATAAGCTGAATTCACGGTTAGAGTTTGCGCACTGGATAAAAACTTATCCTGTACCTATATTAAATGTAATGCTCCACTACTGAACAAATAAAAAGTATCAATTTCTTTCATTTTTACCATGCGTGGCATGTGCAAAAAAACACGCCATGCCAACCTGGTCTTTTTTTTTTTTCAACGATGGGAAATCATCAAATATTTTCTCCCGCTCGGGTGGAGCGGGAGGGTGACAGACTTTTCCTGACTAAAACCCAACCGTGTTCCTTCAGTTGCCTGTGTGCCAGCTTCACTGCTGAACAAATAAAAACCATCACTTTCTTCAGTTTTTTACCATGCGTCGCACGAAGTCGTATTATTTACTCCTATTATGATGTACAATTTGGTTCCAGAAACGCGTTACCGTCAGTATGTGTGAGTCAAGTGCTAGACATGCGCGACCCGGAGTTCAGTGTCGCGTCTGTCAAGGAGTCTGACGTCATACACGCCAACAAACGGGACATACCTTGTATATTTAGGGTGAGAATGAAGCTCATATTATTTACATTTTTCTATTTTGATTGCTACGTTGATGAAGTTGTTGCAAGTGCTACTTGCTGAGCATGAGGTCCTGGGTTCGATTCCCAGAGGGCCATTCAAATATTAAGTAAGCACATTTTTTGCAATTTGTGACACCCTTCCCCCTCGGCAGCAAAAGTAAGCAAAATTCAGGCCCCCCCCCCACCCGCCGCACCCTCCAATACTCACGTAAACATTGGTACATGCATTTTGTAATGTGTTCTGGTTTATTTATTCATTTATGAGCAGCAGTTATAAGTCTAGAAATAAGGAATAGGCTTGGAATAGAGGACTTTAACGCATAAAATATTTATTAAAACAAATTTTATTGAAATAGTATAATACAAAACAAACTTCTTAAAAATGTGTTGTTTAAATTCAAATTAACAGTCTTCCTTCAGTCCATGTAACACGAATCCATGAGTAAGTAAGTCTTCGATGACATTGGATGTTTGCAGCTCAATGTTGTGTGTCTGCTCACTTTCGTGTGATTTTGGAATATCGACATCGTTTTCTTCGAGCCCATTCATAGATAAGTAGGGTTACCATATGTGTTCAAATCAAAATCGATCGATAGAAAATCCAAAAAAAAAGTAAAAAATACTGCCAACGTAATCACCATCCAGACCCATACCCAGCCCCCCCCCCCCCCCCACCCCTGTAGTGCTTACGTAATACTTGAATGGCTCCCAGGTCGGGAAAGTGTTATTTGGTTTTCCTGTCTGGAATTCCGCAATAGCAGCCCGAACTCCGGATTTGTGCTTGGCTGATGGCCTAGCCATTACATGGGACTTAAACGTAACTGGCGAAATGTGGGTGGTAATATAGGTACATTTCTGCTCAACCTTTTTGGTAAACAAGGCGTGATATTATTATTTGACCTAGTTGTTCCGGGTCTGGCGGGTATGTGAGTTTAAATTTTTGTAAACGCACCCACAATACAGGAGAAATTCCTAGTCTCGGGCAACATTTAAAAAAAGGGAAAAAAATATACACAGGATCTAATTAACGGCAAGACTATCTCCGCGGTTCTCCCCCTCGAGGATGGCTTTTAACAATTTTCGTGTTCATCATACCAGCTCAAAGACGTCCACTGCTGGACATAGGCCTCCCCCAATTTAAGGGGGCTTGCCATAATCGCCACGCTTTGCAGGCGGGTTGGCGATCGCAGTATGGTGGTGAATGCATAGAGAACGCTGCTGCCCATTCTCTAGTAAGTCCCATAGTCGCCTTCTACGACACCCACGGGAAGAGATGGGATGGTGCTATTCTTTTATGCCCGGCACCACACGGGAATTTTCGTGTTAGGTCTAATTAATTAAAGTTTGTGATGCATGTATGTAATATTTTCTGTACAGATATCAACATCACAGCTAGAAGGCGGGAAACGGTCGCATACTCTCATGTTAGCGGAGTCCGAATCAGAGAAGACTAAATGGGTGGTTGCACTCAGCGAGCTGCACAGGATACTGAAGAGAAATAACCTGCCAGACAAATGTGTAAGTTAATGCTGGTGAACTAGAATTGATAAGCTATGCAGTTTGGCTGAGGAATCCGTCAATTCAGTAATCTAAATTAATATAATAAAGAGGAAAGATTTGATTGTTTGCATTGAATAGGCTCCGAAACTACTGAACCGATTTGAAAAATTATTTCACTGTTGGGAAGCTACACTATCCCCGGGTGACATAGGCTATATTTTATCCTCGTATTCCCACGGGAATAGGAACTACGCGGGTGAAACCGCGGAGCGCTGCTAGTTTACTTATAAAGCTAATCTTCACCAACATTTTCGTTAAAAATAGCACATGAATCAACCTTCTAATATTATAAATGCGAAAGTAACTATGTCTGTCTGTTATGCTTCCACGCTTAAACCGCTGCACCGATCGTGATGAAATTTAGTAGAGATGGCCTTTTTTTTTTTTTTTTTTTTTTTTTTTGGGTGGGAAATCATCAAATAACTTCTCCCGCTCTGGGTGGAGCAGGAGGGCGTGTCAGACTTTTACTGACTAAAACCCACCCGTGTTCCTTCAGTAGCCCTTAAGCCAGGGGCTGTGGTGTCTCTTTCGAACAAACCCGCACCCCTGGCAGGCATCGACCCTTGCGGGTCCCATCACTGTTTGTGCTGACATCAGTAGAGATGGCCTGGGATATGGAGATGGACATAGGTTACTTTTTTATGCGATAACCGATATCCACGCGAGCGGAGTCACGGGCAAAAGCTAGTCCTACTATCATATATAACTAATATTATAAAATGTGAAAGTTTGTAAAGTTGTTTGAATGTTTGTTACTCAATCACGCAAACATGGCTGAACGCATTTGGATGAAATTTGGCACACAGACAGTTTGTAACCTGGAATAACACATAGGATACTTTTTATCCCAGTATGCGGTAGTACGTTCCCGTGGAATCATTTTCAACCCTCACGCGAGACGTCATTAATAAGCCAAAAGACATCAATTGTTTGTCTTTGGCCTCCTCCTAAAGCAACAATATTATACGTTTATACTTGCCTTATACTTAAAATATTTTTAAATGTAAGAAGCAGAAAGATAATTAACAAACCGTAATTAAACAATAGGGTATTTTCCAATTTATTGAAAATTATTCTAATTTAAAGATTGGGACGAAATATGTAACAGAAAAATAAAAGTAAATAGATTTATATCCATTTTCTCAATTCAAAACCATTTAAACCCAATATATTTTTCGTTGTTTTGAATTTACCGCCAAAACGCTCCTTATGATGACTTTTTATCACGTGACGTCAACTTTGTGTAAACTAAAGTAGTTAGTAAATAAAGAAGTGAGTGTCGTGTTTATAATTAACAAGATTTTTTATGGATAGAAAGTGAAATCACTGGTGTGTGGTGCCTCTGTGCATAAATGAATCGAAAACTGCGCCAAACTAAGTATTTGTACTGGTGCTGTTTACACAAAGCTGACGTCAAGATGTCACGTGATAAAAAGTCATCGTAAGGAGCGTTTTGGTGGTAAATTCAAAACAACAAAAAATAAATTTGATTTTAATCGTTTTTAATGGAGAAAATGGATACAAATAAATTTATTTTCATTTTTCTGTTCCATATATCGTCTCAATCTTCAAATTAAAACAGTTTTTATCAAATTGGAAAATACCTTATTGAGAATTTTTGAAATTCACACCGATTTCACTTAACATGTTCATCAAAACTCATGAGTGCCCCCCCCCCACAGGTGTACAGCGCATGCGTGCTGCTGGACGCCGGCGCCGCGGCGACGGTGCGCAACGCGCTGTGTGCCTGCGTGCTGGAGCGTGCGCGCATCTGTGTGGGCGGCGACGCCGGCCTCGCGCTCGTCGACCTGGAGCGGGCCGAGATCACGCCGCGGAGAGCGCACGCGCCTATCTCCACCATAGCATACGTACCACACGAACAATTACTAGGTAACTTATTGACCTGTCTCTTCCCCACTTTGTTAGGTTCCCAGGGATTGGATTCCAGTTTAACCGGATGCATCTAAATACCAGTCTTTACATGGAGCGGCTGCCTATGTAACACAGTTACTGGGTAACGCGATTGGTAAGACTCGTTATCAAACTTTCGGAATTCGGACTACCCGTAACGACTGTCAAAGACATGTGACCTCTAAGTTTGTTTCGGCCTTTCTTCTCAGAGTAGTCACATAGAAAACGCCGACCTCTTCTAGTTAAAAAAAATATGATTGACGTGTGAAAGTGTTTGTACAAACCTACTTACAGAAATAGAATCAATTATCATTTATACTAATTGCTGCCGGGGCAAACGGCTCAACGTGCTTTCCGAGGCACGGAGAGGTCTTGAGTACAAGTACGATTGCGCATTTGTGTGGACGGCAAAGCTAGCTTAGGGGTAATAAATCTAAAGCAGTTTCCCAAACATTGTTCTACCATGACCCGATAATTTTCACACTGCCCCTTCGTGACCCACTTAATACTTTTAAACCCAGGCTGGTTCCGTTAGATAAAATAATACACATTTATTAATAGTAAAAATGTTTTATTAATACTACATATTTTGGTATGTAGCAGCTCCATAGCTGCTCCTTATTTTTCACTACAAAATCAAAGTTTGCGGAAAATGTCGAATGTTGCGACCCGGTGTTTTATTTTGATGGCCCGGTACCGGGTCGCGACCCGGCAAATGGGAAACGCTGATCTAGAGAGAGACAAAATAACCCCCAATAGAGCACACGTACCGATATCGACACTAGTTTATGTACCACATGAACAATTACTAAATACGTTATCATCATCATCTGTTTAGTCGTTAGCCGGATTCCATTCTAACCGGATGCAGCTGAATGACATGGAATTTCTGCCTATATGAACTGCAGAACTCATTTACCGTTTCTTTGAATTTCATCTTTTTGTAACGAAACGGTGTATTACTGTTGATTTTGTTTGTCTAAACTAAGGGTGTAATTTGTTGCGGTTTTGTGTCGTGTATTTCAAGTTTTACGTAGAACAACTCTAAACGGGAAAATAATCTTAAAATTGAGACAAAATTAATTTACTCAACTGATTTGTAATTAATTTTGATTCACCGTTGATTATTTTCTCGAATTCAAAGATAATCATTTTTTGTTTTTCACATCTTTTCTCTGTGCAATTGATGATCTTATGACAGTGTGACAATTGACTGGGTCAGTGTGCCGAATCTGCGCAGCCGAATTTAAGCCAAACATGTTTGAAGTTTTTGCCATCAGTAAGCATCAGGGATGTTTGCAGATAACAACATTGATGGTTTTGCCACCATCATTAGAAAGATTTGTGCATCCCTGATGTCACGTGTTCGCGGTAGCACCAAAATTGTTCTCAGTGTATTCGCAGATCGGTCCCTGATGTTACGAAGGTGGATGCAGCTCCACGCTGTTTTAATTATTTAATAGTGTTACGAGCTTATAAATTACCAAAACTGACAATTTAATTAATCGCACTAATTACACAACACAATTGCACTACTTATCACTCTTAAGTCGCACTTGAAGATCGCTTTAGATGTTCTCTTATGTATCGCTTAACAAAAACTACTCGGTGTGCGATACGTTCCCGCTTTTATAGGGCCGTCGGATAGTTCCAGAACCTTCTACCGTAGAAGCATCTAGAATGTTCGAGTACATACCGGCCCTGGCTGAACGGATGTCGATAGTTCTAGAAAGTTATAGCATCGAAATTCTGCTATTCGACACTAGATGGCGCTAGTGCTAACCGCGCAACAATAGTAATCTGTATCTGTACGAATACTAGAGGATAAGCAAAATTGTTACTAACCCTATGGACTTATTCTATTCTATAACGAAAAACAAGTGTATTTAACTGGTTAATTATCGCGTGCTAAGCTTTGAAGAAAAACATGAAACATTTTCCGAAGAACTCGGCGTCGTGTGACATCGGTGAATACTAAAGGGTCTTCATAGCTATCCGAAAGAAATCCTTTAATATTCACCGGTATTAAGCGATGCTGCATATCATGTCGACAAGCTCAGAATACAGAAAGAACAAGAAGCCCCGTTCAACTGATATTGCAAGCTGCAGGCTGTGTCCAAAAACATAACAAGTGACCCCCGCTCGCCTCACTTCCCACCCGCGTAATATTGCTAGCTCAGACATTATTTGCCCATTTTCGGGGTAAATGTTGAGAGTATTGGGAGTACGAAAATAATAAAATCAAAATTTTACCGTCCTTTTCTATACATGCATTAATACATACGGTTCGCTTTGATGACATTATTTTTTCAAGCCGTTTAAAATATTTTTAAAGTAGTTTTATACATACTACCAGCCCTCAGTTGGTAATAAAAAGAAGGGAAATCAAAACTCTTAAATTGGCAACACGTACAAGATGGACCCATTTTTCACGATGACAATTACAAATTGAACAAATAATTAAATAAGACAATAACTGAATGCGCTACTAGCACATGAAATGTGATCCCCTCCCGTTTATTTTTTAGCCTGGCTGAATTTTTAGAGGTAGGAACGACACAAGACGGCATAATTTAAATTAATTGAACACCGGTAAAACACGTCGCGCGATACGACAGTCACAGAGTGACTGATCGGCTGCGCGTTCTTTTTGTATTCTGAGTCTACAAGCTGCGCCGGATTGGGAAGATGATGAAGTTTAAATTAAACTATTGTTATAGAGTTAGCTCATACCTTACTAAATCATGACGTCTATAGATCGGGGTAATCTTCCAAACGGCTGAACATATTTTCTTGAATCATAGCTAAGAACACTCTCGATTAAGCCAGACACATGATCGGTTCAGTCGTTTGGGAGCTACGATGCCTTAGACAGTTACACACATACACAGATAGATACACACGTTAAATTTATAACACCCCTGGCCCTCTTTTTCCATCGGGGGAAATAAAAATATTTTTTGGTAATTAATGTTTGAGAGCAGTCGTGGCCAAGTGGTAACGGCCGCGACTTACGAGTTGTAGGTCGTGAGTTCGAACCCAGACAGGCGCCTTACTTTGTGTAAATTATTTCATCACCACTGCTCTCAAAACGGCGAAGGAAAACATCGTGAGGAAACCGGCATGTCCTAGAACCAAAAATTCGAAAACATGTGACATCTACCAACCCGCACTGGGCCCGCGTGGTGGATTATGGCCCAATCCCTCTCACCAAGAGGAGGCCTGTGTCCCAGCAGTGGGAACATTATAGGCTGATGATGATGAATTAATGTTTACTTAATTTTTGATCGTACAACATGCGGCCATGTTGCCCTATTATTCTGGCCGTTTTAAGAATGATCCTGAATTTAATCTGTTCTTGATCAAAAGGTCATAACCCTGATTCGATTAGGTTTTGCTTATTTTTCTTAAACAAAGTTTGTTCGATGGTGTGGGCTAACTCTAACTTTGAAATTATTTGTTGGAATGTAACATCATAATTTTTTTTTACTTGTGTCTATTTCGTGTTTGTGTCTTTTTAGGAACTTTGTGTTTATTTTGTGATACTTGTGTCCATTTTGTGACAAATTCGTGTGTTTAGTGACGACTTTTCCATAATCTATACTTACATATAATAAAATGGTAACGAAGATTTTTTGTCGGCTGACCAGATTTGAATGAAATTTGGCACACAGATCCTACTAAAATTATAAATGTGAAAGTTTGTGAAGATGTTTGGATGTTTGTTACTCAATCACGCAAAAACGGCTGAACGGATTTCGATGAAATTTTGGCACACAGATAGATTATAACCTTTTATCCTGGTAGTACGTTCCCGCGGGATAAATTCCGACTTCCACGCGGGCAAAGCCGCGGGCGGAAGCTAGTAGTTTATAATTTGGATAACCATAAATTGGACTACCATACTTTTATACAGGGTAGTACGTTCGCGTGGGATATTTTCTGCCAGCCGCCAACCGCTACGGGCTGAAGTTACTTTTTTTTTCTACAACATCATTCTCATCCACAGTGGTGATAGCGGGTCGCGGTCGGCACGTGCGCTTGGTCCCTATCCGTGCGCTGGAGTGTGCGGAGGTGGAGTGCGTCAAGCTGGCCGAGAGTAAGGGCGCACTCGCACTAGCGGCAGGACCGCTAGGCCATGCGGCGCACGGGTTCGCGGTGCTGTGCAAGAAACAGGTACTTTTAACATCGTCATCATCATAAGATAAAAAAAAAAACAACTTTCGTAACGAAAAGTCCCTAAAACAAATAGTCCTTATAACAAAACGACCTAAAATCAAAACTACTCTTTCGCAAGATGTTTGATTACCAAATCGTGCTAAAAACAAAATAAAGTGAATGGTACAGTCATACCACACATAAATATGAGATTTTTAAAGGAACAATTTTATTAATTTTCTGCTCGAGACAGTAAAACTTTCAATTGTAAATACTGAAGTTCTCTCAACCAAGTCAGGGATATACAGGATTAAAAAAAAATACTAGTGCGCAAACTGTAACCATGAATTCAGCATATAATTTTAGACCCCCAGGAGTAGACATTTTTCGTCGGTTATACAAAAAAAAAAACTGCTGTTTCGTAGTAAAGTTCAATACCTACTCGGTCAAAATGTATGGAACAGCTGATTTTTTTTTGGATATCGACGAAAAATTTCTATGCTAGCGGGTCTATAATGATATGGCGAAATCATGGTTACAGTTTGCGCGCTGGTTAAATTTTTATCCTGTATTTGCATAAGGACTGATTCTTTCGCGCTCTGCCGTCTAATCAACGCTCTATATTGTCTACAATTTTCTAATACCATTTTCCTTTCGTCCACAGAACGCGTACGTAGTAAACGTCTACGAAATAACCCGAACAGCGGCCAGAAGAGTTCGTGTAGCCGAGCTAAGGGCCTGTGGAGCAGTGTGCAGCGTACAACTGAGCGGGGCTCGGTTACTGCTGGGGTACCGAGGGGGCTTCGCGGCGCACTCGCTGCCTGAACCTCGCAGGCCGCATCACGACCAGCCCGCTGTCTGTAAGTTATTATATCGAAAATATAAGTTATTTTAATATGAACAAAATCATCTATAAATAGTGACTGGTAATAATTAGCCACTTTCCCAAAGCGACGATTTTTTTATCTATCGTATTGGCCTTAATTTTATCAACAAGAATAATATACCATGAGCTGTAATTTAATTTAGTTACCTACAAACAAACAATAAACACTTTTATCATGCATTGTTCGTTTCTTCATTAATTTAACAACGGATCGCGCGCGCGCTATCAGCTTTGAGTCGCTTGGCCCTGAGGTCGTAATGTTATAGAATGTCTCCACGCGGCGGGACGGTAACGGGGCATGCCGGCCGACCGCCCGATTCGCTGCGAACGATTAATTATTTCAAATCTGTATTTCATTAAAATATTAATTTCAATAATATACTGTAAAGGGCAATTTTGATCTATATCAAATGTGCAACGTATCTAACGTATAAATAAATAAATAAATTGGATATGGATTAACACTATTGTTTAAAATAGCTCCGTAGGTACCTAACTCGTTACTTTTTAGTAATACGTAAAAGATAAAAATAGTTACTGTGGGTTCTCCATTTGGAGATAGAGATATACCATCGCGGATTTTTGTAGACCTTTTTAAGATTATTCTGTAGTCGATTATTTTGATACTATGTACAGATAAAATCAATCTGCCTAGCCTTTTCCCAACTAAATTGGGGTCGGCTTCCAGTCTAACCGGATGTAGCTGAATACCAGTATTTTACATGGAGCGACTGCCTATCTGACCTCCACAAACCATACCGTATGAGAAGTTGGTCACCCATCCACAGACCAGAAGATAAAGAAGCTGCTTTTGAATTCGGTGTTTGCTTTCTTTTTCCAGCTCTAGTGCACCCGGAGAACCAAGTGAACCTATTCTTGTCTCACTCTGGCGCCCGGCCACTAGGTGCCGCGCCAGTGCCCGGCTCTAGCGACACCCTGCTGGTGTTCAACTCGCTAGCTTTGTATGTCGACAGGAACGGACACAGGGCGAGAGATACCGAGCTGATGTATACTGCACATCCGACGCATCATGGTAAGTAACATCGTCATCATTCAAAAGTAACACTGAAATTATCGTAAGCAATGGGAGATTGAATATTGATAGAGTGGGAAGGCCTCCCACAAGGTGGACCGATGAGCTTGTGAAGGCCGCGGGTATCCGCTGGATGTGGGAAGCACAAGACCGGTCGCAGTGGAGGAGCCTGGGGGAGGCCTATGTCCAGCAGTGGACGTCTTTCGGCTGAAATGATGATGATGAGGAATGGGAGATTGCAGTCACACAGTCACAAAACATTCAAGGTTGTGTTGTGATCGTTTTAGAATTGAATTAAGGTTTTTTTTACAGGTTAGGGTATAAACCTAAGGTAAAAACATAATATTTTACTTTTAAAAGTACATACATTGTAAAGAAACATGTTTAATATACTTAAATGCAATTTTATAACTTTTGATGTAGTCGCGCGTCTAAATTCTATAAATTGTTTGCAGCGATCAACGAAACGCATCTACTAATATTCACTGCGACGCATATCGACGTGTACGACATTGAGACCGGAGACTGGGTGCAAACTATGAATATACGTAAGTCATCACATTAATGTGGGAATAAAAAGAATGTGGTCAGGAAAAGTAAAATAGATGTTTATTGTTTTAAATAAACTAGAAAAGCAAATGTGAATACGTCTTTGAACAACACGTCTTCTCCTGTTTTACGTCCTCCTTATGCTTCCTATCATTCTAAATTATTAAACATCTTCAAGCATAGACCTTTGGCATGCGTCATCTGTCTCACTTACACCTTAGCGTTCACCTCTTTCACACAAGTCATGCATTGATCAGCGTTCCATTCCTACATTAATATCTTTAATATATTTTCTATATCCTACTGCCAAGGTTCTCCGATTACTACTACAGGGCACGCACCTATGTATAAAATGTTGGAAATCGATACTGAAAGGTTAAATTTACACCATTAGGGGTCAAACTTGTGTTCGTAAGAAGAGCGTGAACTTAACGTAGCTTCCATTATGGAAGCTTTTACTGTCAAGGGTGTGCGTTGATGTCCGTACCACTCTGTACAACATTCTAATACCGAAACATCCTATTCTACTAATATTATAAATGTGAAAGTTTGCATGTTTGGCTATTTAGATGTTTGTTACTCGATCACGCAAAAACGGCTGAACGGATTGGGATGAAATTTGGCAAACAGTTTATAATCTGAATTAACATGTGGCGGCATCTATAACGCCACTTGCGAACTACGCATCAAAGACTTGACGTCACACAAATTCTACATCGCGCAAGCAGAGTTCACCGCGCGACTCGTAAATACAAGATGTAATTTAAATAACGCAAAACCTCTTAAGGAGTCATTGTACTCATCATTATGAACAACTTTTACTATGGGATCCCTCTCACCGAGAGGAGGCCTGTGTCCCAGCAGTGGAAAAATTATAAGCTGATGATGATGATGATTTACTATGGGATCAAACATGAAATCGCGAAAAAAAAAATCTGCTGTTCCCTGCATTTATGTTCGGATAACTCGTCAAAATGTAGGGAACAGCAGATTCTATTCAGCAGATCAATAATACTGTTACGAGCTAGGGGTTCGTGACAGTTAAAAACTGCCGATATGAATTACCAAAAATAACACTTTAATTAAACACACTAATAACACGACACAATAGCATTACGGATCACTCTTAAGTCGCACTTGAAGATCGCTTTAGATGTTCTCGCATGTATCGCTTCCAATGAACTACCCAGAACGCGCTCCGGTCCCGCTTATATAGGGCCCTCGGATAGTTCCAGAACCGTCGACCGTAGAAGCATCTAGAATGTTCGAGTACATATCGGCCCTGACCGAACACATGTCGATAGTTCCAGAAAGTTCTAGCATCGAACTTTCTAGAAAGATTTTGACCATTAATTCCGCTATTCGATAAGAGATGGCGCTAGTGGCAACCAAACATTAATTGTGCCGCGCAACAATACTAACGCTTAATGTCGTATTCCAGCAAACGCGCGACCTCTAGACGAGACGGGTTGGATCTGTTGCGTGAACGGAGGCGTCGGTAACGGGTTCCCCTTCTCTAGCGACGCATCGCCCTTCATCGTGTACCTCAGGCCGTTGCTCACGCGTAAGTATATATCATTACTAACTAATACTCTAGTTATGTCATTGAAATTAACTGTTTATTAAATCGAGTGTTTGTAAATTTGGTTACACAAGTAAAGTGCGCGTCGCTTCGTAAGATAAAAAAAATGTACCAAGTTAAACACAACTCTGCCAGGGGTGCGGGTTGTTCGAAAGAGATACCGTGGCCCCTGGCACACAGGCTACTGAGAGAACAAGGGTGGGTTGTAGTCAGTAAAAGTCTGACACCTCCAGCACCGTCCTGCTGCACCCAGAGCGGGAGAAGTTATTTGATGATTTCGCACACTCAAAAAAAAAAAACATTGCCATTCTTTGACAGTTGTGTGAAATTATGGATTTGCAAGAATTCTTTCTTAGTAGATAAGTTTGTCTTAAACATTGTATAAAGTTGTTACAGTCAGGTATTACTGGTGACACTTGTCCACATTTTTTCCATACAAACTTCGGTAGAGTTTTACTCCACTGTTTGACTATGTACATACATCAAAAATTAAACATGATATGGTTTTGTCTCATTATTAATATTGTCTGTACGGAAACAGAATACTAAAATAAAAAGCCATTAAAAAGTTACGAGCCAACAAAGATTCGTTTTTCTTGCTAATTTAACCTAACTTTGGCCGTGTTTAAGTAATAAAAGGAGTGTAAAATCTCGAAAACCAAGTCGGTACCGACAAAGCTCAATTATCGAAAAGTTCAATAAACTTAATTGGTCATTGATTTATGCAGTGGTTTTTTCAGAAAACCCGATCTTCCGAAGGACTTTTCTTATTTTTTTTACGCGCCTGTTTTACTATAACTGATCCTGCAGGTCACTCAATAACGTTGTGCGTGTAGACTAGCGTCTAACTGCTCATCAACGATACTACCTCTGTCGGACACGAAGCCAGGGGCCTAAGTCTACTAATTTATAAACGTTACAATGGTCTCTCAATGGTGTGTTTTTGACAGTTTTTGTATGGCAAATCTGTCAAAAACTTACCATTGAGAGACCATTGTGACTAGGGCTTTCAGTCTCGATGCATTACTGAGTCCCGGGAAAAAAATAACGAGACTAGGTGTGGTCTCGAAATTCCCGGAGAAAACGAGACTTTCGAGACTATTTCAAAACTAGGTTTTCTTACTTAAAGGCTATGCAATTAGAAAGTCAAAACATGATATTTTTAACCGACTTCAAAAAGAAGGAGGTTATCAATTCGACATGTTTATATATATATATATTTTATGTATGTTCAGGCATAACTCCGTCGTATATAGACGGATTTGCAAAATTCCTTTTTTATTCGAAAGGGGTTTACTCCAAAATGGTCCCATTAAAATTTCGTATAAATCTGATGATGCGATTCGGAGGCAGACAACGGAACTCTCCAAAAAATTACAGTAAATCAACCGCGAATGTTGCTATCGCATAAATATGCATTGTTTTGACGCCAAGGATGATGAAATTTCGAATTGATGTGGGGTAGGTAACTAAAAAGAGAAAAAATAACTTTAATTTCGGAAGGCGGTGACAAATAATTAAAATACACATTCAAAGTCACCGACTTCCGAAATTAAAGTTATTTTGCACTTTGTAGTGTTTTTTTTGGAAGTCGGTTGTTATTTTTTTGAAAAAAGTTTTTAATCAAGTACTTTAAACAAACGCAAATAAAAAGAAAAATCATTTGTTACAGTTTTTTGAACCGACGAAAAAACGGAGGAGGTTACTCAATTCGACGCATATACTTTTTTTTTTCTTTTTATGTATGACCACGCATAACTTTTTCCAGAGTAGTCCGATTTTGACAATTCTTTTTTTATTGGAAAGGGTATACCCCGAAGTTGGTCCCATATAAATTTTGAAGAAAAATTCCTACCCTAAGGGTAAGAAAACGGGATGATTGATTGTTTACTCACAGATTTTAATACTAAGTTGTGTATTACAAAAAATAATCAAAAATTAAGCATGTAGTAATTAGTAGATTATAGCCACACGAAATTATAAAATAATTATTAAAAAGTTTTTTAATTTTTGTAGTGGGCACGTAAAAAACAAAAGCGTTTAATGTCGTTTCAGACAGAGAGGACCTAATTTTGTTACAAAAGTAACCCGCGTTAGAAAAAGCTCTTTCTGCTTCTACACTAGTGGGGGGAATAGATATTAAATAGTTGTAGCAATAATTTAGGTATTTCCATCTGTCGCCCCCATTTTCAAAGAGAGCTTTTTCTACGTGCATGGTTGTTTGCAAGTCATGGATAGACATAGAAGTTGTATTCTGTCCTTTGTGTTCTTGGGGGTTTAACATATTATTTAGCTCACATTCCAGCTGTTCTTCTGTAATTAAATTTGTGACCTTCGCAATCGTTGCATCATTTAAATAACTGGTATTTGCAGTATAATTGTAAGATTTGTCAGTTGTGGATGTGGATTTATTTAACCTTTCGTACAATTCTTTTAAAGACACTGTAATTTCGTCGTTGCTTAATGTTTGAAAACTGTTGCATCAAGCTTCTTTTCAAAAAACTGAGAAGGACTGTGCAAGTATTGTAAGATAATTGCCTCAATCAGTCTAATTTCCATAATACGGATGCGCAGTGAATTGGCGAGTTTTATTGTATTCCCTCCTGTGACTCAAGTCTCAAAAGTCTCGTTATTCCCGTGACCGAAAATGTTAGTCTCGAGTCTCGAAAATACCAAAAAATCGTCGAGACTCTCGAAATTTTCGAGACCGAGATTCCCGGGATGAAAGCCCTAATTGTGACGTTTATAAATTAGTAGACTTAGGCCCCTGGTGAGACAGCGTGCTTTTTAGCCAGGCCCACCAGTGAGTTCGAGCCCGTGACTAGTGTACCCTTAATGTAAAGTCCACATGTTTGGCTATACAGAATATGTATCAATTGCATGCAAAATAATAATAATTAGTTAATTATTGTTGTTCAATATCACAGATATATGGTCAATACAATAATAATAGGTCTTTACCTATGAAATTGCCGTTTTGTATGAAAAAATTTAAACGAATTTTTTTCATGAATTTTTTATTTGTATTAATCGAAGTAATTACCCATGCAATCAATGCATCTTTGCCATCGCAGTGGCAGTTTATTGATGCCCTTCTTAAAGAAATCAGCTGGACGGGAGGCAACAAATTCTTCAAAGGCATTTTGTACTGCCTCTCGGGTATTAAATTTTTTCCCGCCAAGAAGTTATCCAAATTCTGGAAAAAGTAGTAGTCTGTAGGCGCAAGGTCTGGTGAGTAGGGCGGATGACGGAGAGCTTCCAACCCCAGTTCTTGCAACTTGGAGACCGTCTGCTGTGCAGTATGAGGTCGCGCGTTGTCGTGCAGGAGCAGCGGAGACGAGCGATTGACCAATGCTGGTTGGAGATGCGCCAGCTTCTCCATCATTGTGTTCAGTTCTTCACAGTACACATCTGCAGTAATGCTCACCCCGTTTGGTAAGAAGCTGTGATGAATCACACCGGCGCTAGACCACCAAACAGTGACCATCACTTTTCTAGGGGTAAGTTTTCGTTTAGGGCATTGTTTAGGTGCTGAACCAGGATCCAACCAACTTGCTGAGCGCTTACGGTTATCAAACAGAATCCATTTTTCATCGCAGGTAACAATGCGGTTCAAAATTCCTTCATTTGTGTGTCTGTTGAGCAGTGCAAGGCACGTCTCGACGCGTACTTCGCGCTGGCGATCATTGAGTTCGTGGGGCACCCATTTGTCAAGCTTTTTTACCTTGCCAATTTGACGCAAATGGACCAATATTGTTTTGACGCTAACGTCGAAAGCTGCTGCTAATTCAGCCGTAGATTGTGTATCATCAGCTTCCACAATCGCCTTTAATTCGTCATTGTCGACCAAAGTCTTCGGACGACCGCGAGGTTCATTTTTCAGGTCGAAATTTCCAGAACGGAAGCGAGCAAACCAATAACAGGTGGTGCGTTGGTTTGTAGTGTTAGCTCCGTAAACGTCGTTGATGTTGCGTGCCGCTTGTGCCGCGTTGCTGCCACGACGGTACTCATATTCCATAATTACTCGAATTTTTAACGTATCCATGATGACGAAAAAGATTGAAATGCGATGAAAATGTAACACTAATCAATAAAGAAATGACTACTTTTAGAAAAAAAAATCCATGTTTTTAAAATAAAATTAATTTGAAATTAGAATTCTTAGCCAAACAAAAATTATTTTGATTTGAAATGGCCAGTACTGCAGAACGGCAATTTCATAGGTAAAGACCTAATATAATAGTTTTTTCTGAGCATTATCCGCAATGAAAAGAAAATAGTTTACTGTTAAAAAAATATTTTATACCATAAAGCATATGTTCTTTCAGACATTTCAATAATCTGTTTTGAAAATTTTTTTTTTCTTTTGCTATTTTGATAAAAATTCGTATATAGGGTATACTGGTAATTAGTGACCGATAATTAAACACATGACTGCAATCATCATAACAAACAAGTTTCGCAAAGAAACGATTTTTTATTTATTTACCTAGCATATGTCCCAATCACCCCATTATAATATTGACTAGGTAATTACACCATCAGCTGTAATTTAGTTTAGTGGCGGACAAACAAAAAAGAAAGACTTTTACCATGCATTCGTTTTTCGTCATTAATTTAACCACCGTACGGATCGCGCGAGCGCTATTAGCTGTGGGTCGTTGACCCCGGGGTCAAACGTCATCATCTGATGCGAAACAATAATGCATGGTAAAAGCGGTTTTTGTTTGTAGGTAACTAAATTAAATTACAGCTGATGGTGTATTATTTTTGTTAGGTCCTCAATATTCTATTTGGGTAATAAATTTGGGGTCAATAAGATAGATTAAAAAAAAAAATCGTTTCTTTGGGAAAGTTGTTTGTTACGATGAGTACAATCATGTTTAAATATCGGCCAAAAATTACCAGTCACCAGTCTACATTGTATATTGACTGGTCAGACATGTGACTAGGAAACTTTTATATACTTGACTGATTTAGGAGTATCCTGCAATACAAATCTGCATGGATATCTATTTCGAGAGTTCATTCGATAGGCTTTTTAGAGCAACCCCTTATTATTGTATACATAATTACCGATCTCGTAAATATAGAGCGACAAATTGGTAATGTACCAAGCTTTTTAATGCTCTGTTTACGTCAGTCATCAGGACGGATATCACAAATGGCTCTGATGCATTTCGTAAGCGCAATAAATGTTCTATGTCTATCCGAGCTGTTGCCCAAAAAAATAAGCCCAAATCATAAAATGGAATATATTATATTATACAGGGTAAGTTTTTATCCAGTGCGCAAATTCTAACCATGAATTCAGCATAACATTCTAGAACCCCTAGCGCAGAAATTTTTCGCCGGTTGTTCAAAAAAAAAATCTGCTGTTTCATAGAAAAGTGTAATACGTGCGCGGTCAAAATGTATGAAACAGTTGATTTTTTTTTGTGTATCCGGCGAAAAATTTGTGTGCCCCTAGCGCCCCCCCACATTC
Organism: Polymixis flavicincta; assembly: GCA_949987655.1. NCBI lineage: Eukaryota > Metazoa > Arthropoda > Insecta > Lepidoptera > Noctuidae > Polymixis > Polymixis flavicincta. Next base: position 12,504,112 of record OX465197.1, read on the forward strand.
TAGAATGATATGCTGAATTCATGGTTACAATTTGCGCACTGGATAAAAATTTTTCCTGTACAGCCGTGATATGTTGTAATTGCTGTTTTTTAAACGACTTCAAAAAGGTTATCAATTCGGTATGTTTTCTTTAATGTATGTTCGGGCATAACTCGGTCATGATGGATTTGAATAAATTCTTTTTTCGTTCGAAAGGGGTTTATTCCAAAATGGCCCTATTTAAATGTCATATAGATGATGAGTTTGGAAGACAGTCAACGGAAATCTTAAAAAAAAAAGAACATAAAATCATCCGCGATTGCTGCTATCACATAAATATGCATTGTTTTGATTTGATTGCCTTTGAGAATACCCCAAGGATGATGAATTTTGGAATTGGTGTGGGTGGGCTAGGTGCAAGTGTAAAAAAAAAAACAAAAAAAAAAACAGCTGACTTCTGAAAATTACTATAATTTAGGAAAACGGTGACAAAAAATTAAAGTACATATCTAAAGACACCGACTTCCGCGAAATTCAAATTATTTTTCACTTTGTAGTGTTGATGGCCCGAAACACAGGTTTAAATAAACCTATAGATCGGGCGGGTCGCTACCTAAATTTCTAATTCCGAAACATTGTCACTTGCTCTTGTAATAAAAATATTTTAGAAATAATTTATTTTTAGGCACTATAATTGTATGGGAAATGTATTACTGTAGGCTAAATGTAATGTAATGTTCTTTTTGTATACGTTTCTATTAAATATTAAAAAAAATTGTTGTTTATGTTCTTTGTTTGTCTGAGAGCATAAACAAACAAGACCTAAACTAAATAGTAGGTACTCACTTCCGTTATGTTAGGAACTTATGTGCAATATTTCGTTTTTCTAATCACTCACACAGCGGCGTAGTCAGTGCGTTGTATGTCAGTGAATGAATTATAATGCATTTAATCTATACTAATATTATAAAGAGGAAAGATTTGATTGTTGTTTGCATTGAATAGGCTCCGAAGCTACACTATCCCCAGATGACATAGGTTATATTTTATCCCCGTATTCCCACGGGAACGAGAACTACGCGGGTGAAACCTCGGAGCGCAGCTATATTCTTATAAAGTAGAAGATGTTAATCAAACTTGGTCAATGTTCACAGATCCCCGAGCGTCAGATCCCCCAATCACCGTAGACACATCACTATGGGGCCACAAACGGAGGTTTTCAGTGCGAGAACAGTCACACCAAGCCATTGAAGCACATAATAGATTGTAAGTAATATCTTCATAGCTGTACAAGGCTTTTTGACTAACATCGCCATATGTTTTTTTTTTTTAAACTGAGTTCTAAAAAAAAAAACACTACATAGTGAAAAATAACTGGTTTCGGAAGTCGGTGTCTTTGGTTTCGTATTCTCGTTTTTTTGCCGCCGACTTCCTAAATTAAACTATTTAGTGTTTGTTTAAAAAAAACAAGAAACTATACTAACACTAGAACACGTATATATGTGAATATATACAAACTCATTCATGCAAACACCCTTGTGCACTCTTACGCCCCTCATATACACGTTCACTCTCACATACAGACCACGCCCACACACACACAATTACACATACACACTCACATTACAACTCTGTTTAATCAATTCCTTTTAACTTTTTTTTTAATAATTTCATTGGACTTCCAAACCTGTTTTTTGCAATGATTTTGTTTACCGATATAACACACTTTTCAGAAAAGGTTTTTGGTATCATAGTGACAGCTGTACACTGACTCCCAAGTCACAGGATCTCCTAGTTTGAGTGACAGGATTTAGAGTAACCCCACTGTATAACCTTTGTTCACTGTAATTTATGCGACCTAGTTTTTTTTTTATTGAAAATGACTTCTTTTTTTTAGCTGTGTTACTTCCCTACACATATTTGTATACCTTCGTTCACATCATCACACATAATTATATGAAGTGGAAAAAAGCCTTTGTCCCATGTTCCTTGGGGTCGACGCAACACTTTTCTTTCTATTGTCCTCTGTTAACCGTCACGCTATCATTCACTCCCATATAATTTACTCATGACTAAATTCAAAAGTAGTGAACCTTGCCATCAGAGATTATTTATTTTATTTATCCTCACACTGGAACGCCATACAGCAATTATACCAATAGAGCATAAAATTACTTCATGTTTTGCATTTGTACGTGGTGGACATCGGACGGGCGACGATGGATCGCGCACGACTACGCAGCGTCATGACACTTCATCATACTTCCATAACTGTATTCTATCCATATCGCTCACATTTTTTGCGATTTCATGAGATTCAATGACTCTTTGAAAATATAGACATTAAAATCGAAAAAACGGAAAATGATGTTAATACGTTGTCAACTTCCCAGATCGGAGCGCCGCTCGCGCCTGATCTCCGCCCCCAGCAACTTCGCGCACCTGTCGCACATGGGGCCGGGCGACGGCATCCGCTCGCAGCGCCTGCTGGACCTGCCCACCACGGTGGAGACGGCCGACGACCTGCCCACGGTATGCCACTCCAGCAACTTCGCGCACCTGTCGCACATGGGGCCGGGCGACGGCATCCGCTCGCAGCGCCTGCTGGACCTGCCCACCACGGTGGAGACGGCCGACGACCTGCCCACGGTATGCCACTCCAGCAACTTCGCGCACCTGTCGCACATGGGGCCGGGCGACGGCATCCGCTCGCAGCGCCTGCTGGACCTGCCCACCACGGTGGAGACGGCCGACGACCTGCCCACGGTATGCCACTCCAGCAACTTCGCGCACCTGTCGCACATGGGGCCGGGCGACGGCATCCGCTCGCAGCGCCTGCTGGACCTGCCCACCACGGTGGAGACGGCCGACGACCTGCCCACGGTATGCCACTCCAGCAACTTCGCGCACCTGTCGCACATGGGGCCGGGCGACGGCATCCGCTCGCAGCGCCTGCTGGACCTGCCCACCACGGTGGAGACGGCCGACGACCTGCCCACGGTATGCCACTCCAGCAACTTCGCGCACCTGTCGCACATGGGGCCGGGCGACGGCATCCGCTCGCAGCGCCTGCTGGACCTGCCCACCACGGTGGAGACGGCCGACGACCTGCCCACGGTATGCCACTCCAGCAACTTCGCGCACCTGTCGCACATGGGGCCGGGCGACGGCATCCGCTCGCAGCGCCTGCTGGACCTGCCCACCACGGTGGAGACGGCCGACGACCTGCCCACGGTATGCCACTCCAGCAACTTCGCGCACCTGTCGCACATGGGGCCGGGCGACGGCATCCGCTCGCAGCGCCTGCTGGACCTGCCCACCACGGTGGAGACGGCCGACGACCTGCCCACGGTATGCCACTCCAGCAACTTCGCGCACCTGTCGCACATGGGGCCGGGCGACGGCATCCGCTCGCAGCGCCTGCTGGACCTGCCCACCACGGTGGAGACGGCCGACGACCTGCCCACGGTATGCCACTCCAGCAACTTCGCGCACCTGTCGCACATGGGGCCGGGCGACGGCATCCGCTCGCAGCGCCTGCTGGACCTGCCCACCACGGTGGAGACGGCCGACGACCTGCCCACGGTATGCCACTCCAGCAACTTCGCGCACCTGTCGCACATGGGGCCGGGCGACGGCATCCGCTCGCAGCGCCTGCTGGACCTGCCCACCACGGTGGAGACGGCCGACGACCTGCCCACGGTATGCCACTCCAGCAACTTCGCGCACCTGTCGCACATGGGGCCGGGCGACGGCATCCGCTCGCAGCGCCTGCTGGACCTGCCCACCACGGTGGAGACGGCCGACGACCTGCCCACGGTATGCCACTCCAGCAACTTCGCGCACCTGTCGCACATGGGGCCGGGCGACGGCATCCGCTCGCAGCGCCTGCTGGACCTGCCCACCACGGTGGAGACGGCCGACGACCTGCCCACGGTATGCCACTCCAGCAACTTCGCGCACCTGTCGCACATGGGGCCGGGCGACGGCATCCGCTCGCAGCGCCTGCTGGACCTGCCCACCACGGTGGAGACGGCCGACGACCTGCCCACGGTATGCCACTCCAGCAACTTCGCGCACCTGTCGCACATGGGGCCGGGCGACGGCATCCGCTCGCAGCGCCTGCTGGACCTGCCCACCACGGTGGAGACGGCCGACGACCTGCCCACGGTATGCCACTCCAGCAACTTCGCGCACCTGTCGCACATGGGGCCGGGCGACGGCATCCGCTCGCAGCGCCTGCTGGACCTGCCCACCACGGTGGAGACGGCCGACGACCTGCCCACGGTATGCCACTCCAGCAACTTCGCGCACCTGTCGCACATGGGGCCGGGCGACGGCATCCGCTCGCAGCGCCTGCTGGACCTGCCCACCACGGTGGAGACGGCCGACGACCTGCCCACGGTATGCCACTCCAGCAACTTCGCGCACCTGTCGCACATGGGGCCGGGCGACGGCATCCGCTCGCAGCGCCTGCTGGACCTGCCCACCACGGTGGAGACGGCCGACGACCTGCCCACGGTATGCCACTCCAGCAACTTCGCGCACCTGTCGCACATGGGGCCGGGCGACGGCATCCGCTCGCAGCGCCTGCTGGACCTGCCCACCACGGTGGAGACGGCCGACGACCTGCCCACGGTATGCCACTCCAGCAACTTCGCGCACCTGTCGCACATGGGGCCGGGCGACGGCATCCGCTCGCAGCGCCTGCTGGACCTGCCCACCACGGTGGAGACGGCCGACGACCTGCCCACGGTATGCCACTCCAGCAACTTCGCGCACCTGTCGCACATGGGGCCGGGCGACGGCATCCGCTCGCAGCGCCTGCTGGACCTGCCCACCACGGTGGAGACGGCCGACGACCTGCCCACGGTATGCCACTCCAGCAACTTCGCGCACCTGTCGCACATGGGGCCGGGCGACGGCATCCGCTCGCAGCGCCTGCTGGACCTGCCCACCACGGTGGAGACGGCCGACGACCTGCCCACGGTATGCCACTCCAGCAACTTCGCGCACCTGTCGCACATGGGGCCGGGCGACGGCATCCGCTCGCAGCGCCTGCTGGACCTGCCCACCACGGTGGAGACGGCCGACGACCTGCCCACGGTATGCCACTCCAGCAACTTCGCGCACCTGTCGCACATGGGGCCGGGCGACGGCATCCGCTCGCAGCGCCTGCTGGACCTGCCCACCACGGTGGAGACGGCCGACGACCTGCCCACGGTATGCCACTCCAGCAACTTCGCGCACCTGTCGCACATGGGGCCGGGCGACGGCATCCGCTCGCAGCGCCTGCTGGACCTGCCCACCACGGTGGAGACGGCCGACGACCTGCCCACGGTATGCCACTCCAGCAACTTCGCGCACCTGTCGCACATGGGGCCGGGCGACGGCATCCGCTCGCAGCGCCTGCTGGACCTGCCCACCACGGTGGAGACGGCCGACGACCTGCCCACGGTATGCCACTCCAGCAACTTCGCGCACCTGTCGCACATGGGGCCGGGCGACGGCATCCGCTCGCAGCGCCTGCTGGACCTGCCCACCACGGTGGAGACGGCCGACGACCTGCCCACGGTATGCCACTCCAGCAACTTCGCGCACCTGTCGCACATGGGGCCGGGCGACGGCATCCGCTCGCAGCGCCTGCTGGACCTGCCCACCACGGTGGAGACGGCCGACGACCTGCCCACGGTATGCCACTCCAGCAACTTCGCGCACCTGTCGCACATGGGGCCGGGCGACGGCATCCGCTCGCAGCGCCTGCTGGACCTGCCCACCACGGTGGAGACGGCCGACGACCTGCCCACGGTATGCCACTCCAGCAACTTCGCGCACCTGTCGCACATGGGGCCGGGCGACGGCATCCGCTCGCAGCGCCTGCTGGACCTGCCCACCACGGTGGAGACGGCCGACGACCTGCCCACGGTATGCCACTCCAGCAACTTCGCGCACCTGTCGCACATGGGGCCGGGCGACGGCATCCGCTCGCTCTCACCGGGCTCAAACTATATAAAATAAAATAAAAGTGTTCAAGCACCATGGACACGAAAAGAAGAACCTTGGTTTACAATACAGCCGGTTCGACCGATGCACAGAAGAATGCGCAGGTTTTAGAAACCCAATGATCATAAAATGTTATTAAAGTCTATTCGCGTTAAGAAAATAGTGACTCATCGTTGTCGCTCAACTTAGCCACGCCCCTTGACCAATTAGATCATAGTAAATTAGAAAACCGTGTTCACATTGACCAGTTGAAGTAAGTCCTACAAGACATGCACAGTCACGAGCATTAATATGTATACACACCGCCAAATTCAAAAGCGATTTTCTTTTAAATAGCGATTGCGACCTTGAGATAACATAGGTATTTCATTTTAGTGTGGGTTCCAAAATATTATTTTCATAATAAAATGATTACAATGAGTAAAAGTGGAGAAAATCACTTTTAAAAGTTGGTAAGCGTATACATATTATTGCTCGTGACTGTACTATAATTTACTACGTATCGATGCCGAAAATTAATGGAAAACAGATAACAGAAAAATGTTTTCATCGTTCCAACTTTAAATGACATGGACATGTAATAAGCATGTTATGTTTCTGAAAATTCTTATAAAATATCTATGTTCCACGAAATATTACAAAAACAGCAGATCGATTAAGCCATTCATGTTCGCGAAACAAAAAAAAAAAATTTTTTTTCTTCCGTTCGTTTTCTATATCGATACCCAAAACTTGGGTAAAGTATAGCCGACTAATTTAATTTGACCGTGTTTTTAAATCACGTTGACGTAGGTTACATTAATACGTCCAATATGATGTATTTATGTGGTGTTCATTGTATTCACAGATGTACAGCAGTCGAGAGAGCAGTAAACGGACGTCGCCATTAACGATATCGCACGGTACCGGATCCTATAATGGTATGTAGATACAATTTTTACGCCTATGTTCTCCGATGGGTTATACAGATAAGTAGGGGATAGTAGACTGGTTTACTATTGTACAGTCAGCGTCAACAACTAAGAAAATTAAACTTTAGCTCAATTGGATAAAGTTCTAGTCAGACTGACAGTTGTCTTGTACTGTCTTCATTCTGAAACATTCCTTGTGTCATTGAGTTAATAATATGTTTAATTTTCATAGTTGTTTAGATCATTTTTTAAAGTCTGTTCGTCCCCATATTATTGACGGTGACTGTACACCTACATTTTGCCGGTTATGTATACGTCTCATATAATAAATAGGGGGCAAGCCTCAAACAGACTGCGCGCTGCTTCGCTACTGAAAAATGATAGATGAAAAACCCAATAACCTTTTGCCCTATGGCAATCGAACCCAAGACTTCATGCTCTTCATCATCGTCATCATTTCAGCCGAAAGACGTCCACTGCTGGACATAGGCCTCCTCCAATTCATGCTCTTAGCAATAATTATTCATACCATCACGCTTTTATTCTCAGCGTGTTCCACACCACTGTATATCTTAGGCGGAAGTGCATAATAAATCCATATTTTGGCAGTTATTTAATAAGTGTCATCATTTAAGTACGTGGCGAGTTTATCAACCAATTAGAAATCGAGACTACAAAAGGCCAATTCACGTACTTAATGTTTAAATTTAAGTCGCAATCTTATCTCAGCATCATAAACTTGGCAAGTTTTTTGCGATTTCTGATTTTTCTGGTACTCGAACCTCAGTTGGTCCTATAGAGTTTATTAAATACTTAAAAGAAACAGAATCGATTGGCATCAAAAGCGTAAATTGTCAATTTTTTGCTGACTATGGGCGCATTCCGTATTAGACAAATAGTTATAATATCGCGAAGCCAACCAAAATAAAAATCAGTACTAATGATCTGATAGCTCTTAAATTTTTTGACTATTCAATTTGGTCGGGTTCGCGATATTATCACTTTTGTTGCATATCGGAACACGGCATATATGGCCATATTCATAAACGATGATTAAAGTTAAATGATGTTTAAACGTCAAAAATGTATGGTTAAACAGACGCTACTCATTACTTAACTTTAACCAGCGTTTATGAATAAGGGGGATAATGTTTAACTGCTTTTTCGTCTACTCCGAATGTAACGTTGTGTGTGACTTTACTATTGGCTTCAGCGCTTTCGATAGCCATGAAAACGATTGCCATGATGCAAAATTTAAAAAAAATCGCCCCGTCCATTTTGACCTCACTATCGATGATTTTTTTTTTTAAATGTTACCAGCCGTCATGTTGGATTTACATTTTTCGACTTTATTGTTGGATTTAGTACTCCCGAAAACAATGAAATCTATCTCACTCTCTCTCTTTCTGTTAAATATAATAAAAGGAGAGGCTCCATAATGCTTAACGGTACTTGAAAATTTCTACAATTCGGATTAAAAATTATAGTATTTTGTCCTTATTTTCAACTTTTTTCATAACGTTGTCGGTAATAATTGCCAATTTTATGGTCAGATGTTGAAAATTATTGCTTGTTTTACTTGTGGATAGTAGTTTCTTGTGAGTTTTGAGATGCGTAGCCGTATCTGGTCGTACGGGCCACCGCTTGCGAAGGCCCACTGCCTATACATGGCCACCCCGCCCGCAGGCTCGTGGCGCAGCGCGGCGCCGCGCGAGGCCCCGCCGTCGCCGCCGCGCATGGAGCGCTCGCTGGGCGGCGGCTCGCAGGGCAGCTCGCTGCTGCTGGAGCGGTCCATCACGCCGCTCAGTCTGGGCAGCATGAGCTCGCTGCACGACGTGCTCAAGGTACTACGTGCCACACAAATGTCTTCATCATTGTAGCGGCATCTACAACGCCGCATGCGATCTACACATCAAACACCTGACGTCACACAAATACTTCATCGTGCACTCAGAGTTTACCGCGCTAATTACGCTAACTCGTGTACAGGGTTATAGGAAAAACACCAACAACCTCTTAAAAGGTAAACCTGAAATCGCGAGAAAATCTGCTGTTCCTTACATTTACAGCTGATTTTTTTTCGCGATTTCAAGTTTGGTCCCATAGTAAATTTTTCTCATATGATGACAATGACCTCTTAAGAAATTGTTGGTGTTTTTCCAATAACCCCGTATATACAACATACCGACATCAACCGTCGGGCAGTAGCCCACTAGACACAACACCCGTTTTTCTCTTCTCCCGCTCTGAACGGAGCGGGAGGGCGTGTCAGATTTTTACCGACTTTATCTTATTTAACCCCCGTGTTCCTTCAGTTGCCTGTGTGAGGATCCTCCCTTTTCCGTATGAGCGAACTTTACACCCTGTTCCTCATACCTCCATATCTTCATCATTTCAACTGAAAGACATCCACTGCTAGACACGACGTTTAAATATTTTATTTTTCAACGATGAATGAAATTTTATATTACTATCTACTGGACCTCGTAAAAATAAATGCGTGTTTATCTTTGGTTAATTTATTTTGAGCTGTCCAATACTGACCATAACACAGTATGTCCCGGGGCAGGTGGGCACAGACCTGGGCGACGGGCTGCACTCCGAGGACAGCAGTTGCGGAGCCTCCCCGCCGCATCCGATGGACCCTTGATGGTAACACTGTTATTTTAATCATTCACCACATACACACAGAACACATACATACACACACAACACATACACACACTACACATACAACACATACCCACACAATACATACCCAGAAAATACACACACACATCACATTTACAACACACACACACAAAAACTGTCATCAAATATGACACATACAGTATGTCTGGCATTTTCGCTGAACTGGGTCTTTTTGGCGCAGTCGTGAGGCACACTTTAATGCTAGTTACTTTCATCGCACTTTACACTTTTTCTTATATGATTTTAATTTTTTTATTTGATGTACTAGCTTGTCCTGTCCTTCTCCATATTCCAGGCTATATCTCTGCTAAACTTTATAACGATCGGTTCAGCGGTTTAGGCGTGAAAGCGTAACAGAAAGACATACAGAGTTACTTTCGCATTTATTATATTAGTATGGATATTGTGTGCCTTTTAGTTTGTGCTAAGTAAATGTATTTTCTTTCTTTGGATATACCGGTGAAACTTCGGGAATCAACCCCTGTAGTTCTATTATTTGTTAGAATAACCTACTTATTTATTATTTTTATCTTCCACAGAAGCCAACTGAACTCGTCGTGGACACTAGACATGTCCCGTTTCTACGCTTGCTTTTGTTAAAAGTAGTATCATTTGCGACCGGGACAGGCGCGGACGATTTTACGCCGTATGTCGTTAACACAGAGTTCATTGTTGCATAGCAGGCGATGCTTTAAGTATATTATGTGGCCCCTTTTATTTATGATAGATATAATACTAACGTAATATCTTTTGAGAGTTGTTAAACTGTGATTTAGGTTTTCGTCTCTTCTGTTGGGTGTGATCTATACGAAAATAGCTCATATTGTAGTTAAAATACTAGCCAATTTGGGCTAGCTGCCCAGGATGCGCAGGAGTTATTATTGCTAATGGGATAGGCAGCCGTATCCAGCTGTTTGCTAAAAAAACATGCCTTCCCAGAAATTAATAAGAAACAGTTAATTATATCTATCATAAAGAAAGCGGTTTTTAAATAAATTATCAATATATTTGGTTCCTAAAACAATTATAATATGGAAGATTTATTTTGCAATGTTATTAAATTATTTATCAAAAACAAATAATAATTAAATATAATGGTTTTCTGCATGACATATAATACTATACCTTCCAGTAAACGATAATAACAAATTTAAATAGATAATATTAAGCTTTGTGCACACTGACTGAATATTAGCCGTAGGAGAAAATCTAGGAATTTTGTAACGGATATTGAGGATAATATTATTTATGACATTTTCATTTTAAGTAATTTTCTTAGTGGTAAAAATCGTTGCAATGAAATTGTAAATAAAAATAATATTGACTTTTTTGACACTAATATGCGACTAAAATTATTTAATTTCTTCTCTTTTAATCCTTTTATTTAATCACGCCTATTACCCTGAAATGTTAGGTAGCGGTGTACCACAGTACATTCACATTTCGTCAGTTCCCATGTACTAGAGGGCGAGCCTATAGCCTCTCTTAACTCTTATGGAATGTTGGCAATATAATACTTATTTTATAATTAGCCATTAATGTCCTACTTCTTGTCAATGGCCGCCCCCTACTCTCTTTCCACCTCTCTCTTTACCCTCTTTTCTCTGTACAGAGCTTCCAAGGGCAAATCTTCAAAAAAGGAAACCAGGTCGTCCCGCCATCTCCAAATTCAATACTTATGAGTACTTATGACACTTTATTTATTTATTCTTCGCGTTTTTCTATTATAAAATATTTGTTTATTCCTAATATGGTCAGTGTGTGCCCAGTTCTAGATATATAGACCCAATGTGGCTTGTAGGTCAATTAGACTCCTCTTAACACTACGTATTTTATATCTGCGTACGTAAGACGTTGCTTTTTAGTGGATCTAGTTTATTTACAGTTGATAACGTGGTGTGACACAGGTTTTGTTTTTTTTTTTTTATTTGAGAACCTGAAAATGGTTCGTAAAACATATATTTACTGAAATTATCGATGAAATTATATTGGATTTCAAATGAGTTTAATTTGATGAAATAACTTGAATAAAGTGACCCAACAAAACAATATTTTATTTAGATCAGGTTTAAAGCACCAAGCCAGTTATTATCCAAAATTTATAGAAATGTATCTAGTTCTTTTTACAAAACTGACAACTTAGCGGTCATTTTTATATTAAGAACTTTACCTAAATCAAAATAAAGTTGGAAATACAAAAACTGACCCAGAGCTTTAGGCTAGAACGATCGCCATTCGTATTATGACAGATTTTGTTTAATTACCATAGTCAATTTTCATAATTTTACTTTGAAAATGCACAATTATACCTACTTGGTCACATTAAATGCTAAACTGGAAACAAACTGCCATCCACTAATAAGCAAACTATATGATATATAAATAAAATAGTTGTAGGATTTTATTAACCAAAATGTATTTAATTGCTTTTATTTTTAATACTCCATACGCCATTTTGATGACGTAACAGACCGCCGAAGTAAAACCAGAAAGGTTTATAAGTTATAAAGAATTTATATTATTAAATAATTAATAAATGAAAACATGAACAATTTCATAATATGTGATGTCTTAACAAAATTATTAAAATTAATTATAATTGTGACGTTAATTCAAATCTTTAAAAGCCAAATTTTTCCGTTTTTTTTTGTGAATATTGTTTGAAGTGTCTTCTCATCGAAAATTAAATATATATTTCAGGTAGAAAATTAGCTCTAACTAAATCTTTGAGCCTTAACTTGAATCTAAGGCATGAAGTGCACACGTACATTTGTGTGCGAGATACTTATTTGTTCTTTATTAAATTCGATTTCTGAGTAAGGTATTTAAGCCAAGTCTCATTTAATAACAACCTAATCTCAACTTTATCTCATAGGCGTGTCAATTTACAGACACTTTCAAAATAATATCCACAGTAAAAACTTGACTAAAACACTGCCATTCCTGTAGGTAACAGATAATTCTACAGCGGAACAAAATAGAACAATCACTAGATTTCGTTACCTGTTCGTATCGCTATCGATAAGTAAAATAATATCGATTATTCGTCATTTAATCGCTTATTATATCAACTTTCGATTAATTCAATTGATATCCTATTGTGTTAGTTACGATGGTTTAATTATCGATAAAACGGTCACTATTTATCGATGTATCGAGATTAGAAGCACAGCAGGATATTAATTGATATCCATATAATAATAATAAAATATTATTTTTAACCTTTTCGATAGACATATATACTATATACATAAGGTTTGTATATTAATAAAATAATGTGATTATTTCCATTTTTAATGAAGTTATAAAGTATATTACCAAAATAATCGTCACATTTAATGTTTAAGTTAATTATTTATAAACGTGAAACTGTCGCTTTATTTTAATGCTTTGTGTGTAAAATGCAGTTCATGAATTGTATCGCATTCAGAAATGTCGGTAGGTAAAGCCAACGTAAAAGTTACGCGAATTATAAATGTTCTGGTTATAAGCCATAAATAAATTCATGGTTCAAATATATTTGATCGTTATATTAACTGGTGGTAACAACTGTCAATTGTATACTTAAGTCCGCAGTTGTTTTTCACTATCGACATTTCGATACATCTAGCACTAGGTATTATAGTTTAATCTAAACCGTCCGTATCGTCGCTTTACGTATGGGCTGCGAGGCGGGGGCGTTGACAAATGAGGGGCCTTAATTGACGAACGAGCGGCCAGTACTGATGAACTAGCGGCCTGCACGGACGAATGAGCGGGCTGTACTGACGAATGAATGGGCTGCATTGACGAATGAGTGGGCTGCACTACCCCCCGTCTCACCGCGCACATACCTAAGGCACAGTTCAACGGTTTCGATCAAACTATAACCCAATATTTTGTAACAAATCTCATAATTATTTTGTGATTATTCACCCTTAACAGTAAGCAATATTTTTTTGTAATAATAATTGTTAATTTTTTTAACAATCTAGTCTCTTGTTTTGTTTATTTACGACCGTAATGTATTATCGCGACTATGATTCGTCTTCAATGTATTTTAAGAGTAAACTAGTTGGACTTAGACAAATGAGATTTTTATAGGTTAGTTTTTTTTTTATCGTTTTGTGTCTATGGGCTGCCTCTATAGATAGGTTAGGTGATACTAATTTTCAAGATATCTTGTATGAAATAAAATTATTATGAAGCTAAAAAGAATCTCGTTAAATATATATTTGGCTGTAAGTTTAGTAAATGTTTTTGGACCAAAATTATTAAAATTCCTATGGGTCTGAAAACTAAATGAAAAATATTGGTGATTCAAAACATTACCTATCGCGGCGCCCTCTATCTTCAGTTGTACACATAATTATTCCCTTTTTTATATTTTTTTATAAATATCGATTAAATATAAGTTATCCAAAGATCTTTGTATCGAAATACTTATATTTAATTAAATTCAGAAATACTGTGAAAAACAATTGCTTAAGTGACAGTGTAGCGCGGTGAAAAAAAAAATACAGTGACATAAAAAAAAAAGCACAGGATTTCATAAAATGTTTCACTGGACTGTACAGTTACTTAAACAACTGTTTAAAATAGTATATTCTTTATATTCTTTTCTAAACTATTTCAAGTGAGTCATTTCTCGCATTCGGAAACAATTATTTATACTTAACTCAAATGTCATAATGTAACATTGCTTCTGAATTCGAGAATGTACACTGACAAAATTAGTATTACCACATTTTGAGACAAATAGTGTTGTCCACTATATCGATATTATGATACGCACTATATCGATATCATGATACGTTTTATTTGGAAACTTCTAGTTTTAAAATTAATATGCACCAGAAAGAACTGAATGTATATTGCTTTTTATATAATTGTGTATATTAATGTAAACGTATTATGAACAAATTTTGTGTAATGTCCGCTTATTTGTAAACCGTTTTGTCGAAAATGTAACGAAGATTGTTGTTTATATCTTTACGAAATGTAGACATTTTACACTAACATATTCACAGATAATTATTAATTTACTGGAAATTCTGAATCTTGTCTCCGTGAAAGAAATACACAGCAATCTCAAATCCTAAGTTAATACTTAGGATTTGACATTGTTATCAATGTCAAGGCCATCCTACAAATTATTATCTACAACAACATTCCGTTGATTTTTAACACTGAACCAATCTCATATCGTTAGTTTCGATACTAGGTACCTATTCAAATAAATATCGATAAGTGACTCGACACATCACTACACAGCATTTACCTTTGTCAATTGATATTAATAAAATTACTATCGAGGATACGTAAAGTAATAATTGGCGTTGTATAACCTAATAAATTGTATATCTCAATAAATTTGTTGTACGAGAAATACGCTAGGATAAGATTATATAAAAATTGTATTTAAAATTAAATCCCTAAAACAATACGAGACGGGTTTAGGAACGTAGATTTTGCTAAAATTGATATTTAAAATGCATTTTATATTAAAAGTACGCTTGGTATTATTCGAAATTGTATTAATTTTTCACATTTAACGTTGCAATGTATATGCTACTTTTTTTTGCAACTTAAAACTCGTTTTGGCACTTAGCTTTTGAACTTATAATCTGACATTATCCAGTGAATATTTTACGATTTTCAACACTTCTTTCTGCTCATCATGCACTTGCGAAACATATCAGGAAACAATTTACAGTATGTTAGGTTAAACGAGGAACATACTTTCAGGGGTGTGGTACTCATAAAATAGCATGGAGTGGACACCAATATATATATATTTAAAAAAAAACATTTGTTCCCTACATTTCGTCCAGATAAGCAAACATAATTAATCGGCTAGTTTTATTTTCGCAATTTTAGTGTTGGTCCCTTAGTAAAAGACAGTCATTTCCATGAGTACTACGCTCCCTTAAAGTATGGTCCCTCGTTTAACATAACATACTGTATATGTCTTGAACATAGGTTAAACAAGAAAGTGATGTTATAAAGGAGGTCCGGCCATCCTACAAATTTTGAAAATATATGTCACAGATTTATTTGACTTCAAGCTTAGTGCTTGATGGTCAGAAAGTTAACCGACATAACATCTTAAATATGCTTGTGTATACACACAATATCTAAAAAGTATTTAACATTCAATGAATTCATTCCTTGAATTTCCACACTACCCAAGCATTTAGATCACTAATCCACTAGGCAATGCTTACCCAATAACCAATGTTTTTAATGAAATATTAGCCATCCAACTTTGTATCCAGCTACTGTTCTATAAACTTTATTTTTATTTCCTTGTAAATCTAAATTATTGTCTAATATTAAATTGCATTATGTGAATTATCTCAATACCTACTTAATTATTTTATGTAAATATATCTGAATAAAGAAACATTTGAATGAGTTTTCTTGTTTCATTGTGCTTAGAATAATCAAGCCTATAATGTTCCCACTGTTGGGACACAGGCCGTAATGCACCACGGGTGGGCCCAGTGCGGGTTTACTCCCTCATCCCTCAGACAATTCACTTCCACTCGTTCGACGTAATTTGTTGGTTATAAAATTGTTTTCAAACTGTAATTACTTATGTGGTGACCTTGACCTGATACTGCAGCTAGAAAAGTCTGCGGACTAACGAACTCCTCAACAACTTACAATAGAAATATCGTGTTTACATAACAAACATGCATTATAAGACTATAACGTTTCCACTGTTGCGACACAGGACCCTCTCTTTTGCGAGGGAATGGGCCGTAACCCACCACGCGGTTGCAGTGCGGGTTGGTACAGAGGCCAGCACATCGAGCTACTCCAATCTGTGAAATTTCTTTGATAGTTTTCAACTTAATTTCAAAATCTGTAAGGTTCATTTTCAGTTGGTAAAATTTGACAGTTTGGGATACCTTGATGTGCTGGCGTCTGAACATATCACATACCAAAGTACACAAAGTATGGAATGCTACAGTATCGTACTTAGTCTCTTTGATTGGTCTTGATGAGAAGTAAAAGATGGTAACAGGACTTTGGCCCGACTAATCGTATACCCACCGAGTTTGGAGTCGTTGGATTGGTCTATCTAGATAGGTAATTGGAAGACAGACGGTGGAAAGGATCTGATGATGTACCAGGAAGGTGGTCTGTCAAAAGATGTCAGTTTTCGAATCGTAGACCAAAACTTCCACTCGTTCGATACTGGCAACTGTTGGTTTTTCACAAACATTGTAATAGTCCAAAACAATAAACATCACTACATTTATTATAAAACAAAATGCCCCGCCGCGTATGTCTGTCTGTCTGTGTTTTCACCAATAGACAAAGTGATTCATGAGGAAGGTTTAGGTGTATAATTTGTTAAAAGGTTTCGAGTAAATTGGCTAACGTGAGCGAAGCCGCTGACAAAAGCTAGTTACACATATTTAGTCGTTTGATCATACCAATTTTATCGTACATAGTAATTAGGTGTATTATACTGTGTCCCAGATAAACACATCACACAATCTGCATATACATACTTAGCTTGTAGGTTGTTTACGAATATGCAATTTAATAACTTTTTTATAGCTAAATAAGCTGAGTTGTCTCAACTAGGGGCAATTCTTTAACCACGTGGGGCTTTTTAGGCCCCTTTTATTCCCCTTCCTCCTTAGTGAGCTACCTCTCCCAGCATCACATGTGTTTTATTATTGAAATGTTCAGATATTTATAGAATCTGTTTTATTTTAGTTATTGGTTTATATATTTTATTTACGTCACATATTACTTAAATTAAATTTTACACATGTGATTGTCACATTATCCTTTCCTCCTCATCGTAATTAATTGTGTTCTGACCTCACGTGATTAAAATGACGACCCCCTACGATAAAACAAATTAATCTTAGGTTCAAGAGGCTATTGACCGACTCTGTTTTTACGAGAATCTCAATTTATTTACCTAGGTCTATCTATTTTCATAGTAAGGCCGGGGAATTAAGGGACCCCTTTTTGATTCAATCGTGTTGCGTTAGCTCTTCAAAAATAATAGAATACACATTTTCCAAGGTCTCATCAGGCCGCGTCTTTATCAAAACAATCGTGCGTGAACACGCAGTCGTCGATTGCAATGTTATCGAGCAGACGAATTTTTCCATCATACCTACTTATTAAGAAGCAATGATTATAAATTTATTTCAAAATCCTTGGATTGTGAAACAATATGCAATAAATGGTAAAACCAATTTCGATATTAAATATGTAGGTTACTCATCCTTTCTCTTAATTGTACACTTACCTACTTAATTACTGTATTAGTCAACCTACCCCGCACCTGTTGTCAACCTACTATGGTCCTGGGGTAGGTTGGCTTAGATTTCTTGTTCGGCAAAAACCAGTAAATAACAATAAATAAGTATTATAAATTATGATTTAGATGCTTATTATTTTATTAGGTCAATAGAGTTACTCTCAAATGGAGCCATTTTATACATGTACCTACCTAGTTACATACAGGAAAAGTTTTTATTCAGCATATCATTAATATATTACATAGGTACATTTACATAATACTACATACATTTTTCGTCGGTTACACAAAAAAAAATCTGCTGTTCCATACATTTTGAACGCGTGGGTATTGCACTTTTCTATGAAACAGCAACAGCTGATTTTATTTAATAAAACCGACGAAAAAATTCTGCGCTGGGGGGTCTAGAATGATATGCTGAATTCATGGTTACATTTTGCGCACTGGATAAAAACTTATCCTGTAATATTAAAGCATAAGAAATATATAGCAATAACTGAAATGTTATTCAACTAGCCCCGGTGTCCCCTACATCTAACTGATTTTTATGCAATATCTGTTCAGGCAGAAATGTACTTAACAGAATCAAATTTAATTAACTTTTATTATTCATAAGCTTTATCAGATCGCTTACGGCAAAATTCGTTTTATTTAATGTTTAATTTACTGACCCATTTTTAATAAGTATCTACCTAATCTCTTCGACAAACACTGCGTACCAATGTATGTCTGTTATTCTGTTATCAGTTATCATGTTAATATTTTATAAAAAAATCTACCAATTAAAATTGAAATTAGATTTTTACTAAAACAAACAACACGCAAGGGTGAACTTTTCACGGGATCGATAAAAATGAAGTAGGTAGGTACCTAGTATTACAAGTACCTAAGTAGTGTAAGTATTAAAACATTCTGGAAGCGGTGATGGCCCAGTGGTAAAGGCTGCGATTTCCGACTTGTAGGTCGTAGGTTCGAACCCAGACAGGCACTTTACTTTGTGTAAATGATTTCATCACCACTGCTCTCAAAACGGCGAAGAATAACATCGTGAGGAAACACGGCACGGGAAACGGTATGTCCCAGAACCGAAAATTCGAAAACATGTCACATCTACCAACACGCACTAGACGCGTGGTGGACTCGACTTTCGTAATTGCACCTACAACTGTTTGTCTCTCCATCACCCATAGGTTGACTGGTAAAAATACCTATGGCATTAAGTGGGCCTCTGTACATTTCTGTGCGTGAAGTATTAAATAAATAAATGTCGGCCCACTCCCTCTCACTGAGAGGAGGCACAGTGCATATGTGATAACGTGACCCCATAGATACTCAGTAGGTATTGAGTGAGGAAATCCGTATTGTAACAGAACTGTTATCAGGAACTTTTTCTTATCACCAGTATGCGCAAAGTCCTATTTATTTCCCGAAAAGCCAGCATTTGCTTCATTATCTTAAGAGCGAACACCAAGTGTGGACGCACCGTTGACCTCAGTTGAAACTATTTTGCATTTTTTAAAGTTTAAAATGTATAGAACGAGGTGTGTGCTGGTGTTGGTAGCGCTGTCCGTGGGGTTGGCGAACTCCTGGGGTGAGTTGCTTTCTTCATTATCAACGTAAATCTATACTAATATTATATAAAGCTGAATAGTTTTGTTTGTTTGCTTGAACGCACTAATCTCAGGAACTACTGGTCCGATTTAAAAAATTCTTTCAGTGTTAGATAGCCCATTTATCGAGAAAGGCTATAGGCCCCATAACATCACGCTAGGGCGCTTAGGAGCCGTGCAAAAAGAAAAAAAAGTCAAAAATGCGAAGTACTCGCACGGCCAGGCGATTCGATGCGACGGGGTAGGTTGGGGAGCAAGAAATTTGACGCAGACGAAGTTGCGGGCAGAAGCTAGTTATTATACAGGATAAGTTTTTATCCAGTGCGCAAACTTTAACCATGAATTCAGCATATAATTATAAACCCCCAGGGCAGAAATATTTCGTCGGTTATACAAAAAAAATCTGCTGCTTCATAGAAAAGTACAGTACTTACCTACGCGGTCAAAATGTACGGAACAGCTGATTTTTTTTTGTATAACCGACGAAAAATTTCTGCCCTGGGGGGTTTAGAATGATATGCTGAATTCATGGTTAAAGTTTGCGCACTGGATAAAAACTTATCCTGTATACAGTGTGATTTGTAATAAGACTCGTGAGGAGCTCGTTGCTGTGTACACCCGCACGGGTCGATCTACGGGGATCTGTGAACATCAATTACCTACATACCGAAGCCGTTAGTTCCACCTGTCGCTCGTAGATTTCTGGCAGTCGTTCAGTCAGAAGTCCGAAAATCGTAGATAAAATATAAAATCGTACCTATCGTGTCCAGTGGGTAACTGGGAGAGGTCGGAAGTCTCTCTATGTAATGTTATGTAGGTATTTAGCTTTAAGCTACTGGTATTCAAGTGTGTCCAGTCAGACTGGAAGCGGATCCTAACATAGTTGTGAAAAGGTCAGGCATACGAGTATGTGACCTAATCATTATGTTTATGTAATTTATTTAGTACATACAACTATAATCTAGATTCAGGACTCAAGCCCCGATATTAATGCACGCCGAATAGTACCTGTTACCATTGAGTCCCATGTAAACTTAATGGGGAGAACGGAGGTAGGTACCTATACAGGGTAAGTTTTTATCCAGTGCGCAAACTGTAACCATGAATTCAGCATATCATTCTAGACCCCCTACCGCTCAAATTTTTCGCCGGTTATAAAAATAAAAATCTGCTGTTTCATAGCAAAGTATAATACCTACGCGGTCAAAATGTATGGAACAGCTGAAAATTTCTGCGCTAGTCTAGAATGATATGCTGAATTCATGGTTACAATTTGCGCACTGGATAAAAACTTTTCTTGTACGTCAGACTCCAAATTACTAAAACCCACGCTCGGGTCCTATACCGGTAGTCGGGGGCCCGGCCGGCACATACTCGTACATTGGCAATCACCCCTGGCTCCGGTGTAAGGTTAGGTACACCTAGCGGATTATTTAGCTATCAACTTGTACCTAAGGTAAACTATTTTGTATTATTTCAGACATTGCCGTAACTAAAGGAGATCTTCTAGAATTTTATACTAATGAAATCAAAACGGTCACCGTGCGTTTACATTCCCATAACCCCGCAGCGTTAGCTTACGATGAAGTTCACAACATGATGCTGTACGTCGACAAACAGAGCGACAACGACGCAATATGTGGTTATGACATATCTTCCATGGAAAACAAATGTTTCACCGAGAGCAATGGCAGAAACATTCATGGTCTCGCCTTCGATCCAGCTACAGAATTACTGTTCTTCAGTGATACAAATGAAAGAAGCATTAACTGGATTTCTTTAAAACGTGGATATAAAAACGAAGTTTCCGGAAATCTCTTGATCAAGATGGATGACGGGATCCCCACAGATATCGCCTTAGATAGCTGTAGAGGGTATGTTTACCATAGTTTAACTATGTATTACTTAAGAAAATCTACTTTTTACTTCGAGATAGTCAAAAGAGGTGTTCTTTTTTTACAGATACGTTTACTGGATCAACACAAATCTGACGACGCCTGTAATAGAGAGAGCTCGATTTGATGGCTCCGAGAGAGAAGTTGTCATTAATGCTACTTCATTGTTAATCAACAAAAATTACAAACTGGAACCACACAGCCTGGCTATTGACCAACAGACGCAGCGAATATACTGGATTGAGCCTGAGACTAGTTTAGAATACCCTATTTGTATTGCAGACTTGGACGGACAAAACAAAATCAGTATTTCATCTGTAAGATACCCTGACACAAAATTAGTGTTTACACCACCAACAACGAATACATTAACCGTTACAAAAAAATACCTTTACTGGAAGGATTGGTGCACTGAGTCGGAATGCAAGAATAACGTTTGGAGATTTCCAAAGGAGATTTCTGCGTCAGAGACTTCATCAGCGAATTCGGAATATTATTACACCTATTTCACGTTACACGAATCACAAATTGAAAGGGTCTCTGTCGGTATGGTCGCTAACTATAAAATAGCAGATCAAAGTCAGGGAATTAAGGACTGTGAATCACTAACGAGTGTCGAACGAAATAACTCTGTTGGGCCATTTTGTGTTCATGGTATGAAAGTTCCAGGCCAGTCTCTTTGTAAATGCAAACTTGGTTACATCGGTGAGCGATGCGATGTTTCAGTCTGTGAGAACTATTGCTTGCAAGGTAACTGCAGTTTGAATGATGAGGGACTTCCTATATGCAGGTAATATAACCTTCTTGGATTGTTTTTTTCAACACACTTGCTCGTAAAGTGGCTCTATATAAAAATAAACAATTTTCTTGCAATGCCTACCTCGAATGCAATGACAAATTTTGCCCAATTGTATCAAAATGTAATTTTTACATGATCGTTATTTCAGATGTAATGCCGGATATTTCGGGAAAAGGTGTTCAAGCTTCGCGTGGTAATCACGATGAGAAGCTGAATTATGAGAGACAGGTACTTACTCAGCAGAACCAAATGAAACCCTAGCTGGTTTCCTGTTGAATGCCGAAAACCTACTGCAAAAATCTTCGTTATCGCTGAAGATTAATATAACTTGAACTTGAGTTGAGACTCCTTGTAATTGAGAGAATAAATGCATTCGTAAAACGAAATAGTCAAGGTGTCCGTATTTTCTCAATTGTGTGAAACATGAATTTTCATCCTATGCTTACTTGTACAGAACAACGATTCGTCTGAACATCGTTTTGTGAATGTGATTCAATAAATTCAGATGAAATACAGACGAGTCTCGGATCCTTGTAATTTTAAGAAGCCGAATGCGATGCAATATGCTTCCGGCGCGCCGCGTGAGTGAGTATCGAACTAACCTGCGATCCAGTCGGCGCAAAACAGCTCAGCAGCCCACTGAATTGGTCCGACAAGCCGAGTCCGCCGCGCCCGCCGTGCACGTGTAGCTTTATACCAATACTGCGGAGTACGCCAGGTTTGGTTGCACTACAATTTACGTAGGTATTTGTAAGATTTTTCCGTTACAATTGTGTGACTTTTAAAACATATGATTTTGAACCATGATTCTAAAAACTTAAAAAAAAAAAAAAATTAAACCGCCGAAAAACCGTTAGACCCATATAAATTTCGGAGAAAAATTCCAACCCTAAGGGTAAGAAAACAGGTGATGATTGATTGTTTACTCACAGATTTTAATACTGAGTTGTGTATTGCACAAAAATTAAGCATGTAGTAATTAGTAGATTATAGCCACAAAAAATTATAAAATAAAAACTTTTAATAAAAAATTAAACCGCCAAAAAACCGAAAAGTAAAAAATAATAAACTTGCTTTGTCCAACCCCAATAACTAAGTTCGGAAGTCGGTGACTTTGGATATGTATTTAATTATATGTCACCGCCTTCCGAACTTAGTTCGTAGTAACCCTTTTCAATAAAAAAAGAATTATCAAAATCGGACTACTGTGGAAAAAGTTATGCGTGGTCATACATAAAAAAAATACGCGTCGAATTGAGTAACCTCCTCCGTTTTTTCGTCGGTTAAAAACTAAGCGATCACTGAACCCATTCACATAAGTCAACGCTAGGAGTGAGTAGTTCTTTGGTAGGTATACTTTTACATTGTAATCTATAGTGTAGGTAGGACCCAGCAAGCATGGCTCAACTGTCAAAATAATTTTATCAAACGCGGGTAGTTGTTGTTGTTGCAGTGAAATCGATTCAATGACACCTTCACACGCTATTATTTTTCAATACAATTATTCGGTATTCTTGGTATGAAGATATTTTATTTCAACTTAAAATACAATAAAAAAGTTTATAAATTAATTTTAATCCTCCTCCTAATCACAATTTATTTGGGATAAGGCCAGGAGAATGAATCAAGCTATTCTGAAATATGCTTGTTTTTTAGAGTATGTGTGTTTTACTATTTTGAGTGCAAGATGAGAAACCTATTTTATTAATTAGTTATTATTTAAATGAAACAAATAATTACAAATACAATTTTATTCAGCAAGTCACTAGGTCATATAGTTAATATTATAAACGCAACACTTAAAACAATCTTAAGTCTTTGTACAAGGCAATTTTCAAGTTAACAATATCGATACCAACGCGAGGCGGGAAAACTTGACGATTAGTATTCATTTCCTATTTACTGTTTATGCTTTTTCTCTACGGGTACGGTGTAAGTCCGACTTAATTATATCAGTATTTCAAATTACACAGGGAATGGGGGGAGAGACACTGGGGCACAGGCCTCCTCTCTGTGAGAGGGAGTGGGCCGTATTCCACCTCGCGGGCCCAGTGCGGGTTAGTAGATGTCACATGTCTTTCAATTCTTAGTTCTAGGACATGCCGGTTTCCTCACGATGTTTTCCTTCACCGTTTTGAGAGCAGTGGTGATGAAATGAAACAGAAAGGAAAGTGCTTGCTTACGTTCGAACTCATGACCTACCGTCACTGGTCTGGTCTCTAAACTATGTATGGTTTTTCGTAATAGGATCATGTTGAAGATGACGGTAGATATTGATTTAGTATGTTAGCAGACTTGATGTAAGTTTTTAAAATTTAAAATGCTAGAAAATTTAGGAGGTACGGTCAATTACCGTTAAGACTACGCTAAAACGCAAATTGTTATCTTATTCTGACAAAGACAAATAATAATTTATAACCATTACAATACTTTTAGTTAAACGTCGGTAATCCCGCCTCGTTCACGTCTCAACCTCCACAAACAATTCGTTAGTCACAGTTACAATTTGATTTAACCTAATGTTTCGTGTATTCAAATAATTGTAGAAAATAGTTTAAGCGAACATAATTATAATTTGAGTATTGCAACACATAATAAAATATAAATGTTATTTGTGGTGGTACACTTTTAGCATTGCATTTGAGAAATATATTAATTATTACAAAAAAAAGTTTATTTTTTAATTTCATAAAAACTGACATATTTTTCACGTTTATTATTAAAATCTCATTTGTGACGCTAAAAGTATGACACCTATGGCCTATTACATATTCTAATCTCAATAAGTACGTAGATCGATACATTTTAAATTATTGAGCGCTCAATTCGATATCGGAATGTGATTTTGACCATTTTCCAAGCGAAGCGGCTAAGCAGATTGCATTAACCATAAAATTATTGTTTTTTTAAACGTTTTTCATCGTTAATGAGAAAAATAAATAAATATAAATAAAAGTTGTCAAAAAGATGGTCAGCT
This sequence comes from Polymixis flavicincta, assembly GCA_949987655.1. NCBI lineage: Eukaryota > Metazoa > Arthropoda > Insecta > Lepidoptera > Noctuidae > Polymixis > Polymixis flavicincta. Next base: position 12,529,252 of record OX465197.1, read on the forward strand.
TCGATTAATTGTAAAATATTAACATAGATTAGCCTCTTTACATAAAAGCCTTTATATAAAATTTCTCAGTTTTTTTTTTGTTTTATTCGTGGCAAATTATCCAATTGTCCGCTTCACTCAGAAAATGGTCGAGGTGAGAATACTATAAAATCTTCAATTAATATTTCACATGATTTCGTACAAGTCTCATTTTCATCCAATTTTCTTTTTAAACTCTGTAAAAAAAAATCATTGACGTTACTATGCTTATAAATTATTAATTTTTGTTTTTGATGGTTCTATTTTATTATTATCAAGATGACCATAAACACAATCAGCCTATAATGTTCCCACTGCTGGGACCCGTGTCCTCTCTGTAAGGAGTGGGTCATAATCTACCACGCGGGCCCAGTGCGGGTTGGTAGATGTCACACGTCTTTGAATTTTTCGTTCCAGGACATGCCAATTTCCTCACGATTTTTTCATTCACCAATGTGAATGTGAGGATCGTGAGTGAATGAAAACAATAAATTTCTTAAGGCTCAGGACCTCGTAATAAGGTGCCGATATCACTCAGCCACGACTGCTCTTTTCGAGTCTGAGGTGACAAAAATAAATAATTTACTTAAAATATAGAAATTTTGCAAAGATGTACTTAAAAATTAACAATTTATAAGCAAATAGCCAAAAAAATATACAAATAATATAAAAATAACATATAATACTTTCATGAATATTCATAAGTCTCAAGTATAAGAACTAAATAAATATTAAAATTACACTAATTTTGGTGCAAAAACTAAAACACTCGTGATTGATAAATGCTATGATGTGAAGAACTGTTTAGTTAGAAGGACTAATTAAACTGAGACGAATAATGCACGGGACGTTGTTTTGAATACTTCAATATAAGTAAGTTGGCATGTGGCGTCATCTACATCGCCACATGCGAACTACACACCACAGTGACGTCACGCAAAATCCTAGATCGCGCAAGAAGAGTTTACCGCACAAATAGCATGTATACAACGTCCCGATACACCTGACACAATCGGCGCTAACTCATTTTAGTCCCGCGTGGTATTCGCCTCAGTTTTACCAGAGCATTACTCAAAAATACTATACTAAGAAGCAACGGTGATATCGGCCATTTTAGCAACCACTCGACCATATGAGACCTAACATGCTACACCACAAACCACTAAATGCGTTTAGCGCTAAATATATTTAAAAGATCGATTCTGTCTCTGACATCTTCAAATCTTTTGTTGAACGTGGATTCACGCGAGACAATAGAATTTTAATTGTTTCTGTAATTACCGGTATTCTACCGGTAACGTTTTAAATTCGTAGTTCAATGGGTTGTGGTTTGTGGTGCAGGCGAGACTTTACTAATGGAGTTTGATATAGCTTATAAGCTATGGCACGCGGCTGTAGCTGTCGTAGAAGTCGGAAAATATCGGGGAACGTCCTACTGGGATTAAAACTTTTGTTTGAATCCTGGTCATTCCTGGTTATACATTTTCTGTGTACCAAATTTGATACTTTCACATTTATAACATTAGAATGATGGACCAACCACCATTGTTCTTAACATACTTTACAATAACTAAACAAATTCTTCACGTTTCAAACTGTGAGATTACAAATACTAGTGAACGTCAAAATGCAATACATTGAGCCGACTCGACAGTCTTCCACAGATTCTCTACCATAACAACCAAAGAGTAAAAAAAAAAGAAAAAAAATCGTTTTTCGACTGTCGTTGACACTCAGGAACCAATATGTTGAAAAACGAAAAGGTTTTGTAACAGCAAATTCAATTATTTTGTACCCTCTTATTCATTTTAATGTATTATAACTAAAATGATGTTTTAATATATTGTCCTTTCACATTTTTTGTATGAAAATGGCAAGGATAGTGTTTAAAAGCGTTTTTTTTTTATAAATGCAAAGTTTTTTTCTATGAATAAAAGGGACTGATCGTTTTGAAGAATCAAAACCTATACAGGGTGGCAGGACTAACTGTAACCATGAATTTAGCATGTGAGTTTAGAAACGGACGAACAATTTTTACACTAGGGGGCGTAGTTATTGTTCTTTGAAAATCTGCTGTGTAAGAACTAGTACCTACGCGTTCAAAAAGTATGGTAGTTTTCTTTTTAAATATCCGACGTAATATTTCAACGCAGGGGTTAAGTTGCCCCACACTATGAATTTCTCCTGTATTGTGGGTGCGTTTATAAAAATGTAAACTCACATACACAGATCCGGAACAACTACTTGTAGGTCATACTAATATTTGTTCCGTGCGGGAATCGAACCCGTGACACGCAGCGCAGCAGCCAATCACTTAACCACTGCGCCAACCGTGCCGTCAATTATGTACTGAATGCATGGTTGTCCCTGCCAACCTATACAAAGGGTCAAATTAAATTAGCTGGCGTAACTCAGTCACAGACGTGACGGATATATAAACAAGACAAATCAATAAAATAAAAATATATTTTTTGGCAACCGTAGAATGTAAGTTGAGTTTTTTTTTTTTTTTGTTATTCAAAATAATTGTTTACATATCTGATACCATCAAGTTTGCAAAGTTACTCTAACTTATTTTATTTGCCCTTGTATAAATGATATTTTAATCCTAAACCGAAACATTTATTTATATCTATAACATAGTTTCGAAGACTAAACATGGAACAATTATATTTGGAAAGACGATATTTTAGTAATAACATTGTATAGGGCATTGAATGCAGGTAAAACTATCCATTTCAACAGAACATGGGGTGAAATTAATGGAAAGACAAACTATAACACATGTAGAAATAATGTGGCTTATAATTAATTCAGATATTTATGCGAATATACGTATTTGTTGATATTTAACTAATTTTACACAAAAAGAAAAATACTTGAACATGATTGGGGGATTGACAAATGCGTGCAATGACTGTACAGTTCCACTCAATCTATTTGGTTCTTTTCACAAAAGACTAGTTCAGACACTAATCTATATGGTTTTCACATGATCTGACCAAGATTATATCTGGACTTGAGAGACTGACCTCTGAGTTAGTTTATTCTCCGAGATAGGAAACTGCTTACAACTCGTAAATTGTTGCAGGTACCACCGCCACCGGGCCGGCCACCATAGATTTAAAAATTACCTATTTCCCTTGGTCACGGCATCACACGTGAACAGCCGGACCAATTATGCTAATTATTTATTTGCTGTTTTTGTTATTATCAGGAGGTTCTTAGAAACGAAAACATTAAGAAAGTTGCGCGTAACACACATATACATAAAAGTATATGTATAGATAAATGCGAATTTAATATTCATAGATAATGTCGTTAAAATCTTAACCGATTTCAAAAGAGAAGTAGGTTATGTATTCCACGCATTTGTCTTCATGTTATGTACATCGCTTTCGCAATAAAATTAGTTATATATCAATAGTTTCTATTAGAAATGGTATGAATCGAGCACTACAAACAAACGTTACTATATTTAAATTTTATGATGATACTGAAGTAGGCCGGCCGCGAATTCAGACACCAGTGTTGCCCACGTATATATTATTTTTATTACTAGCCACCCTAGTAGACAGTGTTGCCAGGCTTTTTGAACAAAGTATCCGTCATAGGTTAACCATCGACATGTAATAACCCTATTTTCTGCTCGAATTATATTAATGTCAGATAATTTTTTACGTTTCTTAAAGTACTAACACAGCGGCTCCTTGGGCTAACCCATTTTTTCAAACTGGCAACATCATTTACGAAGAAAGCATAGATAATAAAAATACCATAAACTTTCGATAAGAAACAGAGTTCAGTTCAAATATATCATCATAACTCACAATATCACTTAACATTTTTAAGCTCAATTTTTTTTTTCCCACACATCTTGATAAATTCAAACTGACCTCAATCCACGACCTTTATCACCTCTATAAGGTCAAATCCCCGCTCTACAATAAGGCCTCAGACCTCAAAAATCTATTTCGACCTCTAAGGTCACAGAAATCTCTAAATTTTGCTCTATAAGGCCCCACGGGCCTTCAAATTTGGTTGCTATAGTTGATTTTGATAGTACTTTCCGATAGTGTAAACATTAATGTTGTTACTTGCAAGGAATTTAGGTGTACTAAACACGCCTGACTACCCCCTTGGGGATAATATAGGCGTGATGTTATAGTTCATGATGGTATCCCGTCACTTGTGTCTGGCAAGTCGATAATGGGTCGTATATTCTTTTTGCGCCTAGTGAATTTGTGATAGATACAAAGGTGATGATTCTATTATGCACCAAATAAACCAAATTAAGGCTATTGCTATCTTTTTTTCTTCTAATGAAACAAGAAAGAGACGGAAATAAATCAGAGGAGTCAAATTTAGTCAATCTAAGATTTACTTCGAAGCAACTAAGACTAAATTCATCATGCTTAAAATCACGCCAAATTCAAATCAATCCAGACGTAATTTAGTTTTAAGCGTCACTTGTCTTATTCTTTCTCGGTCTGTTAGTAAGAGATAGCAATACTCATATTTTAGTTTAGTTGGTGAACTAATGAATCGGCACCAATATTCAAGTGACTGTTTTAATATTACCCCAAACTGATAAAATGTACGCTTTATCTCAATTATGTTAAAATTAGTGCTACAGTCGGTTCCCCATTTAAATAACTCGATTGCAAGCAATGCCGTTGCATTTGACTATAGTTATCGAAAGTATGTGAGTATGAACAGCACATTTGGGATGAGTTTTATTTAGGTGTTTCAGAGTGGTCGGAGAGAATACATCGAACCCATCTATTTTTAAAACATAATTTTTGTACATGCAAAAGTAGTTTAACTAATTTATAGAAATAAATATCATTTATCATACACATCAGCTTTCTTCATGGCTTAGGTCAACCCGGTGATATCTTTACCAAAAACCGGTTCACACTACCGGAAAGTCCCAAAAAAGTCATTAAATCTGTCGTCAAAAGCATGTCCTCAATTGGGTAGTGAACCCGCGGCCGTCGACATACGCTACGCACGCATTTAGTCGGCCTTCCTCGGCCTTCGCTTGCGGACCTCGGGTCGCTCTGTGGACTCGCTGGGCTTCGAGTCGCCGGCGCCTTCTACTGTCTTCTCTTTCTCTTCGTCAGATGACTGTGGAGAGAACATTATATGAGTGTTTTAATATTTGATGTGTGAAAAAATGGTATTTCATTAAATCTCTCGACTGGCTGTGTGTGGTGGTGTGCTGGTGCCTAAGCTTATGTATGGAAGTGACTGTTGGATGTGGCAAAAGAAGCATGAAATTAGAGTAAACGCTGTGGAAATGCGTTCCTTGCGAAGCATGTGTGGTGTGACTTTGAATGATGCGATAAGGCAACGGTACAGCTTAAAAGATGGAGTGACAAGTATGCTTAGAGGATCGACTAACGTATTTACGAGGCATTGAAGGCAAGGCATTTCAGCAATGTATATATGTAAATATCTTAGTTTAAAGAGTACGTGGCGCCCGTTCACGAACATGACATGTGGACCAGCATCATTCGGTCATCAGTCTCATGTTTAAATACAATTTAATTATAACTCACGTCGCTGGGCGAGTTTTTCTCTGCATCGCTGTTATTTTCATTCTCCTCGTCATCCACAATGTCGTCGTTGATCAGCTCCTGAGAAATACAAAAATATAGTTTATTCATTTCATCATTAATTTTATTATCCTGGATGAAAGTAAAATACATAAGTCGTGGAATTGAGACCTGACACTGAGCTGCAAATTGCAAAAAAAAAAAAAACAACACGTAAATTTTAATTTCACGTGCTACCTCAGCGAATCCCCCTTAAGATAAGCCAGCCTATAACGTAGCGATGGGCGATTCCGAGATGTTTTAACAATCGAAAGAATCGAAGTCGCTAAAATAAAACATCGAGTCAACTATTGACTCGCCGTTCTACAAAACAATCGAGATGTTTTTCGAGTCAATGGAATCGATCGCTAGTTTTCGATTGTTCGAATCAGTCACTCTCACTCACCGAGTCTCGCTCGATCACCGAGGTCAGTCGATTGCATGTCAGACTCAAGTCGAGCGAGCCGCGCGTAATTTGTGAACCTTTACTTACGATTACGATGCACTGTTTTATTTATAACTACTTTTTAAAATCATCAAAATGCCACGAATTTATAAACCATCGCGCCAACCAACCAACTCGCGAAACTCTAAACCATCGAGGAACAACTCTCGACTCGAATGAACGCGCCATGCGCCAGTCGTAATCGAGTCAACTCGAAACAATCGAGAACCATTAAACATTTTTTATTACTGTAAAGTTTCGTGTTTACCTGATCATCATCCGACTGCTTGTCCTTGCCATCCTGGTCACCGCGCGCTCTCTTGTCCAGTTCCTTCTGTGAGATGAACACCTTGTCTCCTCGTCGTGGTGGGTATAATAGGTCGATGATGCATACAAGAAGCTGGAAAGATATATAGGTCGGGATAAAGCATCTTTCTGTTTGTAAACCGTGAAACAGTGGTATGAGGAATTGGGTGTAAAGTTTACTCATTCTTCAAAGAAAAGGGAAGCTCTTCCGACCGGATGTTCTGTCTAGTGGGCAACTGCCCGACGATCTACATGGTCTTCACATGATCTGACCAATATCTGCCAGGGGTGCGGGTTTGTTCGAAAGAGATACCACAGCCCGTGACATACGGGCTACTGAGGGAACACGGGTGGGTTTTAGTCAGTAAAAGTCTGACACGCCCTCCTGCTCCAACCAGAGCGGGAGAAGTTATTTGAAGATTGCCCACACAAAAAAAAAAAACTGACCAATATAATGTCTGTATTTTTATTCTGCCGTCCACAAGCTACAATGCCGTAGAATTTTTCAATATCGAACGTAATCATTTTATAAAAAAATGACATAACTGGAAGTTGCAAGGTATAATGCGTCATTCGTGTACTTAATGTAAAGTATATAATATTGCTCGATGAAAGGCTCGTATATAAAATTATGACTAATGAGTATCGATGCACTAACCTAAACATAGCAACTCGCACACGGTCGATTTTAGTTTTTTGATGTCACCATAATCAGAAAAATATCTCTATCTTTCTGTCTAAGCAGTATTTTTCTACTATTTATGGATGCCGAGATAAAAAAAAAAACGCCGTTAGCTTTCTTTTTGATATGTTTACTACGCTAAAACGCACGTAAGCAACATTACTAAAATAAAAAGTGATTAGGGGCTTATAATTTACATTTTTACTAGAATTTTTACCATCCATTGCATAACTAAATAGCATTTCATATTTTTCTGCGCATTTTTGTCCACGACTCGAAATATGGTTTCGTTGGTTAACGGCATTATAGCTTGCGGACGGCAGTAATGACAACAGTCAGGGAGTCAGGGGAGTTTGTTGCACCACTTCTTCTTCCCAGCTAAAGCACTAGGAAGTGGTGATGGGCGGGCGTTTTTGGGGGACTGTCTTATGTATTTTGACTTTCGAAAAGTGCTGATTCTCAACCTAATTTGAATAAATGACTTTTGATTTTGAGTAACAAAGAAAAGCCAAAACAAACACAGAGGTCACAGGACCTCGTTCGTTTTGGCCGACCTCATTTATGTAGTTTAAAAAATATGAGTGAAGTAAAATTGTCAGTACAAACCTAGTAAGTACTTACATAAATAAAATTATGTATTATTTAACCAGACTGCCCACTACATACATAATTTCACGCCTCGTTTCCCGGAAGAGTTGGCCAGAGGCGTATCTACAGTATACCCACATTCGCCAGTTATGTTTAAGTCGCACGTAATAGGGGGCGAGCCTATTGCCATCAACCAAGCACAAAAACTCAATATCACTTTGCCCGACCTGAGAATCGAACCCAGACTCTGATGTTCAACAGTAGCACTTGCGACCACTTAACGAGGCAGACACTCATCATCATCATCATTTCAGCCGAAAGACGTCCACTGCTGGACATAGGCCTCCCCCAAAAGGGGGGTTTTGCCATAATCGCCACGCTTGGCAGGCGGGTTGGCGATCGCAGTATGGTGGTAAAATGCATAGAGAACGCTGCTGCCCATTCTCTAGTAAGTCCCTTAGTCGCCTTCTACGACACCCACGGGAAGAAATGGGATGGTGCTATTCTTTTACGTCCGGCAAAACGCGAAATCGGAAGGCAGACACTGCCCACAATAAAAACATATAATAATGGGTACTGACCAGTCCCAGCAGAGCTCCGATGAAAATGGTGGCCAGTGCGAAGATGAGGTAAGATCCCCAGGTCGGCAGTCCATACGTCTCCATCAGCATGTTGTGCACGCTCTGTAAAACAGTCAAGTTGCTACATTAGCGATGGGTAAATACATACTTATCTATGCTAATATTATAAAGAGGAAACATTTGATTGTTTGTTTGCATTGAATAGGCTCCGAAACTACTGAACCGATTTGAAAATTGTTTTCACTGTTGAGAAGCTACACTATCCCCGGGTGACATAGGCTATATTTTATCCCCGTATTCCCACGGGAACGGGAACGATGTGGGTGAATCCGCGGAGCACTGCTAGTACCATATAAAATACTTATACCATGACGTGAACTACCGAGTTTTCAAAATAACAAGTTTTAGTATAAAACAATTGTATTTTTTTAAAGAAGAGCTGTGGTGATCCAGCCGTAACGGCCCTGGCTTACGTGTCGTAGACCGTGGGTTCAAAACCAGACCACTTTGTTTTGTGTAAATTGTTTCAGCTCTCAAAACCGCGAAGGAAAACATCGTGAGGAAACATTTTGCTACTGCGGGTTGTCACACATGTGACAACCCGCAGTAGCCCCGCGTGGTGGATTCCACTCCCTCGTCCGATCGCTGATTGTGCATAACTAGCTTTTGCCAGCGGCTCTGCCCGGTGGATGTCAGTTATCGCGTAAAAAAGTAGCTATGTCCTTCTCCATATCCCAGGCTATATCGCTGCCAAATTTCATGACGATCGGTTCAGCGGGTTAGGTGTGAAAGCGTGACAGACAGAGTTACTTTCACATTTAATTTTATAATATTATTATTTATTTATATACTCTTTATATTTCCGTCATCCACGCAGGTAAAGCCGCGGGCACAGCTAGTACTACTGTAAACTATTACATACCCTGAGCGCCTGGCTGAGCTTGAAGAACTCAGCGACCAGGGTCATCTGTATGGAGTCTGGCGCCTTCCACGATGGTACTGGTTCAGTCTGCTTCCATCTCTGGTCTTCTACATAACGTAGCATAGATTCCACATCGCGGGGACCCTTGTACTGTCGGAATTCGCCTTCGATCACACTGTGGAGAACAAAGTATATTTTAAGAACTTGTATAGACTACATAAACAGCGTGACATCAACGCGCGAACCGTTATTATGGATTCAGAACGTGATGCTGATTTTTTTAAACTCGTTACCACGTCAATCACATGCGACATCTGCTAATATCGACAAATTGTCTTGGAACATACAGAATATGATATTTCTAATCGTTACCGTTACATTGGCTTCTAAAAAACACGATATTGACGTAGTTTGAACGTAGTTAAGATTCCGCGGGGAACCATTATAATTACCATACAGAATTGGGGCCCTGGTATTGATTGTACTTTTCAATGAAAAATATTTTTTTTTACCGACTTCAAAAAGAAGGAGGTTATCAATTCGACATGTATTTTTTTTTTAATGTATGTTCGGGCATAACTCCGTCGTATATAGACGGGTTTGCAAAATTCTTTTTCTGTTCGAAAGGAGTTTATTCCTAAATGGTCCCACATAAATATCATATAGATCTGATGATGCGTTTCGGAGACAGACAACGGAACTCTTCAAAAAATTACAGTAAATCAACCGCGATTGCTGCTATCGCATAAATATGCATTGTTTTTGAGGATATTGAAATTTCGACTATAACTAAAAAGTAAAAAATAACTTTAATTTCGGAAGGCGGTGACAAAAAAAAAATACACATCCAAAGTCACCGACTTTCGAAATTAAAGTTATTTTTCACTTTGAAGTGTTTTTCCGGAACTCAGTAGCTTTGTTTTTATTTTTTTAATAACTTATAATAGCGCAATATTTAATTTAATAATGTACGCACACAAATTTATTTTTACTTTTATAAATTTAAAAAACCAGATATGAGTTCTAGGACAATGACTGTTGTATAGGTATTGTATCTGTGTTAGCTACTTTTAAATACTTTAAATTGTTATCTGTGGAGAACGTAGTGGGTAGCATGATTGTTTAAAATGTAACATTTAAGATAATCCCCCTTATTCATAAACATTGCTTTAAGTTAAATAGTGATTAGCGTCTGTTTAACCATACATCTTTGAACATCATTTAACTTTAATCATCGTTTATGAATATGGCCAAATATGTATATCTCTTATTGTGCTACTGGTTGATCTAGACTAGAATGATGTGCTAAATTCATGGTTACAGTTAGTATTTTTACAGGATTTTCTAATAATATTTCTGTGAAATGGCGGGAGTTGTGTTAAGAAAACTTAGTCAAACGTAGTTATTTTTCCTGGCGGGAAGTGGTTACCTCGGCCTAATCATGAAAACCAGCAGCAATCAAGAGACATGCTGAAATTTCGTATAAATGCCTGAAATTAATTATTTTTCTCCTTATTGGACTGTTTCCGACAGGGTCCACAATGTTACCTGTTCATACCTCTTTTCTCCAAAATTTATCAATTAAAAAAAAAAAAAACTAATAAAGCAGAAAATTATTTCAAAAAAACGTGGGGTGCTTGATATTAATTGATTATAAAAATATTTCAAAAAGCTTCCCACGCTTTTAAAGGGTGTTTTTTAGATTTTTCAATCTGTTATTTATTTTCTATTTTGTAGTTCTGCTAACTACAAAAGCGTGATTTTTCAGTTGCTTAATAAATTATTGAATTGTCATTGGTCCTCGATAAGTCTACAAAGTTTAAATGAAATCTGACCATTCAAACTTTGTCAAAATCAAGTCCAAAGGAGTCGGTTACAAACAAAGATGCTTATATACAATATGTCCGGTTTCGGACTGTACAAACTTAAAGGGGTGGTAGTTTGCTCTTTTCTATCAATAAAATTATTCTACATGTGGGGTCGGAACCCACACCCCCCTGAATGGCAGCCATTTTTGTGTTTTGTAAAAGTACAGGAACTTTGAAATTGAAAGCCCAATTTTCAATAAAAAAATACTTTTAGCAACGGAAAAGTATTAACAATGGGTTAAATAACTCAAATAATAAAATTAAATGCTGCATCATCTTGAAATAAAAAAACGACATCGTTTTTTTTTTGGTTAATCAAGGTTATTACAAAATTTACCCCGGGGAACTACCTTTTTTTTCTACACGTCTAACAGATGTTAAGTTCACCTAAACAATGGTACTAAAAACTCGATTCTATGACAAATGGTTTAAGAGATATTGTTGCTTGATTGCTGATTTAGCATTTATTTCAAGATGATGCAGCATTTAATGTTATTATTTGAGTTATTTAACCAATTGTTAACACTTTTCAGTTGTTAAAAGTATTTTTTAAATTGTAATTGGGCTTTAAATTTCAAAGTTACTGTACCTTTAGTATGCTCGCTCCACAAAAGGCGACCAAAACACAAAAATGGCTGCCATTCAGGGGGATGTGAGTTCCGACCCCACATGTAGAATAATTTTATTGATAGAACAGAGAAAACTATCACCCCTTTAAGTTTGTACAGTCCGAAACCGGACATATTGTACATACAGGTGAAGCTAAAAGCGTCTTAAAAACCAATATACTCACTGGAAGATAGTAGGTAGAGCCGTAACCACGAATCGGCCGCTCAATCCCGGCGACTTGGTGACGTCAACGCCAGCAGTTCTTACACCCAGCGCCTTGCGAGACGCCCGAGTGGACAGCTCGCGCCATGCTGGGGAGAGGGCATTGCAGGCTGGGCACCAGGGGGCGTAGCTGAAATGAGATAGATGGAATTTAGAACGAGAAAATACATGGGCTTGGGATGTGGTTAAGGTAGGTGCTCCAGGGTACCCCATTGCCTATTCTTCAATTTCATTTCTTTTAATTTGTACCAGGTACTTATTGACAGGCCTGCACTGTCCTCCCATACCTATTATCACTGTAATTTGAAAACATTGTAAAATCCAATTATTTTTAAGAGTAACCGTGGATTTTCGTGCCGGCTCTTCTGCATAGGAAGCGAAAAATTGGAGCCTTCCACTTAGCTTCTGACGTTTCATAAGTGCCCATGTTAATGTGAAATAAAATGTTTTGCTACTGATTCACTTTGTGACCGCGAATTTCAATTCAATCCCAAGGTTGTATGTTGATTAAAGTATGATTCGCGACGTAAAAAATACGATATTGCATATTACAATCATTCAAGTTATCAATACAACCTCCTAAATTGCTAAAAAAAAAAAAAAAAAAACAAAATGATCTTCAGCTTTATTAAATTAGTATAGATAGAGAAATTTCGTCAAGAAGTTTTAGGTCGGTGACGGTTTTTTTTTTTTGATGACGGGTAAAATCTTCATGGAATTCCTTCGCCCATTCCGGAGTTGTCTGTCAAATTCTTACTGACTAAAACCAAACACTTGCACCAGGGATCACGGGATCTGATGCGATTTCGGCGACCCTCGGCTAGTGCCCCTGCGGGCCACGTTGAACTCCCCCCCCCCCCCCCTTACAGAATAGAGAGACGCGCGTGGAGCTCTACGCGCCGCCATCTCGGGTCCTAATGAATGAATAGAGGGGGGGGGGGGGGGCGACGGATTTATTTATGTATCTCTATCACGACTAGTTTCACGTCTTTATCTTATGCACCAAAGTAAGTTCACAGTACCTAACATGTTTATCGATTTTATCCCAACAACACTCGCGCATGATTGATAATTTACATTTTATGCACTTGTATGTATTGTTTCGAGATTATCGATTGCAGTCAAGTGTTGAGCCGGTCTGTAACTGAATAGATTCAAAGAAAAATGTGGAACAGTAACAGTTTGATTCCAGTATAAAACAGTTTACAACAGCGAGCGTCAGTTACCATCGCTTTTAATAAATATTTGCACCGCCAAATACTTAAGTACGGGCAGGTTTGCCATGCGTTTGTGGACGGAGATGAATTGAAAATATGGCCAATAGTTGCTCTAACCTATGTGTGCCTGTGTGTTACACTGTTCTTTATTCACAAAAGGTGTCCTTACCCGAACGTCGCGTCGCATAACTATGCGAAACCAAAAAATCGAAGCGATCGGGCGGCTCGATTACACATTATGTGGAATACGTCGGTTTAAACGCCTTCACCGCGTGTCACATACCGCAGTGTCTCAAGACGAAAGTCTTTGACCAGTCCGTGTTGCCAGTGATGACATATGGAACCGAAACGTGGTCGCTCCCAATGGGCCTCATAAGAAGGCTTAAAGTCACCCAAAGGGCGATGGAGAGGGCTATGCTTGGAGTTTCCCTGCGTGATCGAATCAGGAATGAAGAGATCCGCAGGAGAACCAAGGTGAGTAACCGACATAGCCCGAAAAATTGCCAAACTTAAGTGGCAGTGGGCAGGGCACATTGCTCGCAGAACAGATGGCCGATAGGGCCGAAAAGTTCTGGAGTGGCGACCGCGTACCAGGAGACGTAAAGTAGGAAGGCCTCCCACAAGGTGAACCGATGACCTTGTGAGGGTCGCAGGAGTCCGCTGGAGGGGGAAGCATAGAAACGGTCGAAGTGGCGGAGCTTGGGGGAGGCCTATGCCCAGCAGTGGACGTCTTTCGGCTGAAATGATGATGATGATGAAACGCCTTCAAAACTGATTCGTAAAAGATTTTTTTTAAAGACCTTTCTACGAAAGACATCAAGTTGAACATTTTCCGGGACCAGATACCATCAATGCCCGATTCGATTTATTACAAAAGAATCATGCCGGTTCGTTTCTCATCTCTTGACACTCGTTAAACGATACACGTGTTTAGTAAACAACATAATTCCAACATTATATAGTATTGAGTAAACAGTTGGCCCCTTTATTGTTGTAAGGTCACGGAGTGGTTGACTTTCCATAACCTTACCTATATGAATGCGATCAATAGGTAGAGACAAGAGTAAATAGTTATTGCATGTCTACAAGCAATGTTTATGAATATGGCATTTACTCTATGAAATGTTATTGGGTGGTATGGCAAACAAGCATGTGGTCCAGGAGCTGAAACACCTCAAGGCATCATCATGCCTAGCCTTTATCCAGCATAGTTTGGGTCGGTTTCCAGTCTAACCCGATGCCGCTGAATACCAGTATGTTGCATAAAGCGACTGCCTATCTGACCTTCACTACCCAGTTACTGGGTAATACTACACAACCCAGTTACCGGGTAATACTACAGTATTTCCCGGTAACTGGGTTGTGTAGGTCAGTTACCTCTGTACTCTATAGCTATAAGCCCTTGCTAAGATTGGTTGTCATGACAACCAGTCTTAGTAAGGTCTAAGTCATTATGTACAAATGACAGCCGGGACCAAGAGCTTAACGTGCTTTCCGAGGCACGGAGGAGTCTCGATATGTTATGAATGGTCACCCATCAACGAACCAACCGCGGCAAGCGTATCTTAACCTTCCTTCTTGGTTTAGTGGGTACGAGATGCTAGATTTTTGGATATTCAGAAACGAATATCAAGAAAAGAAAACGTCACGAATAATTTCTAGCAAATAAGATGTCTAGACTTTGTTTATTGTTCAAAGCCTTCAGTCATCAACGAGATTAGAGGGTATCAGGCTTTTAGACAAGTACGAATTGACGGTGAACTTAATAAGTTCATGGTCATGGTGGTGGGTGGTGGTGGATTGCAGCTTACGTGTTGTAGGTCATGGGTTCGGAACCTGACAGGCGCTATGCTTTGTGTAAATTATTTCATCACCACTGCTCTCAAAACGGTGAAGGAAAACATAGTGAGGGAACCGGCTTGACCTAGGACCAAGAATTCGAAGACATGTGACATCTACCACCCCGCGTGGTAGATGATGGCTCACTCCCTCTCACAGAAAGGAGGCCTCTGTCCCAGCAGTGGGAACATTATTGACTGATTATGCCATGGTCCGATGGCCTGAGCTTATCCAAAGCTACATCAAAGTCTTGAGTGTGACAGCAATGCAAATGCTATCAATAATTATTTTAGTAGGAACATGATCCACAAATACAGATAGAACTGACTACTAGATAAAACAAATGTTTAAGCAGCGGAACATGTGTGACGATCGTAGTTTCAGTTGACCTTCCATCAACGCAGCCTTGAGCAGGTTGAAGCGTAGGTACCATAATAAGGTCATAGACAAACAATGACTATCTACGCGGCGAAGCGAGAACAAATAGTATCGATCGACAATTAGGTACGAGTTTGTGTGTGCATAGCTTGGCATAACCTTAGCCTATGTAATTCCTGAAGAATAAGTTATTGTTTTTTTTTAACAAATGTAACAAAAGTTTTGCTGGTTCTAGGGAGCAATAGAGCCGAGGTTACTGTCATTTAGATATTTACATGGGAAATAACTAACAAGTCTATAGTTCCGACGCTCCTTGGATAGATATTCCCGCGACGAATCTTGCTGGATAGTTAGTTTATGGGAGAAACTCGTAATCTACCTTCATCCTGCTTCCAGTCTGAACGGTTGCAGCTGAATGGAGCTGAATACCAGTATTTTTCATGGAGCGACTGTTTATCTGATCTTCACAGACCAGTTATTGGGTAACACGATACCAATTGACGAGACGAAGACCGGTTCTCAGACATTCGGGCTTCCGATTAAAGATCCACAGGCCGATGCCGGAAAGAGAAACTATGGAAAATAATCCACTTCCTCTAGTTTTCCCAAGCAATAACAGCACCTTTAGCGACGTGGGTCTGTCTTTGGCCTACTTCTAAGTCCGTCAAAGAAGATACGGGACCGTCCCAAAGTAGTTCGACTACTGGGTTCATTCAGATGTATTCCAAATTAATTAAGTTTTTGGACGGACAAAAACACATCAGCAGGCCTAGACAAAACACATTTCTGTTAGCGTTCAAGCCAAACGCTACGCCAAAATGTATGGGATTGACATTACCTGCGGAAAAGTTACGTCGTGTCATTTCCGCGGGTAACGTCATTCCCATACATTTTGGCGTAGCGTTTGGCGTGAACGCTAAAATAAATGTGTATTGTCTCTAGGCCCGGGAGTAAGGACAACTGTCAAATCGTGTTGTCACTAATTCTTAGGTATTAGGGAGCAAGAATCGCCCGTAACTTAGGCAGTATCTACGGATATCGTGCTTAGAGAAACACAGCAGAGTAGGTGTGGCTGATAACGTGCTAACAAAAATCACATCATACAATGATGAAACACCTGCCGTCATCATCACAAATGACATCATACAGTCATTTTGTTTACCGTTAACGACTCGTTGCCAAGAACTATTGGTTTATCTTTTCTTACTACTGTAGATGAAGACTAAGTAATGAACATTACGACCGATAAAACACCGGTTTTTGAGATAAGTTTTAATGCAACACCTCATTTGCGTATGAGAAAAAGTTACTGGATTGGTGTTTACTTTGCATTCAGTCGGTAAATTATTTTTGTTCTAAGTTTGCTAGTAATTATAGCTTGGCTTGACCAAGACTCTTCCGTGACTCATAAAGCACGTTAGGCCGTTGATCCCGGCTATCATCCGTGGATCTATGACAATCGTTACGGGTCGTCAGAACCCCAAAAAAAACCACCAACTGATCAGTCTTACCAAGAGGTATCGTGTCACCCAGTAACTGGGCTGTGAAGGTCCTGATAGGCAGTCGCTCTATGCGAAATACTGGTATTCAGGTGCACCCGGTAAGAACAGCAAGCCGACCCAACATAGCTGGGCAGGTTGTTTGCTAGCTATGACAGTTAGTTCCGTTACTTGTATTATTCTTGTTCACAGTGCAACGGGCAGGGATAACACACATCCGACTCATCGCGCCTATTCCATTGGACTATTGCCGAATCCGTTCTATTTTACTATGTATTATGGCAGCAGGGGTAGAAAAGTACATACATATTTCTAAAATGATACTGTAGTGCCTTAACGAGCATCTACACCGCGACAAGCAAATCATTCGCGAGCTTTCGCGGTAACAACGTTCCAAACTTCCAACGAACACCGAATGTGGATGCGCACAGTAGCGGAAGACTAAAGAAACGATGGATGGGCTGTGTGAATGATGATAATAATATGGTTAGAAAGGGTGTGACTACGGAGATGACTAATAGAGAAGTATAAAAGAAAAAGACATTTGCGCCAACCTTAAGGCGACGATAGATGACAGCTACCTACAGTAGGGTTGCCAGATCGAAACTTACCAAATCCGGGACAATTCTAGGACAACGGTGTCTGGTCGTGGCCATAGTAAAAAGTATCTTGTTTATTTTTATTTTCAAAGGATTTATATTTGGTTTGAAAAGGAAAATGCCATTTATTTGCAAATACATACTTTTAATAGATAGGTATCTATGTACTTAGTAGGTAATTAACACCAGTTGTAATTTTAAGTTGCAGGTTAGGCTTAAAACTTTGGTACTAAATCTACACGTTAAATATGTATAAATAAATTTGAGCATTTAGCTTATCAATAAATTTAAACTTTGGAAGAAAATGAAAACTATATTATAAATTAAATCGTAGTAAAGTGAAAAAAATTACAATATCTTTCTCTTTTAAATCTCTTATCGGCTGTACGAGTGAAGGAGCCAGACAGCGGACGGGTGGTAAGAGAGGGGGCGCCCGCTCTCACAGACAGGCCAGCCGTGTAATTCGTTGTTAGTTTATTTTGTTCAAAACTAGTAGGTTTTCGGAATCCGGGACAATAAGGTCTAATTACTGGACACGGGACAAGACGTAAAATTCCGGGACAATCCCTGATTTCCCGGCCATCTGGCAAGCCTAACCTACAGCGATGCACTGCCGCCCGTCGCGCGCAAGAAACCCCGCCTCAACGCGCATCAAGTTTTTCGAAAAACAACCCATGTTGATTTATCAAACACAATTCAAAGAAAAACCGTTATTAAATTTTGGGTGAATATATTGTCTTTTAGATGGTGAAAGTTTCATGGAAATACACCGGATAGTGCTTGCGTGATTATCATTTTTATGTCCGCGATAGACATTACTTTACCAATTAATTACATTATGTTATAAAAATATTATTTAAAATATTCACATATCAAATGACGAAGAAAATTGTCTAGTTTAACATATATTTTTTCCAAATACACGAGACAAGCCGTTTAGACGTGATCTTCGATTTAAAGTCCTTAAAAATCTTCTATCCCCGCCTTAAATAAATTAGATTATGGGCAGAATATTTATAAAGTAAAAAAAAAAACGCTCAAAAAAACTAGTTCAGCAGTTGGTGCTCGGTTTGTGATTCTTTGCTCGCGTTTGCATTTTTTGAGCAAGAGCACAGGTCATGTCAGGGTCACCACACCACGTTAAATGGACAGTTCGCTTGCGAATATTCGCTAACGAATGCTCTCGACCGAAAGCGTGCGGCAATACTCAAATGAAGCCGGAAAAATATTCAAGAACACCGTTTGACCATTATTTTTCAAGTGCTTTTTATTATGTTCGGTTCTTACATAGTTTATTGGCTCATTTCCAGAACAGTCTGTAACCCTGAAGATATTGATGTAAGAGCAAGTACCTACTTGTTCAAGGACATTTATTTTGTCTGTTATATGGTTTTATGGACAACGACAAAACTCTATTATCTGCCTTATAAAAGCTGTGGTGAATTCTATTTCAATGGCTTTTTAGGATTCCCTACTGAAACGGTGCTAACGGGACTCTATTATACATCATAATTTCAAACCGAAAGACGTCCACTGCTGGACATAGGCCTCCCCAAAAGGGGGGCTTTGCCATTTTCGCCACGCTTGGCAGGCGGATTGGCGATCGCAGTATGGTGGTAAAATGCATAGAGAACGCTGCTGCCCATTCTCTAGTAAGTCCCTTAGTCGCCTTCTACGACACCCATGGGATGAAATAGGATGGTGCTATTCTTTACGTGCCACGGTGAAGCGAAGGGGAACCAGGGCTTTTGCCTCCAAGCCGACGACTTAGCGGCTATGGGCCGCGATGTCGAGTGGGAGGCATCGCGGCTCAGGGTTACAGGCTGCGGCGGAGGAGGAGTGCCGGTACTTTTGAGTAGCGCTCCTCCCTACCGGGACGGGGCCGCCACCGTTTGATGGCGGACGCGGTGGGGCCGCAGGGGAAGAGGAGTGTCGGTATAGCGTTGGCCGCTCTCCCTATCCCCTGCGGCCGATAAGTGGTAGGCGGCGGGGCCACTGTGCTGACCCGTCGCAGGATGACCAAGGGCAAGTGTGTCCGCAAGGGCCGATGCCTGCCAGGGGTGTGGGTTGTTCGAAAGAGATACCGCCGCCCCTGGTACACGGGCAACTGAGGGAACACGGGTGGGTTTTAGTCAGTAAAAGTCAGACACGCCCCACTGCTCCACCCAGAACGGGAGACGTCATCTGATGATTCCCCACCCAAAAAAAAAAAAACCTAGATACACTATATTAATCACTATACTACTGCATACTATTATACATAATAGCCTAGGGTATTTTAGGAAAAGTCAGTATGAAATCAATTAATACAAACGAACTCCTGTTTGATCCGTATTTAGACTATTAATAATAGTCATGTTTCTGCATGATTTTCCTTCAAGAATTTACGGTATGCAACTGTTGGTAATCAAACATGACAAATTGTAATATTGCAATCTATCTGCCTAGCTCGTTCCCGTCTATGTTGGGTTCGGCTTCCAGTCAAACCGGTTGCAGCTGAATATCAGTAGTTTATATGGAGCGACTGCCTATCTGCCCTTCACCACCCATCATCAGCATCAACATTTCAGCTGCAAGACGTCCGCTGTTGGACATAGGCCTCCTCCAAGCTCCGCCACTTCGACCGGTTCTGTGCTTCCCGCATCCAGCTGACTCCTGAGGGCCCCACAAGGTCATCGGTCCACCTTGTGGGAGGCCTCCCAACTTTACGTCTTCCGGTACGCGGTCGCCACTCCAGAACCACCCAGTTACTGGGTAATACGTTACCTCTTGGTAAGACTGGTTGTCACACTTACGGGCTTCTGATAACCCATAACAACTGTCAAAGATCCACAAATGACAATAGGGACCAACGGCTTAGTGTGCTTTCCGAGGCACGGGGGGGTCTGGGTATGTTAAGATGGTTTATCCAGGGGCCAACCGCAGCAAGCGTTGCTTAACCTGATCGATCCACCCGTGCGGCTAATATTACAAAGCCACAAGACCCTCCTGCCGCTACCTGCCTGTGCTCGTCTGCGTGCTCAGATTTATTGATCAATAAAAAGCATTCTCTTTCTGAATCAGATCTTGAATATCAGATTTGCTGTCTAAGGAATAGTCGAAAGACCAATAATGTTGACATGAAAAGCCAAACATATATTTATATTATTTTATCATTATGAAGAACAATACAAAATTCTTCACAGGTATTTATGATATCATTATGATAAACTATTCAAGCCTGCAACAGACATCGATAGCTGCATGTAGCATGACTAATAGTGCTGTGAATTAACATTTGTGTATGGTGCAGTGATGTAACCTTTGAGACGACTTTCAAATGTAGAGTGACTCACGGGCCCAAATTGTCTATTATCTGATTTCTTTTGTTGTTGGTATTTTAAGAGGTTGACCTAGATTGAAGTAATAGAATTTGTTAATTACATGTTTACGTATTGACATTCAAATGTCAATTAGTGAAACAATTAAGTATCTGTTCTAGCAATTATCCCGGGAGTCTTATTTTGTATGTTAGTAGGTTGCACATGCATAGTATGGATCACGATTCACAAAAACCTGTTTTAAAGATAATCAATAAAAAAAGAAGATTCTGTAAAATGTTCATCAAGACTGCTAGCTAGCTTTTTCATTGAAAATTAGGCACAATTTAGGTACTTCAATAAGTAATACTAATATAAAACCAAATAAAGTATTTGGTTCGTAAACTCGGAAGGGTTTATTCATCTCTAACGAAAATCTGTGTCAATATACATTGTAACAAGAAAATATTAGCAGGTTCTGTTAAATCATTAGGCAAATAATTATGGACTTTACATGTTTACTTTCAACACTAAAGAGTGTATTTATACATCATTAATGTCAACTTTCGTACTCAAATAAGGTCTAGAGTCTTAGGTTAGATTGCACTTCTAAAATGTGGTATTGCTGAAGCTATTGTACATTACTGGATTAAAAAAATAAGTAGTACTTTGTCCTATTGGTGATAAAACATTCTTGAATTGTTTTTTTATATTTTTGTGTGATATAATACTGGCTGTTTTTACACAAGATACGTTTTCATCACAGAAATGTCGAACTATGCTGTTTCAAAGTCATATGCTGTGATAAAAATTCTTTGGACATTCTTCAATGGAAATTTTTCCATAGTGTAGTACAAAATGGAAGCTGAATTTCACACGGACTGTGCGGAAGTCGCAGACATGTACCAACAATAGACAATGCGTCACGGTTTTCAAAACGGTTCTTTTACATAGACCCTATCGACCTTGTAGTGGTTATTGAACCCAAAGGAGTGGGCTGTTCCTAGACTCCAATTAGGCCTTATACTAACTCTTTTTAGTGGATAAAGCTAGTGAAAGATAGAAATTAATTAATCGAGCAAAGTTTTAAGCACTGTTTGTGCCATTATTAACGTAATTCACACCTAAATAATCAAGGAAAAATTTTGACACGTTCTCGGTAAATTGGTTGAAACCGGCTATAGTAAAAAATACTTACAACTCGACCATCCATTCTCCATCAAGGATTTCTTTCCAGTTGTCTTCATCTAACTCGCGGTTGGCACTCACAAAACCAGTAAAACAACATAAAATAAATGAGAAATAAAGGAAAAAACGTAAAATTTGCGAAACCGTGTGTACGCGCGCCATGTTTAATTTTGGTGTAATGTTGCTAGTCAACAAAGATTTCTTACTACTAAAATCATTAAAGTGTTATAAAGACAAAATATACACAACTTAATTGGTAGATTTAGAAATGTTCAAATTTTAATTGAACTTTATTTGAAAGCAGACGAAATAAAATTAAATACTTAATCAATGTAGTGTACAAGTAATGTATTACAAACTAAAATGAAAAATGAATATTACAACTGCTGCCATCTATTACGTACAAATTGCGAAACACTAGTTTAGTTGCGAAAATTCAACACAAGATGTCGCTACACGATCAAAAATAGCGGTGTAGAAAGTAGAGAATAGGAGATAAACTCTATAGCTTTCATTCTTATCTGGTTCGATAGGTTTATAATCATGAATGATTTGAAAAAGACAGTTAATCTAAAAAAGCTAGTTAAGTTTCATTTAATTCATGCAATTTCAATAATATAAATGAGCTTTTCTGGGTTTCGGCCAGGTGAGGTATACATAGTTTAACAGAGCGGCGATCCCCGTTTTACTGTAATCTCAATTTCGATTTACCTACCAACAAAAATTATAATTTACTTAAGTAGGTAGGTACATTTTGACAAGGTTTTGACGCTGGTTGCTGCTGAGATGAGCATGCTACTCGATTTTGAACGTTTTTTTTTTGATACACGAATTGATATTCAGAAGGCCAAATTCTCGTAATTAAAAACGTCCAAAATCTAACCGCAGTCTCATTTCGGTGACAAACAAAAGTCAAAAACTTGTCAAAAATGTATGGAAACTCGAGGTATTTCCCTGCCACCCTATTAAATAAATAAAAAATCCGGCCAAGTGCGAGTCGGACTCGCGCACCGAGGGTTCCATACAATCCTGTAGGTATATAAGTACCTAAAAGTATTTTAATTATAAAATGGATATGGGCAAATTTAGATTTTCGCGAAAACGTAAGTAAGCAAGTAGGTACTAAAATCTACCTAAAATTTTCACCTTTTTTATTTTCTTGAATTTTTCCTTTACCTATTTGTGCTGTAAGACTTTGCTTCGTAGTTATCAAATTTCAAGATTCTGAGTTCACGGGAAGTACCCTGTAGGTTTTGATTCCCTTGAGAGTTTCGAAAATTTGCGGCATAAACGGCTGTATCTTTTGATTGCGTTGGCTTAGAAGTTTGATTTTTTCACAGCTCCAAGGGACAGTAGACTTCGAGTAATTGATATGATATAATTTCAGCTTCATATCTCCACGCGTTCCTGAGAAAAGGGTCTTGACAGACAGACAAACGGACGGACAACAAAGTGATCCTTTAAGGGTTCCGTTTTTTTCCTTTTGGGGTAGGTACGGAACCCTTAAAATGAAATGCTGTTCGTTAGTAAGGGCATCACTTGAGAATAGCTGGACCATGGAAGAGAATGGAGAGAGCATCGGCATTTAGTGACCGCGGTAGCCTCCGCACGCGCTCTCCATTGTCCTCCATGAGCTGGACCAATTTGAGTATTTCTTGTTTTAAAATATCCGCAATAAGTACCTAGGCCAAATTAGGTTTTAAGGAAAGAAAAATCTGAAAAGTTTATATGAGTGTATGTACAGTTGCCAGCAGGTCAAGCTATCCCAAACTGTCAAATTTTCCCAATTGAAAATAAACCTTATTCCTTTGTTATAAAGTTGAAAAACTATCAAAGAAATTTGACAGATTGGGGTAACTTGATGTGCTGGCCTCTGTACGACTAAACGCCAACAGTCATTACGCTGTCAGACTGAACACCGACAAGACTTTATTTCGAAGGGACTCTTTGCCAACAGGACACTGCCGACAGGACTCTTCGCCGACAAGGCTCATCCTTGCGCTATTACGAGTACCTACCTACTAAATGGTTAAGTAACTGACACTAACATGGAAGTAGGTAGACGCGGTTGGTCGAAATTCTAACCTAACCTAACCTATTACCTACCTGATGAGCCCTGTCAGCGAAGAGTCCTGTCGGCCGAAGTGTCCTGTCGGAAAGTCTTGTCGGTGTTCAGTCTGTCGCCGTAGTGTCTGTCGGCGCACACTGGTTTGTATTCTTGACAATCGGTAGAATAATGTTCTGCTGTTGTCATCAAACGGGCACAATTTGTATCAAGGGCATGTCAGCTACGGAATAGGTCTCAGCATGATGGGATATATTTATAAATATTGATTAAAATTATGAGATGTTTAAGCGTCAAAAATTTAGGTATGGTTAAACAGTCACGAATCATTACTTAACTTTAAGCAACGTTTATAAATAAAGGGGTATACTTGCAATCAGTAAACCAAGAGGAATTAAAGGCATTGAGGCATTAAAAAAAAACCATTAATCTTAAGTACCTATATATTAATGTGTATGTGGATGGCTATAAGAGTAGGGGAAGACCAAAGGCCGACGGAGGGACTGTGTGAATGAGGATATGGTTAGAAAGGAGGTGACTACTAAAATGACGAGTATTAGAGTAGTTAAGATGAAGAAAGAATTTTATACAAACTAGGCTGAGATTCAGCACTTTTTGAACGTCAAAATTACACAAGAAAGTCCCTTAAAACGCCCGCCCTTCACGGGCCTTCACCACTTCCTAGTGCTTTAGCTAGGACGAAGTGGCGCAAGAAGTGGCTGAGAAAGTACTTTGTCATAGACAACAGGGTACCGTACAAGTAGGTAATTCCTTCGCTCAGTAATTTCTATAAAACGTTAAAAACCGTCAGCCAGTGTTGTGCTTATCGACAGCGGTGTCGATGTCGCATTACTGTGGCTTCGTCACCGGCTTCGTCTACTATCGATCGAGTACGTCCTCTGTTATGTTCGTGATAAAGAGAAACGGGGGTCATCTGGAAAAATCCTACTATCCTACTTAATTTAAAGTTTAGGTATTTGTATGTTTATTTGCCAATCACGCTAAAACGGCTGAACGCACGTGGACGAAATTTTGCACACAGATAGTTTGTACCCTGGATTAACACATCATCATCACTTCAGCCGAAAGACGTCCACTGCTGGACATAGGCCTCCCCCAATATGGGGGGTTTCGCCATAATCGCCACGGTTGGCAGGCGGGTTGGCGATCGCAGTATCATGGTAAAATGCATAGAGAACGCTGCTGCTCGTTCTCTAGTAAGTCCCTTAGTCGCCTCCTACGACGCTCACGGGAAGAAATGTGATGGTGCTATTCTTTTCGTCCGGCACCACACGAAACAAAATACGTAGGATACTTTTATTCCGGCATTATGTTCTTGTGGGAAAAATTACGAACTCCACACGGGCATAGTCACTGGCAGATGCAGGTTACAAATAATAATTCGTATAAAATTGGCCTGCAATGTTTATACTGGTAGAACTGAGGTCTCCTGTGCTATCACCAGAGATCGGATATTCGGATGCATATTTACCTAAAGTTAATTTTTAGCTGAGAAATTATGGAAGCGATTTCTAAAATTATTATTTTTTATAAAAAATATCCCGTGGTGCCAGGAACACCGGCAATGCATAACAAATCGTAAGGAAGCGACTTATAAAAAAATATTTGGTTGGAAGAAAAACCTGGGATTCTTGGATTTCATTACTATGCATATGCTTATTTATTTAAAATTAATATAATATAACCCCCGATGCAAATGTGTATATGTAGGGTGTAAGATTTTTTGATTAAAATGCGCATTCCATATTAGCCAACGTCTCATCTTTAGGTGAATATGCATCCGAATATCCGATCTCTAGTCATCACTGTCTAGCCTATGTTCTATGTTATGGGTTTGGTTTCCGCACTTAGTCCTTCAAGTGGACCATTGTGCGTGAGCCATGGCGGCCTTCCGTTGTTATTCCAACCAGCCCACCTCCCTCCAGAAGTTGGCTATAACTCCTGGTCTGCTGAGAATATCCGTGTAACATTTTGTTGCCCCGAAGGTTTCTGTTCTAATCTGGGCTAAGCCGATATGGGCAGATAACAGGCGTCTGGTGAGCCTACCATCTAAAGATGGCATTGCTTCCCTAGACTTTCTGCGGCCTGGTGTCAGGGTCCACCAGCTCTCCTCTTGTGTGTGGGTATATTCCTGAAGCCATCCACACTGCACATAATCTATTTACGTAGCCTAACTGCCAACATAGTTAGCAGCTGAATAACAGTATTTTTGATGGAATTACTGCCCATTTAACCTCCATAGCCAAGTAACTGGTACCCCTTGGTAAGACTGGTTGTCAGACTTTCGGGCTTCTGACGACCAGTAACGACTGTCAAAGATCTACGAGTTTTTTCTTCTCCAATAGAAAACCCAATCGAAGAAAAACGTTCTGAAGCGCGAAGAACAAGGAACACATGAATAAACAAGTCCTCCACATGAATACAGGTCCAAAAAAGCGAGGTAGACCTCTTCTCACTTGAATGTCTGTTACCAACAATGACCTGAAGCAAGCCCAGGTGAGTGACTCGATGACCCAGAACTGAAACGTCTGGCGAAGAATGACGAGGAGAGCCGACCCCAATTGAAATGGGATAAAGTTAGGAAAAGAGAGAGAATAGAAAACCCAAGTCGTCTTGTAGCTACCAACTATGTAAGTTTAACCACATATGGAATCACAAAGTCACTACTGGTACATAAGTATCTATAATACAGTTCGTAGCTGCATTAATGCTACATTGTGGGCTTGTGGCTTAGTGATACCTGACAGCCTCACGGGTCCATAGATCAGGGTAAGCTACGCTTGCCGCGATTGGTTGTGGATGGGTGACCATCTTAACATACGAAGAACTGGAAAGCACGTTGCCCCTGGTCCCATTCGTGGATCTTTGACAGTCGTTACGGGTCGTCAGAAACCAGAAAGTCTGACAAACAGTCTTAGTAAGGAATATCGTGTTACTCAGTAACTGGGTTGTAGAAGTCAGATAGGCAGTCGCACCATATTAAAAAAAACTGGTATTCAGCTGTATCTGGTTTGACAGGAAGCCAACTCCAACATGGTTGGGAATGGGCTACGCAGATAGATGACGACTTACGCAACATTCGAATGCAATTTCTTCGTGAAATAACCATTGCAACTTAGAGAAAATCTAAATTTTTACCCGACTACGCGAGAAAAGACCTATGTATGTAGGTATGTATGTTTGTGTTTAGGTTCATTTGTTCCCTCATAACTTTAAAACTAGTTACCTATCATAATTTGAAAAATGAGGTACCGTTGGAAGCATCTCGATGGTCCGCTGTTCATAGGCTGTGTCATGTGTGGCATTTGTCAAATTATGATAAATAGTTTAGAAGTTATGAGGGAACAGATGAACACACATACATTCATAGCCACTTAAAAACATCATCATCATTTCAGCCGAAAGACGTCCACTGCTGGACATAGGCCTCCCCGAGGAATGGGGTCTTGCCATAATCGCCACGCTTGGCAGGCGGGTTGGCGATCGCAGTATGGTGGTAAAATGCATAGAGAACGCTGCTGCCCATTCTCTAGAAGTCCTTTAGTCGCCTTCTACGACACCCACTGGAAGAAATGGGATGGTGCTATTCTTTTACGCCCGGCGACACATACGGGACACTTAAAAACATACTTACACACATATCGGTCAAAATCATAACCGTCCTTTTTGTTTCGTCTTGGTCGGGTAAGAAATACTTTTGCATTTTACGAGCAAGTATTTATGTTTCTGGCTGTAGGAACTTACAGTTGTAGAATTAGGATTTCACATGTGTTGTGGGCGTTTTTACAAATACAAAACTCCCAAATCTGTACCCCGAAACAACCATAGCCACACGAAAAAACAAACAATGAATACAAAACAATACAAAACAATAAATGAATATGAATAAATACTTTCGTTAGGGAATGGAACTCCCGACCCGTTACGCAAAAACCACTCAACCACTGTGCTAACGGTGCTTTGAAATCAGACCATTTGATACTCCGCTCGAATCTAGATCTACCATTTAAACTAACTATGTAAAAGTCTTAAAAAACCTCAATTAAAACGAACCTCACCATTAAAACTAGAATTTCTAAAGCAGAAATAACGACTACAAAAAAAATAAAACATTAGTTCGTCCTAACGTAACGCTATGCATTTAAATAAATAAATAGATATCGATCAAATCCGCCGTGACAGTTGTCAAACATCAAAATATTTTACGCGCGCTTTTTTGTGACCCGCTGTCTATGGTCAGGGCTGGCTGTCATGGAAGTATTTACGCGTTAATTTTGCTTTCATTTATTGTATGAACATTACATGTGGATAGATTTTTGCAAGGTAATAAACAGCTGCTGGATGTTTTACGGCCTGATAAGTGTAGATGTGTAAGACACACACAAATATACCTACACAACATATTCATTACTTACATAGATAGACGTTTGTTCTTGGAAAATGTGATTTGCACGAATGAGATAGAACCAATGACGTATATGAACGAATAAATAGACGCATCATACACGGATATTAGTGCACTCAAAAACAGCGTAAGCCGTGAATGTAGCTACGTACTTCCACATGCAAGTATACTGTGCGCGAAGAACAGCACTGTCATCTGCATCTGTTTCATTTTGACAGTTCAGCAACATTAAATGCGTTATTTATGTTGTTGAGCAGACATATTTTTCAAACATATGAAGCAATGGATTAGCAATCTGTTTCAAAATTATTCAGATTATGATTGATCGTGCGTTACGCAAGAAAGACAGTCGCTCTCACAGTAGTAGTGTATTTTTTGCATCATCTATATACCCAGGAAGGCATCTTTTTCATAAATAATTGAGTGGTGAGCTCATCATATTATGGCGTATTATCATTTTGTAAAGATTTTACTTTGTTGATCAGTAATTTAACACCTTGTTACTACATAAACACAGTCTTTGCGAAAAAGAAAATCCTTTCACATTTTCAATACGAATCAGTGACAACCCTAAAAGCTGCCCTAGTTTCAATCGAAATTCGAACGCAGCCATCGTGTCTATGAGCATTTTATTTTTTCAATTTTCAAATATCGAACGAATGGAAGCTTCAAATCAGTTGTTTATTTTCATAAGTATAATGGCATTGTTTGTGGACAAGATTATTTCGTATCTCGATCAATATGGCGTATTTATTTTTATTTTGGAGTGTTTGATACGTAACAACGTAGTTTTTGTCGATGACTGTGCGTTTTACATTTACTGGTCTGCCCCTGCCGGGACTTTGATGTAGTGATAATTTTTTGTCACAAATATCTTTTCCTGTTATGCATAGCTGTCTATAATTCTGCACCGGGCATAAGCAGTTTGACTCAATTTTAATGATCTTTAGCTACTTATGGTGTAGGTGTAGCGTAGTGATTTTGAAGGCACGTGCACAGCTGGTACCTAAGTACCTACTTTTCAACCATCAGAAAACACAGATTGAGTAGTTTAAACTTCTACTAGATTAATTTCATGCTTTTCTCCCACCTATTTCCACTGTCTTTTGTCATCGCTGTTATTTTGACACTTAAATTCATGAATGGACTTTCTTGCAATTGTTAGATCTAGATATCTACAAAGCGATTCAGTACTTTCGAGTCAAATCGATCCAGCTTCTTCAGCTATCTGTTCAGTAGTTCTGAAAACAACTATAAGTTTATGCCTTATCAGGAATTTTATTCTACCAAATAACAGAGTCATCCCATGATTCGTTGGCAAAGCATCGATAGATAACGGCCATGTTGCTTCAATACTCAGCCGTTATAAAAACAATTTGATCTGATCTATGGTCACAGACGCTAGTCACGGGATTATCAATGTGTGGTCTGTGACGTCAGCGAAGGGAATGCGTGTGCGCAGGTCGTCGATTAAAAATTAATAGGAGAGATAATAAAGATTATACATAGGTAATACCTATATCAGGTCAGCCTTTTCTTGGGTATTGTTGGAGTTAGCTTCCTTTTTTCGCAATTTCGCTGATGAAAAGAGAAGGAGAGAGAAATGAGATGTAAACGCAGCGGAGAATGTGTCTTAAAAGAATCTACGCGTTCTGAACGCAGAAGACAAGCATATTAATTGCCAGACTTGCTAATCTGGAATTCGACTGTATTTGTCTGTGGTAGTCCTATTATGTATTTTATTCACAGTGGAGTGGACAGATAAAGTGGAGATTCTTACCGGCTCTTCGCCATGGGAAAGAACCAATTGGAACCAGGCATCTAGCTGCTAACGTTTCAATAAAAATGTTTTTTCATGAAGGTTTATGAAATAAAATACTTATTTTGATTTTGGATTCAGTAAAACAATCACTGCTAAATTGGATCCATAGACTCGTAGAAACGCAATATTGGGACCTATTACGTTTATGCATAAAGTGCTTTTATCCTCAAACATGTTCCATTTTTTAAAATATTGTCAAAATTGTGTCACCTAAACTTTCCAGCCTCATTTCTAGTAGTATTTGTTTGCCAACTCAAATTCAACCTTAAATTCTTCACAAAAGTAAATAGGGGTCCCGACATAACATTCTAGGTCCCCTTTTATTTCTTTGCATCCTTTTTCTCGTCGTCTAATACCACCATGACTAATGCTACAATCACTTCAACTGCGTACCCTTCAACCTAACAAGGAGGTAAGCTTATGTACTTGACTCCCTTCGACACGAGTACGACATTATATGTGACTCTTGACTTTTACAATTGTCTTTGAGAGATTGTTAGGCATTGTAGGAGATTAGGATCTGTGTCTAATTGTTTTAAAATACATCACAATTACTGCAGTTTTGTATTGTTGAAAAGTTAGTTTCGTCTTCAAGCGTGTGGTGAGAAAAGACGACAATTTTAATTATCAAAAAAAAAAAAAAAAACAACGGCACTCTCGGAGTGCCGATAGACGTGAAAACTTGAACAATTGCGTGTGTATTTTTTGAATAGTCTGGAAATATAACATACAGTATATATATGTACATTCATATATACAGAGGCGTCGATAACGGTAACGGTAACAGTGTCGCGAGTTCATTTGATTTTTCCCATTTCAAAAAATGCCCAACGCGCCTAAAGAAGGTTTCACTTCAAAGAACAAGTCCAACAGTGGGATAATTCCGTAACTCACTAACCGTAGGAATAGCTGTCATTTTGTCAGTTCAACAACATTCATTGCGTTATTTAGGTCCGTAGTTGAGCAGATTTTTTTTTCGAAAATACGAAGCATTGGATTAGCAATAACCTTCCAAATAAACAAGATTAAATATGATAGTGTGTTACGCTTTTAGAGGCTATACATAAATTACGTCACACGTTAAGGGGGGGGGGGGTCAACGAAATGTGACATTATGTGACAAGGGTGGGTCAAAAGCTTTGTGGCGTCACATGTTGAAAATCTAAAATATTATTACTCGAAATTTAAATGTAAACCAAAAACTTAAAAATATTACTAGTTCGATCTATATTTATAAGGCTTCTCTATCTATCTAAAATATTAGATTTTATGTTTGCTTTTGTTTACGATTATTTTTAATTTAAATTGTAAAAAAATAAAATAAAAAAAACTGCTGCTTAAATTTATTTACTTCTAAATATAAAATTTAAAAATATGTGACGTCACACAAGGGCCTGTGACAAGGACGGGGGAGGGTCAAAAAACCATAAAAAATTTGTGACGTACTTTATGGATGGCACCTCAGGGTGCTGGTCGAACAGTGGTATAATGTATTTGTTTCGAGCTGACCTGAATATATAGGGTGACTGGTAATTAGTGACCGACATTTAAACACATGATTGTACTCATCATTATGAATAACTTTTACTATAGAACCAAACCCGAAATCGCGAAAAAAAAATCATATTCATAATGATGAGTACAATCATGTGTTTAAATGTCGGTCACTAATTACCAGTCACCCTATAAACGTATTTAGATTGTGCTATGGCTAAGAAGACTATACAATCAGTAGAACAATGGTGGCCCAGTGATACCGGCCCCGGCTTACGAGTTGTAGGTCGTGGGTTCTCAGCCAGCCAGGCGCTTTACTTTGTGTAAATTATTTCATTACCACTGGTCTCAAAACGCTGAAAGAAAACATCGCGAGGAAACAGACAAGTCCTAGCATCAAAATTCGAAGACATCTGATGTCTACCAACCTGCATTAGGCCCGCGAGGTAGATTATAGCCCACTCCCTCTTAGAGGAGGCATGTGTCCCAGCAGTGGGAATATTATAGGCTTATTACTTACTGTCCTTCCATATCTCATCATTTCAGCCGAAAGA
This sequence comes from Polymixis flavicincta, assembly GCA_949987655.1. Classification (NCBI taxonomy): domain Eukaryota; kingdom Metazoa; phylum Arthropoda; class Insecta; order Lepidoptera; family Noctuidae; genus Polymixis; species Polymixis flavicincta. The sequence continues at coordinate 12,561,473 of OX465197.1, forward strand.
CGTCCACTGCTGGACATAAGCCTCCCCCAAAAGGAGGGTTTTGCCATAATCGTCATGCTTCACAGGCGAGTTGGCGATCGCAGTATGGTAGTAAAATGCATAGAGAACGCTGCTGCCCATTCTCTAGTAAGTCCCTTGGTCGCGTTCTACGACCGATACCTATTATCACTGTAATTTGAAAACATTGTAAGAGCCAACTTTTTTAAAAGAGTAACCGTGGAGTTTCTTGCCGGCTCTTCTCCGTAGGAAGCGACAAATTGGAACCGTGCAGGTAGCTTTTGACGTTTCATAAGTGCCCATGCAGGTTTATGTGAAACGAAATATTTTGATTTTGATTGTTGTTGTTGTTATGTTGTTTTGTTTTGTTGTTTTTTGTTGTTGTTGTTTTGTTGTTGATTTTGTTGTTGTTTAGTTTTGTTGTTGTTGTTGTTGTTGATTGTTGTTGTTGTTTTTGTTTTTCAGAGAGTGCATAAGAATAAAACGAGAAATTCATGGTAACTCTTTTGAATTTTGAAAGTCTCGTGTGCCATAGGAATGATTTGCTTTACGGCTGCTAACAGAGGGGTAATTGCGTAGGTATCACACCAAGTGTAGGTACAGTTTGACAGTTCAACAACATTCATTGTGTTAATTACGTTGTTGAGCAGACAAATTTATCGAACAAATGAAGCAATGAATTACCAATATCATTCAAAATAATTCAGATTATGACTGATAGTGTGTTTGACGCAATTACGGCAGTAGTCTCACAAAGCAACCGGTAGAATATTACATTCGTTTCGGACCGATCTGATTTTATTAACTTGTGCTATAGGTAAGAAGCAAAAGAGTAGGTGGCCCAGACCTAGAAACCATCGTGAACCAGAACCAGAAATTCAAAGACATGTGTTATCTACCAAGCCACAGTGGGCCCGCGTGGTAGATTAAAGCCACTCTCTCTCACAGAGACGAGGCCTGTGTCCCAGCAGTCGGAACATTATAGGCTCTATGGCTAAGAAGATAAATCTTTCTTTAGAAGTGGAGTTAACGCCAATAAGCAAAGCAACATTCGAGGCTAGGACTCACGATCAGAACGAAGCACAAGCCTCTCTACACATTGCCACTTGAATTTTTTTTATGAAAGTCGCCATGAACGTTATTTTCAAAAATTCGAGCTCATAACATTTCAAAACAACAACACATCCACAAAACAGAAGACGAGACATAATCCTCAAACCAGTCGAACATAATTTGATGTCAAAAAATTCTAATCATAATTTTTGTTGAAATTCTACAATGAAATATTAAGCCATTTCATCGGCGTACTCGTACCTCCATATCGAAAACTGTCAAATATCAACGGAAATGTGACACGATTGTCAAGTTTTTTGTCATTACACGATGCAGTGGAATCAAATTGGGTGTTGCTGTGCTTGATAGATAAATTTCCACTGTGATTTTGGAAAAATCTATTTTAATTGAGCGAGTTATCATCATAGCCTTCATGTTATCTATTTTATGAGGGAATCTTATCTTGTACAGAAACTGATATTTAAAGTGTCTGTTGGTGATGAAGGAGACTAATGGACACGTTACTTACATTTGCTGATATAATTTAAGAGATCGTCTGGATTAAAGTCCTTTACACGAAGGTAAACCCAACACGAAGGTAAACCCTTATCAAACGAAATCTGGCAACACCATCCACGTTTTTCATGCAACCGCTGTTGTCAAATTAGACGGTGTTCGATATTTAACACTTTGACACTGGCAGCTAATCCTCTCGGTCACTCCTCTTTTTGTCGATGGTCTCGAGTGTCATGGCCGACGTCGAATAATCCTTTTAAACGCGCGCTGTTATTAAATAACCTGTGTCGTATTTCTGTTCTTATATGCTCACATTTTATGTAAAAATGTAATCGGAAACTTTGGAATTTGGATAGCCGAAGCTAACATTGAAAGGCAATTGACGCCTTTGCGATAAGTTGGACACAGTTGGCAATTAACCATCAATTAACACTTTTCTATCACAAAGCCTTATTAGGTGGTTTGTAGGTAAGTACCTACATGAAAGTTTTCATTGTTCAATCTCTTTGAAGAGTCTGTAATCCTGTGGTGCGAAATACGTTTTTTTTTTTTTTTTTTTTTTTCTTGAAAAACGTTGCCCCACACTAGGAATTTCTCCTGTATTGTGGGTGCGTTTACAAACATTTAAAACTCACATATACACAAACAGCCAGACCCGGAACAACTACTTGTAGGTCGTACAAATATTTGTTCCGTGCGGGAATCGAACCCGCGACATGCAGCAGTCAATCGCTTAACCACTGCGCCAACCGCCAATCTCAGGGGCTCCATTTACTGGGTCCAACAATGAAACACTTTTGTAGTGCGATTTAAGTAGATTATTCAGTTTACTCAACGCTTTCGTGTTTACAGCACCGCGCCTGCCATGCTAGTCTGTCTTTCCGAAAATGAAACCTAGGATAATCAAAATAATTGAAGGGTTATTCTAAATTAGCTTGACAGTTCGAATGTGTGATTAAGGTTATTTTAAAGCCAGCCTTTACTACGTTTTTTTTATTGACTAATACCCACACGTGTTCCTACAGTTGCCTGTGTGCCAGGGGCGACGGTATCTAATAGGTCTTTACCTATGAAATTGCCGTTTTGTATGAAAAAATTTAAACGATTTTTTTTCATGAATTTTTTATTTGTATTAATCGAAGTAATCACCCATGCAATCAATGCATCTTTGCCATCGCAGTGGCAGTTTATTGATGCCCTTCTTAAAGAAATCAGCTGGACGGGAGGCAACAAATTCTTCAAAGGCATTTTGTACTGCCTCTCGGGTATTAAATTTTTTTCCCGCCAAGAAGTTATCCAAATTCTGGAAAAAGTAGTAGTCTGTAGGCGCAAGGTCTGGTGAGTAGGGCGGATGACGGAGAGCTTCCAACCCCAGTTCTTGCAACTTGGAGACCGTCTGCTGTGCAGTATGAGGTCGCGCGTTGTCGTGCAGGAGCAGCGGAGACGAGCGATTGACCAATGCTGGTTGGAGATGCGCCAGCTTCTCCATCATTGTGTTCAGTTCTTCACAGTACACATCTGCAGTAATGCTCACCCCGTTTGGTAAGAAGCTGTGATGAATCACACCGGCGCTAGACCACCAAACAGTGACCATCACTTTTCTAGGGGTAAGTTTTCGTTTAGGGCATTGTTTAGGTGCTGAACCAGGATCCAACCAACTTGCTGAGCGCTTACGGTTATCAAACAGAATCCATTTTTCATCGCAGGTAACAATGCGGTTCAAAATTCCTTCATTTGTGTGTCTGTTGAGCAGTGCAAGGCACGTCTCGACGCGTACTTCGCGCTGGCGATCATTGAGTTCGTGGGGCACCCATTTGTCAAGCTTTTTTACCTTGCCAATTTGACGCAAATGGACCAATATTGTTTTGACGCTAACGTCGAAAGCTGCTGCTAATTCAGCCGTAGATTGTGTATCATCAGCTTCCACAATCGCCTTTAATTCGTCATTGTCGACCAAAGTCTTCGGACGACCGCTAGGTTCATTTTTCAGGTCGAAATTTCCAGAACGGAAGCGAGCAAACCAATAACAGGTGGTGCGTTAGTTTGTAGTGTTAGCTCCGTAAACGTCGTTGATGTTGCGTGCCGCTTGTGCCGCGTTGCTGCCACGACGGTACTCATATTCCATAATTACTCGAATTTTTAACGTCTCCATGATGACGAAAAAGATTGAAATGCGATGAAAATGTAACACTAATCAATAAAGAAATGACTACTTTTAGAAAAAAAAATCCATGTTTTTAAAATAAAATTAATTTGAAATTAGAATTCTTAGCCAAACAAAAATTATTTTGATTTGAAATGGCCAGTACTGCAGAACGGCAATTTCATAGGTAAAGACCTAATATTTCGAAAAACCCACACCCTTGGCAGGCATCGGCCCTTGCGGACCCCATCAGTGGATTCTGACGTCTCTCGTGAAACACAACTCGCCGTCGACCCGGGCTTGGTCCTTACCGGACAGTGAGCTACCCATTACTCGCCATCCGCAAGCCCGCGCCTACGGTGGTTGGGAATCAGCCCGGGATGACCTTGCAGGTTGGGTCTGATACTACTCCAGCTTGAGTGTGATAAAAAAATGAATATACCATTTGCACCTCACATCCTTAAACTTTCTGTGAAGCTAGAATTATGTAGGTACATGGAAGGTAGGTAATTATGTGGGTAGATTTATATCTGCGTTTGGTACAGATAGCGGGACAAAGAGAATCGGTCAAAATATGTAGGTAACTGAAATTAGTTTCAGTTAATTCTGGCTGTGTTCAAAGTGACAAAAAATTATAAAGAACGCTTTCTACGAGACCAATAGGATCAACGTCATCAGCATTTCAGCCGAAAGACGTCCACTGCTGGACATAGGCCTCCCCCAAGCTCCGCCACTTCGGATCCAGCGGATTTCTGCAACCATCGGTCCACCTTGTGGGAGGCCTTCTAACTCTACGTCTTCTAGTACGCGGCCGCTCTCACTTTCCAGAACCTTTCAGCTTCATCCATCAGCCATCTGTTCTGCGAGCAATGTGCCCTGTCCACTGCCACTTAAGTTCAGCAATTATTTAGGCTATGTCAGTTATGTTGACCAACAACCTCGTTTTAACATTTAGTACCGCGACGATATTACTGTGGACATGGACCTCACGTCCATAAAATAAATGGAAATAAGTGCACGTTATAAAGTCATCCTGTACGGAAACTTATTAATAGCGTCTTCATATCATCTTCTGCCTAGGCTTTTTCCAACTATGTTGTGGTCGATTTCCAGCCTAATCGGATGCAGCTGACTACCAATATTTCACATGTAGCGACTACCTATCAAACGTCCACAACCCAGAAACTGGGTAATACGATACCCCTAGGTAAAATTTGTTGTCAGACTTTCAGGCTTCTGAGGTCCAGTAATGACTGTTAAAGATGAGAGCTATGAATGACAGCCGGGACCAACGGCTTAACGTGCTTTCCGAGGCACGGAGGGGTCTTGGTATGTAAAGATGGTCACCCATTCACGGATCAACCGCGACAAGCGTAGCTTAACCTGATCGATCGAATTGCGCGGCTGATATTACTTAGCCACATACCCCTTATAACAGAGTCTTCATATATTTCCATATATTACTTTCCTATACTGTCGTGGTATCGTGGCGAGGAGGTCTACGATGATCTCGCCACGTTAGAAATTATAAAAGGCACGACAACTGACTAAAATATGAAAAAAAAAACCGATTCCATAGATCGTAACGCAACAGATACACATAAGTTCAATATTTCACACGAATTTCAATGATAAAAATAGTTTTTGACAAGTCATACGTAACATTGAATAGACGAAGGCATCGTCCACCCGTGTCAAAAGTAAAATGGCTACCCAAGTAGTCCCTATTGTAGTGTTATTGCTAAATCATTGATCGTCGATAAATATGTGGATCATTCACACGCTGGATCGCGACAGGTGGCAGCACTTGCTATGTCACTCATAGATCGAATCGCAGCTATTGAATTAGATGCGTTTCGAAAAAATATAACATATGTTGTGAAGGTTGGTTCCGTGGTGGATTTTAGGCAGGATAAGCCGATTTTTGTATAGTATGGTCAAAGAAGAATGGCTGCTCTGCTCTCGTCGCATCATCGCTCTCACTGTCGCTTCATGTCACCAATTCATCATCATCATTTCGGACGAAAGACGTCCACTGCTGGACATAGGCCTCCCCTAAGCACCGCCAATTTGACCGGTTCTGTGCTTCTCGTATCCAACGGATTCCTGCTAGGGCTTCAACGCATCATCGGCCTACCTGATGCTGCCCAGAGCAGATGGGCCGATGGGGTCGAAAGATTCTGGAGTGGCGACCGCGTACCGGAAGACGTATCGTTGGAAGGCCTCCCTCAAGGTGTAATTTGGTTCATAAAAATTGTTATTCCGCATCTTTTTGCGCAAAATTCCGACCGGATAAGGTTCATCTACCGTATTGTAAGTCGACGTCCACATGGACATATTTCAATTGCGGCGGAATTTTATCGCACCTAATTCATGGCTCTTGGCACCAACACCCTAATTGCGTAACTCACGATTAATCATAATCTGTTTAAATTTGAAAGTTCAACAATATTCATTGCGGTATTTACGTTGTTGAGCAGACACATTTTTCGAACAAATGTTTGAACAATCTGTTTCAAAACGAAACAGATTATGACGAATCGTGAGTTACGCAATTGGAGTGCTGGTTAGGTAAACTTTTCATTATTGCTATGCCCGACATTTGAGTAATTTCACGGATTTGATAAGGAATTTCAGTAATCGTGCTAATTGAACTGAGAATTTTTTTATACTGTCATGCTGACACATGATGAAAAGTGGTTAATTATCGCATTTTCAATTAGTAACACATTATAAAAAGAATCACCGAAAAATGATAATGATCAACATGATTTTCTTCCTCATCGCAACGTTTATCGTATAGAACTACTCACATAGATTGACGAACCAAGACTGATTGACCTAAATCCTCGCGGGTCCCTAAAAGTAGACACACCAATGACAAATATTTTGTAGGCGTGTGACGTTGTTTTTTTGAAATTTGAATTTGGAAGCCCCAGGTTCAGTGTGGCCAACCAAAATGCGTTTGTCGTGTAATCCTCGAGGGATATGGATTATTTTTTTCTCATTTTTTCAATCAATTATTTTTTTTTTGAAACATTGTCCTTTGCGTGGGATATTGGACCGTAGGCACGTCGAGTATTTTATACGGTTTATTAATTTTCTATTAGTTATTGTTGCGTTTTTTCTTGATTCTTTGTTAGATGTCACGTCGATCACGGAGGATTCGAATTACTGTGTTACGATGTTTTTTATAGGCTAAGGGTAAAATTTTAAGATAAAATATTATAACCCTTTAACTAATAGACAGACTCGAAATCTCTCTCTCTTCGAAATTTTCTGAAAGTTCACGAGCATTCCGAAAAGGCTGAATTCCACTCGGAAAAGTGTCTAGACGTGAATAAAGTTTTATTTTCCTTCTCACCTCAGCTGTTTTAATTACTTTGTACACTTTGACGTAAAAGTACAAAATTAATACTGTTTTTGTAGTAAAAAGGAAAAGTTGAAAAATCCGATATTTTTACATGTAAATAATAAAGGTGCCAAGTATTGTTCGATTTGTGTGTATTAGGTTAATAGTCTTACCAAGGAGTATCGTACCAGTAACTAGGTTGTGGAGGTCAGATACGCAGTCGCTCCATGTTGCTGTATCCGGTTAGACTGGAAGGCGACCAACATTTATTTATCTATTTATTATTCCCAACACAGATAACATAACAGGTTGCACCAAATCAGTAGCGTGGTCTTAATTCTTTTCCATTACAACTTATCACATGTAAAGTAATATTTGTGAACTCATTCTGAGAACAGGTAAATAAATCCACCCTTTCCGCGATTTCGTTATGTGTATGCAAGGCACGCGTCAAAAGTGCTTTCGTCAGGTTGGTGCGGCCGCGAGGCACCGCCAGTAACCGCGGTTTTCGTCTCCACGCCGCGTAATTATCTGGCACGTTCAGACACCCATTCTTCAGCACACCAGATGTTCGAGATCTTTCCACACAATAGATTAAAAATATATAGAACAAGTGCCAATCGCTTCTTGTACCCAACCATACCTAATACAAATAGGGAAGGTGCTGATAGGGTAAGCTGCCTTGTTGGTGTAGTGGTTGCAAGTGCTCCTGCTGATCATGAAGTTCTGGGTTCGATTCCCATTTTTTAATCTGGAATTTCTCAGCCCGTAGTCTGGATTACCGCCCGGTTGATGGCTATTGGCTCGCCACCTATTACATGGGACTTAAACATACCTAACTGGCGAAATGTGGGTAAGTATAGTAAAGGTACCTTTGCGAAACCCTTCGGCGAACCAAGGCGTGATGTTATGTTGATAAGTAAAGATATAGAACTCTTTCAAAACTTATAATAGTCATCAATTTCTTTAAAAAAAATAACAACTAGCTTCCACCCGCGCCTTCGCTCGAGTGAATGACGGAAATTATCCCACGGGAACGTACTACCGGAATAAAAAGTATTCTATGTATTAATCTAGATTATAATCTATCTGTGTGCCAAATTTCATCCAAATCCAATCAGCCGTTTTTGCGCGATTGAGTAACAAACATCCGAACATCTTCACAAACTTTCACATTTATAATATTAGTTGGATAACCCGATTTTCATAATCTGTGCACCTGTCAACGTCAAAATATTGTAATGATGGCAGCATTGGTAGCGTCAGCAACAGTATTTTAAATGAAAATAATAGTGAAGACGACACGGGAGTGCAGACTGTACTGGTAGGCGTCAGCGGTGAGGTAGGAATCCAATCTTGGGCTTTGACAGCCCAAGATTGGATTCCTACCTCACATTCTGTAAAAAATCTCACCGTGAAATAACTAAGGTGAAGTGAACTTGAAGTGAGCTGTCAATAGTGTCAATTTTTACCATCAGATAGGATGATAACTCACCATAAGCTCACTTCAGCCGATGCCTGCCAGGGGTGCGGGTCGTTCGAAAGAGATACCGTGGCCCCTGGCACACGGCCAACTGAAGGAACGCGTGTGGGTTATAGGGTTATGAGGAAGAGGGTGTAGTTCTATTGAAAAGGAGGATCCTTATTTCAGACGAGTATTGTGTCTGGTGGGCAACTGCTCGACAGTTGATGTCGGGATTTTGTACCTATCTGGGTGTCGTGGTAAACTCTGATTGCGCGATGTAGAATTTCTCAGATAGTTCGCCTGTGGCATTGTAGATAGCGCCACTTTTCTTTTTGCGTTTCTTGGATTTTGTTGCGAAACATTTTTATTTGTAGTGCCGCTACAGGGTCTTTAGTCAGTAAATGTCTGACACGCCCTCCCGCTCCGCCCCGAGCGGGAGAAGTTATTTAATGATGTCCCATCCTCGAAAACAAAACCTATGCTTTCACGGTGAGATTTTTACAGATTAGCCAAGTAGTTATAATAATCGACTTAGAGGTTTCAAGATTACCAATGAAGCCTTTGAAGAGGTATTTCCCGACATCTCACCAGTGCGATTGTAGTGTGACATGTATTTTCCTAGACCGGTGTAGGTAATGCATCCATGTTCTTTCTGTAAGTACTGGATTACTGAAATCGACAGTTACCCTAAATACTTTAATTAGACCCCGTTTATATGTTAGCGCTTTCTTCTTCAGTGGCACGATTAAATTTTTTTGGTTGGGCCAACAAAATTTCGCCACTTTCATGGTGGTATCGGTGGCAGCGCAGAGGTCACCTTAGCTGCAAGTTTTGGGGCACAGAGGACAAAATAGGAGGTGCATCATAGTTTGTGATGGCAGCTCCACATCCACACCCTGCTGCTGTTCCGTCGAAGTAGCCCCACTTTACAAGGTTAGTGCTAGAACTGTAGGCAAGTATATGCTGCACGTGCAACACAGACATCTGGCAGCAGACATCTTGTTTTTGGTCCGTAATGCTCAAAACAATATCTAAACTATTTATCACCCTAAATAATAATAACAAGAAAGCAGCAACTGATAGGAGCTTTCAACTAATTTCCTCCAGGCCTACAAGACGATAAGCTTCGCATGTAGGTCCGCCATTAATAATTTCCATTTAGTATTTATTAACGTTCATCAGTAATCCTCAAAGTGAAGTCTTGTGTGGCCCGTTCGGTTGGCTCCCCTGGGACCAACGGTGTTATGTTACGTTGCCTTTGTTATGTTGGTAGTTAAAGGTTAGGGAGTGGTGATGTGTTTTTGTTTTGGTTCAGTTTTCGTGGGAGTGGGATTTCCAGCTTCTGGAACTTGACAAATGGGTGAACCTGATCGGACGAACCTAAAAAAAAAGATTTTTGGGTGACCTGAATTAGCAATCCGTTGTAAAGATGAGGTAGGTATTTTTTTCTTGGCCTGGAAAATCATCAAATAACTTCTCCCGCTTTGGTTGTAGCGGGAGGGCGTGTCAGACTTGTACCACAAAATACAGAGGGTACAGAAGGCAATCCACATACAAAGTGCGCTCGAGCAACGCACACATAGACACCGCTCACGGACACGATATCTCGGACCGGTTGAGACCAATGCGAGCGCGAGTGCCATTCCATGGGCGCATTCCGTATTAGACAAATAGTGATAATATCGCGAAGCCAACCAAAATAAAAATCAGTACTAATGATCTGATAGCTCTTAAATTTTTTGACTATTCAATTTGGTCGGGTTCGCGATATCACTTTTGTTGCATTTCGTCTGTGAAATGCCAAAACGGAGCAACAAAAAAGTTACTATAACTGTTCAGTGGACGGTTGTTTAAATACTGTGCATTGTCTTTTTTTAAGCTTCCAATTGTTGAGTTGACCAGAGAGGTGAGTACCTAGGTATTTTCTCGTGTTTCGATGGTTCGTTTTAACGTAACACAGAATACCTAGTTAGTTGTGGGTAAGCGAAAATGACTTTGTGGCCTTGTAATATTTTTACAATTTATATTAGGTATTTATTGTAGTACTTATAAGCTAAAAAATACACTCATTTTCCTCCTTATAAATAGTTAAGATAGAACTGCTCGGCGAGCCGGCCGGGCCACCCGCGGAGCCGCCCGCCGCCGATCATAACTATTAGAGTTGAGATTAATTGTGATCATGGCAAATACCTAAATACGAGTGCCACTACCACGATAGTTTTTTGTGCATAAGCCAAAGTTGAAAACCCTAGCGCGACTGCCGAGCGTAGGTATGAAAATCGAAGTACATACATGTGATTGCCTTCTGTACTCTCTTTATTTTGTGCTTGTACTGACTAAAACCCACCCGTGTCCCTTCAGTTGCTTGTGTGCCAGGTGCCACGGTATCCACCCTCAAAAAGAAAAGCCCTAGATAGACTTATTCATCTTTTAAAAAAAATGATATCTCTACAGATATCCATCGATGCTGCCATCTTGTCATACTATTTCTCTTTAAAAAATATGACAAGGTATTTATAATTCAAAAATATCGGTTCGGCCCGCTAACGCAAAAGCTTTATCTAAAAAAAAATAACTCGGTGGAAAAAAACCGACGATGGATTAAGGCGCACGCTCCATTGCCGATTACAATTTTCGCTCGGTAAGAATCGGCACCTCATTTTATTGTAGACTATGCTTGAGCCGTGGGTCTGTTTGTATTATGTACAATTTTATTCGGGACTAGCTTTTGCCAGCGGCTTTGCCCGCGCAGAACTTTCATGCCCTATTTAACTCCCTTAGGGAAGAAAAATCTTTCCTTATTCCTTGTCTACACTATAAAGGGAACCTCTGTGCAAAATTTCAGTTTTCTAGGTCCAAGTGTTTGGGCTGGGCGTTGATGAGTCAGTCAAGACTTCTCTTTTAATTTATTCGGGATATGATAGTAAGGGCTTGTGGCTTAGTAATAACTTGCCGCGGTGATGCGTGGATGGGTGACCATCTATATATACCAATAGATCCCCATGCCTCGGACAGCACGTTTAACCGTTGATCTCGGCTGTAATTCGTGGATCTTTGACAGTCGTAACGTTCGTTCGGGCTTTTGATGACTCCAAAAGTCCGAACGTCTGACAGCCTGTCTTACCAAGGGGTATCGTATTACCCAATAACTGGGTTGTGCAGGTCAGATAGGCAGTCGCTCCATGTAAAATACTGGTGTTTAGCTGCATCTGGTTAGACTGGAAGCCGACCCCAATATAGTTGGGAAAAGGCTAGGCAGATGATGATACGAACGTAGACGATGAATTAAGAGAAATGCTGAAAATGGCAGAGAAGGAAATTGATTTGAATTATTTGATATTTTATTCCCTTTTCTCTCGATACTTACCTAAAATATATAGACTCAGCAAAATCACCATTATCATCATTTCAGTTGAAAACGTCCACTGCTGGACATAGGCCTCCCCCAAGCACCGACATCGACCGGTTCTGTCCTTTTTGAATCCAGCGGATTCCTGCGGTCGTCAAATATTGAAGTAAATTATAGAAATAGAATATTAAATAAATATAGGGCAGGTTTTCATCAAGCGTAGCAAAGTACTACGAGATGGCTACGAGGCTACGGAGTTCTACGAAAAACAATAGGACAATTTTTTATACATCCTTACCAATATTATAGACGTGAAAGTTTGTAGTTATGTATGGATATATGGATGTTTGTTACTCTTTCACGCAAAAACGGCTGAACGGATTTGGATGAAATTTGGCACACAGATAGATTATGACGTAGATTAACACATAGAATAGTTTTTGTCCCGGTAGTACGTTTCCGCGGGATAATTTCCGACTTCCACACGGGCGGAGCAGCGGGCGGAAGCTAGTCAATACTTACGCTACTTTCCATAGGGTTAGGCAGTAAACTACAGAACGTCACTTGCTACAATCCTACCTCAATCACAATCCGAGGTTTTTGAAGGAAATTTCTAATTCATTTCTTCATAAGTTTGAAAAATTCGTCATCTCAACAACATTCGCAATGAACGTGGCGGAACTGTCTGAATTGCTATCGATTTTCATTTCGAAGTGTGTCTGTGATAAGAATCCATAGCATGTTTCCCTATCAAATACATAAAAAACGGACAAACATACAGTCCCTTTTATTTGTGGCATCTTCGCGAAACTTTTTTTGTATTTTTAATCCGCCAGGTGGGCGCAGAATCGTTTCTAATTGGGACGTTCAGTTACAATGGTGCGCAACCCTTAAAGAAATTGTTAAAGAATGTGTGACAATGGCACTACCGTGGTGCTAATATCAGAACAGTGGGAGGTCGCATCAATAGGAGAGAGAATATATATCGCTCCATGTTTGAAATGTTTTTTTTTTATGTTGGTAGTTTCAAATTTCGCGTGTATGATAAACAGATAATAATATCAGACACTTTATATTTTGTCTTTCATTTTAAATGAAAAGTCTGGATAAAAAATGAATAAAAAGTGTAAAATTAATTCATTAGTGAATCGCTATTTAAATAACAAGACAATAATTTTTGGCACTTGTCATCTTTCATTTGCCCACAGAATAATAGAAAAATGAAAAGAAAGGAGCAGATGGATGTATATTTGTTGTGTGAACGTGAAATAAAACAAACATGAGTGAAATGTCTGATATCAGCTTTATGTGATCAGTATATTTTCTATTTATCGTGACATTGGCTAAATGCACAAACCGAGCAAAGTAAAAAAAAACAAATTCTAAAATGATTCTAATTTCAAAGGAGAATTTGTGTAGGTACCTAATATGGCTAGTAATTTTAAGATCGAATAAAATAACTATTTTTGAATATGGAATCATTGTTACGTCACGTTAAGCCGCGTGGTTCACTGCAACAAATAAGTAGTTCACCCTTGTTCATTTGACTCGGTATAATAGAAGATTAAGGAATTAAATCAGGTGAATGGTTACCCCAACTATTTGATTAGTGAAATAATAAACGGGGTGTTTTTTGAGAGCAAAGTTTTTGTCGAAAGTTCTATACCGTTCTGATTAAAACATGTTCACAAGACAACACAAATATGCGTCTTGATGAGTAAGTAGGTATATATGTATATTATAAATCAAATTACTTAGGTAGAACGACCAACATTTTTTTTCATTCTAAACTTTTAAAAGCAAAGTGTTCTCTGCCTTTTCGATCTCTGCTTTATCTCTGCTTTTATGAAATACGGGCATTTCCTGTCTAAATGTATCCAAAATATAGAACATCCGTTTTATTATATTTGAACACATTAAAAATTCTGTTCCGTTCGACTAATCCCGAATACGACCTGTAACTAAATCAATTATACAAAAAATCTATCTCAAATAAATCCTGAACTATAAAAACATTAAAGTGACCTTCCGATCGGTCAGGAAACGAAAAAATGCACCGAAAAAACTATAAAAGCCATAATTCACAATTAAAAACGGCTACTGGTCATGGCCAAAAGTATACATAATAAATTTCTTCCTTAAAAAGGTCGAATGAAAGAGGCAGGATACAGTCACAAAGGCGGGACAACGTCGGGTGCAGCGAGAAAAAATAAATGTTGTTTATGGTCATTTTGCCGCCAACGCTCCGAGTTTTAAATTTAGAATTAAAAGTTTTAAAGCGAGGTAGCGATGTGTAAGTTTAATTCTGTATTCTGTTGTGCTTGATAATTTTGATTTTTAACCCTCTAACGACGGTATTCATTGGAGTGAAACCTACTGATACGCGCGGGCTGGCTTGGAGGCTTCAATTTATTATTTTTAGTCTTGTATTTAATTTAGCATTAGCAGCGCCCCGCGGTTTCACCCGCGTAGTTACCGTTCTCGTGGGAATACGGGTATAAAATATAGCCTATGTCACCCGGGGATAGTGTAGCTTCCCAACAGTGAAATAATTTTTCAAATCGGTTCAGTAGTTTCGGAGCCTATTCAATGCAAACAAACAATCAAATCTTTCCTCTTTATAACATTTATCATTCTAGAAAAAAAAGAGTAGGTCAAGTTGATAATGCAGAGTATTTTTTTCAGGGTCCTGTAACATAAAATGACACATGACATGCGTAGCAAAATGTAAATGTATAAAAAATATGTAAAAACAAAAAAAGTGAATTTTTCAGTTCCCAAAGTAAAAACCTTTGTAGAGGTATGATGTTATTCCATAAAACCAACAAACTATTGCAAACTGTAGTCCCTACATGTCTATTCGCACAACAAAATCAAATATTTCTCATATTTATTTAGCTACAGTAACCAAACAGACACGAAAAGGGGCTGGTTTCACAAAAATACCAAACAAATACACCTGTGCATACAATCGATTAAAAAAATACGACAAAACTTCATTCATAGAGAACGGAACTGACAAATCGTGGACAAAGGATGCGTCAGCCCGTAGACAAATTCTCACGTTTTTTTTAAACTCATTGATGACCAAGGTAGCAAAATTTATGACGTCTAGGTGCGAAAAGGTTGTGAAAGAAGGTTAAATATGGCTTAAAAAAATATGAATTGTTGTTAAATTATACGGTTGAAGTTCTTCGCACCGCTAATGATAATGTGCGATTATAAATTAGATAAATAGCAAATTATTTATAGCGGTTAATTATCATACTACTTATTAATAATGACGGAGAAAGTTGTCTGTTCTTTGCTTAAGCTGATTGTGTTTGATGGTATGCACAATAAGTAACTAAAGAGGTTGGGAGAATGGAGTTTTAAATGTCACATTTGGGGGCCGGATTGAAGATCAAAGAAAAGACATAAGGGCAGATATTTTCCAGCAGAGAAGTAAAAGGTTTATTTATGTCAGTATATTCTTAACAAGATTAGTAGAAGTGGTACTGGCTTAGTGGTAACGGCCGCGACTTATGAGTTGTAGGACGTGGGTTCGATCTCAAGCTGGCACTTTACTTTGTATAGATTTTTCATCACCTCTGCTTTCAAAACGGTGATGGTGAATATCGTGAGGAAACCGGTATGTCCTGGAACAAAAAATCCGAAGATATGGGACATCTACCAACGAGGACTCGGCCCGCGTGGCACACTCCCTCTCTCCTATGGGATGCCGGTGTCCCAGCAGTAGGCACAATATTGGCTGATTATTATTCTATGTTACCTAACTAAATTAGGTATTTCTTATCTCTCTTCTAAGATAGGTGATTAGTTTATTAATACAGCTCGGAAAAACCCTAACGTGCTAATCACTAATTAGATTACCTACTGATAAAAAATTTCTTATCTACGAGTTCTCGGCAGCTCTATTTTCGGGGTCATAAGTACGACTTGATAGTATTTCCGCATGCAAATATATAATTTCATCATATCTGTAAGTTGGAAATACCTTTTTATTGTCATGCCATTCTATCTTTAGGAATACCTACTTTTCGTATCTTTTCCTAGTCATCATTCTCTTGCTCAACATGTCTTCAGCACAGAATAGAATAATTAATCTATTATCATTATTACTGCCAATTCCACTGCTAGACATAGGCCACGGCCTCATCGACTGGCTATGCTTCTCGCATCCAGCGGATTCCTGCGGGCTTCACCAGGTCATGGGACCACTCCAGGATCTTTCGGCCCCATCAGCCATTGGTTCTGCGAGCAATGTAACCTGCTCACTGCCAAAACACTTACTTTCTGTTTCGAATAATTTAGTCCGTTATCCGGTTTTGATTGTAGGAATACCTACCTAGTTAGAAGCCAATTATTAAAAAAAAAAGTAAATGTGGTGCTCCTCGCTGGCTTTTCTAGAAAATAACCAAGTAGAACTGTGCGTCTAGTCTGGCTTCTAACGTTTCATAAGTGCCCGTGTAAGTTTTATGTGAAACATTTGTTTTTGAATTTATTCAAAGTCAAATAATTTATTTCAAGTTGGCTATTAAAAGGCACCTTTGCAAGAAAATATAATTGATTCTAGTTGCCCGTTCCAAAAGTTAGTTTCGTGTGGAGAAGAATAAGCAAGAAACTCCTACCACGACAGTTAATTATCTACGCATCTCATAAGTAATGAATTTTTAATGAAAACCAAAGCTCTCATTCAAGAACCACAATAGGAAGCACAGTTTTCATTCAAAGGAGTTTCGTTGTACCATAGAGAGGAGACCATAGACAAGAGACCATAGACAATTGATAGAGCCTCGTGCGAGGCACGCGTCGGCGGCAAGTGGCACAAATTGAGTGCTCCAATTACGGTGTCGGGTTGACTGTGTATAGGATGTTTTTTTTTTAACAGTAAGTAGAGAATGTTTTTGCAATTTAGGCAGCTTGTTTAGGATTTGAAGTCATCGATTCTAGCATTCTGTTGATAGGATGGAAAGAATCGCAAATTGCATACGGTTTTGTATACTGAATGTTGTTTTTTCTTTGTTTTGCTCTTTGACATTTGATTATTATTATTTACAATTTGACATTTGATTATTATAATATACACTTTGACATGAATATTTACTTTGAGAAGTATAATATTATTTTTGCTTTAATTATTGTGAATGTGAGGACTATGTGGTATTTTTGTTTTCGTGTTTCGTCTCTTTCTCAGTTCGTTTTTAATGTTAATCTGGCAGTTTGAGTACTTTATGCGGCCTACCCAAATGTCCTTTCTTTGGTATTGTTCGTCAAATCGTTGAGCTCCTCAAGTTCTGAGTTGAGCCGTATGATTACTGATACATGCGTGCACTGAATGGACAGGTCCACTCAACCTGTGTGGTTCTTTCCTCAAAAGACCATTTCAGACACCAATCCACATGGTCTTCACATGATCTGACCAAGATTATGTCTGGACTTTAAAAGAGACTGTGACCTCTGAGTTTGTTTCGGCCTTTCTTCTCAGAGTAGTCAGATAGGAAACGCCGACCTCATCTAGTTTAAAAAATATGATTGACGTGTAAAAGTGTTTGTATAAACCTACTTACAGAAATAAAATCATTTATCATTTATCGACCCCTCATAGTTTCCTCTTAAAATAAAATATTTTTATTTTTTAATAAGTCGTCTTCCCAGTTTTATCATGACTACCTCGTAACGTATTTTAATATCGGCCCAGAATCCACCCGGAAAATCGAATTGCTTAAAATCTGAAAATACATTACTTCATCTGGTTGCGTGGCTCATGGTCGTATGAGAAGTTATTCACTTCTACAATTTATAACGTAATTTGTAAAAAGTGTCGAGCTATAGATTACCCAAAGGAAACACAACATCCTCAAAATCAGCCCGAAAAACATCATCACAGACCCAAATAATCATAACAGAAACAGTAGCCAGCCAAGATTCTTTATTCACCACCAACCTCCATTACCCATTCTCGTCACAGCCTGTATAATATTTCACCAACTTTTCCCAACAATGTCTGCCCCGCGCGAGCTATAGATTACCCAAAGGAAACACAACATCCTCAAAATCAGCCCGAAAAACATCATCACAGACCGAAATAATCATAACAGAAACAGTAGCCAGCCAAGGTTCTTTATTCACCACCAACCTCCATTACCCATTCTCGTCACAGCCTGTATAATATTTCACCAACTTTTCCCAACAATGTCTGCCCCGCGCCATATTTGCGATGCGCACGTGACTTGAAATGGCGTCGTTCGAAAATCGAATAAATCAAGAGGATTGGCGGGTAATCGTGCTAAAACATCCGTTATGGCCACTGCTGCTGAAGAGGTGTTGGTGTTGCCACTGTAGAAATTAAATGTAAATAAAGGGTAGTTTGTGAACTTACTGGATTAGGTGGTTAAGCACGGTTTGAATAATTGTTGGATGATTTATTTGCGTGGTTAGTTAAATTATTTGTTACGTAAGTGTTCCGTGACAGGAGTCAGCAGAGTTGTACTCTTAATATGCCAGTCATGAATAAGTCACATTTAAAATTAGCTACTTGCCATTAAAAGGGGTCAAATTCAAACTCCAGGATGATATCTACTAACTGAGAATTCCCTTGCAAGATCCCATAGTATCCAGGACCCCACAGATCCTATTGGACACAACCATCACATTGCGACCACTAGGTCAATGAGAAAGAAGTTTTTTTTTGGACTTTATATTATATAAGTCACATGTCAGATTAAAGCGTTTGCTTGCAAATTCGAAACCTCATTATCATCTGCCTTCGCCAGGGGTGCGGGTTGTTCGTTTCCCCCTGGCACACAGGCAATTGAGGGAACACGAGTGGGTTTTAGTCAGTAAAAGTCTGACACGCCCTCCTGCTCCACCCAGAGCGGGACAAGTTATTTGATGATTTCCTTCCCCTAAAAACAAAAAAAAAACATCATCTGCCTAGCCTTTTCTCAACTATGTTGGGGTGGGCTTCCAGTCTTATCGGATGCAGTTGAATACCATTTTTTTTAGATGGAGCGACTGCCTATATTTGACCTCCACAACCCGCAGTTACTGGATAATACGATACCCCTTGGTAAGACTTTTTTGCTTCTGCACAACTCGTAACGACAGTCAAAAATCCACCGACAGCCGGGAACTATCCACGGACCAACCGCGGCAAGTGTTGCTTAACCTGTTCGATCGACCCGTGCAGCTGTTATTGCCACAAGCCTCTAACAAAATAAAAAAAGTAGGTGGGTAACAAAAATATATTCATCATTCAACAATATTGATATTCAAACGTGTGCAAGTGCTATTTAATTAACATATTGATTAATTCAATCTAGATAATAATATATTTGGTGGTCTGACGAGTCTGTATGGGCGGAGACTTTATACTTATAAAGATATCTTTTGACATATTTGAAGTATGTCTGTCTCTGTCACTGATAGTGTCGACTTACTTTTTTTTTTCTTTTTTTTTTGGGGAATGACTTTTCGCAGTTCAACCTATGAGATTGTCGTCTGTTTAACCGGACTTGGCTGTGATATTATTAATAAATTATGATTAGCAGCTAGGGCTTAAAAAATCTAAAACAACATCGACTGCTCGCTAAGGGCGTCCCTGTGGGGTACGGACCTCGGCATAGGGCATCGCTGCTAGAGGGCAGCACGGGATAGGCTCGATCGAACTGAACAAGTTTTAAATCGAGGTGGACATGCTTTTATATCTTCGAAAACTACTAATAAAGAACGCTAATTTGATTTTAGTGAATTGCCTTGCATGCGACACAAATCTTGCAAGGATTTTCAACATTGCGCTAGTAACTACAGACCAGCACCCTAATTGCGTAACTCACGATTGATCATAATTGGTTTCGTCTTCACAGTTAAACAATATCCATTGCGTTATTTATGTTGTCGAACAGACACATTTTTCGAACATATGAAGCAATGGTTTAACAATCCGTTTCAAAACGATACAGATTATGATGAATCGTGAGTTACGCAATTAGGGTGCTGTTTTTAAGTTGGTCCATTATTCCAAATTTATCTGATGAAAATGTTAACAAATAGATCAGAATACGAATGCTACTTACAAATTGAGTGCTTTGATTTGATTATTTGAAAACTTAAACTGAAATGCACACTTATCCTAAACATTTTTAATTTTACAATAATTAAATTTTACCGATAATTGTTATAAATAGTGTTGAAATAGGAAGTTGAAACCTTCTAGGTGACGTGCATTTTTTCATTTGATATTATTGAGGTTAATTGTTGAAAAATGAAGTTGAAACCTTGGCGTGAGAGAATGTGCCATTAAGGCCCGTATTACAGAACGTCACTCAATACTCAAGAATTACTTAAAACTAGATTCAAGCCATTTGATTGGTTGAAACTAGTTTTAATTCTTGAGTATTGAGTGACGTTCTGTAATACGGGACTTAGTTTAGTGAGTGTCGCTTGAACTGCAGTGCTATTCTGTCAAAAACTCACCATGATAACTTGGGTGAAGTGAGCTGTCATTAGTATCAATTCCTAGTGTCAGTTGGAATGACAGTTCACTTCACCTAAGTTCTCACAGTGAGATTTTAACCGAATAGATCGGCTGAACACAGCTCACCCACACATTCCAGAAAGAAAATCTTAATAATATAACACAAGTCTAGGTAGGTAATAGGTACTAATATAAGTAGGTTAGGATATGTAACAAAAAGCGAAGGGATTGTGGCTAAGTTATAACTACCATGCCGCACGGGTCGATCGTTCAGGTTAAGCTACGCATGCCGCGGTTGTTCGGTGGATGGGTGACCATCTTTACATACCAAGACCCCTCCGTGCCTCGGAAAGCACGTTAAGCTGTTGGTCCCGACTGACATTTGTGGGTCTTTGACAGTCGTCAGAAGCCCGAAAGTCTGACAACCAGTCTCACCAAGCGGTATAGTGTGACCCAGTAGCTGGGTTGTGTGTTCAGATAGGCATTCACTCCGTCTGAAATACGGGTATTGCAAATTTGAAATCAAGTTTAATGCTAGTGTAGATATATTTTGTATAGCCTATGTTCTTTCTAAATTGAAAATATATGTTCCATAATTCAATTTATTAACAAACTAGCCCCTTCAAACTGAAGCAACATCAGAGTAACATCCCTAATGTTCCCTATTTAGGGTTCAAACATATCTATGTCGGCAACAAATTAAATTGAAAGTAACCTGTTTTATGCTTATACCAATCATTTCATCACTGATAAAAGGGGCGGCAAATTGAAAAGTCGAGTCCCGTGTAATCGAATAATCAATATGAACCCACATCAAAGAAATTTATCAATTTAATTCGATAAATCGACTAAAAATTACGTAGCGAGCGAAATTGTCGCCTCCCTCTAACATGGAAATGTCATTTAGATATTGTTTCGCGCGCGCTTTTCTTTTGCTTTGAATTTGGAACGTTTAGTGGCTCTTGGAATAAAGATGAGAATTTAAATTTTTAGAAATTGGAGGCCACAAAAGCCACCAGAAATTGGAGATACAAACTGGAAATTGGAGATAAAAACTGGAAGTTTTGATAGTAACTTGGCGCGTGGTAGTTATTGAGCGCTGAAAGGAAAAATAATCTTCTGTTAACTGAGTTGTGTAGGTACAGACTTACCTATCTGTTACTGAAGACTACAGTGATAATGTTAACAAAAATACGTATTGTTAATGTTCAGTCATTGCCAACGAGCGTCAAAAGATATCACATCTTGAAAATGAATATGTAAATCGGTAACTAAACGATAATTGGAAGACCCAAGCAATATAAAGGAATGTCACTGGCAAGTAACAATTAAAGAAAATAAGTCGAATAAATATGCGGCATAAAGAAACAATGGAATCAATTCTAATTTCAAAACGACGGTAATTCTCAATATTTTTGAAAAAGAAAAATTCTCAAAACAATTGCGAATAAGAAATAGGAATTATATGAATTTTTCGTCGTTCGAAATTCAAAGTGTTCGTCGCCGCGTTCGTTAAAGCGTTACGATTCGATTTGTCGCCATGTTAGGTTAAACCGCGTCCGAAAAGTAAATTTATTGCATTATTCCCGCATCGGTACGCCCTCGTTTCCCGTCTTTGATCTACAATTTTCCTTTTTTTTTTTGAAAACGGTTACTGATTGCTTTTTATGTCATCGATATTTTTCTAATTCCAATTTTGCCTACGGTTAGATGGAGAAATTAACCTAGTGGAAATTGACTTGAGGGTTTAGTTTTAGTAGGTATTTTATTCCAATGTTCTAGCTGAGACATTATATTTAACAACTCTAGTTATTTTACGCTATTTTGGGAAACCATTGCTACACATTTTTTATTTTAAGGATTTTTGTTTTTTTTTTTAAATTTTGAAACCATTCATTTATTGAAATTAGGCTGAGAATCAGCACTTTTCGAACGTCAAAATACATAAGACAGTCCCCCAAAAACGCCCACCCTTCGACTCTTCCTAGTGCTTTAGCTGGGAAGAAGAAGTGGCGCAACAAACTCCCCAGCAGCACAGCTGTCTGTTTAGTCTCATGGACTTGATTCTATACATACACAGGAAAAGTAATAAACATAAAGCATAATACCAAAATAAAAGTCTCCAGGTATAAAGAGCGTGATAGCTTACATATGCAATGCTGGATTATTGTTAGGAGTAGATTATGTCAATAACTAATGACATAATAGATAATACTAATAAAAAATATAAAAAATACTTGGTCAATAAAAAATTTATACATATTTATATAATTGTATGAACTCATAACTTGTCACTAGGTACGCTATGAGGCTTGGATACCGCAGCTAGCTAACAGAGTATCTAGTAAAATGTAAATAATCAAGCTAACTAGCTTTTATCAGCGGTTTCGCCCGCGTGGTGCTTACAATTATCCCATAAGAACGTTCTAACGGGATAAAAAGTAAGTAAAAGTAAGTAGTTCATTTTTGCGTGCTTAAGCAACAAACATCCCAACATTCTCACATTTATAATAATATCTGGATGACCGAGTTTTGCCCTTTTTTTGTGTGACGTTTTCTAAAAATGAAACCTAACTAGATCGATTTATCGCCCCCGAAACCCCCTGAATACGAAATTTCATGAAAATCGTTGGAACCGTTTCCGAGATTCAGATTATATATAAACTAGCTTCTGCCCGCAACTTCGTCTGCGTCAAATTTTTTGCTACCCCGACCCACCCCGTCGCATCGAATCGCCTGGCCGTGCGAGTACTTCGTATTCACGAGTTTTTTATTTTTTCCCGGCTCCTAAGAGCCTTAGCGTGATGTTGTTAGCCTATAGCCTTTCTCGATAAATGGGCTATCTAACACTGCAATAATTTTTCAAATCGGACCAGCAGTTCCTGAGATTAGCGCGTTCAAGTAAACAAGCTCTTCAGCTTTATTATTAACTAGCTTTTGCCCGCGGCTCCGCCCGCGTGGATGTCGGTTATCGCGTAAAAAAGTAGCCTATGTCCTTACCCATATCCCAGGCTATATCTCGGCCAAATTTTATGACGATCGGTTCAGCGGTTAAGGCGTGAAAGCGTAACAGACAGACAGACAGACAGACAGAGTTACTTTCGCATTTATAATATTAGTAGGGATTAGTATTAGATTAGATTAGATATACAAGAATTGCTCGTTTAAAGGTAGGTATTCGATTAGTAGGACAATTCTCATGCGTGCCAATAATGTCCAAAATGACGTGTAGGTATACTTTAGTCTGACATGAAATACCTAATAACAAATTGAAGTAAGCTGCGTAATGTCAGTTTAAACTTCGTAAATACTAAATAGGTATCATTTCAAGTTGTCCTTATTCTCTTAAGTTGACTTTTATCATGTACCTACGTTTTAATATCCATGCCTAATCCTAGTTAGTTTGTTCATTTAAAAGTGGTATTTGCGTTTTTGCTATAAGGTTTTCAGAATGTGAACATTTTGTACCTACGTATGTTTTACTAGCATTTGCGCGAAGCTTCGCCCTCGTGAGGCTGGAAATACTCAAAAGAGGTACTACCGGAATGAAAAGTGTCCTGCGTTAATCCAAGGTATGAACTACCTGTGTGTCAAATTTTGTCTAAATCCGCATTCTAATCGAAATCAATCAAAATCAAAACAATTTTTACAATAATCCACTTGAGCACTCATGAAATGTCAGAAGCTAGCTTCTAAACAATTAATTGGGGCCGTGCACCTAGGTGCACGGCCCCAATTAATTGTTTCCTGTGTCGAGGACCCTGCAAGAAACTCCACGGTACACTTACACGTATTCTTCTAAAATAATTGGCTTTTACAATGGTTTCAAATAACAGTGTAAATTGAAAAATGTGTCTGCTCAAAAACGTTAATGACGCAATGAATGTTGTTGAACTGTCAAAAATAAAGCCATTCCTACTGTTATTGTGTTAGGTACGAAATTACCCCGCCGTTCAGCCGTTTTTGCGTGTTTCAGTAACAAACATCTATACATCCAAACTTTCACATTTATAATAAAGGATTAGTTTTTATCCAGTGCGCAAACTGTAACCATGAATTCAGCATAACATTCTAGAACCCATAGGGCAGAAATTTTTCGTCGGTTATACAAAAAAAAAAAAATGATGTTTCATAGAAAAGTGTAATATAGGTACCTATGCGGTCAAAATGTATGGGAAGGATGATTTTTTTTCATATAACCGACGAAAAATTTCTGCGCTGGGGGGTCTAGAATGATATGCTGAATTCATGGTTACAGTTTGCGCGCTGGTTAAAAACTTATCCTGTATTAGGTACTAGTTTTTTAATTGGAACATTGTACACTGGTGCTAATAATAAATAGATGAGAGAATGAGTAGATTTTAGATGATTATTGTATAATAGGATCTGGTTCTGACACTTTTATATTAATTTAAGTGACATGTATAATTGTATTTTTTAATTTTATGTTTCTCGTTGACATTGTTTTTAATTTTCTACTTTTATGAATGTAAATAATATTAGGGTAGGTAGGAAATGATATTGTGTTGAACTAATTTAATCATGTGTTTATCTTGTTATTATTTTAATTATTTGCTTATTGCTTCCTAAAAGAATATATTTGTAAAAATTCAGACACAATGTAAATTGTTATTGAAATGAAATAAAACATAAAACATTTGCCAGCGGCTTTGCCCGCGTGGAGGTCGGAAATTATCCCGCGGGAAAATACTACCGGGATAAAAAGTATCCTATGTGTTAATACAGGTTATAAACTATCTGTGTGAGTAATTTCATCCAAATCCCTGTAGCTGTTTTTGCGTGATTGCGTAACAAACATCCAAACGAACATTTAAACTTTCACATTAATAATATTTAAGTATGATTTTCAACGTTAACTAGATTAGGTAGTGAACATAGACAGATTATTCAATTACGTACAGTCTAACTAATTTTCATCGCATTACTTACAAGCACTGACATTTGGGTAACTATTGCCTTCAGAGAATTTAATGACATTTGAATGACAGGATATACCTACCTACCTAACATCGACCTGTTCTAGTTTAAGGTACTTCTCAGAACAATATCCTCGATATTAGAATATTGTGGTGTACAATATGTGACTCACTGCGAGCGATAAGAATAAAATCTTCAGCCCAAAAAAACCGGAGCTGAAACTTCAGATACGTATCTAATATCAACTTAAGGGTGTTCCTAAATACCCTAGCCATTTGCGGTTTCAATAAAACCAAAAAGGAGTACAACAAATAAGTATTCAACACTCTAAACTGCAACCCCAAAAATAATTTCGCGTGTAATATCGAGAAAAAAAGCTTAAATCCCTCTCTATGCCCACCGATGCAGAAGAAACACTTCCTTGCGCCAAATGTCCGATTGAAACCACCCCCGCGAAACTACCCTCCAGTCCTTACATGTTAAAGAATCCATAAATAATAGAGTTGACGTGCGTACGGATTGTATTACCGAATCACCCCACCCCATGTAAATAGCGATTCTTGTCTATGCGCCTAATGCCTCTATTGTCTGTGGTACGGATTTATTATTCATTTTCTTAATACATCTGACGCTTATGAGTTTCGTATTGGCGATTTTGTAATGTGATAGTTGCAATGTGGATTGTCTTTAGGGTCGAGTTTCTTTCATAATGGAGAGAAGAGAGTGGTGAGTGTTCAGATCGGTAACACTTAGCAGTACCTAGCTAGCCTAAGTATATCTACCTGCTTACTACACATTTGTAGTTACATAACATCAGTAAGTTTTTGAAGAATATGCCATGTAACCGGCAAATTATCATTACCGTTGGATCCATTGCTGTGCCAGAATTTCTCTTGATCTTTAAAATTCATTCAGAAACATCTATTTTTCCTCCCTATCTGACTTTATGCGACAAGCCCTTGAAGGCCTCTTTCACAATGTATTGTCCGGATAGGCCCTATCTACCATACTAAACAGGAAGCAAGGTACATCGATACGCTAACTATTAGCATGAATTTAGTACATGATTCTAGAAATGGTCCTCCAACGCTAAAATTTTGCGTTGGTTATAAAAAAACATTTTACGCGCTGATTTCGTATTAATACAGGTATAATGGTATATAGTGCCAATTGAACTATCCTATACATTGTAAAGAAAGAGGCCCCATGTCTTCAACGATTTAAGAAAAAATGCAGAATGCCAGATCGAAGTGTCAAAGTTCAAGAGACATACGAGTACCTACACTAGCTGAATTTCTAGAAATAAGTCTAGATCCCACGCAAATATAAATATTTCCTAAACAAACAATACAATTAGAAAATTTAGGTATACCTAATGCAACTGTCAAGTCACGATTTGGAAGTGACCTTTACGTTACAAATGATAAAGACCTCGACCTTTAGCTTTGTTTGAGTTCGTTTTAATTCGATTATGCTACCTACGAGAATCAAGGAGACCACAAAGTACGTAATACTTATGACTTACCTACATTTATGTATGATAGCTGTCTGTCCGTGTAAGTAATACGTTAGAAACGGTAACCTTTTGTAAATCAGGATAAATCGGTGGGTAACAGTTTTACCTTAGTATTTGAAAAATTATAGCTACGAAAGTAGTCTCATTTAAATGTCTATCAAGTTAATCTTTATGTATGATTAAAAAACACACGGTGTCTGTGAGTGTTATAATTGTTAGTTTCAGCCGATTCTAGGCACATGTTTATTTACTGTAGAACCAATTATGCTCTGATATATATATTCATTATTGCACACCTTACAGGCAGAATGTACAGACGCCAGCACATCAAGTCAAACTGTCAAGTTTTCCCAATTGAACACCAACCCTAAGCATATGTCATAACGATGAAAATCCATCAAAGAAATAAATTAAAACCTAAAATGAAAAACAAAACAACACAGTTGTCAAAAACGTAATTAATGCCACTTCTCTACAGCGCCAACCATAGACAATAGAAAACGGGCGACTGAATTGCGAAATATCAGTGAATAGCCCATTTGTTTGAATTGCCATAGAGTGGCCGAGTGGCGCCATGCCGTCGTTTATAAAACACGCGCCATGACACCTACTCATTCTGCCTTGTTCTGCCTTTTGAACAATTCATATTAAGTTTTTGAGGTTGGTTTTAGAACGATATTACATTTTTGTTTGTTGAGGTGGGGAATGGAGGACTCTTTGGAGATTTTGGGGTAATGAAAATTAGTCAAGAGTGCATGACGTTTTTATTTTGTAAAGAATAGATTAGGAATCCATATAGGTACGTTCTTAGACTCTTTAGAGACCGCCTCCTTTTTTGTAGGCGGTTAAAAATGGATTAGAATTCAAATGAATTGATCTGCCATTGTTTACTGGAACGAATCCATTAGACTTATTTCATCTCAATCAATGTCATCAATGTCAAAATTGTAGGAAAATACGAGGCGTATTTGACACATCGAGACAGATTATAATGCGATCGCTTAAATAAATGCGGAAAATTTCCTCTAAATTCTGGATTAAACTAAAGCAAAATCAAAAGTACTTAATTCAAACTAGCCTAAGAATCAGTCCTTTATGAACGTCAAACCACATAAGACAGTCCCTCAAAACGACCGCACTTCACCACTTTCTAATGCTGGGAAGAAGAAATAGCACAACAAACTCTACAGCAGAATATAAGCAAACAACACAACACATTCTCCATACAGCGAGCCCACAGTAAACTGAGTCTAGTTTAAATAATATAATACCGTGTTATACCAGCTGGACAATATTCCCATAGACTAAC
This sequence comes from Polymixis flavicincta, assembly GCA_949987655.1. NCBI lineage: Eukaryota > Metazoa > Arthropoda > Insecta > Lepidoptera > Noctuidae > Polymixis > Polymixis flavicincta. The sequence goes on from OX465197.1 coordinate 12,589,590, forward strand.
TATTATGCGAGCATATTGTGTGCTAGTAATACGGCTCCGCTGAGGTACAGATTATACGGATCGCCACAGATTGACTGCCGCTAGACCGATTAATATTGTTGCAAAATATGCTGGTTTGGTCTATTTAGGATTAGGTTTTCTTTAATGAGTTATTAGAATTGTAAAATTTTGGGTTAGTTCAATATAATGATAAAGTGAAGAAAAGTCTATAGATCTTAGGCACCGTCCTATTGCCATCGCTCGTACGATGATGCTATGAAACCGCACGCGCGATGAGAAAAGGTTTGTCCTATTTTGAAGCGATGCGATCACTCTCGAAATGGCTCTCAGTGACATGCTCAATTTCTGCTGTCGAGCAAAATTTCTTTAATTACATATAGTATTAAAAAAGGAAAACGTAAACCACATAATATACTTACTGTAGATATAAAAACAGAAATCAGCGCGGTGAATTTCACAATCAGTATTCAGACGTACGGAAAAATATTTATGAATATTTGTCTATGTGAACAGACACATTTGATGAAACACATTTCAGTCGCGCGAGCGTCATTAGGATATTCAGTACTGATCAGAATGTTTGATCGGACGATCGTCCGATCAATACGATGCGTCGATGGTCACGCGACGAAAACTAAACAATTTGGTCGCATCGCATGATCGCACGACTTTCAATAGGATATTCAGTAGATATCAGTATGTTTGAAGGCACGGTCGCACGATCATTTTTGCCGCAAGGACGACAATAGGACGGCGCCGTAACGTTGGAGTTATCTAATTAGGTATTTCGAGAACGTCGATTTGTGGTATTGTATTGTACCTAATTGGGCTTTTCGGCTGTCAAATTCATAGATGGAACGGTGCTAGAGATCTTAAATATATTTGTAGACCATTTTCTCTTTTATTATGTACCTGGTACTTGTTGACAGGACTAAACTGTTTTCCAATTAACACTGTAATTTGTAAAAACCAATAATTTGAAAAGAGTTACCGTGGAGTTTCTTGCCGGCTTTTCTCCATAGGAAACGACCAATTGAAACCGTGATGACGTTTCATAAGTCCCCATGTAGGTTTATGTGAAACTAGCTTTTGCCCGCGGCTCCGCCCGCGTGGATGTCGGTTATCGCGTAAAAAAGTAGCCTATGTCCTTACCCATATCCCAGGCTATATCTCGGCCAAATTTCATGACGATCGGTTCAGCGGTTAAGGCGTGAAAGCGTAACAGACAGACAGACAGACAGACAGAGTTACTTTCGCATTTATAATATTAATATTAGTAGGGATAAAATATTATGATTTGATTTTCATTGATTTAAATGTGCGTTTAGGTATACCCGTGTATTTGTATTAACAATCAGGCTTTTCGATAAATTTCAAAACTAAAAACTGTATGGGCAGTGTAAGTTGCCAGTGTCAGTTCCAAAACTTTCCAGTCTCTGAGTATATGACAAAGAGGTCGAATTGTAAGTTTTTTTTACAGAATAGCCCTGCTGAACAAATGGGTCAAGGACCATCACGCAATAGGTGCCTAAAGACGAGTGGTGTTACCAAGACCTCGAAAACTCTGACCCGATGACAGGACATAAATGGCTTCATAACAAACTGCGGGTAGGTAATTGCCTAACACATTAACAGTAGGAGTGGCTTAAAGTTTGACAGTTGAATTCAACAACGTTCATTGCTTTTTTACGTTGTTGAGCAGTAATTTTTTTGAACATATGAAGCAATGGATTAGCAATTACAATACACATAAATGCTTCACAAATGGTTCAGATTCTAATTGATTATGTGTGTCGCAATTAGGTATTGGTCGAAAAGGGGATCACAGGGACTTGCGTGGAGAATAAACTATGGGGGAGAACTTTGCCTATATCTTGCATGTAGCATTTTCATCAACGTCTGCCTGTTTTTTTCTAACTATGCTGAGGTTGGCTTCCAGTCTAACCGTATGCAGCTGAATATTAGAGTAGCTGAGAAGTAGCAGTGTGTAGTGTGTATAGAGGCAGAGACATTGACACGAAAACTTTAGCCATACATTTTAACCGCACTTCTCTGTGACACAGTAGTTTTTTTTTTTTTGATAACCGACGAATTATTTCTACAGTAGGGGGTCAGGGGGGTAGAATCATGTGCTCAATTTATCTATGGTTACAGTTTTGGTGTCGATGTCCTCTGCCACTCTACATGGCAGGTGATTTTTTTTAAATTATTATTCATGACACGAGGTTGAACGAAGTGAAAAGCATAATTTTATTTAAAAAAAACCGTAAACAAGATGGCACACATCGATAAATCAATCAATTTTGCATTTAAATTGATTTGGAAGGATAGGCCTTCATTTGAAAAAAAAAAAAACATCTTCAAAGCAAGATGGCAGGGCAGACATCAATTATTTATTCTTGTGTTATAATTAAATAATAACGCTAAAAAAGATTATAGATTTTAGTGTCCAAATAAAACTTATGATTTAATACCAATTTAAAGACCGTTTCTGTGACCCCAATTTTATTGTTTTGACATTATAAAATTAATGATTGAATCAAAGTCGTATTTCATTATTTTATAGACTTCAAAAAAGACTACGTGATGCCTGATCTTTATCATCCATGTAAAAATAATTAGAATTGTGTCTGTTTGTAATGTCAAAATAACAGAAATACTGTTATTTTGACATTACAAACAGACACAATTTTCTAAATGTATACCTAAATAAGTATCGTCATCTGGCAGAATAGTCGAGATCGGCTCAGTTGCCAAAAAGGAAAAAATAAAATCATCATCTGCCTAGCCTTTTCCCAACTATGTAGAGGTCGGCTTCCAGTCTAACCGGATGCAGCTAAATACCAGTATTTTACATGGAGCGACTGCCTATTTTACTTCCACAACCCAGTTACTGGGTAATACGATACCCCTTGGTAAAGACTGGTTGTCAGACTTTCGGGTTTCTGACGACCCGTAACGACTGTCAAAGATCCACAAATGACAGCCGGGACCAACAGCTTAACGTGCTTTCCGAGGCACGGTCTTGGTATGTAAAGATGGTCACCCATCCACGGACCAACCGTGGCAAGCGTAGCTTAACCTGATCGATCGACCCGTGCAGCTATTGTTACTTAGCCACAAGGAAAACATAAAGTATCATCATAAATGGGCTCGGATTAAGTAGTTTGATGGATAGGAATCAATCTACCCTATAGCTTTTTCCCAACAATGTTGGAGTCGGCTTACAGTCTAACCAATGCAACTGCATCTGGCGACTGTCTATCTGGTCTACACGACCTAGTAACTAAGTAACGCGATACCCCTTGGTAATACTGGTTGTCAGACTTGCGGGCTTCCAAATACCTGTAACGAATACACGGTGCTAGCCTATCATTGCATAATTAAAAATAGCTTCCACGAGTGGCCATACTTAGATAAATGTAGGTGGAGATCAACAAATTTAAAACTGCATGCCCCTCCACTGCTTGTTGCACACACATTTTAAATGCTTGTATAGAAATTTTAATGGAGGGGCGTGCTGTTTAAAAGTAGTTGGTCTCTACCTAGGGTGGGTACGTCCATCATACCCGGAGCAATCGCTCCGTTATCCAGGTGACTGGCTAAAATTTTTGACTGCCTCGTTCGTCTAATGACTGCAAGCGCTTACTGGTGAAAATGAGGTCTTGGATGCGATTCCCAGGTCAGGTAATGTCGCCTGATTTTTGCCCGGTTGATGGCAATAGGTACGTCCCCTATTACATGAGACTAAAACTTAACTGGCGAAATGTAGGTGTACTATACGTTGATACACCTTTTCCTAACCCTTCGGGGCAAACCAGGCGTTGGTATGTGTTGTGTTCGTGGTTCGGGCAGGCATCTTGTGATGCTTCAGGATTTATTGGATTCTATTCGACTCATTAAAAACCACCTTTTCGTCTCGTCGCCATGTTCTTTATTCCACGGACCATAAACTCCCAATAAATATCTATGGGGTGTATCAACAACCATAGTGCTCGACTAAGTAACTAATATTATCTATGAACACTAAGTACAGTACATACGTTATGACTAAACACTATCAATCAGAATCTAAACATTGTAAATATCACAATGAATGTCGTTGGACTGTCAGAGTATACTGTGTGTTTCGCAATTATCCCTATGAACTATTTCAAGATGGCGATGGTGTATTTACATGATAAGAAAGCCTTACTAACCGACCTCAAAACTTTCCCAAAATGAATATATGCCATCGATATTGGTTTGAAATTCACTGTTGATCGATTGTCCGTATATAACGCAGTATATATATGTATATATTTATGTAGGAGACGGAGTGAGAGTGCGCTTGGACGCTCTTCTTGTAATATATAGCTTGGAGCCTCATTCTGAAAGTTTTTTAACGACTCGCTTGAGTTTTGAGAGGTTGTTTTGTTTATGATATGAAAAAACGAGTAGGTGGTTAATTATTGGTAAAGTAAGTATGTATAAACATAAAACATAGGTAACTGTTGGGCAGGAGTGTACGACTAAACACGACAGACACTACGCCGACAGACTGCAACACCGACAAGACATCAACGGGACTCTTCGCCGACAGGACCTATCGCCGACAGGACTCTTCGTTGACAGGGCTCATCCTTGTGCTATTACTAAACAGTCAAGTAACTGCCACTAACATGAAAGAACTAGTTGGTCGCAATTCTAGCCTAAGTTCTAGAAGAGTCCTATCGGCGAAGTGTCCTGTCGGCGAAGAGTCTCGTCGAAGTTAAAGTCTTGTCGGTGTTCAGTCTGTCGGCGTTTAGTCGTACACTAGTTGAGTAGAGGTGTAACTATGCTTAAGTCCTGTGTAATAGGGTACGAGCCTATCGCCATCAACCGAGTACAAATCCAGAAACGAGGATGCTATTGAGAAATTCCAAATAGAAAAACAAGGTTAACGATTGGATAAACGGGAGTCAGTTTTGTATTCTTGCCGGGACTTGGTATTGGTTCGTATAGTGTCAATAAATAAATACATATGTATATCAGGACTCTTATCACGTTTGCTCACAGTCTCACCAGCACATACAAGGTTCTAGTTTTCGGTACGCTTCACGTCCAATTTCCCGCCATCCTCGTGATTGGCAGTTGTTATTAGTGACAGCTACCTGACACTTGTGTGTAGACAGTGTTTACTTATCTATTAAATAGACCTACTACATTCACCTATGGTCTCTGTGTTTAAGGATTCAGTTTCCGCACTTAGTCCAACTAGTGGACAATTGTGCATGGGCAATGGCGGCCGTGTGGTCTGGTGCCGGTCGTAAAGAATAGCACCATCCCATTTCTTCCCGTGAGGGTCGTAGGAGGCGATTAAGGGTCTTACTAGAGAATAGGCAGCAGCGTCCTCTATGCATTTTACCACTACACTGCGATCGCCAACCCGCCTGCCAAGCGTGGCGATTATGGCAAGCCCCCCAAATTGGGTCTATGTTCAGCAGTGGACGTCTTCCGGCTGAAATTATGATGAATGGCGGCCGTTGGTGGTTAAACCAACCAGCCAACCTCCCTCCAGAAGTTGACTATATCTCCTGAGAACGTTCGTGTAAGATCTGGGTGCTCGAGGGTTTCTGTTCTAATCTGGAATTAGAAATAAGACTGAAATATGGAATGTATCCTGCGTAATATGTTTGAAACACGAACAGTAGGAATGGCTTCATTTTGACAGTTCAGCAAGATTCATTGTGTTATTTACGTTATTACTTGGACAAATTTGTCGAACATATGAAGCAATGGATCAGCAATCTATGTAAATAAAAAGAAAAGTCCTGACTGACTGACTCATCGAAGCCCAGCCCAAACCCTTAGACCTAGAAAACTGAAATTTTGCACAGAGGTTCCCTTTATAATGTAGATAAGGAATAAGGAAGATTTTTTTGAAATTCAACCCCTAAGGAAGTTAAATAGGAGATGAAAGTTCCGCGCGGGCGAAGCCGCTGGCAAAAGCTAGTATCCTACAAAATATTATTTATAATATTATTCAGATTGTGATCTATAGTTGGTAACGTAATTAGGGTGGACAGTGCCAGTCGGCAGTCACCACATTTGTTTTCAATTTGTCTTAATTCACTTGTGTTCGAGAGCCCTGGTGTCACAATGCACAAACAGCCGCGACTTACAAGTTGCAGGTCGTAGGTTTGAACCCCAGGCACTACTTTACGTCGTGTAAATTATTTCATCACCACTGCTCTTAAAACGGTGAAGGAAAACATCTTGAGGAAACCGACATGTCCTAAATCCAACAACCCGCACTGTGCCCTCGTGGAGAGAGGAGGCATGTGTCCCAGCATTGGGAACATGGGCTGATTAAGCTGTTTTAATAGGTAAATAGTATCACAAATAAAATACTGCAGTTTTTCTGTACTAATGTGACATTTAAAACGGCTAAATACAGTTAAGAAGACATATTTATATGCCGAATATAATAATACCACATGCTCAGCTAAGTACCTAAATATAATTAACCAAATTGGATTTTTATTTATTGCCCCAATACCAGCTTATTTGGTTTGGCCACCGTTCAAAATAGTCTCATTTACTAGGTGCCAGTAATGATTACAACCACTATAACTATAAATCAAACGTATTTTATAGCTAACTATTATTACACAAAATAAAAAATAATGAAAAGCAAACGAATTGCAGAATGTGACGTGTTACGCGCAGCAGCCGGGGGAGAGAGGCGCGGCGTGCGGGAAGGAGATAAGCGGCTTAACTCCGCACCCGCCTGAGACGGCAGTATACGAGGAACCTACAAGCCAGAGTGAGAGCGAAATACCTTACTATATACAGCTGCAAACATTACTGCGTACGCTCGACGCGGGGCGTTCTCTTTTGAAACGTGCTAACTCCCTTTCCCGCCATTCCGTTTTGACGTTTAAACTCAAACAATAAAACTCATTTTCCTTCGCGCCGTTTTGGTAGGTTACCCTAACGGGGTTGCCACAATAATATAAAAATACATTTTCCAGGGAATATCTACGTGGGTACAAGTAAAGTTTGCGTTTGTAACGTATAGCTATGTGTGTCGCACAATTCAGCTCGCCCGTCTAAACAGCTAATTTTAAAGAAGTCCAACAGAGTTGGGGGACGAATTTCGACGACATTGCGCCGACATTTTTTGTGTGACAGTAGTTTTGATGTGTCTTTGAATATCAGTTGGGGTTTATTAAAAAACGGATTACTTTTTCTACAAAAAAATATACACGTTTTTTGGGCTTTTACGTTTGATGAAACTTGGTATGTGAATGGCGTAAAGGAGTTGCTACTCCTAGATTTTCTACATTTTCGTTTCCACATTTAGTGGCATACTAATAATTAAAATGTAAATCGTAACTCTGTATTCTACTTAGGCTCGAGAGTGGTTCGCTGTGGGGTATACATATCTACCTATAAGAAGTTGCATTCTGCAATACTTCCACCTTGAAAATTTAAGTTAGCCTAACATCACGCCTGTAATCCTCGAAGGGCTAGGCAGAGGGCCGCTCAGAAAAAGTTGTTGATTCTTAATAGTAGGTATATACACCCATTTCGCCAGTTATGTATAAGTTCCATGTAATAGGGGCGAGCTAGTGCCATAAACCGAGCTCCGGATTGATACTGAGAAACTCCAGATAGAAAACGCAATAACACTTTGCCTGTCATAGGAATCGAACCCAGAACCTCATGCATGCTTAGCAGTAGCGCATGCGTCCACAAGACCAACAGGGCTTGTAAAATTTAGTGGGGCTTGAAATTTTAGTTGCGTTTAAATACTTCCAGGTCAAACATGCACCCGTTTTGTGTGAAATGGAGAACAGTAACATAGTGTTACATACGTTATTAACTCTCTTTTGAACCAATTAGAAACTAAAGTTCGTTTTTTAAACACAGATACTAATTTGACACTGACAGGTGTAATGTCAAACTCATGTCAAACTCCTATTCTAAAAACCAAACTCGAAATGTCAGATATGTATCTAAGATTTAAAAAAAAAAGAACCCGATCAAGACCTAAGATAATCTCCTAGGCATTGGCATGCACTTCACAAAACGGGAATTTTACTTAGGTAAGTAACGGGAACTTGTTGAAGCTGACCTGAAAACCTTTTCAACTGGAGTTTGGCACGTTTTACGTGGACGTGACCTACCTATAAGGTGTTGCAGTTGTGGTATATGCAGAAGAATCCACAAGCCATCGTGGGTTGTGGATTATTTACTGAACTGGTTCTATTTAAAGAATCTTGAGCTCCTTTAGTTCTGAGTTGATCTGCATGATTACTGATAAACTGGTATTTTTGCTGAACTGGGCCTTTTTGGCACAACCTTGAAGCACAGTATAATGCTAGTTTCCGCCATCGCACCTTACACTTTATTTGATTTTATTTTACTCTTTCCTGCTGTGTCAGTGCTAAATAAATATATTTTCTTTCTTCCATTCATAAATGCGTGCACTGATTGGACAAGTCCACTAAATCTGTGTAGTTCTTTCCTCAAAAGACCATTTCAGTCATCAGACAGAAATAATCAGCTGCATCCGGCTGGACTGGAAGCCGACCCCAACATATTTGGGAAAAGGCTAGGGAAATGAGAGTAGTGGAGTAGTATTTCCAGTGCACCTTAGACCACAGCCCATAGACTGGCAAAATGTTGGTGTATCTTTCATAAAAAGCCTTTAAAGGGTAAGCGCTTAAGTAGCCCGTGAAAGATCAATTGTCTTACGTTTTTTGCGGTTTGTAGGTTAGCGTGTAATAATAATAATGATCCCATTTAAATATATATTTTTCATCCAGGGGTGCGGGTTTGTTCGACAGAGATACCGCAGCCCCTGGCATACAGGCTACTGAGGGAACACGGGTGGGTTTTAGTCAGTAAAAGTCTGACACGCCCTCCTGCTCCACCCAGAGCGGGAGAAGTTATTTAATGATTTCCACGCAAAAAAAAAAAAAAAATCTTGGAAAATTCAGTGATTTTTTTAAGGTCGCGAATCATATTTTGATCAACATACAATCCGACACTGGCCTGTAAATTGCAAAAAACGTAAGAACAATTTAAATTGAAAACTTTAGTCATATGTCAACGATAACCTTCTACTATTCGTTGCAAGAAAGCATTTGACTTTCGTAATAAATCAAGGTTTCCTTCGTCTTCGACAGAACCATCTGGATCAATTAGTCGTCACCGTATGTGTTGAATCCGAATCCTAATCTCCAAACGGATAAGCAAACAGTGACGGTTGAGTGGCTCAAGCCTGAATCACAGACTACACACAGTCAATACAATTTGTTTAACGAAGAACCTAAGATTGTAATGGAGTTTGCAACTCTAGACGTATTTTCTGTCCTGTATTTTGGTGCATTGAAAACATTTGAAAAGTTGCCGAGTAGACTAACTGCTATGGTATTTATTACTTTGTGAAAAGTTCGGAAACAATAAAATAAATAAGGTATTGGTTCATTGGTCACAGTTTTTTTTTTTTTTTTTTTGGGTGGGCAATCATCAAATAACTTCTCCCGCTCTGGGTGGAGCAGGAGGGCGTGTCAGACTTTTACTGACTAAAACCCACCCGTGTTCCTTCAGTAGCCCGTATGCCAGGGGCTGTGGTATCTCTCATTGGTCACAGTAAGTCACCTGCCTAGCCGTTTCCGAATTATGTTGGGTACTGGATGTAGCCGAATACCAGTATTGTCTGCTAAACATTGTAAATAGCTCAATGAATCTTGTGGAACTGCCAAAATCAAAGCCATTTCTATTGCTTGTATGTTACGTTTATGCTCTTTTTAGCAAGTCGATGACAAACATATACGAGAAGAAACGTTTTTCATACACCGTGACATTTTAATCGTCTTACAACAGCAGCCCACTTTATGTATCCAATGACTACCTACTAATCATTTATAAAAATAAAATGCTATTTAAGATCTTAAAAAAAAATGAATGATAGAATGAAATGGAGATGGAATTTTATAAATATCTTCTACCGTTGGATACGTAAATATTACTAACAGGGTGCTTCATGATTCTAAAACTTTTTTTTTTTGCACCTTTTATCTTAATAATGGTAACAACTATTTAATCGCGCCTAGAGGTATTTAATGTCGGATCCATTGAGTGGACCACCTTTGTAAGACGACAAAAATTTCACGGTGTATTTGGTAGATACAAAAGCAACGCGAATACCGTTCGCTGACGCAGCCATTAATGAAGTCCTCACGTGTGCAGGCGACTGGGCGCAAGATGCGGCGCAAGAAGGGAGGGGGCCATTATTAAACAATTCATAAATGTAATGCATTAAATACGTTCACTTCCAAACTAAAATCAAGTTCTTCTAACTTAACAGACAGCTCCGTTGTGTATCCATGTTCTGTGTCGTGCCGGACGTATAAATTTTGCTCGTGGCTCCGCCCACGTAGTCGTCGGTTATCGCGTAAAAAAGAAATATAGACAAATGATTTTTAGTTTTTTCTCATCTTTGGTAAACGCGTGTTATGTTTCTAATCTCCTTAAGTAGCTTTCAAGACACATGGCGAAATGTTGGAAACCCCGTCTTTTTACAAAATTCAAGATATACACTACCTAGTACCTGCTCTCATATTGGTCCTCTTAGGAAAAAAACAGCTATTTCACCAACGCAATCCATTTTCCCCACTCAAGGTTCGTTTGTTTTTCCACTGGATTAGATTAAAACTTTCACCGTCCCAAGGCAGTACCAATTACAGTAATTAGAGGTGTCGTATCGTCCTCGAGTCGTGTGGGTCACGTCACTCGACGTTGGAAGTTGTAGGACGTCTCGCCATGGCTTCAGCCGTCGAACTCGGCTCGAGTTACTGGCACGCGAGTAGCGACCGCATCGGAACGAAGCACCGGTGTTGATTTTGTTACATATGTCGATACTTTTTCAAGGGTGGAGTAAAGGTTTTTGAGGATTAGGATTTATTTTTTGATTGTTTGTCGTGAAACTGATTTTCAACGAAATATCGAGGTGCTGTCGTTTACTATCGGAGCCCGAAAATGGTATCTTCTTGATAGCTTTCGTCCAGGCAGTAAAAGCGTAATAGCAATTTGTGACTTCTAACCGACTTCTTAAAGAAGGAAGTTATCAATTCGACATGGATATAGAGGTTTTTCGAACCGACGAAAAAACGGAGGAGGTTACTCAATTCGACGAGTATATTTTTTATTTTTTATTTTTTTTTATGTATGACCACGCATAACATTTTCCAGAGTAGTCCGATTTTGATAATTCTTTTTTTATTGGAAAGGGTATACCTCGAAGTTGGTCCCATATAAATTTCGAAGAAAAATTCCAACCCTAAGGGTAAGAAAACAAGGGATGATTGATTGTTTACTCACAGATTTTAATACTGAGTTGTGTATTAAATCAAAAATTAAGCATGTAGTAATTAGTAGATTATAGCCACAAAAAAATATAAAATAAAAACTTTTTAATAAAAAATTAAACCGCCGAAAAACCGAAAAGTAAAAAATAATAAACTAGCTTTGTCCAACCCCAATAACTAAGTTCGGAAGTCGGTGACATTGGATATGTATTTAATCATATGTTCACCGCCTTCCGAACTTAGTTATTGGGGTTGGACAAAGCTAGTTTATTATTTTTTACTTTTCGGTTTTTCGGCGGTTTAATTTTTTTATTAAAAAGTTTTTATTTTAAATGAGTATGTTCGGGCATAACTCCGTCATATAAAGACAGATTTACAAAATTCTTTTTTTTTTTAAAGGGATTTATTTCGAAATAGTCCCATTAAATTTTCATATAGATCTGATGATGCGTTTCGGACACAGACAACGGAACTCTTCAAAAATGACAGCAAATCAAACCGCGATTGCTGCTATCGCATAGATATGCATGTTTTGACCCCAAGTATGATGAAATTTCGAATTGGTGTGGGGTAGGTACCATAACCAAAAAGTGAAAAAAAAAAAAAAACGACTTCCACAAAACACTTCAAATTGAAAAATAACTTTAATTTCAGAAAGCGGTGACAAAAAAAAAATACTTATACAAAGTCACCGACTTCCGAAATTAAAGTTATTTTTCACTTTGTAGCGTTTTTCTGGAAGTTGTTTGTTTTTTTTTTGGAAAAAGATTTTTGGAACCTTACATTTAGCGTTTCAATCTGCAGATAATTATCACTAGGATCTTCGTCACCTACAAATTCGTTGCACGTAGTGCTTCATACAGATCGTAGCATGCCAGAATAGATTTGCAATTTTACTTCTTAGGTTTTGGTGATGCCCATAATATATCGGTGGGCATAACTTATGAATAGGGACCTACTTCATTCTGTCAATATCAAAGTCAACTATTTGTCAAAAAATCATATCCTAACAATGAGGAGCTTGATTTACTATTCGATTACTTTAGCCGTCCAATAGCTTTGGGTGTAGGCCGCATACTCAATGCAATGCATTCAAGTCACATGAAAGCCAATGGTAAATTGGGCTTATTTCGTGTAGTTCATTTAAAATTTAGCCTCATTATTTTGTAAGTAAGAAATATATTTACAAGGTAAGGTATTTCTTTGATATTTAAATAGGTAAGATAAAAAACATTAAGTATGCCTACTACGTAGTTGTCTGTATCCTATCAATTTACTTATCCTACAGAGTTAAATGTTGGTATTTTTTTTTTATAATTTATACTTATTTCCTGATTTGTCTGTTGAAGGTTCTGGTGCAGGAGCTACCTACAAAGAGTATTTGTTCAACCCAGGGATATGTCCAAAATGAAACACTAAAAATGTATTTTATATGCATATATTCGGATTCAATATTTCAATAGCTATCAGTTAATAATTAATACAACTTAACTTAAAAAAAATACACTGACTCTTCATCGAACGGTACAAGTAATGTACTTAACTAATTTAGCTATGTCCAAGCTTAACATTTACTATAAATTACAATTTCATTAGATTTAAATACTACAAAGTTGGGAATTTTGTTTTTGGCGCTGGCATCCCTGAAACATCGATCGTAATCGTAATACAAAATAAAAAAATCTACTCTACTTCTTTAAAAAAGATAAAATATTTGAATAAAGTATTTATTCTGAAGCTAAATAAAATAAATAAAAATTACTCTATGATTGGCTCGCCTCCCGTTTGTGAACTAAAATTTATCGTAATTGACAAACAAGGAGTAGGTAAATAAACGATACTTTTCGTGTACCTTTGTTTTTATTTCAAGAATGCATCCAAGTTCTGAGGCAAAGAGGCAAGTTTACCACAAAGTTATACAGTAAATCTTGTAATAATTATAAAATAAAAAGACAGTACTCCGATGTTTAAGTTATCCCAATGGCGCGGTAATTTACGTCACTAATATAGACATTAGTGACAATATTCTCGCACAAAATGATCCCATTTAATTTGTAAAATAATATAAATTAACTAATAATCTCATTAAATTACTCTCATGTATATTTTTAAGGCTCGAAAACTCGACTTCGAGTCAACAACATTTTTATTTTTTAAACCGCCATTTTGCCGGCAACTGTCATGGGCGCCAATCTCGTATATTGGTCGCCATCTTTATTTGGGTTTAATTTTTTTTTACATTTTTTATTTACAAAAATAAGTGTAGGTAATAAACATCTTACCTGTCAAGCGAAACATATTAAAATTAAATTAAAGATATTAGAGAATTTAATGCGATTTTGAATTTGATTCTTTCATGTGCAAAAAGAATAACACAAAATTTAGAAAAATTAAATTAATTAGTTATTTTATGAAAAATAAATCCCAATACAAGATGGTAACGCAAAGTTTAGACTTATTTTCATTGTTTTACGAATTAAATTATTTGTATAACTTATGGCAGGGTTGTCACTGGTCTAAAAATAATAAAAAAATTACGATCGCTTAAAACTAGACAATAATAACCCACATATACATTCGTAGCACACACATATACAAAATAAAACTCTTAACATACAATTTATATACAATAGAACTATGTGGCGTTACTTATATTAAAACTAAATTATATTTAGGTAATAATCAGCAATAAGGTTAATAAAAAAAAGATAATTCAGTGCTAGAAAAAAAAACTAATAGCTTCTTTATGGTTTAAACTAAAATTTATGATGGATTGAATATTTAGGGTGTTTTTTTTTTAACATTTACGTACCTATTAATTATTTATTACTAATTATAAAACCTCAGCCAAACATTGAAGTTTGTTGTCTTAATTATTGTTGTAAAGATGCTGATGTATTTTTCTGTTTTAATATAAGTAACGACTGTTTATTTCGTTAATTTAGCGAATTCCGTCACTAAATTTAGTCTAAGTTAACTCGTTTTAAATTTAATAAGTGATATGATTCTGGGTGTTTTTTTACACAGGCGCAGGGAAGCAAAAATAGGAAAAGAATTTATATAATTCAATAGATTTTCCTCTTTTCTTCACATATTGAACACCAAAAACAAGAAAAAACAACATAAAAAACACCTTCACAATTTGATAGGTACTGCATTTTGGATGTTTTTCAATATTTTTAAAAACTTAATTTATTTTTGGCGTTCAAATGTAAAATTTAACTCTACAACAACGTGTCCTTCGATACACAAAATTAGGCCTCTCGACATTTTAGCTTTCGTTGAAAATCGTTAGTTTAATAGCGTTTAAGATCTCAGATAAACTCCTGTATTTGTGTAAATTATAATTTAAACAAGACTTGAGTTCATATTTAGTATAAGTCGATGTTTTCTTATAGTTTATTTGCTAAATTTTAATAATAAATATCTTTTCTTAGTAGTATTTCTGTAAAAGTGTCTAAATATGATGACAAGTCTTGTTAAAAATGTTCATTTACAATTTAAAAACGCTTTCTACTTTTAAGTAAATATGAACAATTCAAAGAGAATTAGTATATTTTGTAAACATAATTTAGTATTTATAAACGATTTTATTGATATGTACTTACATCGTATTTTGTTAATTTTTATATTTTATTACACTAAAAGTTAAAAAATTTAAACAGTTTTACGTAAAAAACAAAAACACAAAAATTATGAAAAAATACGAGTGTCAAACTGTTAATAATGAAAGTATTAAATAAAAAATGTTTCAGCCATTACTCAAACTGGCAAAAATATTCTACATTTAAAACTCACAAAACAGTCTAACCGACAGAGGTATAAAAGGTACAAAGGCCCAAAAACATACTAACTCCCTTTGAACAGTTCTCACACACCCACTATACAAGAAATATGTACAACTACAAAATAAAGGACTAGATGTACTAAACCATATTGATACCATACTTTTCTGGTGCAAAATAACTGTTTCCCGTGTTTGAAAAGTTCGTTATTTGGGATGCCTGTAGCATGCTCAAATGTGGCGAATTTTGGGACTGGTTTTCTGGGGACTCGGGACCCGAAGACAGGATGTTGTGGTGGGATGCCCAGGCCCCTGGTGGCGATGGGTTGCCGAAGGATACTTGGTTGTAGAGCTGGTTGCCGTTGGCAGTCAGGTTGTGGCCGTGGTGACTGCCATGCGTCTGGTTCACGGATGAACCGTTGAAGTACTCCATCTGGAAGGAATGTTTTGTTAGAATCTAAAAGTTAAAAAAGGTACAATAAAGGAGTTAAAAAAAAAAGAAACCGCTCTATTTTTGTTTTGTCTATACACCCATCATGTAACCAACATTCAAAATGTCATTATTTTGTTTTGAAGATTTTGGGTTAATTTGTTTTTGAAATTAATTAGCTTTCAAAAAAAAAAAAATTAGGAGATTAGCTAAGACTAAGACTTGAAATAATATCACGAGGCAAAAGATGGCGGTCCGCAAAATATTTTGGCACTAATATTAATACAAATATTCGAATAAATTATTTATTTAATTACATATAACGAAGTAATTGTATCTACGTCATTATGATTGACATATCAATCCCATATTGGTAATTTTACTGATTTTAATAAAAAAATGCCATTGAAATAATTGATTCCATTAATTTGCAAGTTCTTATTAACAAGGTTGATAATAAAAACCATCTTTTTAGTTTACAAAATAACAGTTTGTGGTTAGCTAATTAATTTTGAAGAGTGGAACTATAATACCAAAAATACATCCGTGAGACAAAAATGTGTAAGATTCAGGTTAATAACTTCAAGAAAATAATTTATTTATAATGGCTGGCAGAATAAACGCGGTTTTCTCTGTTTCAATTCTACATTTTCTTTTGATTAAAAGAGATCTTTGAAAGTTTGTCTCTCCACAGGGCATTTTATTATGCATCAAACAATTGTTTTAAATAAAATTCTGGTTTATAAATAACTTCAAGAAAATAATTAATTTGTAATGGCTGAAAGTTGACACGAGGTTTTCCCTGCTCAATTCAACATTTTCTTTTTATTAAAGACGTGATCCTTCGAAGGTTTTTCCTACCACAGAGCATTTTATTATTCTTCAAACAATTTCTGTTTGAAATGAATAAATTATAAATAAAGAAAAAATATTAGGACTGGCACAGAAAGAATACAGACTAATATTAAAAGTAGGTAATTTATATATTAAAAATGCCATGCCCGCATTTGATTCGATGCGGGAATTCAATCTGTGACTCAAGAGGCATTGTAAGATGCTGCTCATCTGTGTTCGTAACTTATACAAGGCCGTATAAGTACAAATTATTTTCTTCAGATTTAGATCATTACTGGAAAAATAAAATCTACTTTATAGAAAGAAGAAATATTGACAGAAAAAGGTCTAGAAGCTTGAAATTTTGTACAAGAGAAAAGATTTTTTAACCATGAAATTTTGTATGGAAATTCATCATTTTTGTCGATGGAAAATCTCATCGGGCATACTGGTTGCAAATACGTTTTATGTAGGTATTCTATACACTCACCTGACTAGGATAATACGGAGAATTATACGCGCTTTGTCCGTAGCCCTGATGATGGTGCGACGTCGAATAACTCCGGATATAGTCTGAACTGCCCGGCCAGTGGAAACTGTTGTAGCTGTCCGGGTGATACACGTTCCCCGGCCCGTTTATACTCTGAGGAGTGATAGGAGGAGACGGCGTGGTCATAATCGAGGAGTTGGACCCCAAAGGAGTAAGATTCCCCGTCAAACGGGAGCTGTACTGGTCCTTAACCAGGTTACTCCCGAATTTTTCCGTGTAATCCAACTTGCTGGCATAGTCCAGTCTTTTTGGACTGCTGTACAGCTCTTGCTTAGGAGTGACTCCGTAACCATGGATGTTGGAGACAGGTTCAGAAGGCGAGGATTCTTTACCACTTATTCTGAGTTCATTAGAATTATAGTGGGAAAGAGAGGTAAGACTATTATTCTTGTTGAGGGGAGAACTTTCATAGTTCGATCCTGCTGACTCCTTCTTGCAAATAACGTTGATAGGAGGACTGACTGACGTCGTTGGCGTTATAGGAAGATTTGGAGATGACGTTGTGATACTAGAATTCTGTGTTGTAGGTACATTTGAAGAGCTGGTGAGGGATTTCGATGTGGTTATCTTAGAAGAACTCGTTGAAGCTTTGATGCTGTTGTTGGCGACTGTTGTCTTCGAGCTGGAGGTGGATTTACTGGATATCTGCGTGTTCGTCTGCTGTTGGAGTTGCTGTCGACATTTCGCTCGTCGGTTCTTGAACCAGACCTGTTGACAAGAGGTTTCCGTTAGCAATAGTTTAACATCAATATTAATTTATACGTTTGTAGGATTAATTGGTATCGTATTACCCAGTTAGTGGATTTTGGGGGTCAGATAGGCAGTCGATCTATGTAGCATACTGGTAAGCAGCTGCATTCAGTTAGATTAATAGCAGACCCCAACATTGTTGGGAAATGGCAAAAAAATCCAATTGTCGCGATGTAGACAGACGATATGTTAATATCGTCTGTTAACATCGCGACACCATTTTCCGTTAATTACTCAAAACATGTGTTAAATAAACAAATTTCGAACGCAAACTTCACATAACCTCCAAACATACAACGATTGTTTCCAGCAACTGTTAATGCGCCCTACTATTTGTTCATTCCAATCCTGCGCAGCAATTACTTCGCGTTCGCGCTTGCAGTGTGCACAGCGGATTATAAATGATTTATTGCAAGCACAAGCAAACGTGAGTTTTGTGCCAGTGGTAGGGGCGCTTTTAATGTTTTTTTTTTCTTCTTTTATTTGGCGTGTGTACTAAATTGTGGGATGAAAGAATTAGTGAGCTTTTTTGAGACTGCGAGCTAAGCAGTTAAAATTAAGTTGCAAGGTCTTGTGAAATTTTTGGTAAAGCGGAAAATCTCGTCTATTAGCTAACGTCAGGAAACGTCTGTACGGTTGTTTGGTATTAGAACATTAACAATTTAAAGATTTAACCAATCTAACCTAAAATTTTCAATCAATCTACCTAGCTTGGTCCCAATTATATTGGGGTCGGCTTCCAGTCTAGCCGGATGCAGCTGCATACAAGTATTTTACATGGAGTTACTGGGTAAGTAGTACGATACCGATTGGTAACGACTGTCAAAGATCCACGAATGATCGCCAGGACCAAAGGCCGTGATTTCCACAGCAGAGAGAGTTTCGGTATGTAAAGACCCACCTATCCACGGACCGCAGCATTGCGGACGACGGCGAGTCGACTAATTAGCCAAAAAATCACATTTACCTCAAAGTTAGTCTCAGTCTGGTTTACCTCACGTTCAAAGGTAAAGCGTTCTATATCCCAAACAGTAGCTTCAGATAAACGGCAAAGTCAATGCAGTCACCAGAGGGCGCTACGTGCTTTGCCGCATCAATCCGGGATTACCCCACCCTTAGCTAATAATGAGTTAATAACGTTTTTTTTTGTGAAAAGAGCTAAACGTTCAACGACAGATGGGATACTAATTATTCATAGTATTGTAGTTGTTGCTTTGTTATGAACATGTGGTTTGAAGTAGACAACATTTGCAGTTGTTTATGTGGAAATATAAAACACCAGGTGTAAGAAAAGTATAAACAATGGTTGTAATGTGCCAGATGACTTGATTTTCATTAGGACAAAAACGCTTTTATTTTTGATGATCGCCGATTTTCGTACTTTTGATTGGCTTTCAAGTATAATTTGACATACTTGGGTATCGCTTAATAGTTCCGATTTTATTACTCTGCTTAAACGTTCAAAGAATGGTATGATGGTATGTATGTATATCTATGTGCTTAATTGATCTTCGTGTCTTTTACCAACAGTTTTAATAAAAAAAAAACATCGAAACTACAGACACATTGCATAAAAAGGACTATCAATCGGTAAATGGCAAATTGTAGTTTTTTTACGAGACAGTTAGTTAGCAACGAAATAAATAAAACATCTGACTACTTTATGTTCATTTCTATACACACTGCTTGCCGGAACAAACAAACGCATGACACTGTCATTTAACTGCCACAATCTGCACAAACAGCCCACCATATCTTGGCCGACGACGAAACGCGGAACTTAACATTAAACTTCATATCGTTTGGCTCCCAGACTGGAGCGGGCCGGGGCTGCCTTGAAGCGGCTCCTGCCCAATCTAGAGGGGCAAACCCCTCTTGAAGAGGAGAAGTTATTTGATGATTTCCCAACCAAAATAAAAACATGAAACTTCAGACATCGTTAGCATTTTCCTTTGCCACTAGCGCCACCCCGATGTTTCAAGGTAGATTGGTGACGTACCCGTCCCCTTGCATCATTAGGAGTATCAGACAGTGCGATCTAAACGGACCAATTACGATGTGTTTGAACTAATGATATCAGATGCACCAGGGACATCAAAATGGATGGGCTTTACTCCGCTGTTTTGATTTACGCAGGCTAATTAACGAGATTGGAGAGTGATGTACAGATAGATGTCATAGAAAAGCGGAAGTTCATGTAAGTTTGTAAAAAAAATTTTTTTCATTGCAAAACTGTAATCTAAAACTAACTTATTGCAGGTTATGTATTACGACGACAGTGGAAATAAGTAATGATGCACCAATAAAATCAAAATTATAAATACTAATTCTAACTGGACTTCTTACAACTTAGCGCTTTTTAAATGTCAACACGGTGTGACCATATACACCCAAAAACTCGGCCCATCAATATTTCTAGTGCTTATGCTAGGAAAGAAAAATCGTCACTACAATTTTCCATCAGTTATGTCAGTTCTGGTACAGACCGCCGTCCATCCGTCAGTTATGTGTGTAAGCAGAATAAAACCGTTATAAAGAGAATTACTGTTCCATTTTTAACACATTGTAATTTTTCGCAATTGACACCCCTATTCAAATGCATTCGATTTTAAATTCCCGTTTTACCGCCATGTTCATAACGGATTCCTTAAAAGCTTTCCAAGTACTTAACAACTCAGCGTCAACGCAAAACAATCGAATAATTCGATTTTCAAATTTCAAAATCAGAACGTAATTCGATTGGTAGCGCTAATGCTCTATCCGTGTTGGTATAAATTGAACGTTTGAACGAATTAGAAGTCAGTCGAGCGTCGGTCTCCTACTACTGTGGTCGGAGATTTTAATAAGTTTATTTTTAATAGCGTTTTGGGTGGCTCACATTAAGATGGATTATATTCACGTATTAGATGCGCTATCTCGAGTTAATTGAAACTTAATAATCTACGGATTTTCTCCGGTTGCTTGATAAGACTGATGGTCATTTTATAATGTATTAACTAGATTATGATTATGAACAGGTTTTGTTACGAAAGGTGCATAGAATGTTGGTTTAGATGTTAAAGTTGAAAAATGTGATATTCAGTAACGCATTTTACGCGTTAATCTTGGAGAGGACGGAAGCCTTGATACTGACAGAGTTTATGTCATTGATGACTATCATGTTTGTAGCTAAGGCAATGCATAAAAAATATAAATATTTTTTTCGGTTAGGAGGAATGACCCACAAAACTACAGTTAGATGGACTAATCATAAAAGACCTGAAAAAAATATACAAAAAAAGATACCTAAAGAACCTGCCTACCTAAGAAACCTAACCTATTTATAAAGATCGCGGAAGCCATTAAACTGAAACCAATGATCCTCAACGAGTCGAGTCCAGTGACGATATTAACATTATGCAAGTTCATGCCATAGTAATAAATTAATAACTACGAGTATGTGGTATTTTTGTTTTTGTTTCATTTCTTTCTCAGTTCGTTTTTAATGTTAATCTGGCAGTTTGAGTACTTTATGCGGCCTACCCAAATGTCCTTTCTTTGGTATTGTTCGTCAAATCGTTGAGCTCCTCAAGTTCTGAGTTGAGCCGTATGATTACTGATACATGCGTGCACTGAATGGACAGGTCCACTCAATCTGTGTGGTTCTTTCCTCAAAATACCATTTCAGACACCAATCCACATGGTCTTCACATGATCTGACCAAGATTATGTCTGGACTTTATAAGAGACTGTGACCTCTGAGTTTGTTTCGGCCTTTCTTCTCAGAGTAGTCAGATAGTAAACGCCGACCTCATTTAGTTTAAAAAATAGACTACCTACTACAGAAATAAAATCATTTATCAATGGTAAAAAAAACTTTTTGGTAATAAGCTTTTATTTAATTGCCCTAAAAAGAAGAAAATAAACTTCAAATTAAATTAAATCTAACCAATGAGTTTTTGGCGGGATCGCGTTGGAACATGTCGCACGAATTTTCATTTTCATGAAATTTCGTGAAATAGCGAATTAAATTGTATAATTTTGGTAGTGAATTATTCAATGTAGTTACGTGTGAGTGCACAAGTGTAGTGAATGTGAAAATAAGTGACTAACGTGAACTTTTCCTGTTCCCCCCAAAAACTCCTAATTGGACACGGGCTAAATGCACAAACCGTGCGAAGCCAAAACCCAAAAAAAATAAAGGTCATGCCATAGTAAAAAGCCATATTACAAAGTTACAGTGAAGCTGACTGCCCGCAGTGCGTAAGGTGTACAGAATGAAAAAATGAAAGAAAATACATTTACTAAACCTTGGGTATGAAGACTACAAAGTAGAATCGACAATACTGCACGCATATACACAATATATTTTCAACATAAGTAAATAAGTAGCTTAATTTTCGTTTTTCGTATTTGTTTTTTGTTTTTATTGTTAATTACCCTTTTTATTTTTATCTTTACATTTGTTTCACTTTAGAACGATCGAAGTTTCAAAAAAAAAAAAAAAAAAAATGTAACCTAGTTTGAAAGGCGCTGGTGTCTGTGATACATGTTTTTTTTTCATTAGTACAGGCACCAACACACTTTTTTCTGTTATGTTCATTTTTATTTCACTTCGAATATTGTTTTTGTAAACCTTAAGAATGTGTTTTTTGAAATAAATAAATTTGAATGAATGTATGTGTAGCAGCTCATACTTACACTCATACATACAATTAGAAAAGCGCATACGGCCATTCGTCACGGCGCGCCCGCGCACACTAAACCAGTCAAGGTTAAAGAATGTGGAGTGGCTGTCCGTATCATCGCGCTCGCACGTCGAAGGGAGCGCGGCACGTTCTACCGACATTTCCTAATTGTTTTAGTCATAAGTTTTATAAATGTACCCTTTTTATATTTGTATTCTTGAGGACAGGGGCTATATAAGCAGCGCCCTCAAAATAAATGACACAGATCGTTATTCGCTTTCTTATTTATACACACAACCTCTAAAGTGGTGACCCCGCGTTCGAAATGGCTACGCCCGTACCGAGAGAAGACAAGACTACTACGCCCGAAGACGTCGAAGCAATTAGCGTCCAGTCACGCATACCTAAATTCTGGAGCAACAGACCTAAGCTTTGGTTCGCCCAATTCGAGGTGATTATCTACAACCAGAAGCTCGGTGATGAAGGCAAGTTCGCACTGGTTGTTGCTCAGCTGGAGATCAAGGACGTCGATCAAATAAGCGATATCATCTTGTCACCGGCCAACTCCGGCCGATACGAAGCAGCAAAAAAAAGACTGTTAGAGGTGTACGAAGATAGCGAGGGTATTCAGCTTCAAAAACTACTTAATGAAATGGAGCTCGGCGATCAACGACCATCGCAGTTGCTGCGCCGAATGAGAAGCCTTGCAGGCAAAAAGATGCCAGACGACACGCTGAAAATGTTGTGGCAAGGACACCTACCTCCGTCTACCCGCACAGTGTTGGCAGTGAGTGAAGAATCTAAGCTGGACTCGTTGGCTGCCATGGCAGACAGGATGCAAGAACAGTTAAAAGAGGTTAACGCCATGTGTTCCTGCCAGTGTCAACCTTCCACGTCAAAGGCCCCAGCGACGGCGGTGCCAGCCGAAATAGCGGCGACATCTGAATATGCTGACCAGAAACTGTACAATATGATTGAAGCCCTGACCAAGGAAGTTGCAGCGCTGAAAACAAATCGATCCCGCAAGTTTCAACGCCGATCTACGAATTACAGAAGCCGTTCCCGCTCGAAATCTGGAGACAGAAGAAATGCCGTGTGCTATTTTCATAAGAAGTTCGGAAAGTTAGCATACCGATGTAGAAGTCCATGCAGTTTTAAAGGAATTACAAATGAGAAGCCGGAAAACTAAAAGAGACTCAAGCCGTGGCGGTGGCCGAAGTCGACGATTTATCCTCATACCGCCTATTTTTACACGACAAATCTACCGGAAAAAAATTCCTGATCGACACGGGAGCAAACGTTTCTGTTTTACCCGCCACTGCACGTGATAAACAGCGGACTCCAACCAACTACTTGTATGCAGCAAATGGTTCACAAATACCTACATACGGTGAGCGCACCATTGTTCTGAACATCGGAATGAGGCGTGCCTACAGTTGGCGATTTATGGTAGCAACAGTCAGTCGGCCGATACTAGGCGCTGATTTTTTGCACCACCACGCACTTCTGGTGGATCTCCATGGACGACGATTGGTAGACAAAAAAACCAATTTATCGGCACGAGGTTTCCTGTCACCCGCAGCTGAAGGAAGCATCCGAACCATCGATGACAAGCTTCCATACCACGACCTGTTGGCTAAGTACCCAGACATCACGAGACCGAATTTGAAAATACTGGGAAATAGTGAAGTAGAACACTACATTGAAACGACCGGCCCGCCGATATTTACAAAAGCGAGACCACTACCGCCGCATAAATATAACGCAGCAAAACAAGAATTTGAACTCATGATGAGCCAAGGAATTTGTCGACCGTCTAATAGCCCATGGGCGAGTCCATTACACATGGTTCTGAAAAAGGACGGTACCTACAGATCCTGCGGTGATTACCGTAGACTCAATGCAGTAACCACACCCGATCGATACCCGATACCACGACTGCACGATTTCACACATAACCTCCAAGGCAAGAAGATTTTTTCAAAAATTGATCTGCAGAAAGCCTACTATCAAATTAAAAATAGAGAAGAAGACGCAAAGAAGACAGCCGTGATTACTCCTTTTGGTCTGTACGAGTTCACTAGGATGTGCTTTGGTTTGATGAATGCAGGCCAGACATTCCAACGTCACATGGATAACGTGCTTCGCGGCCTACCCGTTTTTCCATTCGTCGACGACATTCTTGTAGCTTCAGAGAACCCAGAAAAACACAGAGAAGAACTTCAAGAAGTGTTTAAACGACTCAACGACAGTGGTTTAAAAATAAACGTCGCTAAGTGTATCTTCGGCCAGTCAAAACTCGATTTCCTGGGATACACAATAAGCCCCGAAGGCATAACTCCGACAGAAGAAAAGGTACAAGCGATCCAGTCCTATCCATTACCAAATACGATCCAAGATCTACGTCGTTTCGTAGGAATGCTGAACTTTTATCGTTCGAGTATACCCCATGCGGCTGAACAACAAAAAGAGCTAAGCAAATACTTTCACAACGCCAAGAAAAACGATAAAACGAAAATACAGTGGACCGAAGAGGCAAAAGAAGCATTCAATCAAAGTAAACAAGATATCAAGAACTGCGCATTATTGTCCTACCCATCACTGAGCGAACCTTTCGCATTGATGACAGACGCCTCAAACACATGTGCTGGTGCCGTTATACAACAAAAGATCAACGGCAGATGGAGACCACTGGGATTTTTCTCCAAGAAGTTCAGTGACGCTCAACAAAAGTACAGCACGTACGACCGTGAGTTACTATCAATCTTTATGGCAATACGTCATTTCCGCCGTGTGTTTGAAGGACGAGAGTTAATTGTTTATACAGACCACAAACCGCTGTGTAATGCATTAACCTCAAACAGCAAGTCTGAGACGCCCCGCCGAACAAGATACCTTGAATATATCGGACAGTTTACGTCAAATATTCAACACGTCACCGGCCAGGACAACAAAGTCGCAGATGCACTATCTCGAATCGAAACTTTAACATGCCCGACGCCACTGGATTACACCGAGTTGGTAAAGAAACAAGACCAAGACGAAGAATTAAAAATGCTACAAAACAAAGGAAAGTACCAATTCAAGAAGGTCGCCATTCCCAACTCAACCGCCAAACCCGTTACCTGTGAGATGTCATCAAGCACTGCTCGTCCATATCTGCCACCCAATTTTCGAAAAGCAGCATTCCAAGCGATTCACGACCTTAGTCACCCCGGCATAAGGGCGACAAGGAAGCTAGTCATTGCACGCTATTGGTGGCCCTCCATGAATAGCGACGTAAACGAGTGGACACGAACGTGTGACGCGTGCCAGCGTGCTAAGGTGCAACAACACACGAAGACACCTATTGCGAGTTTCCAACAAGCAAACAGACTGGAGCATGTACATGTGGATATTGTTGGCCCGTTACCTATCTCAGACGGCTATCGATACCTATTGACTATGATAGATAGGGCTACCAAATGGCCTGAAGCTCGTCCGTTAGAAGATATAACCGCCGAAAAGGTTGCAAATGCGTTCTATGAGGGTTGGATCGCGAGATTTGGTTGCCCGGTAACCATAACCACCGACCAAGGAAGGCAATTTGAGTCCGACCTATTTAACAAATTAATGCAACGCATGGGAATTCACCGCAACCGCACCACTGCCTACCACCCGCAGTGTAACGGCGTGATAGAACGATGGCACCGCTCACTCAAGACGTCACTCACCGCGAGACTACGAGAAACAACAACATGGTCACACGAGTTACCTACAGTGCTGCTGGGACTGCGAGCTTCGATAAAAGAAGATGTTGGTGCAAGTACTGCTGAACTACTATATGGCCAAACGCTGCGATTACCAGGAGAATTTTATGAAGAATCAACAAAACATCGCGATACAATTTCAAACTTCATGAGTAAGTTGAATGGAGCGTTAAAGAAGGCCCAGGTGCAACGGAAGTCTAACCAATCCCGAGCGATATTTATTCACGATGACCTATATAAATGTTCGCATGTGTACCTACGCAATGACGCAACAAGCAAACCACTGACGCCTATCTACACTGGCCCGTACGAAGTGATCAGCCGTAATGACAAGTACTTCACTATCCAGTTACGCAATAGATGCACCAACATCAGTGTTGACAGATTAAAGCCAGCTTTCCGGGTCAACACTGAGACACAAGCACCAGCCACAGATACGTACGCATACGTCACAAGAGCAGGAAGGACATCGAAGCCCTGCGTACGTTTCACTAGCGGGGGAATGATGTAGCAGCTCATACTTACACTCATACATACAATTAGAAAAGCGCATACGGCCATTCGTCACGGCGCGCCCGCGCACACTAAACCAGTCAAGGTTAAAGAATGTGGAGTGGCTGTCCGTATCATCGCGCTCGCACGTCGAAGGGAGCGCGGCACGTTCTACCGACATTTCCTAATTGTTTTAGTCATAAGTTTTATAAATGTACCCTTTTTATATTTGTATTCTTGAGGACAGGGGCTATATAAGCAGCGCCCTCAAAATAAATGACACAGATCGTTATTCGCTTTCTTATTTATACACACAACCTCTAAATATGAATGAATTGCACCGATCACAGCGTAGTTTGACCAAACTCGATTAATCGAATGAACCCCAAAATTTGCCCCTGGAGCCTCATGCTTCATGGTGCTACAGAGGCCATAATAATTTGTTATATTTTTTATAAGACAAAAATTAAACTGCGTATATCTAATGCCGTTCCCAGTCTGCATACGATCATTCAATCAAATATATCCAATACTTTAGTAATTATAGCTAGTCAAAGGTTTGCATCACTAGATACTATTTGATGTACCTAGTTGGTTTGAAAAAAGCACTTTTTTAATTTCCCGGCTAGGATTTATTTAGCATAATCAACCTATAATGTTCCCACTGCTGGGACACAGGCCTCCTGTCAGTGAGAGGCAGTGGACCGTGATCCAAATAGTTTACGCAAAGTAAAGTGCCTGCTTGGGATCGAACCTATGACCTACACTTCGCAAGTCAAGGCTGTTACCACTGGGCCACTACTGCTCGTGGATGCATTTGATGGTTCCTACATACTCTCATGTATTACTATTGCTGGTGTTTTCATTTACTGTCGTATTGTTGTTGCTACATTCTATATGGCTTTAGACACATGAAGAAGACAATTCAAATAATATAGATCTCCCAACATACCTGCACTCTACTCTCAGGGAGGTTAATCTTCAGCGCGACTTCCTCCCGCATGAAGATATCAGGGTACCTCGTTTTGCCGAACAACGCTTCTAACACGTCGAGCTGCGCACGAGTGAATGTCGTCCGTTCTCTTCTCTGCTTGCGAGGGTTTACACCTGTTGACAAGAAGATGAGGATTAGAAAGATGGCAGTAAGGAACTAGGGGCTGGTTGCCACGCACGATTTAGAAAGGTCAAATTCAATGAAATCTTTGTCATGGTAAATGAATATGTCAAAAGTTTTGGATAAGTTATTCGACATTATGATATGTAAGTAAAAGTAGACAACGATAGTGACTGAACATTGTTTCAGTGTAAGCGAATCGAAGGACAAATGAGAAGGTTCCGAATTGGGGGGCTGATCCGTACGTTTTAGAACAGAAAAGTGAAGTTTAGTCGTGAATAAGCATATACCTAATAAACAAAAGGCGGAAATTCAGACTTGATACCTGGTTGAACTTAATGAAGCTACAGAGCGAACAGCAATCAGAACTTTATGCTTTAGCAACTATAGCTAGTAGAATTACTTTGGGCCAGATCAGTGTTCTGAATGTAATTAACATTTTTAATAATATCATAAATTAAAAACGGAAAAAGTGCTACCACATAAAAATATTAATATACATATGGATCCCTCATATTGACTCATAAAACGCGTAAAATCAGAGGTGTAAAATTAAAATATGACGATAGACAGAAACGGCTATGTTAACGTTATGTTAAAACATAAATGATAGATCGGCAGGGCCCGTGCCTACGGTGACCGGGAATCAGCTTGGGATTCGCGGTCACCATAGGCACGGGTTTGCAGACGGCGCGTCTCCTGCGGAGGCAGGGGCTGTGAGGGCTGCCTCTCCCTCACGTGCGCCGCCTCCCTCTTCGCGAGAATTATTGCTTCGCAGAAGGAGGTGACGGCTACCCATGTAATCTCGCTCCGTATCATGGCTGGACCGGGGCCGGACGCGAGAGATCGCCGCCGCCGATCACCTCCTCGAAAACACGGCGCTGCTCCGCCCAAGCCGGGCAGACTTCCACAGTATGCTCCACCATGTCCTCAGAGCGATCTACGCAGTGGAAATACCCGGGCGTTTCGTCCCGCCTTATACGAAACAGGAACCTCCCGAAATCCCCGCGTCCGGTGAGGACCTGCGTCAGGCGGAAGGTGAGGACGCCGTGGCGCCTCTCAATCCACTCCTCAAAGAAGGGACTTCCCGCCGCAATCGTGGCGTGCCCGATAGGTATAGGGGTCTGTTTGGCCTCATATTAGAGAAATATAGAGTTCTGTTTCAGTCACTAAATAAAATTAATACAATTCCGAGATCACTCTTATTACCTACTGATAAATAATGGTAATATTTGTAAACATAAAATAGACCTTTACGAAGTTTTTGGAAAAACAAATAGTCTAAAAGGTCATCTAGAGATTATATTTTCATTTGTTTGCCTAACTTTTGTTAAATATAAGAAGACTAACAAAACGTTTTGTTAATCCTGATATTTTACTATACCTTTGTTCAATATTAGTTTCATATAATTTAGGTTTAAAACGCATTTGGTCTTATAGTTTTATTACACATTTTACGATAGTTATAAATTTTATAACAAATCTTCGAAACTCTAATCTTGCGTGGTATAACTTATGCAACAAAACAAATTATTTTTATGATATTTTATGTCTAAAACGATATCAATAAAAGGTTAAACTTTTCTACTTATTTTATATTCATAGATTGGTGTGTTAGTGTTGTGTCTATGCTACTGTTTCAACTTTTTTTTAGTCTGTGCCTCTTTGCCACTAAAATTTTAGATTAGGGAATTTGTCACAACCTTAATTAGTAATAAAAGTAGACTAAAACTGTATTCTAAATAAAGCGCTGGAGTTTTATTGTTGGATATTAAAATTGGATTTGCATTATAAATTAAAAGCTATTGAATATTTCACATAAAATTTGATGAAAGGCGTAAGTGTTAACTTTTATGTGGGTGGAAATGTTCAGGAAAGTTTAATAGTGTAGGTTAAGTTTACCTACTTTCAACGTGGGTGTTCAATCCGAACCTGAAGAAAAACAAAGAGCCTCTCTATCTCAAAATCAATGTATGGATATATCTCTTTTTGTAAATCAAACAGCTTAAAAATAGGCGATCGGCGACGGCGATCTCTTGCGTCCGGCCCTGGTACAGGCCATGGTATGGAGCGAGAGTGCATGGGTAGCCGTCACCTCCTTCTGCGAAGCAGTAATGCTCGCGAAGAGGGACGCGGCGCATTCGAGGGAGAGGCAGAATATGCGCCCTCACGGCCGTAGCCTCCGGAGGAGACGCCCTGGGCGTCGGGAATAGGCTGATTCCCAGCCACCGTAGGCGCGGGTTTGCGGACGGCGAGTATGGGTAGCTCGCTGTCCGGTAAGGACCAAGCCCGAGTCGACGGCGCGTTGTGTCCCACGCACGCCTCAAAGAGATATCAGCACCAACTGGTGGGGTCCGCATGGACCAATGCCTGCCAGAGGTGCGGGTTGTTCGAAAGAGATACCGCCGCCCGTGGCACACAGGCTACTGAGGGAACATGGGTAGGTTTTAGTCAGTAAAACGTGTCCTCAGGGTGATTTTCGCAGTGGACACACCCGGGCGTTTCCTCCCGCCTCATACGAAACAGGAACCTCCCGAAACAGTCGTGTCCGGTGAGGACCTGCGTCAGGTGGAAGGCGTGGACGCCATGCCGCCTCTCAAGCCACTCCTCAAAGAGGGGACTTGCCGCCGCAATCGTGGCATGCCCAAAATACATAGGAATACGACCTAATTATAATTTGTAAACAAAGGTACTGCTTATTTGGAATTTCTTCCAGCAGAGCTACGAAAGGAGAAATAAAAAAGAAGGAACTGTAGACAATAGTGTGTGAGAAGAAGAGAAAAATATTAAAAATATTTTTCTTTATTGTTCATGTGTCAGATGTTTATCTACTAATAGAATGAAAAATTGTTATAGCTACCTATTAAAAGCTCCCATCTAGAAAACACCCACAAGCAAAAAAGCATAAATTACGAACGCATTCAACTAGAATGAATAATTGAATGATAACGATCCAACTATCTTCAACCAACTAATCGATTATACTAATCGCTTGTTCGATCCTTAGTCGATTATCATGTCGCATCTCTAAGTCCACTGGTTTTTCCCGTATACTATGAATATTAATATTAAAATGACATTAATTGTTCCACTCATCATATTAATTTAAAAACCGGCTTCTGTTCAACGCTTTCTTTGATATTCTGTCTTTCAAACTTCATGGTTAAATGTTTATGATGTGGCCAGAATGATGGCAGATAAATTAAAATTATGTGCCTGTTTTAGAAATTATTTTGAAAAAACAGTTATTGAGTTGATAATGCAGATGGATGTGTAATTAATAGTTATGATGTCTATGAAGACTTGTGATCTTCCTTTTAGAATAATAGTAAGAGCAAATTAAGGGATGACGTAGATGGCAATAGATGAACCCGGTATCCGGGCTGTGGAGGTCAGATAGACAGTAGCTCCATGTAAAATACTGGTATTCAGCTGCATCCGGTTTGACTGGAAGCTGACCCCAACATAGTTGGGAAAAGGCTAGGCAGATGATGAAGATAGATGGCGAGAGATAGACGATCGAAAGATATACATGTATATATGCATTCGTATGATTTTCTTCACAAGCTGTATATGTATTCCAGGCCATGATATGGCGTCTAAAAACTCTGATTCTGATGACCAAGCATTTGACCAAGTATCTGGAAGGCCCTGATTTGGAACTGTAGAAGAAGCTTTTTGACAATTAATCTAAATTGGACATTAAAAAAAGAATAACGAATCCTGTAATTGAAGAGGTCAACTATTGAATGCTTCCATCGATGAAAAGACTCAATGGTTAAGAAGATGCGATGAAAGAGAGAGAGTAAGATAGAAGAGAGCGAATATGGGAGATAGTTGGTGGTGGTCTTTTTGAAGAATAGACTTAGTATAACAACTAGTTTTTCGAAGATATTCATGAATCATTTCAGATGATCGCTTAATTGAAAGTTTAGGTGACACATCAAATGGAAATAATTGCTGATAACATGACTAAGTTTTTAAATATTAAGCAATTACCTAATCACGCCAGTAAAATTTATAAATCCAGGTGAGAGAAACTTTCTAGGGCAACTCCTGTTTCTTTTATGAAAAGACAACACAAAAACCAAAAAAAGAATAGACCCGAAAATGTGTCACACAACAGACGAAAGGAATTTATCCGTCATTACTCATGTGAACACATGTAAAGACAAACAAATAAAGCAGGTCATAGGAACACTAATACCTTGTAATCCTCATAGAAATTAAAAATCATTAACAAACCCTGCCATCAGTCAACTCCAAATTACATCAAGCAGGGTTGTAGTCACGAGGTTTGATGATAAATAGTTTTGAAGCATGTTTTTCACATGTTCCCTTCTGAATGGTCAAAGACAGACTGCGTGTCGCGAGCGCGCGCTCTATGCTTTTGTTTGCCATAGACAACGACTGGGCATAGAGACTAGAGTAATTCTTTATTTTCGGTTATGGAATGCCTTTTCGAATGGGATTAGAATGTTGGTTTTTGGGCCTAATTTGGTGGTTTATTGTTGGTAGATTATTGGGTATTAAATGGGTAGAAAGTAACTCCACGTTGTGCGTTTCTTCTTGTTTGCTTTTGCATGATTTGAACATTTAATATTTTTTGCCATAAATCTTAGACTTGTAGTATTTTCCTAGAGGATAGTGCATCATTGACATTTCGGAAATAAGTAAATGTAGGATATGAACCCTTTGCAATTAAATCATATTCTTCTCTATTCTTCGTTCTCCAATTCTCCCAATTCCTCTGCTTATGTTATCTGATTCGGTGATGATTTTTATATTCCTGTTTAGTTCTATTACATTTACATTAAATTATATTGTTTTTTCTAAGAGTCCGCTGTACCAGTACAGTGTCCTAATAATTGTATGATGCACCGGGCGACGTCATTACGTCAAAGCCGGCTGTCACTAAAAACCAGCGCTGGGGCTCTGTCTTGCATAGGATAGCAGCATAATGGTGAGCTATAGCCGTTTTGCGTAGATGTGACGCATGTTTCTCTCAACCTTTTCTTATTTTTGTGTTCCTGTTCTTTTTTGCGTCATGTTTACCGCAAATCAACGTATTTTCTTTCTAACTGTCAAAAATTATTAAAAAGTTTGTTACAATGCTAATTATGAATTAATTTATTCAAGTCTTAGACCCATACCGACTCCTGTATGAAAGTGGTCTGAGTAAACAAGATAATACTGGTGCAATAGCCTGGGCAAGTTCCTGTTTTAGAATGTGTCGCAATTCTAGATGTGTAGGCTTACTGCACGAATCTAAATTAGATGGAACTGTTCTCGAAGACTGAGGATTTGATCTTTACTAGTGACACTTTTGTTGAGCACGTTATTTCAATTACATTTATTTATGTCTTTCAGAGTACCTAGTTACATAATTCACAAAAACATAAAAATCATAAAAAAGTTAGTGTGTAACAAAATTGTACCTAACTGATAGGAAATGTTAGTTAAACCATCGAGCCTGTTTTTGAAATAAGAACTTAGAACTGAAATAGAATTACAGGTCCTTTTACAAAACTGACAATTTAGCACTGGACTAACTTGTCAGTTTTGTAAAAGGAGCTGTATTTCGATTTCAGTTAGGTTCTTATTTAAAAAACAGGCTCGACGTTTTAAACCATAGGTACCTAATGAAAAACCTTGTTTTGTAATAAGGGGGTAGAAGTTGAACACACCGCTTTCTTTACTCTAGACTATACATAGAGTAACGAAAGCGGTGTGTTCAACTTCGAATCCATTTAGAAAATGAGAAAAACTTGATACGAATTTACCACCAAAAAGTTTGATGAATCAACAAAAAGCGCATGTTGCATTTAAATATCACAAAATTAAATTCGATCTACTATTTGTAACAATTCCCCGAAAACTGATAATAGCTCTCTGTGACGGATTAAAAATATAAAATAATACAATAACCATTTTGAAACTCGCTCGCGATACCCCATTGTGACTATCCAAACAAACAGTCATATGAAATCTGTCACGTGTTGAAAAGTGAAAATGTATTCATATGCCTGTCTCTTTTACGCACATGGAATTGGGACGAGTTAGAGAAAGATGAATAGATTTCAATTGTCATTTGACAATGGCCCGAACGCTAATCCTAGTGACATGGCAGGCTTGGGGTTCCGCAGTGATATTATAAAACCTTTGGGAGTTATGCACATGGTGTTGTGGATGTTCGCGCCCGTTTTCAACAAATGTATTATGGCTTGTATTGTAATGAATATGTTTGGACTATTTCTCTTTGTGATCTGCTAAATGGGGTTACCAGAAAATGGGTTAAATGTTCCTTTTTCGATTGATTTTGGATGGAAGCTGTGTTGTTCTGCATTTTAACTGCAACTATTTGTATTAAAAGATCTAACTTTTGCTGTTAAAGAGAAGCCTGTGATAATTTCAGAAGAAAATAGTGTTTTTTTTTTTTAATATTCACGTTCTTTTCACGTTTTCTGGGATGACAATTGAAACAGATAGATTATGTCAAATAAAATGCACGGTGTTCATAATTTCGGCTGAAGCTATGGGCGTTTCTTACTCCGTATCACCTACGGATATACTGGGCCTACCACACGCTCAAGCTTCACCACAGTTTTGCCTGCGCAGGCAGGTTTGTACACGGAACGAACACCGTGTAGAAATCGGCGAGTTTTACCAACCACACGCGTATAAGATTAATTCGTAGCCCGAACTTAAACGAATGACGACACGATTTTTGACAGTTGTCCTTACTCGAAAAGTTGAATTTGTCACTTGTTTGGCGGATCAACTACTTTCGGACAGACTTCAAGAGTTGCCTACTTGATGAGACTGGCTTAAAAATCATGTAGTAATATTTTAAACATTTTTATTTTAAATTGTGTTAAACATATTTGTTTAACACAATTTAAATTAAAACCTAATATTCTTTGCCTCTGTATCTTCTTTCGTTCACATCATGTTTGTTACAGTTTTTTGTCTCATCGATCGTATCATGAGTCGATTGCTTTTCGATAGCTACCGCTCTCCTAATGGCGGAGTCGTGTTTGGACTCCTGTTTCTAAGCCTCGGAGATCTGGGCGATAATCGGCAGTTTTTGTACGGTCAGATTACTGGAGTGTTTGGGTTGTGGGTGAAAATATTGTTGAAGCATGAATTTTTGATAGAATTAGGTATTGTAAGTTTGAATTTGTTTTAGGTACAAGTTTATGATAATCAGGTTGGAAAACTTTCAGACTAATATAAAATAATAACTTCTGTTGGCGAGGATATTGTAGCTACACTCAAGGATATTGTAGCTTCCCAATAGTTAAAGAATTTTTGGGACAGAATCAGTAGTTCGGAAAATTGTCCCCTACATAGAAACTCACTAATTTTACCTCTATGCAATATTTTATGAGTATAAATTTGGCTGCCGATGTTCTTTTTTTTTTGGCATTGCACTATTCGCGCTATGTTCAGTCACGAGCACTAATATGTAAACACTTTCCAACGTTTAAAAGCGATTTTCTCTTCTTGTACGCACGGCTACACATCAAGCGATAATTTTCCAATATAAGCTGATCTCGCATTGTATAAGATTTCCGTACAAAGCGAGATCAGCGTAAACTGGAAATGTATAGCTTGATGTGTAGCCGTGTGTACTGATTGTAACTTTGTGTTATTATAAAAATAATACTATGGAGCCTACACTATAATTAAATACCTAGGTTATTTCAAGGTTACAATTGTTATTTAAGAGAAAATCCCTTTTGAATTTTGCTATGTGTATACATATTAGTGCTCGTGACTATTCATGTTGTATGGTAGTATGTAGGTTTTATTGTTAGACTACAATCCTTTTGAGCCCACTTCTTTTTTAAAGGCTTTTTCGAATTTATTTGGTTATTTATCTTTTCAATTATAGTGCCAATAAACTTTATGTTGTAGGCACTATAATTGAAGCTCAGAACATAATGTGTGTTCTATAAAACTAAATAAAATCCTTAAAAATAACAACCAACATCACACCACATAAAAATAAATCGTGAGGCTAATTTGTTGAGTACATAAAGGGGGACAAAAGCATTATTTTCCCGTTTTTCACGGCGTTTGACCCCGGGATCCCGGACCCCGTCCCGGGAGAACTGAGGAACCCTAATGACGTGTAAAATACTTTTGAGGGTAGTCCACAGCTGCAAGGGATTATAAAATGTCATCTTTGTTATCAATAGAGTAGAAGCTATTTTAATTTGATTTGATTTGCTTTTTTTTAGGGTAGGTACTGGTCACCAACAAAAACACATACTATATTTTTTAAATTAATTAAAAAGACAAAAACGGTCAGACAGTCAGTGACTTTGGTTGCTTATAAATTAACGTTTACCGAATTTGAAACTATATATTTCGATTAACATTGTAACTTGCAAGGCCGATGACTAACGTTGTATTATTTAATTTAATTAAACTACAACATAAATTAAGAATTAATGTAATTTAATTTAAAAAGAAAACAAATACAGAACGCAACATTTCAAAACCTTTCTCTTAAAATGGCGGGAACGTCAACTGTCACTTTGACATTTCGGAGGGGGCTTTAATGGGCGCGTTCGGATTTAAACCGGATTGTTATTTTAGTGGAACATTCTTGGCGAGGGTAACTCGCCAAACATCCTATTTGATTAGATGTTCTGTTACTTTGATACATTCATATTAATTGGCGTGAACAAAATAAATAATGATTTCATTAGAGGTGTGATGATGTATTTTTGGATTTGATCGATTGATAAGACCTTTATCAAGTCTAGACATATTGCTGCTATTATATTGCATATTGCGTAATAAAAAACCCGTTAATAATGAGTAAGATTTGTTTGTTTTGACGCATCTTTTTTTGTAGAAAACTTTCTGAAGCAACATTTCAGTAGCAGTCAGAATATGTTTGTACTGGTTAATGTTGTTAATAGATGTTCCTTAGGAGAGTCAGAAAAGAAAAACAACTAGTAGTTACTAGGTTTCTAAGCAATTTGTGAATAATTATGTTGATTTGGCGGGAATTAATAATCGGCATAAACTGTATAATGATCTGCACGATTTTTCTGCATATTGATATCTCCATCAATTTTATAACATTAATTTCACTTTTTACTTTGTTATGTGTATTTCACGAACTGTGTCCAAATAAACCATATGGTTTAAAGAAGGAATATTCCTTCTTTCTTTCCATCAATATTATGTAAGTATCTTCACGCACATAGCAATAGCCCATATAATGAAATAGGTAGCAACTAGCAACACCCACTGAAACGAGGGTTGCCAGCCTATAAATCATGTTAACACATAAATTGCGCTAGCAACTCTGCCGCAGGGGTGCGAAACATGACAAGTTGTGATAGATCACCGAGGGAAATAGGGCCTAACAACTGAGGAATTTTGAGCCTTAAGACTGGGTGAATAAGAGTGATGGTAAATGGTAATGTGTACAGTATGCAATGAGTTATTTTATTACCATGATAATGTAGCAGCCCTGTAGGGGTGTGCTAACCGAATTGTTGGTAAATTGAAATATATCTTATAAATTATTGCTTATTTGTTACTGTTCGAAGTAGGGGTGTCGATGGACACTAATTTAAGTAATAGATGCATACGTAGGTATGAGGGTGATAATTTCTTCAATGGACTCAAAGCGTTACCGATAGTACAATGGCGTCTATAAAATTACTCTGCATTTCACTAAGTCTATTCTATTTTATATTATGTCAAGCAAATTCGATGTCGACTAAATGTCAATAGTGAGGCTAAAGTTCAAGAGCGCTGTCAGAGCATTGTTTTGACAATTGACAGGGTTCTGACAGGTCAAAACACTGCCAAAATTAATGACAGAAGATAACCTTTTTTTTCATCGTTTACTGTCCTTTTGTTGGGCAAAGGTCACACAGCTCACTCTTGAACGTGTTCACACTTGTCGCTATGTTCCCTTTTTACTTCATTCTCAGTAACAGCTTAAAGCAGGTTTTTGCAAGACATGGGCCTCTCTAATTGGATGACATTTCAATTGATCCTTGGTTACTCTCGACGAGCTCAACTCCAACTAATTATGAGATATATAATGGTTGAATTGTTATTAATTACTCCATTGGCATTTAAGCCGTGTTCGTCATCATCATCATTATTTCAGCCGAAAGACGTCCACTGCTGGACATAGGCCTCCCCCAGGCTCCTCCACTTCGACCGGTCTTGCGCTTCCCACATCCAGCGGATACCCGCGGCCTTCACAAGGTCATCGGTCCGCCTTGTGGGAGGCCTTCCCACTCTACGTCTTCCGGTACGCGGTCGCCACTCCAGAACCTTTCGGCCCCATCGGCCATCTGTTCTGCGAGCAATGTGCCCACAGCCACTTAAGTTTGGCAATTCTTCTTCTTAAGCCATGTTATTAATAACAAATCTACTGTTACAAAAATCATCATCATCTGCCTAGCCTTTTCCCAACTATGTTGGGGTCAGCTTCCAGTCTAACCAGATGCAGCTGAGTACCATTATTTCACATAGAGCGACTGCCTATCTGACCTGTTTGGGTAACACGATACCCATTGTTCAATCTGGTTGTCAGACTATCGGGCTTCTGACGACCCGTAACGACTGGCAAAGATCCACAAATGACAACCGGGACCAACGGTTTAACGTGCTTTCCGAGGCACGGAGGGGTCTTGGTGTGTAAAGTTAGCTGTGTCCCATACATTTAATCTCTGTTATTTGAAAATATTGTTAAAGCCAATTATTTTTAAAAGAGTAACCGTGGAGTTTCTTGCCGGCTCTTCTCCATTGGAAACAACAATTTGGAACCGTGTACCTAGCTTCTGACGTTTCATAAGTGCCCATGCAGGTATATACGTTTTTTTTTTTTTTTTTTTTTGAAAGAAAGATGGTGACGCATCCACAAACCAACCGCGGTAAGCGAAGCTTCACCTGATCGAACGACACGTGCGTGTGTAATTACTTTGCCACAAGCACCTCAAACATCACGGTCATTTTGAATATAAAAAGGCACGACATGAAAAATAATTCAAATTCTCCTTATAGTACTTATTCCACAATTAGTCCAAAAACACTAAGAAGACATAACAATTTTAATATAAGGACTAGACAAAGAGCTCCGATATACCTTTCCCTTTCTCCCGCAGAGGATTAACTTATCGTAGTACTCCACGATAAACATGTTACGAGTGGGCTGCCGAGATAAGGGCGGGGGTTCGATTCGCGTTCACGATTTATTTCTTTAATGACGTAGCAACTAATGGGACGGTTTGTTTTCGTATCTAAAGGAGCAAGTGAGGTGGGTGATTTGTTTTTAGTGGATATTGAGTGCGTGAATGAGAATAATGGCAACAATTTGGGAATGTTTGTTCCTTTTTAAATTTTCTTGAGAGGGTGACGTTGATTTTCCAAATTTGCGTTGGATTCTGTCGCCTAATCATCGTATGAAAATTATTGTGACTGGTAGTTATATTTTTGGCGAGATTTGATAGAACATAGAGAAGTTTGACGCAATTAAGGGATGAATGGCTTTTTAATCTGAGCAATTCTCGTTATTATAAGGTTCACTGTCTAATCTCAGTGTGAATCAGCCAAAAATATCTCGAGTTTCCATACATTTTTGACATTTAATTGTCGCCGAGGTGAGACTGCGACTAGATTTCGAACGTTTTTAATTACGAGAATTGGCGTTCTGAGTGTTTGTCCTTGTATGGTAATTACTTTAGATGTTTTAGCAAATTTTATTGTTAATCATCTAGGGGCTTGTGGCTAATACCATCTCTTACATCAAAATGAATTGCCAGAAGTCGGTTAATAACTTATTATTTTAGAAGCCATACACCATTTCGACATATTTTTTTTTAAGAAGTCTTGAGTTCAAACTGGTGTAAATGTCATAAGTTTGAAAAAAAAATTGTAATAAGAAGTATTATGAAGAATATCATTTAGGCTGAAAACTTAATGACTTTTAAGCTATTCTGTCAAAACAGATCCGAAAAAGGCCACACAAAAAAGTTATGTTCAATTTAACACGAAAAAAAAAAAACAATTAAAAGTTTGTTTTTTGTGTACTGAAAACCCATGTTTTGTCAGTTACCCCAATTGAACCTGCAACTGACGGTGGTTGGAAAAAGGCTAGGCAGACGATGACACTTCGAAAGCTTGCAGTAGTACGACCCTGTTTTGTTTGTATATTATTTTCCGATCAATTTGTACTCCTACCAGCCCAGCGTTAACATAAAAAATTCAGTACCAACCATCAAGTCATCCTCTTAATTATTAACCGTAAATATATTCTGTGCGAATTGCTGTGCAAACAGATAAAAGCAGACACGTGACCGGCACGTGCGCTCCCCACGCCCGCTCACTTACGACTGACGATCTCAACGACCATAGTTAATGAGGTTTCCGTTTTCTAAATTTAAATTTTAAGAAAATATTTATGTGGGTAGTGTTTAAGTGCGCAGATTGTCGTCATTTTCCATGAAAGAACTTAGGGTGCACTAAAAATTACGTTGAAGAAATTTCTCATTTTCTTATTAGCGTGTCGATAGCAATCAATAAATGTACAGTCAGCCCAGAATATGGGTACGAGTTTGGCAGTTTCAGTAGCGTCCATCAGCTCTTGTTGCGTGCCGACAACAGGACACGCTGGCCACGATATTAAGTATCCAATTGTTTGTGGGATAATAGATATTTCTCATTAAGTTTAATACTTGATTTTTATATGACCGTGGCGTCAACTGTTTACAGATTTGCTAGATTTTTGACTATCGTTAGTCTTACTCGGTATGCTATGTTTTTGATGATCAATACGATCGGTCAGCTGATGGTCAAATACTATTTCGAGCGTCTGTAGCTCACACATAAACTTGATTTTGTCTGATTATATTACGTCTCGATCGTCAAAAATCAAGCAAATCTGGGTCCTTCTGTAAACTGTGCAAAAAACGTGTCTTCCCATAATATGAAACATATTTTTCGGTAGAATCTGACACATTCTTACACGGATTTTCTTGTTTAGTATATGCCTAACTTTAAGCAAGAAACGACACCGCTATTGCCTACCTATAAATATCTAAACAATATCTAATTCAATTAGCAGACACATCGGCATGTGTACACAGGGTCACTGACAGACTCACACGTCGCTCGACACGTGTCTCTAAGTAGGTGCGTGTTAGGAGTGTGTGAACTTAAGTGGTGGGAACACAAGGTGTTTTCTTAAGGGAGAAGCGCCAGGCACCAGGGTGGGCAGCGAAATTCAAATTTTCTTACGATTTTTTTGCAATTTGTTTTTCGATTGTATTTGCAGAATTATAAACATCAAAATTATCAATGTGTGGTGATATTCTTCAGCTCTAAAGAAAGGTCCAGAAAATTAATAGTTTATCAATTGATTACTATCTTAGATTGTCTCTGTATTCAAATCTGAATAGTCATTCTTTGAGAGTTGTATGAAATGTAGCCGTTTCATACAACTCTAACATGGCAAATAGTTTTTTTTTTTAGTGTTACATCATCAAATAACTTCTCCCGCTCTGGGTGGAGCAGGAGCGCGTGTCAGACTTTTACTGACTAAAACCCACCCGTGTTCCTTCAGTAGCCTGTGTGCTAGGGGCCACGGTATCTCTTTCGAACAACCCACACCCCTGGCAGGCATCAGAAAAGTCAGGTGCGAAGCCCTAATTGAACACACTATTAATCACAATCTGAATAATTTTGACGAATATTGCTAATTCATTGCTCGAAAAATTGTCTGCTAAACGACGTAAATAACTCAATTAACATTGTTGAACTGTCCAAATCATAACCATTCCTACTGTAAGTGTATCAAGCAGCTTTCTTTTTTTACTCTACAATAGAATAGAAAGCCCTTGTCTACATTTCTCGGTACGAAACTGTCAATTGTCTGCCTGCAGCAAGTGCGGGAAAAGTGGAGAAGAGTTTTGTCGATGGAAGAGTAGACAAAAATGACGTTTTCGTGTAGACTGTTGACAGTTTCGAACCGAGAAATGTAGACAAGCGATTTTTATTTTATGGTATAGTAGAAATAGAAAACGTTGTGCTAAGCCTGCTGATCTATGAACGTAAACAAGGCTAAAGGAGAATGTAAGGATCGTAGCAGGTGGCGTTCTGTAGTTTCTGCCTACCCCCTTGGGGAGAAGGCGTGAGGTTATGTATGTAAGTAAAATCATCAATACAGCTCTCTTAGTTCATTTAATCCCATTGAAAGACTTATACATGAAAAATAATTTACAAAATAAAAAAAACAAGCCAACAAAAAAACATAACCCTCCTTCTGGCGCAGTCGGCTAAAAGGCAATAAAGGTCTTTATTGTTAAATTTAGGATGATGCTTCCGACTGCATGAGATTGCTTATAGTATTCAGTCTAATAGTCAGTGTTTTAAAACAAGTTTCTTGTTTCCAACTTTTTTTAATTATGCTTCACTTTTTAGGCAGTCGAGTTTTATTATTTTGTAAAAAAAAAACACTGTTCTTAGTTAACATAATTATTGTTGATGTTAATGAGACCTATTTATGAAACCCTTTATTTTGAGACCCCACGCAATAGGCTTTGACAAAAAAAAGATACAATATGGCACGAAAAATCGGGCATTATAATATATTTTTTCATTTTGATATACCCAGTGTCACTCTCACAATTAAGACGAATGTAATGGCACCTCTCAAACTGAAATCGATCAAGCCGTTTAGGGTACAGAGCGTGCCAAAGAAATATACATACATACAAACACTCGAAAAACATTACCCACCTTCTGGCGCAGTCGTGGTAGGGTAAAAACTCAGTCGATCAACATACAACCTGACAGTGACCTGCCGATTGCAAAAAACCTAAGAAACTTTTGGATTCGCGAGCAATCTTAGTAGATACATCCTACTTAATACTTTCGCTGCTGTAGCGGGTCTTTTGGACCCCGGTTCAAGTTCATGGTTTAGTTTTAAAAGTATTAGTAGCTATAGAAAATCTATATGACCCATGATCTAAATTTGATGTGGATCATAGTGCGTGTATACTTTTCCTGTAGGGTGTTTTATTCACAGGAATTTTGTTTCATGTAAGAAGAAAATGCTAACGCAATATGCAGTCATATTTCTTTTTTGTTTTCACTCATTTTGCTTCTTTAATACCTACAGCGTTTAATATAATACCGTCAGCGACTTGTGTGGTAATATTTAAGGGTGGCGTAAGTAAAATACTGATATTCGGCTGCATCCGGTTAGACTGGAAGCCGACCTCGACATAATTGGGAAAAGGCTACGCAGATTATTGTATTACGAATTTTTGTATAATTCATTGTAATTATAGTGGCCTGGTTGAGTACCTACTCATAGGATTCGGCATTTGGCCAGCTAAAAGCTGCTAGGTAGATAGATCAAGATAATATTCGACGTTAATGTTAAAAAGCAGGTCTTTACATTGGTAAAAGCATTGGGCATTGCATGCTGTGAGATCATAGCAGTAATGGAGGAATATGTATGTTCTGGACTTTTTTTTAGATAAAGAAATTTAAAAAGAAGTGATATTGTGGGAATTGAATTGAAAGGTTATTTTTTAAGAGAAATTGAAAGTCTTTCAACTAAAATGGCAGTTAAATAAAATCATAAGAATCTGATGAACTTACTCCAACTCCAGGGTTTTTCATACTGATCTGGGGATGAAGGAAAAATATATATTATCTTCTTGTTTAATGAGGGTAGTTATGAATTAACTTAGTTGTAAAAAGGGTAGGTTATTTTTTTTTAGAAAAACTAATTATATTAGGACATGAA
Organism: Polymixis flavicincta; assembly: GCA_949987655.1. Lineage (NCBI taxonomy): Eukaryota > Metazoa > Arthropoda > Insecta > Lepidoptera > Noctuidae > Polymixis > Polymixis flavicincta. The sequence goes on from OX465197.1 coordinate 12,633,101, forward strand.
GTGTGTCTAATTTGAATGTGAGTTTACGTAGTAGATAGCAAATTTCTGAAGAAGAAATTGTTTCTATATTTCATCAGAGCAAAAGATAAAGTATTTTTTTAAATAATTGCAAACACAGTCATAGATATAGGTTTAAAACTTCCTAAGTAATCACGGTCAAAGTTCGACGCCTAATATTTTAAAAAGCGTTGCAGTGCCTAGAAAAGGAACCAACAAAATTCTAGACTGAAAGCACATTTGGACGGCGAGAATTCGGAATACTCCGAATAATTTGGCCAAAACACATCTAAAGCGAAAGCTAAAAAAATATCGCCACTTCCACTTCACACCCTTCGCATCCTGGGGACGTTTGCACCCCGGGGGTGATGCACTTGCCAAAAAACACAAACAATCACTAAAAACAGTTTTCTGAGCAAACACAGTGTTGACTTTACAATTAGCGGCGAGCGCAGGGTTGGGCCACTTGGGGTACAAAACAACCCCGGTGTGGAAAAGTATCGTTTTGCCTATTAGGGGCCTTGAGGCATACTGAAGTGCTTTTTGAAGTCACGTGTTCGAATAATAGGCTTGGAGTGTGGAAACGATCTTATGATTTTTTTGATGAGACAGAACGACAGACTGGGTTATTTACTGCTAAGAGCCGGTTCAAGGTTCCCGCAGCGAGGTGCAATGTTACTCTTGTAGAATAATTTCTTTGAAAATGATGTACCAGGGTGTACTTCCTTAGTACGACATCCGTAGGTAAAGCCAAAGTTATGAGTATTTCCACTCTTCATCACATACGGCTAAATTATTAATTCGGGATTCGAACTAAGAACGAATGACAATACGATTTGACAGAAAAAGTTATGTCTACTCCCAATAAGTATTTGCGCGTCCGAATAATTGAATTTGACAGTTGTATTGATGGACCAACCGGATCACACGGGCCCGTATTTTCGTTGACGGTGTTATAGAATAGACCCCCAGGATCGGGTCGCACTGTTGCGTCGCCCCTGTCTGCGGAGCCTTCACACGAAAGTAGGCTAGATAAAAGTCATCACAATGTTAATGACTAAAGTACAACTATTCTATTCTTCTAGAATTTCTACAGATAATATATTTGTAAACAGCGTTTATTCAAATCTAACAATCTTCTGGCTATGAGAATTTAGCCAACATCATCATCATCAGCCTATCTATTGTTCCCACTGCTGGGACACAGGCCTCCTCTCGGTGAGAGGGATTGGGCCGTAATCACGCGGGCCCAGTGCGGGTTGGTAGATGTCACATGTCTTCGAATTTTTGGTTCTAGGACATGCCGGTTTCCTCACGATGTTTTCCTTCACCGTTTTGAGAGCAGTGGTGATGGAATAATTTACACAAAGTAAAGCGCCTGTCTGGCTTCGAACTCACGACCTACAACTCGTAAGTCGCAGCCGTTACCACTTCGCCACCACTGCTCTCAGCCTATTTAGCCATCACTATTTTTATATTTTCTTTCTGATTATATTAGTGATCCCAAAAACAGATTTTTAACATGTTTATTTCATACTGTCATAAATTCATAAGAAAGTAGAGTTCTCACATATCTAGCTTTTTTTTTACTGAAAACCACAACACAATATTGATTCTGACATCAACTTAGACAACCGTTCCTCCAAAATATTGACAGCCAAAAAATTACCTTGTTATTTTTTAGTCTGTGGCCAGAGTTAACCCTGCGCGTGCCGGCGGGCGGGTCTTTAAAGCCCAGAGCATAAATAAACAGCGCCAGTGTTAACTTTCACACAGTGCCCCTTGGCAAACAAGCTAGATGTATAATTGAATAATAATGAGAGTTTGTCTATTTTGTTGTCTTAGTTAGAACTGTGAGTGGAACGAAATGGTAGTCCAAAGATAGTTGAGGGCTTTGGAGAATATGAATGTTTTGCTCTAAGTTTTATTTTATCGACTTATTCGTCGATTCGCATGAATTTACTCAATGAAACATGCGAATCGACACTTTTAAATAATGTATTATTTTCTGTGTTAATTTATTAGTGGGCGAATCGATAAATCTTGAAATTGGCACGTTTTGAATTTTTAACCGACTTCAAAAAGAAGGAGGTTATCAATTCGACATGTTTATATATTATTATTTTTTATGTATGTTCAGGCATAACGCCGTCGTATATAGACGGATTTACAAAACTCTTTTTTTGTTCGAAAGGGGTTTATTCCGAAATGGTCCCATTAAAATTTCTTATAGATCTGATGATGCGTTTCGGAGACAGACAACGGAACTCTTCAAAAAATTACAGCAAATCAATCGCGAATGCTGCTATCGCATAAATATGCATTGTTTTGACCCCAAGGATGATGAATTTTCGAATTGGTGTGGGGTAGGTAACTAAAAAGTGAAAAAGAAAAACTTAAAAAAAAAATTACAAGCGACTTCCAAAAAAACACTACAAAGCGCAAAATAACTTTAATTTCGGAAGGCGGTGACGAAGAATTGAAATACACATCCAAAGTCACCAACTTCTGAAATTAAAGTTTTTTTGCGCTTTGTAGTGTTTTTTTGGAAGTCGGTTGTTATTTTTTTGAAAAAAGTTGTTTATGTAATTAAGTTAAGAAAAGTAAATAATTGAAAACATGCCAATTGCCTAGGACACACCTTTTGCGGGAGTTGTCGATTCGCCCATAAATAAATTAACTACTTACGTGCGAATTGACTAATACGTCAGTTTTTCAAAGTTGCCATTCATCGCCAATGGATGTGAAACTGCAATAAATATTGTAAACAATAATAATGACCTATTGCAAATCAAATATCGTACTTGGCTTACAAGTATAACGTCATGTAGGATGTGGATTCAGAGATCATGGTGCTGATAGTCGTGACTAATGTTTTAATATCCGCGAGCTTCGACCAACACCTAAGGAGGCTGTCGTTAGTTAACGGGTTCCTTCTGGACAAGGCTTATTTTGTTAGGAGATTCCTCTTAAAGACCGCAGCTTGGACCATGGGAAATATGGGAATCTACTCTTTCAGCACAAAATACGTAGTTTCGGCCAGAGTTACAGGTGTTTCCTACTCCGAATCACCTACGTACATAAAATTAGTTCGGAGCCCGAAGTAAGAATTAATGACAACACGGTTTGACAGTTGTGTTTACTTCCGATGTGTCTATACCCGTACGAACTACTATTGGAAGGCCCGTATCTTCGTTGACGGAGTTAGAGAGTTTTTATGGTGTTATATAAGAGTATTAGGAGACCAAATTTAAGAGTTTTTCCGATTTTTTCAAATCGGTTCAGTAGTTTTGGAGCCTATTCAATACAAACAAACAAACAATCAAATCTTTCCTCTTTATAATATTGTTATTAGTATATATAATTCTCACGGTAAATAGTCGAAGTTTCTGTAATGATGTTTCTTAATATCCATTCGATAGCAACAACAGACAAATAAACAAAGTAATTGTTTTGTAATCCTACTTCTATTAAAAAACAATCTGATGATTTTTTGTGAGTGACGCCTACGCATTATTAGATGACTAACGTAATTACCCTTAGGCGATCTTTGCCCAGTGTTCCTGGTGTGAGTTTTTTTAAACCACTTCGTTCAAACGCAACGAATGCGTTCGGCGCTCCGATTGGTCCTTCACCAAACCAGGGCACACGGTGGAGCACACGGTGGCGGTCTGCCCTGCTTGAGCGGAGCACCGCCGTGTCCTCGTGGAGGCGATCGGCGGCAGCGATCTCTCGCGTCCGGCCCTGGTCCAGGCCATGGTACGGAGCGAGAGGGCATGGGGAGCCGTCACCTCCTTCAGCGAAGCAGTGATGCTCGCGAAGAGGGAGGCGGCGCACGTGAGGGAGAGGCAGCATATGCGCCCTCGCGACCCCAGCCGCCGCAGAATACGGAGACGCCCTGGGCGTTGGGAATCCCAGGCCGATTTCCGGCCACCATAGGCATGGGCTTGCGGACGGCGAGTAATGGGTAGCTCGCTGTCCGGTAAGGACCAAGCCCAAGTCGACGGCGCGTTGTGTTCCACGCGCGCCTCAAAGAGATGTCAGCACAAAAAGTGATGGGACCCGCAAGGGTCGATGCCTGCCAGGGGTGCGGGTTTGTTCGAAAGAGACACCACAGCCCCTGGCTTAAGGGCTACTGAAGGAACACGGGTGGGTTTTAGTCAGTAAAAGTCTGACACGCCCTCCTGCTCCACCCAGAGCGGGAGAAGTTATTTGATGATTTCCCACCCAAAAAAAAAAGAAAAGAAAACAAACCAGGGCCAATTGGAACGCCGAACGCGCTTGATGCGTTAGATAGAGCCTACTAATAAGAAACTAACACTAGGGCTACTACGGCGTCGTCACCTTCCGCGTGACGCAGGTCCTCATCGGACACGGTTGTTTCGGGAGGTTCCTGTTTCGGATAAGGCGGTAGGAAACGCCCGGGTGTTTTTTTTTGTTTGGTGGTACGGTCCCGTGGGATAATTTCCGACCTCGTTGGCGAAGCCGGCAAAAGCTAATTTGTTTATAAATCTTAAAAAAACATCCAACATTTGCACACTTTTTTTTCTTAGTTCCAAAGATATTTGTTAATATAAAAAAAGCGTTCTTTGATAGTTGAAAAAATCAAATAAATCTTTAAAATACTCAAACTATATTCAAGATAAAACACCTTGCATAAGCAACAAAATGTTCTAAACGGTAACACAAAAAGCGTTTTCTTATAAATTATGCAAAATACGAAACAATGGTGTGTGAAATCAGGCGGAACCAACCCTCAGGATGTCGTTGCGACAAATGAATTAACCCTCCAAACGCGACGGGGGCCCGGGAGACCCGACCGTGAAAAACCCGAGTGTCAATTTTCACACGGTTTCATTTGTGTTTTCTTTTCATGCATAAAAGATTTTCGCTAGTGAAGGGACAGTGGATTGATTTTTGATGTCTGAATCAACGGGAATTGGGTTTTTGTGTTCGTTTCGTACTTTTTATAGGACTAAAAGTATAATTCCAAAAAAATATTTTCCGAATGATACTGCCTTTGTGATTAGTAATTCATACGGTGCAAAGTAAAATTATATATTATTATGTGAATTAAGACACAAAAAACGGGCACCGTGATTTTTTGCTAACTAAAAACATTTAATCAATGAATGAATACTACGATAGTAGCCTAGTCTTTTCCAGACTATATCAGGGTTGGCTTCTAATCTAACCGGATGCAGCTGAATACCACTAATTTATGTGAGCGACTGTCAATCTGACCTCCACAACCTGTAACTGGGTGACACGATACGCCTTGTTAAGAACGGTTGTCAGACTTTCGGGCTTCTGAATCCGTAACGACATTCAAAGATCTACGAATGACAGTAGGGATCAACGGCTTTTTTTTTTTGAGGGTGGGATATCATCAAATAACTTCTCCTGCTCTGGGTGGAGGAGGAGGCCGTGTCAGACTTTTACTGACTAAAACCCAGCACCCGTGTTCCGTCAGTTGCTTGTGTACCAGAGGCCACGGTATCTCTTTCAAACAACCCGCACCCCTGGCAGAGGGACCAACGGCATAACTTGCTTTTCGGGGTACTATGGGATATTGATGTAATGGATGGTCAACCATCAGTGGACCGACTTCGGCAAGCATGGCGTTGGTATTATTTAATTACAAACCCAGCCATACACTAGTCCCTAAACGATCATTTCTCAAAAGTGATAATTTCAATCAGCTTAGTAATCTTAACATTACATGACGCCTTGTGGCAGAGATGTACCGACACTAGCACATCAAGCTACTCCAATCTGTCAAATTTCTTTGACAGATTTCAAACTTTATCACAACAAAAAAAAGTTATCAAAAGTTGACAGTTTGGGGTAGGTTGATGTGCTGGTGTCTTTACCTATTCAGAATAAATTTTTAACCAGTGAGCAAACTGTAACCATGAATTCAGCTTATCATTAGTAGACCCCAGCGCAGAAACTTTTCGTTAAAAAAAAAAAAACTGCTGTTCCATACATTTTGTTTTGTTTTGCACTTTTCTATGAAACAGCTGTTTTTTTTTTTGTATATCCGACGAAAACATTCAGAAATGTTAATATGCTGGGTTCATGGTTACTGTTTGCGAAAAAAGAAAATAAAAAATAACATGACAAAGTAGTTAAATATATTACTTTAAAATAATTGAAAAAGTAATCTATGAGGATGAACGTTATACAGAGAAAACGACAAAACATGCGCGTATTGATGATGGGAATGGATGTGTGTGAGTGTGAGGGTGTGTAGTGTGTATGAGTTAAAATTAGCATTATTAGTTAAGGTGACACTTGTCCACATTTTTTCCATACAAACTTCGGGAGGGTTTTACTCCACTGTTTGACTATATACATCAAAAATTTAACATGGTATGGTTTTATCTCATTATCAATATTGTCTGTACGGAAACAAAATACTAAAATAAAAAGCGATTAAAAAGTTATGAGCCAACAAAGATTTAACCTAACTTTGGGCGTGTTTATGTAATAAAAGCAGTGTAAAATTTCGAAAAGCAAGTGGGTACCGACAAAGCTCAGTTATCCTAAAGTTCAATAAACTTAATTGGTCATTGATTTATGCAGTGGTTTTTTCAGAAAACTCGATCTTCCGAAGGACTTTTCTTAAATTTTACGTGCCTGTTTTACTTTCACTGATCTTGCAGCTCACTCAATAATGTTTTGCGTGTAGACTAGCGTCTAACTGCTCATCACTGATACTACCTCTGTCGGACACGAAGCCTGGTAAGACAGCGTGCTTTTTAGCCAGGCCCACCAGTAAGTTCGAGCCCGCGACTAGTGTACCCTTAACAACGCTATACGTTTAGGTGTGAGTTAGCCCTGCGACAGTGTCTTGGGATCGGAAGAAGTCAAATGCTGCTTCGACCAATACACCAACGCCTGCCTGCAAGCAAGACTGCCTGTCTTGCTGATAATGATAAATAATCATAATCATAGTAATAGGTCTTTACCTATGAAATTGCCGTTTTGTATGAAAAAATTTAAACGAATTTTTTTCATGAATTTTTTATTTGTATTAATCGAAGTAATCACCCATGCAATCAATGCATCTTTGCCATCGCAGTGGCAGTTTATTGATGCCCTTCTTAAAGAAATCAGCTGGACGGGAGGCAACAAATTCTTCAAAGGCATTTTGTACTGCCTCTCGGGTATTAAATTTTTTTCCCGCCAAGAAGTTATCCAAATTCTGGAAAAAGTAGTAGTCTGTAGGCGCAAGGTCTGGTGAGTATGGCGGATGACGGAGAGCTTCCAACCCCAGTTCTTGCAACTTGGAGACCGTCTGCTGTGCAGTATGAGGTCGCGCGTTGTCGTGCAGGAGCAGCGGAGACGAGCGATTGACCAATGCTGGTTGGAGATGCGCCAGCTTCTCCATCATTGTGTTCAGTTCTTCACAGTACACATCTGCAGTAATGCTCACCCCGTTTGGTAAGAAGCTGTGATGAATCACACCGGCGCTAGACCACCAAACAGTGACCATCACTTTTCTAGGGGTAAGTTTTCGTTTAGGTCATTGTTTAGGTGCTGAACCAGGATCCAACCAACTTGCTGAGCGCTTACGGTTATCAAACAGAATCCATTTTTCATCGCAGGTAACAATGCGGTTCAAAATTCCTTCATTTGTGTGTCTGTTGAGCAGTGCAAGGCACGTCTCGACGCGTACTTCGCGCTGGCGATCATTGAGTTCGTGGGGCACCCATTTGTCAAGCTTTTTTACCTTGCCAATTTGACGCAAATGGACCAATATTGTTTTGACGCTAACGTCGAAAGCTGCTGCTAATTCAGCCGTAGATTGTGTATCATCAGCTTCCACAATCGCCTTTAATTCGTCATTGTCGACCAAAGTCTTCGGACGACCGCGAGGTTCATTTTTCAGGTCGAAATTTCCAGAACGGAAGCGAGCAAACCAATAACAGGTGGTGCGTTGGTTTGTAGTGTTAGCTCTGTAAACGTCGTTGATGTTGCGTGCCGCTTGTGCCGCGTTGCTGCCACGACGGTACTCATATTCCATAATTACTCGAATTTTTAACGTATCCATGATGACGAAAAAGATTGAAATGCGATGAAAATGTAACACTAATCAATAAAGAAATGACTACTTTTAGAAAAAAAAAACCATGTTTTTAAAATAAAATTAATTTGAAATTAGAATTCTTAGCCAAACAAAAATTATTTTGATTTGAAATGGCCAGTACTGCAGAACGGCAATTTCATAGGTAAAGACCTCCGATAATAATATCCGTCACATTAAGTGAATCAATAACTACAGTAAAATAATTTATTGGCATCTTCTTCTTCTATATTGCTTCCGACTGCATGAGATTGCTTATAGTATTCAGAATAATACCTAGTCATCCTTTTAAAACAAGTTTCTTGTTTCCATTTTTTAAATTAAAGTTAACTTTTAAGCAGTCGGGTCGTTTGATTTTGTAAATATACTTTTTCACTGCTTTTAGTTAATATGATTATTTTTGACGTTAATGAGACCTATGTATGAAGCCCTTTATATTGATACACCAATCAATAGGATTTGAAAAAAAAAAATATATAGACATAGTATGGCGCCAAAAATCGGGCTTTTTTTTCATTTTGGTATACCGAGTGTCACTCTAACAGATAAAACGAATCTAACGGTACCTCTCAAGCTGAAATCGATCAAGCCGTTTAGGCTACGGAGCATGCCAATGAAATATACATACATGCACTCGAAAAACATAACCCTCCTTCTGGCGCAGTCGGGTAATTAATAGCTAATTTTCCACCTCCGGTAGTCAGTTAAACTAAACCAGCGGTTTGCTCACAAAGTTATCTTAGACCTTACGTTATCTGGCGGAGGTAGCAAATTTTTTACATGTCATTTTACTTAAATACTACTGATAATGTATGACGCCGACAGGAGCACAGCATTAAGTTTTTGAAAAAAAAAAAACGGTTTGATGTAGGAATAATTTGTGGTGGGTTCTGTAGGTTACTGGCTGCATTATGGAGTTTTTTGTCATTTCTTTATAGAGAAAACTGACTGTGAATGTTAGTAATATGCAGACTATAGATTGAACACATGACTTATAACTCGTCTGGTGGTTTTGAGTATTTTGTAAATGGCCGACGCAAATGTCCTGCAGATCTGGTAGCGTCTTATGACGGGTCGTTGAGCTCCCTAAAATAGGCTTAAGCTACATGATGCCTAATAAATACATACATGCCGTCTGTTGGGACTGGTCAGCTCAAAGATGCAATGGCTCTTTGTTGAAAAGGCGCTTCCAGACGTGGCCCTGCATTGTTAGACTCACATAAAATTCAAATAATATAATGTTTGGACTTTAAAACAGACCATGACCTCCGAGTTTGTTTTGACTTTTCTTGTCAAGGAACAGTCAGCTAGGAAATGCCGGTGCAATCAAGTTTTTAAAATATTGACGCGTAATAAAATGTAGATTACATTTAATTTCTGATTACATTTTATTTTTTCTCCATAAGAATCTGCTGCGGTTTGAAACGGGTAATTATTATTATACTGAAATAAATGCATTGAGTTTGAGTTTTTAAATGTAGTCTTAATTAAAAAGGACCGTTTGGCATTTATAAAATTCAGTTACTAGTGTGAACGGACCAACCCTTTTTTGAAAAGGTAATTCGGTATTTTTTCTGTTTAATAGTTTTATGTTGGGTGGTCTTCTTAGTAGGTATATCGATTCTATGGGATTTTAATGGGCCTATGTAGGTAATTGAATTCAGATTACATACGGTGTTAGTGGTCGACTACTTTGTTCAAAGTTGCACAGGTTATTAATTCATGTTTTACAACTCTTTTAGTATCTTAAAGTAGTAAAGGAGATAATTTTTATTGAAAAGTTAGTTAGAAAGCTTAGAGTTTATTAGAATCTCTCTTCTTAGTCACCGTTTTAGATTAATTAATTAGTCTAAATCGGCGAAAACCCCATAGAAAAACAGTTACTACTAGAAATTAGTTTACCACTCCATAAGCCTAAGGACTAAACGATTGTCCGCTTTTATTAATCGTAAAATAAATGTTTAGCCGTTAATGTTTAACGGAACCCTAAAAAAAACAAAACAAACATGGCTGCGGCAAGATGGCGGCGCGTCAAAGGGCCGCCGCCGGTAGCCGCTCGCCGCATCGGAATTCATAAATGATAAATTTAATATAATTTATTACTCTTAGTCCGTAATTGGAGCTGGTGATATGTGACCAAGTACCATTTTGGTGTGACAATATTTTTATTTAACACCGGTAGGACGGCAGTAAATTTTTTATAGCTTTATGTAAATTCTAGATTACCTATTTTGTATCGAAATGTGCTTATTAAGACGAAAATATCTATGTTTTATGTTTCTTTTCGAATAATGTTTCAGAATATGACATGCCGGTAGCCATAACTGTGTAAAGGAATTAAAGTGGGTCTTATAGGAAATCGGAAAGTATACTATTTAATATTATATTTCAAAACGAGACATAACAAAAATGTGTTACTTACAGCGTCGATACTTATCTCGCGAAGTTCTTAAAAAAGTTAATACTCAATTAATTATGAATAATTCAAAAGCGTAAACATTTCAACATTTCTAATCGACAGTAATTAATCAACTAATCACTGAGTCGTAACCAGAAATAAATATCATAAGAAAAAATATGACATTTGACTGTAGGCCAGGCGCCAATATTTCGGATGTCACAAAAACGCGTTGACTGACAGTTAACTAAGTATTACTGTTAACTTTACACATTAAACTATCTGATTATACAGATTTTTACTAATAATAACAGAAAAAAATAACAAATTACTTTGACGTAACACGTAAATTAATCTTCAGCTTCTCCAAACAGGTGAGCGGTGTCAACAACTCTAAAGACATCACGAAATAAGTTGGGTTGTATAAAATATGATAGTTAATTTAACTGGTCTTTCTTGGCGACACCACCATAACCTCGGAGTTCGTGTGAAGGACCTCTCGTTAATCGCACCTTCGTTTTGTTAAAGACTCCCAAATGCTCATCTTTTAGGTTTTTTTTTGTGTCGTGTTACGGTTCTGAGACGGTTTTGGGTTTTATAGGAAGCAGTGGCGGTGAAAGGTTAAAGATTTGAAGTTGGATCTTTAATGTAAAATTTCAATATTTTTATTTCGCCTATTTATATTTATACTTGTTGTTGCCTAGTGGTCGAAATTCAGCCATGTTTTTTAAAGATAAAGATAATTTTATTTTGTAATTATGGGTATAACAGATTACAAAAATGATTACAAGATCAGTCAATGCTACCACGTAGGCGTGCAAAAGATACACGAAAAAAATACATGTAATGTTATGTATTTCTAATGCATTATTAAATAAAAAAATATTACCTTTCTGTACCTTTCTTACTCTTTCTTCATATATGTAAACTTATCTGTGCCAAATTTCATACACTTCCGTCTGCGTAATTTACATAAAAATTAAATTAAAAATTTAAAAAATCCCCGACCGATCATTGATCGTCCCCCGACTTGACAATGCCTTGATCAAAATATTACCTTCATCTTAAAAGGCCTATAAATATTATTATTTTAACTTTTTAGAGTTTTTGTTAGGGTCGGGGGTATTTTAAATTTTAAATTTAATTTCCCGCTTTTTAAACTTAATGTCTCGCTCGCTTAAATCTGCGCATCGTTGCATATTTTTCCCACAGTGAAGTTTGTTACTAATTTATCCTCTTTCCTCGTCACACACACGTTAAACTTATAACACCCCGTCGTTTTTGCGTCGGGGGTTAATAAAAGGGGTAGGCACAAAGGTTTTGCAATGAGTTTTTTGTTGATTACACATTTTTAGTTAGAATTCAGTGAGAGAGCACTAGGATATTGTTTTTATATTTTAAAATCGCTTCTGAATCGCGTAGTTTAGGTAAGTACCTAGGTCCCCGGAACTACACAGTATGGAAAACCACGCGCACATTGCAAGAATAGGGTATTTTACTCTAATGAGAAAAAAATAAACATGTATAAAACAATATTTTCGTTGACATAGAAAGTTGGGTAATAAATGAGTTGGCTTGTACACACGGCTACACATCAAGCTATACATTTCCAGTTTAAGCTGATCTCGCATTGTATAGGATTTCCGTATATTGCGCGATCAATGTAAGCAGGAAATGTATAGCTTCATGTGTAGTCGTGTGTACAAGACTAACTACCTATTCCGGTCTTCAGTTTTCGCGAACATGCTCATTTTTGGTGCAGGAAACGCAATATTAAAAGTTTATACAGTTCGAGATAGACCATGGCATTTTAATATGAGACCGTGTATCAAACGGTCGGTTGTTCTAACGCATAGTAAACGGAACCAGTCCTTCTGATGACTCATTTGTATCTAAGACTTGGTTCAGATTAGTCACAATTTGTCGTCTACCGTTCTATTGGGTTAAATAAGAGGTATCACGAGCGTAGCCAGCACCCTAATTGCGTAACTCACGATTGATCATAATTGGTTTCGTCTTCACAGTTAAACAATATTCATTGCGTTATTTATGTTGTCGAACAGACACATTTTTCGAACATATGAAGCAATGGTTTAACAATCCGTTTCAAAACGATACAGATTATGATGAATCGTGAGTTACGCAATTAGGGTGCAGGTTCGTGTATCGAGGGAGGGGGGGGGGGGGGGGGGTGGTTAAGAAAATAAAACGACTAAAAGTACAGACGCCAGCACATCAAGCTACTCCAATCTGTCAAATTTATTTGATAGATTTTCAACTTTATCCCGTAAGCATAAGGTTCATGTTCAATTGGTAAATTAGACAGTTTGGGGTAGGTTGACCTGCTGTCGTCTGTACATAAAATAACCCCTATGTAAGAAAAATATTAAGGATGTGAAAAATACATACAGAAAAAATCTTCTCGAAGGCATTGGGGGAGTCCTTTTTCGAGCTGTGGGACAATATAAACTATAAGCGAAATAAAAAAAATACGTTCCAAAAATCCAAACCACCGTATATTTTAATGTGGGTAATAGTTAGTAATCAATGAGATATGCCACACCTGTCCTTATTTTAAATCTATGAATGGGGGGGGGGGTTTGAAACTTTGAACCCCCAAAACCCTACCCCTGGCTACACCCGTGAGAGGTATATTGTATGATTGTCATATTCAAAAGTTTTGTGAGTGATTTGACACCAACTCATCAACTGCCTAACCGATTCCCAACAAGGTTGGCGCCCAGTCAAACCGGATACAGCTGAATACCAGTGTTTACCCGGGGCGACTGCCTATCCGACCTCCACAACCCAGTTACTGGGTAGTACGATATCCATGGTAAGGCTGGTTGTCAGATATTCGGGCTTCTGATGTCCAGTAACGACTGTCAAAGATCCACGATTGGCAGCCAGTATCAACGGCTTAACCGAAGCAGGGGTCTTTGGATGTAAAGATGGTCACCCATCTTCGGAACAACCGCGAACCAAATAACCACTAGCGCCCCCATTAACAATAGGTATAGGTACCGTTGTGTTAAAAGTATTCAAGAACTTTATTCAGCCAAATTCCTACATCGATACACCACGTAAGTAGTTAGGTAAAAACATGGTATTTATCAATTAAGCACCAATCTAAAACAAAACATAAGCGTTAATCGTTTAAAAGCGGCCAAAAGTGTTGGTTCTCGAGCAATCTCCTTAATTTTGTGCGGCTTCACCGGTCACCGTACTAAATACTGACATGATGGCCTCCATATCGATTATAAAGTGTAACGGTACACTGCTAAGCTTTCAATTATTTTTGATAGTTCTGAAGTAAGCATAATGAGCCTGTGATGTTCCCACTGCATGGACAGAGGCCTCCTGTTTTCGGGAAAGAGTGGGATATATCTACCACTGAGGGCTCAGGGCCTGAATTCACTGACCACACAATTCAGGACTCGTAACCGCGTCAATCACACACGAAATCTGCTAATATCGTATTAATAATATCGACAAATTGTCATGGAACTTACAGAATTTGACAGTTCGAGTCCTTACCGTTACATTAGTTTCTAAAAAAAAAAACACGATATCAATATCGTGTTTTTTTTTTTAGAAACTGAATTTTTAGAAGCTGAATTTGACTACGTTCAAACTACGTCAATTGACGTAGTTTGAACGTAGTCAAATTCAGCGGGGACTCATTATAACGATACAGAATTGGGGCCCTGTACGGCTACACGTTATACATTTCTAGTTTACGCTGATCTCGCACTGTACGGAAATCCTATACAATGCGAGATCAGCTTAAACTGGAAATGTTTAGCTTGATGTGTAGCCGTGTGTACTTGTCACATGTCTTCGTATTTTTGGTTCTAGGCACGTGCTCGATAGGTGAACGGTGAGAGCGGTGGTGATGAAATTGTTAATGCGCCAGCTGGGATGGAGTATTAAAAACATAGTTGATGTTCGCCCTTTTTCTTTCTAGCGTGTCGATGGTAAAAATATCACGAAAAAATAAATACATAACTGTAGTTTTTTTCAAATTCCTTTGTCCTAAATTTCAGCAACGCGAATACTGTTCGCTGACGCAGCAATTAGGTCTCACATTTGCAGGTGACACGGCATGCGGTGCAAGACGGGAGGTGAGCCATTGTCTGAGAGACGCCACATACACACCGGCGGCGGTCTGAGCCGTCCATGAAGCCCCATTTGAGGAGGTTGTTCTTGCTGTGGCCTACTTGGGTTGTCCAAATAGGCCACGGTAACTTGTGCCCGGATCGGAAGCTCTCCGATGGTTTAGTAAAGAAAATTCGCCCTTAGTGGTGGATACGAATTGTGAACTTCCTTTGTTTAAAATCAAATGAAAGTAAACATAAAGCATAATGAGTTGGCAGTAATTAAATGCACCAAGTCATCTCACGTATGTTATAATCATTATGCGTGGATCAAAAATGTCCGATTAAATGAATCGAAAGATTGAAAAGGTAATTTGGGAAACTTATCAGAATGACAAGACATGTTGACCGAATACCTACACGAAATAGGGCAACATTCTGCACTTCTGAATTGTAATCTTGGAAAAAGTTACCAGATGCAGCTGTGTACCAGTACTTTACATGGAGCGACTGTATATCTGACCTTCACAGCCCAGTTACTGCATAACAACATACACCTAGTAAGACTGGTTGTTAGATTTTAGGATTCTGAATACCCGTAAAGACAGTCAAAAATCTACGAATGACACCGGGACGAAACGGCTGAACGTGCTTTCCGAGGCGGGGAGGGGTCTCGCTGTGATGGATGGTCACTTTAGTACGAATAGACCAAGGCAAGCTTAAACTTCGACAGACAGACGACAAGAGCCCCTCAGTTTAATCTTGGAAAATAGCAGGACTTTAGACGCCAAGTCGCCAACAGATCAAGCGTGATAGGTCAAAGGCTCTTCTCAAAAAGACGAGCATTGCGATCACCACGCATGGCTCAAGGCGAATTGGGCGATTCTTCCTTGCCCGTGGCTATGGGTTTGAGATGACTCACAAACTTAGAAGCCAGGTAACCCACATACAGCATAGAATTAGGCGGCACTTAACATAATGGCAACTTGCATTCCACATATGAATTTGAAAAAGCCATATTGGAACTTGCCAGGCTATAAAACTGAATCAACTCATGCTTAAGAAATGAAATGTTTTATTTGTGTACTGCACAGATCTTTTTTTTTTCGACTCTTTAACACTTCAATGTTTTGTTGGTCAAAAACTAGATGGCGCCGGCATTTCCTAGCGGCCTGATTCCTGAGAAGAAATGCCGAAGCATCAGAAGCCATGGTAAGAGTAGGGAGCCTTAACCACTGGCTCACTCAACTCTATTGTATCTGTATTCTATTCGTCATAGTTCAATGCTACAGTCACATTCTTTGAAAGCAGCTATCCTCAGCGTGACTACCTATCCATCTACCTATTGATTAAAGAAGCCTTATCGGTATAATCCTGTACTACATGGGTACATTATTCCTCGTAACGGTTTGTTTTTGTTTTGTGCTAGTGTCTTATAAGGTTGGTATCTCCTTTGGGAATTGACTGCTCTCCTCATAGCTTCAGGGACAAGACATTAGCCAGATTGAATAAATGATTTCGTATCTATTAAGGACCAAAGTTACCCTCAACAAAGTGATGAAAAACAGAGACATGCCAATTAAAGATAGGAGGATTTACATCATGTGTATTCTGAGGTGCTTAACTTAAGGGGACATTTTGCGCGGGCTCGAACTCACTGGTGGGCCTGGCTAAAAATCACGCTGTCTCACCAGGCTTCGTAACCGACAGAGATAGTATCAGTGGTGAGCAGTTAGACGCTAGTCTACACGCACAACGTTATTGAGCGAGATGCAGGAGCATATTCGGCAAAAAAAATTATAAAAGTCCTTCGGAAGGTTGGGGTTTATGAAAAAACCACTGCATAAATCAATGACCAATAATGTTTACTGAACTTATTGTTAATTGAACTTTGTCGGTACCGTCTTGGTTTTCGAGATTTTACACTTCTTTTATTACTTAAACACGCTCAAAGTTAGGTTAAATTAGCAAGAAAAACGAATCTTTGTTGGCTCATAACTTTTTAATAGCTTTTTATTTTAGTATTCTGTTTCCGTACAGACAATAATAATAACGAGGCAAAACCATACCATGTTTAATTTTTGATGTACATAGTCAAACAGTGGAGTAAAACCCTCCCGAAGTTTGTATGGAAAAAATGTGGACAAGTGTCACCTTAAGGTGGCCAAACAGGACATTTACAGAACAATTAAGTCAGAAAATAAAATTCTGTCAAAATAGTATAGAAGGAATACACTTCTTTCTATACTATTAGTGTCAAAAAAGACAAAGTAAGATTAAAAGAAATAAAAGTAAAACCAAGTTTAAGATGCACAAAAAGTATGTTAAACACAAAAATGGCGGTGGACAGGACATTAAGAGACGAAAAAGAGGAATGGGCCAAATTAATAACACGTGGTACCCAGCAAAAGACGACAAGCGAAACGATGGGAAGACGACATCAAAAAAATCTACCGAACGCCGATATTTTAAGAAAATAATTTAAATTCGAGTTCGAGATAAGTTTGAATTCGAAAACTGTAGTTACAGACACCAACACATCAAGCTACCCCAATCTGTCAAATTTCTTTGATAGATTTTTAACTTTATAACATAAGCATAAGGTTCATGTTCAATTGGGAAAATTTGACAGTTTGGGGTAGCTTGATGTGCTGGCGTCTGTACTCTTTTAAAATACGACCGACCGTAACGATCCGTTTCCCTTATGTGTCCATGCGAAATCCACTAGGTACACCATGATTGCGCTAGAATCAATTTAGGTACTCAATTTCACAATTTAGTCTTTATTTTGACAGATGATTATCGTTCATTGCGCCATATGCTTTAAAACTTTGTCATCCTGGCAACTAGATAAACGTAACATTTTTCAATTGACAATACTAAAGTAATTAGAATCGTGGGTTCGAGAGATACGCAATTTTGCTGATTAGATTAAAAATCCTTAAGGAAAAATCGGTTATAAATACTAAGGTTTAGACAATGAATCACGCTAGGCAAAACATTTATTAATGAACTTATTTAAATGAAAATATTTTACTTAACATTTTTAATCGTGAGCTAAATTATTAAGTACCTAAATAAATACATTTATTTAATTAATAGATAAAAATCAAAAAGATAACAATAAACATTCACGTGTATCCGGCTTCCGAAGTTCCGATTGGATTAGTGGGGAATAGAAAAGCAAATAAAAAAGAAATTAATATGCCCGCTAAAAGATTAAAAAAGCAACTGGCCATAAAATTCTAAGGGATGCCAATAAAAAAGCGATACAATGAAAAAAAGAATTCTAAAACGAATGCCCAGCTGCCATCGTTACGCCGAACGCATCTATTGCAAGAGAGGGATAGCAACACCTCAATTCACCAGTGGGAGAAAGAGAAGGAAATATGGATTAAAATTGGAAGTCGGATTAATTTTATTGGAGAAATAAGTGTATATTGCGTATAATAAGTCGCCAGTCGTTAACTATGTTTAGAGATTTTTACATATTTTTGTTTATTGAAACAAAACTGCATCTTTAACTTTGACACTTGACAATTGAGAGACGGCTCAAATTACTCGAATTAAATTAAATCTATTTCAATGGACATGTTTGCTGACCATATTTTGATAGATTTTCATCTAAGTGTTCAATTATTGTTTGGAATACCTTTTTACAATATGTTTCTGACCGAAAACGTGAATGACGAACAAAAAAAAAAAATAGCCGAATAAGAAGAAAATCCGAACTAAGAATTAAGACATATTTGTTTGTACGTTGTTTTTCTTTTTATAAACGACTTTATTTTTAGTTACATTAATAGCAAAGTGAACTAAAAGGCTTTAACCATCAATGTCACTCACAAAATAACTCCAGTGTACAGAAAAAATATGTGTAGTTTTTTAAGAAAAATATAAGAGGGCTACCTGAAACGTACACGCTAAAAATATCGCCGAATATTTCCTGGCACAACCCTTTTCGGGATTAAGAGCCCATTTTTTATAAATCAGCACTACGTTGGTGTACTTCGAGTAGTTTTTAAATCCTTTTACTTATTTTACTTGAGTTATTTCAAGAAAAAACTTCACATTCGCACAAAATATATAAAAGACAGTTCTTTTTAGTTTCGTTAATCGGTCAACTTTAACATCATATTTATAAAATAATCCGTTGCACAAATAGGCTTTTTCATATTCAGCAATTCATGATTTAATATTTTTTCTTAACTTGATAATTTTTGTCTCATATTATAGGGAATATTACAGGTGTAGCATACGATTAGTCATCTTATTAAATAGGTACCATTCAAGGACGAATAACCTAAAAAATTAAAACAGGACCAACGAAAGATCCCTGTGGCACTCCACTACTTTTTAGTCTGATGTTCTTCACAATCCCGTAAAAAATGAATCCCAAGTGAGTAATTATTTCAACATTTACAGCATAAAGCAAGTTTTTTTAAGTGAAAACAAGTATAATTATATTTTTTACAAAATTTATTTCTACAAATTTCTCGAACGCCGGTATCAACACGTTACTTCTAAGAAATGAAGGGAGGTTAATCCGGATTCTAAGATGCCTCCCTTTTGAATTAAAAATGTCGTTCCATTTTCTTTTTTGAAAATTTTAATCTCTGTTGTGATTGGTCAGTTTTTTCTACGTTGGATTTTGTTTTAGTAATTCTGTACTACTAAATATTTTTAAAGCAAGTTTTATGAAAATGAATTTCGAAATATTATACTAAGAGATCTGGGTCTGTATTTATTTACTCTGCAAAATATAAATGCCTTTATTTTGAAATGTATTATTTTAGAGGAGAAATTTCCAGTTTTAACCATATACACACACACTTTTTTGATTACCAAACTACGCACAGTATGTTGGTGAAAGACATAGCACTGTGAACAAGAAAACTTTCAACCAAAGGAAAAGTTCCCCCCTACTACCATGTATTCACACACACTCAGAAATCTTCACCACACAAGCAGTTTTAAAAAACGTTTACAATCAACAGAAAAGGATCCAAAAACACAACACGCTAAATGTTGCCAGCATCAAAACTCAAACTTGGTACTAATTAAAGCGAACTAACAAGCGACTTCCCGTTTCTCCTACATTTCGGGGGTGGCGTGGCAACATAGGGGGTGGGAATAAGCGGCTTATGGGGGGGAGAGGGGCTGTTTTGATTATTTCGCAAGGATGTCTTCTTGGTACGTAAATTATGCAGCGTTCCTTCTCTGCTGTTGTTTTGAGAATGGGCTTTGCCTGTCACGCTGATGTAGTTGTTTGTATAGATAAAATTTTGTAATTTTCGTTAGATTGGTTATGATGGTATTCTGTTGTAAGCAGTAATTAGGTTAGTTTTGAATATCGAATGTAGTAAACACGATAGTAGGACAAATTACAAAGAAGGTCGTCTTACAAATGAGTATGAACAGTTTGGATACCTTAAAATTTTCGAAATTGTAATCGGACTGAGGTCAAGTAATTTAAGTACTGTACCAAAGTAAAAAAAAAAAAAACAAAATACAAAGCATTTTTTTCGTTGATAGATTGCCACATATATTTTACAGCAAATGAAACATTAAACTTAAGAATCAGAAGTCAAAATGCAAATGGTGTAGAATATTTTACACGTTTTGTCAAAACTTACAAATTGTGGTCATTAGTATGATAAATGGAGTAGGTATCGCATTTATGTTAACAAAGTTTACTGGACATAAATTCAGGTATTTTATGACATGGTTCTAGAATGGATTTTGTTGCCTTTTCAGTGTTGAAAATCTTTATATATACTCACCAGTAAATAAGGAAGTAGATCTTTTGTAAAATTATTTTGAAATAAAATATGCACAGGTATAAAAAAAGAAAATAATCACAAGGCATCAACAAATACGTCCGCATCGTTGTCAAAGGGAAAAGTGTCCAAAAGGCTGGCAGCATTGCCACGTTGTATGGCAATGCTGATTCTTTGGCCGAAAAATAGGCCAGCCCTTTGGTCACGTGAAGAGTCGACCAACCGCTTGGAAATATCACCAGTTGAATTTAAAACAGGCAAAGTTTTGACAAGTTGCCAATTCGTGCTTATGTGTTAGTATTTATAGTATCTACAATACGATGTTCGTATGTTTTTCATGCGGCTTTTTATTATGCGGTGAAAATATTTTCGAGGCAATGTTTTTTCAGTTTTCCTTTACTTAAAAATAAATAAAATGAGAAACTCTGTCATTAAAAATACCGCTCAGGCATGTAAAAGGTCTCACAAACGATTACAACCCGAAATTCCAAATGAAATTCATTTTGTCGCAATGTTGGAGTTCATGGCAGACTATAATTTTGTTTTTTTGCCATCTTTTTTTTTTGTCTTTGGTTTTTAAGCTTAAATTTTATTTTTGGAACAAATTATTTTGAAAGGTAATTTCCATCGAAATATTGAATTGATTAATATGTGAAAATTCGAAAGTTGTAGATAAATTACTAATATTTTTGACTCCGACTAGATAGATTGCTTTCAAAATCACAACCATAATTTTCATAAATTATGACAGATTCTACAGCTTATCTTAGATTCGTTGATTGCTCTATATTTATGAAATCTTTTAAAACTATCTGCGTCAACCTCTCGGTAGTCTAGCCATAAACATGTCTACGTCTCCTCATTTTTACGCTTCTTTAATGTCAATGTTTTTCTTTTCGTACTACTGTTTCTTTTTCTAGCTTTTAACTAAAACTGACTTCACAGGCAACTAAAACTGTAAAATATAATTAAAGCGTATTACAAACATCGAATGCCTTAATTGATTAAAACTTCTCAGAAGCTGTATTTATGACTTCAGGAATAGTTGTATTTTTAGTAATTTATTGAAGACTACTCGATAACTATTTAGCCAATATTCAAATAAATTTAATTAAAAAAGCTTTTAGCGTGGATGTGAGATATGTTTAAAGTAATTAATTTAAATTGGTCGAACATGATTGAAAGTAAGCATGGATTTATTTGTGGTTAGAATCAGTACAGTTGACAGAACCAATAATATACCTAACTTACAACTTAGGATTGTTAAAATCTTACCTTGAGGAAATCCAACAGCTTCTAACCCGTGTGGCGTTAACCCAAATGGGCCTAATCCTCCGAGCGGGCCTGGGCCCATCCCCATATGATGCGCACTCGAGTGATGAGCGTAGGGATTCTGAGCCAGTGGGGACGGCTGTTTCAGATAGTGGAAGTAGTGATGCAACGGCGTCGCCGAATGGGCCTGAGGCGCCGTCGGCCCGCCAGCCGTCGGGCCCGCCGCCGACGCCGAATTCGTCAGCAACGCCATTTTGTATTTTTTCTTTCTTTTTGACGCAAACTTATTTAGTCACCGCGTCAACCTCTTTCGTGTGTGTATTGTCATTGTTGCGGTTTGGTCGTTGCGTTACGTTACTTGAGGGAGGGTGACATTTTTGCTATTTTTTTTTGTTATCTGAAACAAAGGAATTGACCGATTAATCAATGTGAACGGTTTTTGAAAGCATAAGACACAGCCTTAACAATCTTTATAGCTTCGTACAAATGTATTTTTTCTTAAGTTCCTTACGATACTTTTTTTGCTTAAGCGTAACATCAATTTAATAAAAGATCAATTGGAATATGATGAGAGTCAATATATCTCCAATTTTCTCGCACAACTGAACATTAAACGCAGCAATTATTTACGGCTCATACATTCATAAATAAACAGTTTACGCACGTCTATTTCAATTATAAGCAATGTCGATTGATTTTTTGCTACAAACTACTTATTTTACAATTACCCATGACAATGGTAGATTTTCTGCACTATTGCAACACTAAAAACGTTAAAGTCAAACACGTGGAACGCCTTCCAATTTTGATATTTGAATGAGCGTCGAGCGTTTCATTCGTCACGATTCGGGACTTCTGAATTCAAAAGTATATTTTTTTGGGTTCTTTGAAAAAGGTTTGAGCAAAACTGATTCGTTCTTTGGTTTGGCTGTCTGCAAAAAATGTCTATCTTTAACTTTTTTGTTCGGCGATCAAAAAGAAAAAGTCTTTAGGAATTCATCGACTATTGAGATTCAGAACAGTGGGTTTCCGAACACCCACCCACGTCTACGTCTGCCAATCATTGAAATAGGCACCAAAAGTGCTTTGCATATAGGTATTTGAAAACAACTACGCAGAGTCTAAAAATATGTCTGGAAAGGCAGATTGCATAAAAATAGAAACAGTTTTTTCTGAAAGGCCCTAGACAAGGTAACATTCTATCAGTGATAAGGATAACGATGATGGATAAGTCAAAATGTTTGGAGTGATTTAGACTAGGCACCGGAAAGCTTATGTCAATCCTGTTGAAAGTCGTTGTAGAAACATGAAACACTTTGAATTTTGATTGCCACTTGTCTAGATAGGCTCTCAAGCCAAGAGTATAAAGTGTAGGTAAAAATACAGAGAAAACAATTTCAAACACTGAGATTCCCAAAAAAACCTATATTGACCGTCCGTGTAGTCTATGGAATATTCTTATTTTTTTCTAATGTTGGCAAAGGTGTAGTAGGTACATGTTTACTGGCATTTTGTCACGTTTATTTTTTTTCTGGCTGTTACCTGAGTTGTAGTTGCCAAATTGAGGGGGCTATCACGTGTTGCTTTTGTGTTTAGCAAAAAAAATGACGAGCCGTATCAAAGTGATGACATTTGAGATGAAAAAGTGTATGATATGTGTATGGTATGGTATTATACGGAACGAGAAAAAAAGTTTTGTTACGGGAAGGTTTTAGTACCTAGTCCTTATTTGTATGATTTTGAAACACACTGCAATTTGAAGGTCTGTGATATTTCACAGGTAGGTAGGTTTTAAGGTACTCCTTCCATCATATTTGAGGATTTTAGTACCTAAATAAAACAATACCACCCATTTTGCTTAACGGTGGTTGCTTATAAAGCATTGGATACTGACAGGACGCACAGGTATCGTTTTTAATCTTAGCAAGGATAACTCATCATTTTACCAGCCTTATCTACTTACAATGGCGTCCAAAAAAAAATCCTTAGTTTACATAGTAAAAGTGAAAGAAAAAATAAACATTGTCACTTTCAATGTCCTAACCGGTAGAGGTTCGTAGAAACCGCACTGTTCGTACATTTCGTACCACATAATCTATCAACAAAAGATTATCCCAAAACCCAGAGATACCATCTACAGAATCCAAAATTACAACATTGGAAATACAAGTTTATAACTACCAGTTTTAAGTAGAAATTTGTTTGAGGTTAGTAAAATTTTTGCAAAGGATTTCCGCTTAAATGAAACGTTACAGTTTGGCGGTAAAACCCTTAAAAGGTGTTCAATTGTATAACTGAATGTTGATTTTGTTAAAGATTTTCGAGTTCCAAAAGTCGGTGGTTCTGAAGAGTTTTCACGTCAACGATTTTTTGACAATTAGGAGGTTTTTTTTTAGTTTCGTGGAACTTTTCTACGGTTAACAAAAGCGAGGTCCGCAACTTGAAAAAAGTTCGGTTTTGCCAAGTAGAAAATTAGAATGCGGCAGAATTTCGCACGTACTTAAAAAAAAGTACGGTTTAACACAAACTAATATTATTTCAATATTCTACACTTGGTACAGACGCCAGCACATCAAGCTACTCCAATCTGTCAAATTTCTTTGATAGATTTTCAACTTTATCACATAAGTTTAAGGTTCATGTTCAATTTGGAAAATTTGACAGTTTGGGGTAGCTTGATGTGCTGGCGTCTGTACATATCTATACTCATAGATCGATTAACATAATCATTGTTTTGAATAAACCATTAGTTTTGTAGATTTTTGAATGTAATGGAATCACATTAATTTCAATTATTGCTCTAAATCAATCTCGCGTAAGCGTGATACCGACTTCTGCCTAGCGACGTAAAATAACAAAAGAATCTTTAAAATACGGTGTCAACCTCCGTAAATCTATTTGTCAAAGCGCAATAAACGCCATAAATAATAACATTGCAAACATCATCCATATTGTGTGAAGGAAAACAAACATTCGCGCCCTCGTTCTGTTTGCGCAGTTGGCAGCTCCGGCTGTCAGTGTGACAAATTGAGAAAGCGCGCGCACTGGGGGTCAAAAGTCATCGATATTTTAGAAGAGAATTTGTAAAATGTCGGCCATTTTTTAACGTGTCGTTTGGTAATAAGAGTTAAATGTATTTCGTAAAGTTTCTTCATCAGTAGGCACCTTGCGTGCTATTGTGTTCTATGATAGTTTTAACACAGTTATTTGTCTGCAGTGGGTATTTCAAGTCACTCTTTACGACGCATAATTACTGCCAACCTTTAAAATATTTTTCGTAGCTTAGACACTTTCGAAATTGACATTCCGACCAAGAAAAACTTGGCATAATGGTTTATCTGTCCAGAAATTGCCTTTTTAACCGACTTCAAAAAGAAGGAGGTTATCAATTCGACATGTTTATATTGTTTTTTTTTATGTATGTTCGGGCATAACTCCGTCGTATATAGACGGATTTGCAAAATTATTTTTTTGTTCGAAAGAGGTTTCGGAATGGTCCCATATAAATTTCATATAGATCTGATGATGCGTTTTGGAGACAGACAACGGAACTCTTCAAAACTTTACAGCAAATCAACCGCGAATGCGGCTATCGCATAAATATGCATTGTTTTGACCCTGAGGATGATGAAATTTCGAATTGGTGTGGCGTAGGTAACTAAAAAGTGAATAATAAAAACTTTTTTCAAAAAAATATCAACCGACTTCCAAAAAAACACTACAAAGTGCCAAATAACTTTAATTTCGGAAGGCGGTGACAAAGAATTAAAATACCTACACGTCCAAAGTCACCGACTTCCGAAATTAAAGTTATTTGGCACTTTGTAGTGTTTTTTTGGAAGTCGGTTGATATTTTTTTGAAAAAAGTTTTTATATAGGTTAAAATCGATCATAAACCTATTTTCGAGCCCGTAAGTACCAAGCTGCAACATAACCACACCATATTATGACAAAAACATTAATACAGGGCGTGATAATTTCCCGTCGGGGGCACCTATTGTGACAAATTTCGCGCATCGGGACACACTATTAACTATTTCAATGGCAGACATGTATTTTTTTCCGTGTAACCATTTGTCGACGCCACAATGGGCCTGTCGGCACTTTTTGTGGTGTGGCTGCGTGAACAGATTGCATCTATATTCGATAGATTTCGATGGAAATCGAGGTGGAAATAGCTGGTTAAGTTGTGACGTAATTCGTTGAAAGTTTCACTTCAACTTACTTGGAACTCAACGTTACTTTATTCTGCCACTTTTATAGTTTTCTGTGGATACACGTTATAGCTTGTAACTTCAGCTTGTATTAGAGTTTAACGGTCTTATTCATAAAAAGTTATCGAACATCTAAACAGACCGAAGGCGATAGAAGACCGTAAATCTTTATGCAGTTAACTATTGATGAATAATACGTACTGGAACAGTGGTGGCCCAGTGTTAGTGGTCCCGTCTTACCGAGTTGTAGGTCGAGGGTTCATGGGGCCCAGGCAGGCGCTTTAATTTGTGTAATTTCATTAATTTCATCATCACTGCTCTCGAAACGGCGACGGAAAACATCGTGAGGATACCGACATATTTCAGAACAAAAAATCGAAGACATGCGTGTGACATCTAACAACAAGCACTGCTCCCGCATGGTGGATTAAGGCCCACTGCCTATCACAGAGATGAGGGCTGTATCCCAGCAGTGGGCTGATGATGCTAATTAACACCTACTTATAGATTAGTGGTTGGATCACTACTTATATTTTAAGCATTCGTTATCTTCTGTACTTAGGAGAATCTTTTAATGAAGTCATTCGTAGCGATTGGGTCTTGTATTTTTGTTGTTTTATTTTGTATTATAGGTACTATAGGGTATATATACCTCTGCCTAACCTTTCTGGTATTACAGGTGTGATGTTGTTGTTAAATCCAGGTGTTGTTTAAATCCAGGGCTTTGAGAAACTTAACTAAACGAACGCCGTGAATATTTTATAAAACCAATCAGCAATCAAGCCGTTTCCTTCTCAAAACTCAAAAATATTTTAATTTGACATCCACATCAAGGGAAATGTCAAGGTAGCCTCAAATATTTATTTCATGTTCCCAAAACATCAGAAAAAAAATGTTATTGGACACGCGCATTAGGACGAAGGCACAACGTCTCCTATTGTCCAACATGACAGTCGCTAAACATTCCACATATGAATGTAACTTTGAAATTGGAACATCTTTATAGAGTTTTATTATGTGCCTGTAGATAAATTTGAGTAAAATGTTTCGTTGCTTGAAAGCGTTATGTATTACAAATTGATATATTATTATGGTCACGTTTAATGAAATATTTAATGTGCTTTTTAAAATGCGACTGAATGGGATTAATGGCCGTTACAGATTAAGTCATTTGCTAGTAGTACTGCAACACAAAGTATTTATGCAATGTGTTATTGTCTTTAGTCTTAATAAATTGTTAAGTACCTGCCTTGACATCAAACATAGTCAAAATTATCTATCTCTAAATTTTGAGTACGAGGCTTTTGGCTACGTTGTTAGTGTGTATTTTTTTTAACGTATGTTTTGTCTGTGCAAAATATTTTTTTTTTCTCTAATTTCAGGTATTGATAAACACGTTATTTCTAACCTTCCTTCCAAAGAACATGACATCAATTTTTCCAATCAAAATCTAAAAACCTCGAAAAACTATTTTATCTTTGTACTTACTATCCAATCATCAGCTAATTACTCATTTTAGTTTTTTAGATAATAAGTAATTGTTATTGTAGTTGATGCTATGTTATCATTACAAAGATTTTAGATGAGATTATCTAATTCGATTCATATCTCGATTTCCCATAGTGCTACTCGTGATACGTAGATTTAATCGATTCTGATTTTATCCGAATCAGCGATAAAACATATATCACGGTAGGATCTGAAATACTTGATTCGCTGCTTTGATTTTATCAAAAGTACAGTCAACCATACAGATAAAGTAATCGGCTGAGGAATTAACACTTGGAAACAAGTAATTGACTGCCTCGTTGGTTTAGTCGCAAGCACTGATCATGAGGTCTTGGATTCGATTCTCAGGTCAGACAAAGTGTTATTCTGGAATTTCTCAGTAGCAAGTCTTGTTTTGTGTCCGGTTGATGGTAATAGGCTTGCCCCCTATTACATGGGACTTAATCATAACGTGCGAAATGTTTGTGAAGTTGTGAATTAACACTTTTGTAGCCATTGTCATTACCGCCAAGAGACCATCATTTCTCAACCCAAGTATCCAAATATCTGCACTTAGGAGTATTACTTGAACGCCCCTGATGCTGAGGTTAGGTAACGTGGCCTCCTACTGAGCCCAAATAATCTAAATAGTATCTGACTGGACAGGTCCACTCAATCAGTGTGGTTCTTTCCTCAAAAGACCATTTCAGACATCAATCTACATGGTCTTCACACGATCTGACCAAGATTGTGTACCTATGGTCTTTAAAAGACACTGTGACCTTTGAGTTTGTTTCGGCCTTTCTTCTCAAAGTAGTCAGATAGGAAACGACAACCTCATCTAGTTTTAAAAATTCGATTGACGTGTAAAAGTGTTTGTACAAAACTACTTACGGAAATAAAATCATTTATCATCAATTAATTATTATGACAGAAGAAAAATCCTAAAGACAGCCACCTCTAGAAATGTAGGTGCCATAGCCACACACTACCCACATCCAGCAGATCCTTACGTCACAACCATAAAACATCATCGGTCATCAAAATAATTATGTAGTTCTTTGGAAAAATTCATTGTTACTGAGTGGGTTATAGCTTTTTAAACACACATAAGCAGTGTTATAATTTATAATAGGGTATTTCCCAATATTTAACAAAAAAATAAAAAATAAATTATTTATATCCATTTTCTCCATTAAAAACTATTAAAATCAAATTTCTTTTTCGTTGTTTTGAATTTACCACCAAAACGCTCCTTACGATGACTTTTTATCAATATATTTGGATACTTGGGTTGGATTTAAATCAATTTACTTTTATTTTTCTGTTACATATTTCGTCCCAATCTTCAAATTAGAATAGTTTTTAATAAATTGGAAAATACCCTATTGACTATTTATTCAGCACACCCATTGAAGGATTTAAATTAAAGCTGCAATGCAGTTAGTCTGTTAATTCTATTGAAAGAAAAGAAGGCGAAAAAAATAGGATATTATGAAACCAAACGCCTTTTTAACCGACTTCAAAATGTATGTTTTTTCAGTGGTATCTCCGTAAATTGTGGATGGATTTCAAAAATTAGGGGTCAAATTTCATTAACTTTCCTTCGGTTGTTTTTGCGTTAGCCTCGATAATACGTTATTAATCCACTTTATGTATCTTGATGACATTCTACTGCTTTCTGTCAGTGTTGTTTAAGTACCAAGTAGAGGTATACGAATTTAGTACCATAACTAAAAAAGATTTTTTTTTTCCTAGAATAAAACAACCCAAACAGAAAAATAACTTTAAATTCGGATGCATTAATGTATTTTATTTTTTTATCACCGACTTCTGAAATTAATTATTTTTCATTTTGTAATGTTGTTTTGAAGCCAGTTGTTTTTTTTTGTTGACTCTATTTACGAATTTCCGTGGCTTTGGTATCCATCAACAATGAGTAGGTATACTATATTATGAAACCACACGAAGATTCGATAGTATCAAAATGATATCTTTAATTTTGCGGAAATCTTAGTAATGAGTAAATTATGTAATGCTTATGTACAGATAATAAAGTTTTCCTTCTATTTTGATTAAATATACAACCACTGAAAGACGTTTACTTGGTTTAGGAAAACGAAAAATGGCTTATAACAATCGTGATCATTAAATGCATTTTTAGAGGAGGGACAGCCAAAGTATGTAGCAACATTTTATTTTAGTTCTGGGTCTAGAGACGAAACGCATTTCTGTTAGCGTTCACGCCAAACCTACGCCAAAATGTATGGGAATGACATTACCTGCGGAAAGGACACGACGTAACCTTTCCGCAGGTAATGTCATTCCCATACATTTTGGCATTCTGTTAAGATAGTATGTGTTTTGTCTATGCCTACTGTACAAAAAAGGAAACTAACAAGATTTACATTTTTATTAACCTTACAAACTTTATAAAGAACAGCATCCAAAAAGAGCAATTCTCCAGGGATGCCAGTGCAGAAAAACAATTAGTCGCACAGTGGGGCCAACATAATATGCCCCAGTTAAAAACTAAAAGCAAATCAGTTGAATCGCTTGGGACGAAACTTGATACAGTCATTACTTGCTCGATTATTGCTCTCGTTGCGGTCGCGCAACGAGAGCAATAAGGGGTGCAAGAGGGGTGAAAAATTTGTTTGAAAAGTATCTTTGGGTTTTTTTGGCTGTTATTGAAAAAAGCCATTAGAAAATATTATATTGGTTTAGATAACATTGGTTTAGACAGAAGATCTACCATTACTGTCTAAATAGATTTTATCTTAACTAGTATTAAAAAGAGAAAAAGGATTTCTTTTTTTATGTTTGTGTGTTACGCTTTCACTCTAAAACGGCCCAATGGATTTGGATGAAATTTGGTGTATGGGTAGACCATGACCTAGATTATGAATTTATGACATAGGATACTTTTATCCAGATATTCTTGCGGAATCGATACTAATGCAGGTGAAACCGCGGGGCGCAGCTAGTCTATTATAAAGTCACGTGCAACTATAATAAACACTATTATATTCTGAGAATTCATTGACTCGTTATCAACAATAATATGTTTAGCACGAGGCTTACAGATAACGAATTTAATTTTATCAAGGTTGCTACGGTTGCTTTGTTGAAAAAAAAAAATAGTCATCACAATAAGCATTAGTTAGTTACCTTTGGTCAGTTTTGTAATTAAAAATACTTAATATTACACAACATTTAATAGTATGTAAAATCTTTTGATAGGAAATTTTAAATATAAATACTGACTAAGAAATGATCATTTTTCAATTTACAAAATTAAATGATAAGTAGGTACTATTTTTTGAGTAGGTTGACGTTTGTCTTACCAAGGGTTATCGCGGTATCCAGTAAACAGGTTGTGGAGGTCAGTCAGATAGTTTTTTTTTTTGGGATTGGCCTCTCGCAGTTCTACCTTAGAGGTTGTTGGCTGCTTAAGGCCCTGGTAATTTTGAATATACTCGTTGTATTGTTGTTATGAGCGATAATAGTTCTTACTGCAATCCGAAACGGGTTAAAATCTGTTGTAATAAATTCGAATAATATGTAAATGAGCAAGCATTGTCGTAAAAATGCAAATAAAATCGTATAAAATTAGATAAATATTCAATCACTGGATGCAGTTTGGCATTTAGAATTTTATGGTATATTTTTAAGAATATTAATAATTGTTATTAAAGGGATAAACTGGTTTTAAAGATAATTAAGAGGTGACTTTGAAGATACTTTTGATGCATTATAGTATATTTAATTATATTTTGAGTTCCATCACTGTATGCAAAATAAAAAATTTAAAATATCATATACTTTTGTTGCTTTCAAAATTATTTATTGTTAAAGAAATAAACTGGTTAAAAAAAAAAAAACTTTTTGAGCGTTTTCAAGAAATATCCGCCTTAATAGGACTTGCCTGTGGCTGTCTCAATACATATGGGCGTCTAGCTAAGGCTTAAAAACTCAAAACTAAGCGACTACACGCTAAAAGCACCCACTGTGGAGTACGGACCTCGGCTTAGGGCGTCGGCGTCGCTGGAAGAGTGCAGTATGGGACGGGATCGGAGTGAAGAGGTCAGATAGGCATCTGCTCTACGTAAATTACTGGTATTCAGCGGAAGCCGGTTAGACTAAAAGCCGATCATACATATTTGGGAAAACAATAGGCGGATTGATTTTTTGAGGCTTCCGCGTGTCTATTTTATTTGATGTTGATCAATGATGCTTTCGACGATGATAAAGTATGCCTTAAAAAAAATATTTTTACATGTCTTTATTAAATTATACCAGTCTGTCCCACTGCAGGGCAAAGTCAAGAGGCCTTTGCCCACAAATAGAGAAGGCTTGAAAATTGATTACTACTCATCACTCTCGCTTAACGGAGATGGGCGATTGCAGACTTATATTTTTAGAAGTTATTAAGTAAGCAAATGGCCTTAAATACTTACAAAACTTATATGCCCATTTAAATAAAGCAATGTATCTTTTTCTCTACCATTTGTTGCTAAAGCACCTAATAAACCACAAACAAAATCCAATTCAATTCTCCACCAAACATGTGCCTTTAATAATACACCAAAGAGACCAATATTAAGCATATTTCAACAAAAACTGCTACCGCGGTTGTCTCAGTAATTGCGGCACAGCCCCGGGGGGCGGATTCCCCGGAGAGACGGTAATGGCGCATGTTAGCAAATAGCCCACTGTGCATCGACGAGCGGCGCTCTCATGTTTTTTGTATTTTACGAGCGAAGCTTGAAGGCGTGGTTCTACTACTAATTTGTGTGGTTTTGGGATCTCGTTTATGGATCGATTAATGGTTGTGGGTGATAGAATTGGAAATCGATGTCGTGGGCCCTGTTTGACAGCATCTCAGCGTTTTTTTGAGGTTGATAAACGGCCTGCGTGGCTCCTGTTTGAACTGGTACTTCCACTGACACTTGCAGTAGCAAGAAAATTGTTGAAGCATTGACAAAATCATTTTAGTTATAAACATACATACATAAATTAACGCCTTCTTCTCAAGGCTGAAACTAAAAACACTCATCATCATTTCATTCGAAAGATGTCCACTGCTGGACATAGGACTCCCCGAAGCCACTAACCACAAATAAACACTGTGGCAGTATAATTTCGCAGATTCACACACCTCACAACATCGCGGAGAACATCATTCTTGCTTTTTTTGCTTGTACCAAAAATAACCAGAAAAACCATTTATGTCATCATCTAAAGCAATCTGCAACACTACCCCATATCATTACCAACATAACGCCAGAAATATTCAAACAAAGTTATCCATAGCTAATAATACTTGCATTAACATGATTACAATCTCAATACCGTAAGGTTTCCCATACAATTCAAGCTATCAATACGTTTCATATTTTCTCCATTGTAATTTTGGCGGGAGACCGCCGGTTGGAACAATGTGCACGTGGCAGCCATTGTTGGGCCACCAGTGTTGCCAATTGATTATATTAATTTGCTGGAGTGCTCTTGATTTTTGGGTTCTTAATTTAAAAGAGTATCGTTGACAGGTTTGGTTATTGTGATATTCTTATTAACTGGCAAAAACAAAATCTTTGAGATTAACTACTTCGTTATGCACAAAAATTGGTCTTTGAAGAGTGACTTGGAATTCGCGTTATTAAAATCAACATCGCATGAAAATAATAATAGTTATCGTCGCATATGGGCACCAGCAACACCAAAAAGTTTTCTGATGAGTAGTTAGTTAGTCCTTTTCAGACTAAATTTGAAACTATCCTATATCTGTTATTTCACCAGAATAGTACCTACATATCTGGATAAAAGTAATATTTGGAGGCAACGTAAGTAGGTTTCCATGAATATTTTGAAGTACATACTTCTGTGCATTAAACTCTTTCACAATGAGCTCTTCTTGGTATTACCAAGTACCAACCTAAGAAAATTTGACAGTTATGTTTAAACTTTTGATCAAAAGAATACAAATGGCGCCAACGACAAGTTGCCAGCTTAACGATAAACATCTGCCAAAGAGTCAGTTAATTTTAGAGATTAATAATCATCATTAGATTTTAAATTAACAGTGTAATAAATCAGAGATGTTAATAGCTTATTGAATTAATTACGCATATTAATCATGGTTTTACTTCGTAAAAGATGAGACGAAGTCCATAAATTGATTTCATGTATTCTTTAGTGTTTTGTTCGTGTAAAGAGGCTTATTATTGGCGTAGAGGTTGTTGTAGAGGATTGTATTCTCATCATCATCTGCACAGCCTTTGCCCAACTAGAGTCTGCATCGAATCTAACCGGATGCAGCTGAATACCATTATTTTACATGGAGCGGCTATCTGGCCTCGACAACCCAGTTAAGTAGGTCTGGGTAACACAATCCCACTTAGTAAGACTAGTTAGTATGTGTTTGTGTAATAAAAACTTAAGCTTACTGCAGCATAGTATTGTTTACAGTGTATAAATAATAATCCAGAAAAAAAAGAAAGAAAGTCATTGTACACTAACTGTACCCTTTTTTCTGGATGATTAGTCAACAAACATAGAATTGTAAGAGCGTGTTACGGTTGTGATAGGCAGTTTTCTTATTTACGTAAAATAATAAATATGCGCCACAAGCCCTGGAACGAGAAAAAAGAGACGATGAGTAATGTTAAACGTAGAACCCGTAAAGGTTACGTCTAAAATGAACAATCACAACGTTGTTCTTATTTCAGCCTTCTATGTTTTGCGAATATAAATGTCCTTATTTTTTTTTTAATGAAAAAAGTATAATATCGGACAAAAAGTAACGCTTTGATAAAGCTAGCCTAGCCATCTAAAATTTGATATCTCGTCGAAATATTCATAATATTGTAGGTACTTACATACACGGAAGCCGGGGCAATGCGGGCCCCTTAAGGAAAATCTTGAATAAAACCTTAGAAAAACAAGATATTGAAAAAAATCAACAGCCATTTATTAGTCTCATTAATGTTCTTTAAAATTAACGCAAAATAATTATCTTAGTCTACCAGTTTTTGGTGCTAATCAAATTTAAAAAAATTAAAGAAACTGCCTGTTTTGCCCCGTGTCCGGGGTAAAATGGTCATATGCGGGGCATAATAGGCCTACATAAGCATATGCACTTATGTAAGTTTAAAACCGAGCACAAAATGTACAAATATGAAGGGACTCGTCGTCATTATCCTCTTCGCCGGCGCAAGAACATTGGGCCCATCTGTGGCATGCACGGCAAGTGACCCAACCCTCATTAGACCCCCCCCCCCCCGAGTGGGTTCCCGCATTGTCGTTGCGGGGGGGCTCAGTAACCGTGGATTCCGGCCACGGTGAAGCCAAGAGGAACCCAAAGGTGGGGCCGCTCGTCAGGGCTTTTGCCTTCAAGCCATTGACGTAGCGGCCAAAAAGTAGGTTGCGGTGAGGTGCACCGCAACTGAGGTGGGCCGCGATGTCGAATGGGAGGCATCGCGGCTGAGGGTTACGGGCTGCGGTAGAGGAGGAGTGCTGGTGCTTCTGAGCAGCACTCTTCCCTTCTGTGGCCTGGACGGGGCCGCCACCGTTTGATGGCAGATGGAGTGTCGGTATAGCGTCGGCCGTTCTCCCTATCCCCTGTGGCCGAAAAATGGTAGACGGGACGGCGCGTTGTGTTCCACACGCGCGCCGTCAAAGATGTCAGCAACCACTGGTGGGGTCCGCATAGGCCGCAGCCTGCCAGGGGTGCGGGTTTGTTCGAAAGAGATACCACAGCCCCTGGCATACGGGCTACTAAAGGAACACGGGTGGGTTTTAGTCAGTAAAAGTCTGACACGCCCTCCTGCTCTACTCAGCAGGAGAAGTTTTTTTTTATTTTTTTTTATTCTTCTTCATCTTTTTCTTCTTTCCTTTCTTCTCACAAGCAACTGGGTTCCGTGTCTGGACTTCTTCCATATCCTTCTTATAAGGTGAACTGGTTATTAATGCGGTTTTTCCGCGTTTCCTAGTGACTCGTTTTTGGACTCTTTGGCTTTGGGTTTTGGCCTGATATCCACTGGCGACATGACATTAAAAGATGTTCCAGGTGGTGGAGTTGTACATAGCTGGCCAATTGATAGGCCAGCTGACGAAGTTCTTTTGGAGACAAACCAAATAATCTACCTTCCATGTCTTTAATATATGTAGCTAACTCTTCTTCTTGAGCAGTTGTGAATACCGGTCTAAAGCTTCCCAGTTTTGTTGGTGATAAATATTGGTTTTTTTTTGTATTCTTCGAGTTTTCGTTGCAAAGTGTATCGTGGCATATTGTACTCAAGAGCGGCCCGTTTACAGCTTAACCTTCCGCTTGCCACAACCCATTACTGCTGCTTCCATCTCCTCCAAGCTCCATTTGGCACATTCTGTCTTCCTTTGGTAGTGGCGAACCATAATTGTATCTGCAGAAAAAACATACACTCAATACAATTATCCGAGGCAAAACGGGCACCTTGCCCATTTTGCCCCGCTCAAAATGCCCCCGAGGTCCAATAAAATAAATGTTAACCTAATCAAACGAATATCTGGTAGTTAGTTCACAATTCTTTCTAGTTATTTAGTAACATAATTGAACGTAAGAATTTACTTTACAACTGAGCATTTAATACATTCAGGAATTAGCTACAACGCAGACTTAAAAATGAAAAATAATATCAAATGCATCAACTTACGTATTTTCGTTCTGTCGACGAACGACGCGCAGCTACACACACACAACTACTTGTCTCGCTAGCGTGAGGTCGACTGGAACGCGATTTGACTAGTTCCGAGCATCTCGATTTATTATCCTGCGGGGGAGAAGGTGTGTCCATTTTACCCCGGGGGCCCGCAATGCCCCGGTTTCCCCTACCTATATAGAGCATACTGAACTCAGTGAAAACTGAAGATGTATTTTCTGTTTGAGACACGTAAAAACATGTGCTTTAATTTTGCCGGCAATACTCAATGTGCAACTTCTTTAAAAACTTGTTTATCATTTTACTTTACCAGTCAATAAATTCATATGATGTTCTATAATCCATAAATCTCAAATACGCAATCAAAGCCTATCATATTTCGTAGCAAAACAGATTTAAAAAAAAAGTAACGAAAAAACTTTGCGACATTGGCAACATCAACACAATTACATATAACCCCAGCATGTGTAGTTCGCACCAGTTATTACAACCTATCGAACTAAATATAGCTACGGAATTTGGTCGGGTAAACAAACTTGGGACGGTGTAAATCGATAGTCATGTGCGAGCGAGACGGCACCACTATTTGTACGAGATAGAAAAAGATAGGCACAACGGGGTGTTTGTAAGGCGTGGTTACGAATCCGAAAGTACGATAATGAGAGTGAGCGAGACTGCTGTACGTTTGTCGTTTCGTTGAAAATGCACGTTGTAAAGAAAAAGGTTTTATTTGAAACCTAGATTGTAAATAAAACATATGACTTATGGAACTGTTTTCAGCTTCTCGTTTGTTATTGGAAAATGCTTTGTGACTTATTATTGAGATTTTTATTGGTTTGTTTACATTTTTCTGAAAGCGAAACTTCTATTGGAATTATGAACAATGGATTACCTACGTGCAAACACTTATAATATCATTGCGTGCAAAGTACAAATGATAAAAGGAAGAATTGTTAAGGTATGAAACCGGCTAGTGGTAAATCAATGTATGAAACACATAGGCCTGTAATATATATCTATACTTCATATAATATAATCGTGGTGTTTTTAAGTAAGTTTTGCGAGGTCTAAGAACGATTTAGGTAAATGCCGAAAATGTATTTTTGAAATTTTGTCTGAATGTTTTTTCGTGGGGCTGGAACATAGATACCTACATCACGCAAAAACTACCAGATAAATTTTGTTCAAATTTTGAATTCATATTTCCTATTAGTCAGGCTAAAGGCTATCAAATTTTACGTTTTTTGCAATGGGAAATAAGCAATATTACAGTTTTTTCGTAATCTTCTGAAATTTACAACAAATTACAAAAAGACGAGCCATAATATTGCAGATATCACGCTATGCCTTTACTAAGCAGTCAATTATGACATTATACAGAATGGATTTTTGAGATGGGGCAATAAGGGCTGTTACCTTATTCCGAGACCTCAGACCGTGAGTAAAAGAATCCGGTCTTAGGAGACTGTACTTTTACTTACTCACCTATACTTTATTCATTCGTAAAAATTTGCTCTAGTTTAAAAGCCGTTGTCGAGTAACATCTAATAAAAGCTTATCGCAATCAAATTTAGTTTACCTACCTATTAGGTCAAAATGGCACCTAATAACAGCACAATACGCATAGATTTTGCTTGCTGCGGTCAGTCTAGGGGTAGTTGACCATTCGTCACCAATATGCGTTCGCCACACAATACCTACCTACATATATAACAGTCGTTACGAGTTGGTAGTCAGAAGCCCGAAAGGCGGACAGCCTGAAGAGCTAAGGGTATCGGTATTCGGTGTAGCTTAGTAATCAGGCAGTGAAAGTACGTAACTTCAAGCTAAATATTTATATTCAATCGGAAAACTGTCAAAGGTATACATTTTGGGAATAAAGATACAGTAAGTTGGTAATCTAAGTATACGATAAAAAAATTCTTTGGTAAAGTGAAAGACGGCACAAATAACACATCTCTTGAAATATAAATCATTCACACAAGTAAAACCTTTTTACACAAATAACCTTAACAATTTTTAGATTGGCAACCCGATTCATGCGTACCAACACGCACATTCTAATTAATGCATCCTCTACGTGACTTTGAAAATAGAACACTAACAAAGGTTAATTTATAGTGTACGTTTTGTGCATGAATGCGTGTACGTGATTGTAACAAATAGTTGTGTTTTATTGTGTAGTGGCGATATAAAAAACCTTAATTTGGCGTCGTGTGTGGGTGGGATTATGAAATGAATAATTTTTATTGGACTACAAAATAGGAGTGATTTTATTAAAATGCGGGAACATTATTTTAATACGCGTTGTATTTGCCAGAGGCTGACGATTTGATATGATTTCATTTAAGTCAATATTTTTGCGAAATAAATGACTAACTATGTATTATTATATATATCCCATTGATGCTTTAAAAAGTCAATTTACTTTTTGTGTATTCTATTGACGATTGTATATTTTCAAGATGATCACTAAAATATTCATCTGCTTTTGTATTTTTGCTATGGAATTTGTAGCTTTAGACTAGAGTGTGATTTTTATGTACTCTACACAAGATACAAGGTTCTTCCAGTAGGGTAATGGGTGTGAATAAACACACATACAATGACAATTGATCGCAATGCCTTGTATACGTATATTGACGATTCAGCAAAAAAAAAAAAACAGTGAATTTCCGTTCTACCAACATTATGACAAAAGGAATTATTTT
Organism: Polymixis flavicincta; assembly: GCA_949987655.1. Taxonomy (NCBI): domain Eukaryota; kingdom Metazoa; phylum Arthropoda; class Insecta; order Lepidoptera; family Noctuidae; genus Polymixis; species Polymixis flavicincta. The sequence continues at coordinate 12,671,849 of OX465197.1, forward strand.
GTGAAACTCACAAAAGTTGAGCAAACAATTTTTTCAAACTTCACAGGTTTGAAAAATTCGACTCCTCAACTAGCCATGGATTTGAAATTTTCTTCAAAACCCTCGAATTGTAATTGAAAGTTTGTTACGCATTACGCAAATAGGGTGCTGGTATAATGCATATTCGGACTTTTATATCCAGAGGTACCTAGGTACTTTTTTTTTCTTTTGGCTCTATAGCCTACTTACTGAACTCAGTAAGCAATGTTGTTTGGACCCATTGATATCTATGATTAGTCCAATTTTAAAGAACGTTTCCCTGTAGAAAATAAGCAAGTAGTATAGAGTAGTAGGCAGAACAAATTTTACGTGTACACATATTTTATACACAACACCTTTTTTACCTATGTTTTACAAATTAAAACTTTGACTTTGGATTTTTCAGATTCCTACACACGTCAACAAGGAATATTCGCGAACGTCATATAATTTCAATATGACTACAAGGTAAAACAAAAAAAAAGGGCAAGAGAATGCTGATTTTCATACAAATAAGTAGGACAAGGCAAAACTACGCTTCAATTTTATCTATAACTCGTCAAACCACTATAATTATTATCATTACAATAAACATAACGGGTAGGGTGTTTTACACCCCTGCCTATGGCATACAGGGCTACTCTTTGTAAAATTAGCTACCTATATGCCACATAAGGCATTATGTGCTTCGAACATCTGCCTGTACAAAAAAAAAGTTTATTGTTTATGGTCTTCAAAATGGCGATGGCGGGAGTATTGTTTCGGTTTTTAAACCCTTTTTATTTAGAATTCTTGTTTTTCAATGACACTGTTTTTGTAGTGTTGTTTTGAAATGAAGTTATTTTAACGTTCAAATTGCTTTATGATGACCAGATTTGAGATTATTGAATAATCTCGGTGTACCGATAAAGAATGGGAGGATTCTATCAAAAAAAAAAAACAGGATCTATTTAATTTGGTTTTAACTTCTTAAAAATCCTAGACTGCAAGATGTGATCAAAAAGATATGTTAATAAAAAGGCGAACTTCATCACCAATTAAAATCCAATGAAAATAATCTACTTACCTATAACTGATTTACAGCAATTCTGGCGATCAAGTATCGCTGACTTAATATAAATCTGATCTTTTTTAAGATTCAAAGGATTCATTGAAAAGTAGTAACTTAATGTTATACCTACCTAATTATTTTGAAATCCCAAGTAAGTAAATGAAGGGACTGTGGCTTAATCATAACAGCATCACGTGACGATAGGCCAGGTTAAACTACACTTGCCGCGGTTGGTCCGTGGAAACGTGAACATCTTTACATATTGAGACCGCACTGTGCCAGCTGTCATTCATGGATCTTTGAAAGTCGTTACGGGTCGTCAGAAACCTAAATGGCCGCCAGGTAGTCTTAAGTACCAAGGTCGTAGGTATCGTATTACTCAGTAACTTGATTGTGGAAGTCAGATAAGCAGTTACTCCATGTAAAATACTGGTATTCAACTGCATCCGGTTAGACGGGAAGCCGACCCCAACATAATTGGGAAAAGGCTAGGCAGTTTGAATTTCAAGTAAATTGATATGTCCCATGGAGAGGAATCGTCGAGAAACTCTATATTAAATGAATTAAAAGTTTGGGTATTAGACACGTTCCGTGTGTTGCCGGACGTAAAAGAATAGCACCATCCCGTTTCTTCCAGTGGGTGTCGTAGAAGGTGACTAAGGGACTTACTAGAGAATGGGCAGCAGAGTTCTCTATGCATTTTACCACCATACTGCGATCGCCAACCCGCCTGCCAAGTGTGGCGATTATGGCAAAACCCCCCCCTTTTGGGGGAGGCCTATGTCCAGCAGTGGACGTCTTTCAGCGGAAGTGCGTGTGTGTGTGTATTAGACACGAGACTACCATTTTTAAACAGGCGCCATCCGTATGGTCTTACCGTAATCACAAAAAAAAATTCATGAAAGGCCACCGTTCTGTAGCTTAACATACAAAATACTAAACAAAAATACATTTATACGTGCGCCCATTGTGTGGGCTGGTTCTAAACTAACATTCACGCTCTCCTAATTGGGAACTGAGCAGTGAGTCAGCGAAATGCTTTGTTGCTACCGAGTTACGTATGGACATGTTAACGATATGTTTTTAAAAGAGTTTTTTTGTTACTGGACGTAGAAAATTGTGTTTGGAGTTTGGTGTTAGTATCGACGGTTGTGTATGTAATTGTCTGATGACTGACGATCTAGTTGACGAGTTATAGATAGTTATAGATCTCATAGTTATAGATAGTTTGTACAGTACCCGGCGATAAATATTGCACATCGACCTTTCGAAAGAGACAATCGGCTCATTTTGGCTTCGTAGAGCGTTATCTCTGTCTCACGAAATCCAAACAGTCCGGTATCTATTAGGAGCTGTTAAAACAATTATGATTTGCTTCTTTTGATAATTCCTTTTATTCTTTGTATAAAATACACCATTTTTAGGGTTCCGTACCTCTAAAGGAAAAAACGGAACCCTTATAAGATCACTTTGTTGTCCGTCCGTCCGTCCGTCCGTCCGTCCGTCTGTCAAGACCGTTTTTCTCAGGAACGCGTGGAGGTATCAAACTGAAATTTCTATATGATACTTAGTTCTACTGTCCCTGGAAGCTGTAGAAAAATCAACCTTCTAAGTCAACACAATCAAAAGATACAGCCATTTAGGCCGCAAAATTCCGCAAATTTTCGAAACTCGCACGGGAATCAAAACCTACAGGGTACTTCCCGTGAACTTAGAATCTTGAAATTTTGTACGAAGTCACGTCTTATAGTACAGATATAGGAAAAATTACGAAAACCGAAAATTTTTAGTTTCGTCATATAAAAAAAATTTTTTTTGACAATTTTGAACTTTTACTTATATACCCACAGGTTTGTACGGAACCCTCGGTGCGCGAGTCCAACTCGCACTTGACCGGTTTTTTCTATACGTGATGGCTTTAGGTTGGGGTAAAATAAAATAAAAAAGAGATACCATAAAGATGACATAGTACAACTTTAAATTATTTAAATTTGGGGGTGCTAACAACTCTAAATATATATTTTGAACTGGACGCGGCCGCTCTATATCGCACTTGAACAACGACTGACAAAACTTCACATAGGTAGTGTGCGACAGAGATAACGCTCTACGAAGCCGAAATTAGCCGATTGTCTCTTTCCAAAGGTCGATGTGCAATATTTATCGCCGGGTACTGTACCCAACTGTGTATGCCTGCTTGCAGTCAAATCTGATGCAGCGAAATACCATATTTTTAAATGGAGCGACTGCCTATCCGACCTCTACAGCCCAGGTACAGGGGCGATAACAAGGGGTATCGTATTGAGCATTCATCATCATTATCATTTCGGCTAGAAGACGTCCACTGCTGGACATAGGCCTCCCCCAATTTAGGGGCGCTTGCCATAATCGCCACGCTTGACAGGCGGGTTGGTGAATGCAGTATGGTGGTAAATGCACAGAGAACGCTGCTGCCCATTCTCTTGTAAATCCCTTAGTAGCTTTCTACGACACCCACGGGAAGAAACGGGATGGTGCTATTCTTTACGTCGGGCACAATTGAGCATTAATTTATTATGATTGCAATTAAATGTTCTTGAAGCATAAATAAATAAAATCTAGAACATTTTATACAAATTACTTGTTCATCCAATTAACACTTTTTTGTCAATTTGCCGTGTCATAACCAATTTAAAATGGCTCAAAATCTGCTTAGCCTTTACCCAAGTATGTTGTAGTCGGCTTCCGTCTAACGGATACAACAGAATACTAGTAGGTATATACACGGAGCGACTGCCTATCTAACCTCCACAACGCAGTTATTAAGTAAAGCAAAAACCCTTGGGTTAACCTGGTTGTCAGACTTTCGAATTTCTGACGACCCGTAACGACTGTGATCCACGAATGACAGCCGGGACCAACGGCATAAATTGCTTTCCGAGGGTATATAAAATCTAAAAACGAATCATTGCGCGTACGAATCGTAAAATTACCAATCGTCGCAAATACTAGGGTGGCTATTCTGCCGTCCAAAAACTATAATGCCGTTAAACAACAAAATCATATTTCGAGTTATGGACAAATGTGAAATGCATGCTATTTAGTTATGCAACAGATGGTAAAAAATCTAGTAAAAATGTTAATATAAGCCATTAGTCATTTTTTAGTTTAGTAATGTTGCTTACCTGTGTTTTAGCGTAGTAAACATATCAAACAAGGCAAGTTAACGGCGCTTTTTTTTCTTGGTATCCATAAATAGTAGAAAAATACTGCTAAGACAGAAAGATAGAGATTTTTTTCTGATTATGGTGGCATCAAAAAAATAAAATCGACCGTGTGCGAGTTAACGGCATTATAACTTGTGGACGGCACTATTATTAAACTTACTGTCTGATAGAATTTAAGAATCAGGCTAAATCTTACTTCGGTAATGGTGCCGATTCTGTTGTCACAAAATTCTCTAAACTAGACTAAAAATCACCAAAATTTAGTTTATTCCTGTCAAACGACGATTTCCTATTCTGAAATTGACTAAAGTGACACAACTTAACTATATTTTAGTTTGACAGCACTAAGATTGCACTGAATTATTAGTTTAGTGAAAATGATAATTTTGCTATTCTGTTGTTGTCAATTTCATTATTGTATTCGACCTAAAATTTTGGTTGTCTAACTAAATCTGACTATTTTTAATCGCGATTAAATAGGTGTGGAATAAAATTAGTTGTCAAGAACCAAAATTCACACCGACACCTCGACTTCTGGTTCAAAAATAGTACTGTATTTTTTTCTTTTCTTTTGCTGATATCTCGAAAACGGTGTGTCCTATCGCAAAAATAACGAAAATTTCGACCCCCTTTATAAAACCCCAAACACCTCTAAAACTCAACATGTGGATAATAATTTTTCATATTTTCCATGAAAATTCCATATAAATCACGTCGAGACTGCCGACCCCGGCGCGCTGCTGGCTCTAAAAAAAACACGGGGCAGGGCAAACAATACCACATTGCGAAGCCAAAACATACCACGTGCGAGTCGCGATTGTCAAATTCGATTTTAGTTGTGTCAAAATAGTTTTTAAATTTAGAGATATTTTTTTTCAGAATAGCGTTTAGATTCTCATAGTAAAAAGTAAGGAATTTTAGTTATAGTTTAGTTAGTTTAGTTCGGTGTACAACAGAATCGGCACCATTGCCTACGGCAACTTATTGTAACAACATGACTTCTACCATTTATTTGTTTTTACTAAAAATCTGAATACAGAAGAGTTAGCTAGGAACTTAAATTAAAAGAATCAGAAATACCAAGATCGGATGTCTCATTGGAAAAATCAAATGTAATTTGATTGATATTACAAACATATAACTAATAAAATAAATTAAAAATTAATCACATTTTTCTACCAGTCTGTTCTACCATTGCTTGCCTAATCGTGGGCAATTTTATAATCATTAGACGTAACGCTTTGCTACACTGCAAGCTACGCATTATGTGCTACGGCGTAGCGTTGCTACGAAGCAGCGTAGCGACACACCCGCCGAAAAATACGCGACCGAAATTCGGTGTGGATAAGTATTCTATGAAAATTATGAAACGTAATTTTAACCTGGTGTTTGCATAGGTAATTTAAAAAGCATTGCAAGTGAAACACGGTGAACTTTCCTTTGCGTAATTTTCTACGTGCAGCGATACATTTGCCAAAGTTGTTACCGTGGTTCGTCATTTTCGTATGTGTTAGTTTCTGGCATAAAATGTTGTCATTTGTCAAGTCATAAGTTATTTATTTGATTATTTCTACAAATAACGTCAAAGATTGTACGAAATAGGATGATCTCGTGTTCAAGTAATTGTAGGTACAGTCACGAGCAATAATATGTATACGCTTACCAACTTTTAAAAGTGATTTTCTCTACTTTACTCACTGTAATGTTATTTTATTATAAAAATAATATTTTGGGACCCACACTATAATGAAATATCCAAGTTATCTCAAGGTTGCAATCGCTATTTAAAAGAATATCGCTTTTGAATTTGGCGATGTGTATACATATTAATGCTCGTGACTGTACATTCACTTGCATAAATATAGTTAGCAGCTGCCCACGACTTTGTCCGCGTGTTTTTTTTTTTTGTTTTCATATAAAATATATACTAACGTTCTGTAATAATCTTTGTTTAAGTTTGCTCTTACCGAGCTTTCTGACTTTTTTTTAAATTCCTCTCCTTAGGGCCGTAGCGTTATGTTAAATTGCCTATATCCGTCCACAATAATTTGGTTATCAATTGATAAAATATTTTTCTAATCCAACTGGTAATTCCAAAGATTGCACAAACACACACAAACAAACGAGTCCATTCCACTGTTTAAAAAGAAATTGTCAGTCTTATTAATTGATAAATGTTATTACTCCATAAGTGTATTTTTAAATGATAAAACTTTATAAGTAGTTACCTAATTAATCCTGACATCTTTAATTCTTTATTTTAAGTTATTGACCATATTCTATGAGTTTTCATATAAGCACTTGTGCTAAATGTTTTGCATGTCTAATTTAAGGTAGAATGTACACGGATCTCTTAATTATAAAACCATCTGCATTTTTTTTGTACCTACTTTCTATGCAAATAAATAATTATTCTATTCTATTCTATAATATTAGCACAGATAAGTAATTACTTAGCAAATTGACTACCTATCAGAGAAGTCAGCACCAACTAGTGTGGTCCGCAAGGGCCGATGCCTGCCAGGGGTGCGGGTTGTTCGAAAGAGATACCGCCGCCCCTGGTACACGGGCAACTGAGGGAACACGGGTGGGTTTTAGTCAGTAAAAGTCTGACACGCGCTCCTGCTCCACCCAGAGCGGGAGAAGTTATGTGATGAATGCACGTTCAAAAAAAAAAACCCAATTCGCCATGTTATTTATGTATTATATATAGTAATTTCATACAACTCTCAAAGAATGACTATTCGGATTTGAATACACAGACAATCTAAGATAGTAGTCTTTATATAGATAAACTATTAATTTTCCGGACCAACAAAATGACAATTTTAGCAGTTTTAGGCACACAGTAGCAGTGGGTGATAATAATGGCTCATTAATTGATACGGGACTCAGGGTAAGCAGACTTATCAGTTAAGCTGCACGAATTGACGCAGGTAGTAGGAACCTATATACTAGGTATGAGCAGGCAACGGAAGTATGGTAAGATATCAAAACATAGATTAAAATCAATTCTAGTGATTTTATGAACGTTCACAGTCGGATCTTAGTCTCAATCTGCCAATAATACCTCGTGTTTCCATACATTTATTATCATTAACACATAAATAAAGGTTTCTTTGGTGCACATAGTTACAGTAGAATACTGTAGACATGGGTAGTTCGCGAAGGATTGAAGGAAATGAATTACTTCATATCAAAAAATAAACTTATCATTCATTCAGTAGTCATTCAAATGTCTTACCTCCCCCTTACTCTACCTACTTACTTAATAAAATAGTTTTTCTTAAATTCATATTTCTAATTTTCTAGGTTGACAGTCCTAAGCCTGTATAAAGTATGAAGGAAAATCGACATACGTATAAAACTGAACTAGTGAAGTACAGAGGCCAGCACATCAAGCTACCCCAATCTGTCAAATTTCTTTGATAGTTTTTCAACTTTATTACAAAGGAATAAGGTTTATGTTCAATTGGGAAAATTTGACAGTTTGGGATAGCTTGACCTGCTGGCGACTGTACATAATTTGTCGTAACTTGTTACAATCACTGTCGTCATCTTATTCTGATTTGACTCGTTCTGATTTGCTGAACTAAATGAAGTACTGAAGTAAATGAGTGGACTACTTCGTTATGCGAAAAGAAATACTTCATTCATTTATTTTCACTGACATATTTTGCGCATCTCTAGAACACTGACTCCTAGGTCACAGGGTTCCCCTAGTTTAGGAGGCAGGGTTTTTCACTATTTGTGCAGCCTTTTCCCAAAAACCAATGTAACCTACGTATGTCAAATGTTTTGGTATTGTATACAAAAGAGAGAGAGCAGTGGTGGCCCAGTGGTAACGGCCGCGACTTACGAGTTGTAGGTCGTGCGGTCGAACCCAGCCAGGCGTATTACTTTGTGTAAATAATTTCATCACCACTGCTCTCAAACGGTGAAGGAAAACATCGTGAGGAATCCGGCATGTCCTAGAACTAAAAATTCGAATACATGTGACATCTACGAGTATCAACCCGCACTGGGCCCGCGTGGTGGATTACGGCCCACTTCCTCTCACGGAGAGGAGGCGTGTGTTCCAGCAGTGGGAACGTAAAAGGCTGAGTATGAGGTATAAAAAAGGTATTTTGTGTCAATAAACTCATTTTATTTAATTTGAGTGTCGCCAACATGAGACTGCGACTAGATTTTGAACGTGTTTTATTACAATTGGCCTTCAGTACTGAAATCTCTTATCCGTTCAAAACATACTCGTATCTCAACAAAAATAATATAACACCACGCTTTGTTTCGCCGAAGATTTGGGCATAGGAGTAGCTATAGTATACCCACATTTCACCAGTTATGTTTAAGTCTCATGTAATAGGGGGCAAGCCTATTGCCATCAACCGGGCACGAATCCAGACTCCGGGTTACTGAGAAATTTCAGATAGAAAAACTCGATAACACTTTGCCCGATCTGGGAATCGAATCAGAACCTCATGCTTAGCAGTAGCGATTGCAACCAGTGGTCCAACGAGGCAGTCAGCTATCCTACTAGACCTCATCATCATTTCAGCCGAAAGACGTCCACTCCTGGACATGCCCCCCCTTTTGGTTTTGCCATAATCGCCACGCTTGGCAGGCGGGTTAGCGAACGCAGTATGGTGGTAAAATACATAGAGAACGCTGCTGCCTATTCTCTAGTAAGACCCTTAGTGGCCTTCTACGACACCCACGGGAAGAAATGGGATGGTGCTATTCTTTTACGTCTATCTCCCTACTATGTATATATCTATATATTTCTTACTAATATTATAAATGTGAAAGTTTGTATGTTTGGATTTTTTTTACCCAATATCGCCAAATCGGCTGAACGGATTTGTATGAAATTTGACACATAGATAGTTTATTACCTGGATTAACACATATAATACTTTTTATCCCGGTAGTACGTTTCCGTGGGACAAATTTTGACCTCCACACGAGCGAAACCGTTGGCGAAAGCTAGGAAATAATGTTCATTTATAGCGTATCTTGAGTTGGATCAACATCCTAATTAGGTGTTAAATTAAGATTAGCTATGTAAGCATGAAGGCCCAGTCGTGATTCAATCAAGTTCAGACATGGCGCCAATGGCATTGACTGTGCTTCCATGGAAGAAGGGTTTTTGTAAATACATCTTACTAATGATATTAAAGTTCTGTGTTCCTCACAAATAATTGATAAGTAGCATTATGCTTTAACTAAACATTACTTCTAAAGGACGGTGTTATGAGCCAATAGGTCACTATTTTTATGATCATAATCAGTCTTCTAACTGAACAGATAGCTGTGCTGCTGGGGAGTTTGTTGCGCCACTTCTTCTTCCCAGCTAAAGCACTAGGAAGTGGTGAAGGGCGGGCGTTTTGAGGGACTATCTTACGTAATTTTGACGTTCAAAAAGTGCTGACTCTTAACAATAGTTAAATAAGTCCATATTATGTTAGTAGGTAAATACTTATTGCCATGTTAGTAAAATTTAAAATAATTATTATTCTGGATATGCATGAGCGACCCAATGGCTCCGGATTTGGTTCTCCACTCTGTCCGACACCGCTCTCAGAAGCGAGACCACACGGAGGCCGTTCTTTTGCGAAGCACCGCCTGGAAGCCGCCCGTGCTGTGGTCGGTGAACATGCTGGAGGCAATTGCACTGCCATGAGAACCCCAACAAACCCCTGAACGCGTTGTTATGCTGGACGCACAGAGCATTGTAGACTGGCTTGACTTTTGATTTTATAATGTTCCTAGTTTAGAGACACAGGTCACCTCCCTGTGAGAGCGAGTGGGTTATTATCCACCAAGTGGGCCCGGTGCGAGTTGGTGGTGTCAAATAATGTCTTAGAATGTTTGGTTCTAGAACATGCTTGAACATGTTTCTCATGATGTTTACGGTATTGAGTAAAGTGCTTGCCTAGGTTCGAACTCACGACCTACACAATCGCCCCGAGTGGGTTCGCGTATTGTCGTTGCGGGGGGGCTCAGTGGCCGTGGTCTCCCAGCCACGGTGAAGCGAAGAGGAACCCAAAGGTGGGGCCGCTCGTCAGGGCTTTTGCCTTCAAGCCGATGACGTAGCGACAAAAAAGTAGGTTGCGGTGAGGTGCACCGCAACTGAGGTGGGCCGCGATGTCGAATGGGAGGCATCGCGGCTGAGGGTTACGGGCTGCGGCAGAGGAGGAGTGCCGGTGCTTCTGAGCAGCGCTCTTCCCTTCCGTGGCCTGGACGGGGCCGCCACCGATTGATGGCGGACGCGGTGGGGCCGCAGGGGAAGAGGGGTGTCGGTATAGCGTTGGCCGCTCTCCCTATCCCCTGCGGCCGAAAAGTTGTAGGCGGGACGGCGCGTTGTGTTCCACGCGCGCCGTCAGAGATGTCAGCAACAACTGGTGGGGTCCGCTTTGAAAGATACACCGTCGCCCCTAGCACACAGGCAACTGAGGGAACACGGGTGGGTTTTAGTCATTAAAACTCTGACACGCCCTCCTGCCTTCTACCCAGAGCGGGAGAAGTCATTTGATGATTTCCCACACGCTAAAAAAAAAAACGACCTACACAATTCGTAAGTTGGGCGGATATCACTGGTCTTTATCAAATTTTCCCGACATTCCACAGTTTATCACGAGTCCAACAGTCATTCAAACATATATGAGGGACGTTATTCATAATTCACATTATCTGTAGGAAATGTACGACTGGTATTGGAATATAATTTAATGCTTCAGTTTTGCGTTCAATCATGATAGCTTATCTACCAGATAGTGTCGGAATTATCTTGTTTTTTAAACAATTTCAAGTTATTACGTGACCTCCTTGTGTTATTTTGTTGATTAGTTTCAGGTGTCATGTTTAAACAAAATGGGGTAGGTAGAAAAGTAAGTACTTTTTTTTTTTTTGTAGTTACGCGATAGCAAGGGCAGAATTTTGTTAAGATAGTAAGATAATTCCTATCAAGTCGCTATCTATATCTTTTGGTGCTAATATTTTGAAGAGGTATTGACTGTAATGTTTGTATGTAGGGGGTAATCTTTGATCGATTTCCCAAAATACCCTTCAGTAATGGGAAGCTAACTACAGTATTGCCGAGTGCCGAGTGTCATACGATATATTATATGTAATATAAAGAATGTGCATAAGGAGGTCTCATAGGCAGTCACTCCGTGTAAAATACTGGTAGGTGTTCAGCTGGGAGAGGGCTAAGCAGATTTGTTGCCCTGAGCAATTCTCAAATAGCTCGTGAAAACACGAGAGAAGAAGTGGAAAATTTCCACTTCAATGATGATTATTTAAATACAAATTTCCGCAACATTTCAAAGACATCTACGTATTTATTGCAAGCACATAAAACAGACAAGATTGTATGAAATAGTCTCAATCATCGTTTATAATTTCCGTCTGCGATAAGTTAGATTTCTTTGAATTGCGATAAATATTCTACTTATCTTGGTATTTGTTGATGTAGCTGTATAATTTGCGTATGATTAGAAATCTAGCTGACGTACTATCTACATAAATGAGGATGAGCAGAAAAACCTATTTGCTAATCACAAAATATTGGCCTCTACAGTACGTCATCTCCTCTTGCCTTGCATTAAGGCGGAGACTGATTTGCAACGTTTGTTTGTAACGTATCATTAAAGGCGAGCTTGGCTACACAAGACGCAGTGAACGCTCGTTTCGAGCACATAGCCGAAGCGTGCAACAATTCTTGTTACAAAACGGCGATAAACTAAACGTGGCGAATGCTCGCTTCGAGCACTTGACTCAAGTGTGCTCTATACATTTTATTCTACCTGCACTGACTTATTTCGAAACATGCGCTCGCAATGCTCGCATCGAGCAGCTCGGTTTGTTGCCTAGTGTAACAACTAACGTTGCAAGTTACTCTCCGCCTTTAAGTTCGCTAAGCGAACCTCAGTCAAGTGAGCGCACACAATTCGAAAGCAGACTCATTTGTTTTTAAAGTAAATTATTGCGGATTCACAACAAAACACCGTTGAATTTCGAAGTGTTGTTTAGAGAACGTTTGTTTAGCAAGAAGTATTAAACATAAAACAGCTAGGTACTTTATTTATGTCTAAGTATTCATGGAAATTAATAAAATTCAATAGATCTAGTAGTCTAGAGCAATCGAAATAATGCAATATTTGAGTAATCAGGAGCCTACAGATAACACAGGTGTTTTATTTTGTTATCTGTAACCAATTTTATCCCTACATTACTGTTTAAAATGTTGTCTATGACGAAATTTTCAAACTGAGAAGAGAGAATTGATTATCTGAGCTAATAAAAGTGACAGTTGTTGTCAAATGACTTAATCCAATCAGGGGAGACATAGATACGTCTTCAAGCGTCGGATTGGTTGTTGCAGATAGATTGCTAAGCTGAAGTAAAGGATAATTATGATGTTTTTACTTGTATGCCATATTTTCTGATATTTTTGAGTAAATAAAAGTATCACCAGCAGGCTTAGCACGAGCACCAATTTTTCGACGGAAGAATAGACATGACTACTAACTAATTAAAGTACATTATGAGAAGATAGCTATGTTTTCTATTAATGATCACAGTTATGCGTTCTAAACGGCGAACGGCGTCCATGAATGGACTCAAACGATGTTTTCTAACATCTTGCATGCTCTTGTATGTACCTATACAATGTTTAGACAAATAAATAAATCTTATCTTATCTTATCTTAAACGAATTATGATTTTGTAGTTAGACTTTATGGCCATCGAGTAGAAAGTTTGTTGTCAGTTTGATTTTGACAGTTTGGGAAGAAATATTCTTCTGAAGTAGTCTACTTATGAAAGGACCTAGATAAAGATCGTTAAAAAGACAAAATGACAGATTGTAGAAGGACATCTGTGCGATGTCAAAAATGGAGAAACGAAATGTGACTTTGTATAGAAAAAGCACTGTCTATTCTTCGGATAAAGAGAAAGCGTCGAAATGCTTAGTCTGCTGCACCATAATTGCGTAATGTTCTATTAAAACAGTTTTGAATAATTTTGAAGGCTTATTCCATTGTTTCATATGTTCGAAAAATTCGTCTACCAAACAACGTTAATAACGGAATGAATGTCGTTGAACTGTCAAATGAAAGCGATTCCTACTGTTAGTGTTTTACGCAACTACCCCGTACGTTAACGAACCAAAAGGATTATGTAAGAATCGTAGCAGGTGCGTTGTATAGTTTCTACCTACCCCCACGAGAAGATAGCACGAGTTTATGTTTATATGTGCAAGTACTAAAAAAATAAATAAATAAAAAAACATTAAAAAAAACAAACCGACTACCGGAAAAACACTTATGTGAAAAATTACTTTCATTTCGGAAGTCGGTGACTTTGGATGTGTAATTTATAGTTAGTTTTTCTGGAAGTCAGTTTTTTTTAATAGTTTATATTTTACACTTTTTAGCTACAGTACCTACCCCACACCAATTCGAAATTTCATCATTCTTGGGGTCAAAACGATGCATGTTTATGCGATAACAGCAATCACGGTTGATCTTCTGTCATTCTTTGAAGAGTTCCGTTGTCTGTCTCCGAAACGCATCATCAGATCTATATGAAATTTAATTGTGACCATTTCGGAATAAACCCCTTTCGAACAAAAAAAGAATTTTGCAAATCGGTCAAAATGTGACGGAGTTATACGCGAACCTTCACCTAACTCCTAACCGTTAAAGAGTTGTACCTTCCTTCATCACCTTACCGTCATGAGATGATGATGATCATACGCAAATGTCTCAATAGCTTTAGAAAATATATGAAAATATTGTTAATACCTATAACATTTGAGGGTAGCCCTCGATTACCCTGAGATTATATCTTCAGATCCTGACTTGGTGCCAATGGGACCACCTCAGGAGTATGCTCATTCAAATTAAAAAAATTGAGAATCGGTCCACAAATGGGGGAGAAATCGATGAACATACATAAAAAATTACATACAGTCAAATCAAATCAATATATTTTTATTTCATATAAACCTGCATGGGCACTTATGAAACGTCAGAAGCTAGGTGCACGGTTCCAAAATGTTGTTTCCTATGGAGAAGAGCCGGCAAGAAACTCCACGGTTACTCTTTTAAAAATGATTGGCTTTAACAATGTTTTCAGATATAAAATGTATGGGAGGACAGTGCAGGCCTGTAAATAAGTACCAGGTACTTAGACGAATCCAGAATAGAAAATCGTCTACAAATCTACAGTCTGTAAGGCCTACAACGTTCTCCCATTCACAATATGTAAAATAATCTACATAAATAAAATGAACCTAATTAAACATAGTGATATGATTAACATGACAATCACTAAAAAATAGTTGATATTAAAATTGATGTATAATGTCAAATAATGACGAGAATATGTCAGCATTGTAAAAATAAAAAGAATAAAAAGAACATTGAGAGCAGTTAATAGACTTTCACATAGATATGCTGTTAATCAAATCAAATCAAAATCAAATCAAATCAAATCATTTTTATTTCAGGCTTTGTACACACATATACATTTCACCCATAGTGACTACCAATAAATGAGGTAATGAGGTACCAGGGAAGCCACATGTGCAGAAGTCGAAAATATAAGATCCTCCTTTTTGGAAGTCGGTTGACAACTTTAATCAAACGTTTGTCGGTGTTCACAATAATTAGAAGGGCCTATAAATAAATATAATCATAAATATAATCTTTTATCACAGCTGTAACCTTAGATTAGATTCCTATCTGTTATATTTTTTATCTGGAACGGTTATCACTGACAATAAACCGAATTACTCAATCTAACTGGTCTTGTTTTGGCTAATGTATGACTGTTATTAACGCACCATCATCCTCGAAGGGATATGCAGAAGTGTAACTATAGTACACCCACTTTTTTTCATCATCAGCCTATAATGTTCCCACTGCTGGGACACAGGCCTCCTCTCAGTGAGAGGGATTGGGCCGTAATCCACCACGCGGGCCCAGTGCGGGTTGGTAGATGTCACATGTCTTCGAATTTTTGGTTCTAGGACATGCCGGTTTCCTCACAATGTTTCCCTTCACCGTGTTGAGAGCAGTGGTGATGAAATAATTTACACAAAGTAAAGCGCCTGTCTGGGTTCGAACTCACGACCTACAACTCGTAAGTCGCGGCCTTTACCACTGGGCCACCACTGCTTTAGTCATATTCAATAGGAGCGAACCTATAGGTACCTTCCTACCTTCAAGATGCAAGAACCTGATAACACTTTGGCTGACCCAGGAATTGATCACAGGGCCTCATGCTAAGAATATCTTATTCGGCATCGTATTTTATGCTGTGCCTGGGAACTTTTAATTTAACCTAATTTACAAAAACAGAAAAAGTTGAACGATAAATAAAGACAAGTTTAAAATTATGATTTAATTCAAGTTTCGGATTATCTTTATGTAATGTAGGTCTCTGTTAAAGTATTTCATTATTAGTTACCCAAGTACTATCGCTATAAGATTAACCCGTTATCATAAAAAAAATACCTAAAAGCGGAGTAAAAAGCCGTTTACGACACTTTAAAAAAGACACAAATGAAGATTTTAAAACTTTAACGTTCCTTAATACCCTATAATCTCAAAACAGACAATAAAAACGGAATCCGTACTAAAAAGAAAGAAAACAATTAAAAGAATAATCTAAATTCCACAAAATAAGTTATAATCTGGCAATACTAAAGAATTACGCGTGTTACTTGTTCAAATAATAAAAATAAATCGAATCACTCGATAAATTTTTTATCTGTAATTACCAAAAATTCCCGATAAAAGGCCAGATAGAGAATGTAATGTGCACAGATAATATCTAAAGTGTCAGGATAAAGATAAAATAAGAATTGATGATTTATTTTCGTTAATCTAATTACGAAATAAAAATCCAATGTTAATTTGATTAGGTATATAGACAAACCGTATGCTTTATCACGTGTTGTGTCGATCATTAAATACCTACCCACTGAAATTAACTAAAATATACCTATTCATGGACTTTTTTTGTAGTATTAATTGGACGTAACAAACAGCTGTGCTGCTGGGGAGTTTGTTACGCCACTTTTTCTTCCTAGCCAAAGCACTAGGACATGGTGAAAGGACGGGCGTTTTCGAGGACTATAAGTAATTTTGACGTTCAGAAAGTGCTGATTTATCAGCACTGAATAAATGACTATGATTTTGTTTTTTTTTCTGGCATATTCATTGTCTATGGATAAGCTCTAAGGCCCATCGCACCAAAAGACAATACGTTAAACATCATCCTGTTTGTGATCTTCTAACCGTTGACGGAAACAGAACCATATTTTAAATTCGTTTGTGACTGGTGGTGTAAGCGAGCCTTTATGACAAGTTACATCTTTGCCATAATTCGTTCAAATCAATAAGCAGTGGTGGCTCAGTGATAACGGCCCCGACTTGTGTCAGTGAGACTGAGACCAGACGCTTTACTTTGTGTAAATAATTTCATCACCACTGCTCCCAAAACGGTGAAGGAAAACATCGTGAGAAAACCGGCATGTCCTAGAACCAAAAATTCGAAGACATGTCACATCCACCATACCGCACTGGGCCCGCGTATTTGATTACAGCCCTCTCCTTCTTGAAGAGAGGAGGCATGTGATGCAGCGGTGAGAACATTATAGGCTGATTCCTGGGCCTAGAGACAAAATACATTTCTGTTAGCGTTCACATTACCTGCGGAAAGGTTACGTCGTGTTCTTTCCGCAGGTAATGTCATTTACACACATTTTGGCGTAGCGTTTGACGTGAACGCTAAAAGTAATGTGTTTTGTCTAGGCCTGCTGATCTGTAGCCTAGAAAAATAAATTACGATTTTGAATTTTGATGATGAATATTTGACAATTGAACTTTTTAATAAAAATAATTCAAAATCAAAATCAAAAATCAAAAGTCATTTATTCAAACTAGGCTGAGAGTCAGCACTTTTCGAACGTCAAAATTACATAAGACAGTCCCCCAAAAACGCCCACCCTTCGACACTTCCTAGTGCTTTATTAATTGTTAAACTAATGAGAACATTCCTTCCCATATTAGGTAAGCTACCGACATTCAATATTCCAACGTTGTTAGCTTGTAGCAGTATTCAATTAATGCTGTAACAGTTTCACGAAAATAATTTCCCCGTGAAATCTATGCTACGTTGCTTTGCGGGAAAGAGACAACGCCATTACCATCACATAAGTCCTTCTCCCTCACACCAAAATAATTAATTAACAAAATGCTTTCATACCACATTATTCCACGTAAAGTATCAATGTTATGATTATACCAGCTCGGTCTGTTTAATTACCTACTCAAATATTCGAACTTGAATAAACGTGGAACTAGTAATTGGCAGTTTATGTAACGTATCATTAGTTTTGTAAGCTTTGTGGCTAATTAGTGTTGTGTACAAGGGTGATATGTTAAGTCATTTGTTGTTGGCGGGAAAATGGTTCTGTTTTTTTTTCTAACCTATATTGGCTATGGTTGTTTAGAGATGCAATGAATTGTGAAAAGTTTAACGACTTCATTTTAGAATGTTTTTAAGTACTTTTGAATAATTTTCTGGTTTTTCCAGGAAAATAATGCTCTTAATAATCTTAGTTCATTTCTCGTTGTTTAGGTAAGTAAATTCCTGCCATATTTCATTTCTCGTGGTTTAGGTAAGTAAATTCCTGCAAGATCTTTCTTCAAGTAATTTTACCTGGTTGTGTCCGTATAATTTTTCCCCTTTAACATCCACCAATAATAATATCGTGTAGTAAGTTTTTTTTTTGTTTTGTTTATACTGATTATCCAAATCGCCCTTTGAATTATGTTCGCTAAATTAACCCCTTACTAGTTTAATCTGCGATTAGATTCAAAGTGAAGCAGACGTCCAATTAGCTGGTGATTTGTTTGTTTGCTAACAAACAGGGCTCACGGGGCGGACAGGGCTGCACCCTCGACTTTTGCTAACGAGATAGCTAATTAAATAGATATCGATGTCGGTTATCTGTGTTTTAGGTATAAAGAGAAATAATGACGTATGGTGTTTTTTTAATGGTGGCGCGAAATAGACAACAGAGGATTAATGCTGGCTGAATAGAAGTGGAACATTTGAATGTAGAATGTTTTTTTATTAGTCTGTTGGATGCAGATTTTTTTTTCAGATCTCTTTTTAAAAATCGTTTAATTGGCTACAATTTGAGTCGGCAAACATTTCTGTATAGTGGTAATTTCTGTTAGTGTCTGTCAGTGTTGATAAAAAGTTAGTAGGTACCTAATTGACAGAAATAATGCTCCATTCCCAATCAGTAGGTATTACACAACATAACGTCATCAATTGGGTACGTGTCCGGACTCAAAAGTATAAAAGTATAAGATACAGTAGGTCTTATAGTTAGGCTATGGTAACTCAAAAACCTACCCATTGGGCATACACTATTGAACAACATAAGAATTTCAAATCAATATTACCTACATACAAATTAACAAAAAATTTAAATATATAGAATACAACCAATTTTTATAAGAAACATTTAGAAACAGTTATTGAGAAATTTGACACTGAAAAATACAATAACATAGCCCAACCCGGGAATCAAACCCTCTCATGCTCCGTAGTTGCGGTTGCGACCACTAGAAAAACGAGGCAGTCAGTAGGTATCATACCACGATAATAACAGTTATATTGGTCAAGAAAATCTGAAAGCAAAACTAGAAAAACAAATTCTGTATTTTACTGTTAATTCAATATTCTATATTATGTTAGTAAGAAAAACCTTATTTGCCACCTTCATAAGTAAAAGATAAACCTACATTAGTTGCCATTTTACGTTTAAAATAAAGATTTTATTTTCTCGACATTTCCTAACTCTTAAACGCTTGTCACGGAATTATCGTAAAAAAGGAAAAGTGCGGAGAAAATTAGAATTATTTAAGAAACTAGCTTATCGCAGCGGCTTCGCACGGATGGAGGTCCGATATTGTCCCAAGGCTACACATGGGATACTTATAATAGGTCTTTACCTATGAAATTGCCGTTTTGTATGAAAAAAATTAAATTTGTATTAATCGAAGTAATCACCCATGCAATCAATGCATCTTTGCCATCGCAGTGGCAGTTTATTGATGCCCTTCTTAAAGAAATCAGCTGGACGGGAGGCAACAAATTCTTCAAAGGCATTTTGTACTGCCTCTCGGGTATTAAATTTTTTTCCCGCCAAGAAGTTATCCAAATTCTGGAAAAAGTAGTAGTCTGTAGGCGCAAGGTCTGGTGAGTAGGGCGGATGACGGAGAGCTTCCAACCCCAGTTCTTGCAACTTGGAGACCGTCTGCTGTGCAGTATGAGGTCGCGCGTTGTCGTGCAGGAGCAGCGGAGACGAGCGATTGACCAATGCTGGTTGGAGATGCGCCAGCTTCTCCATCATTGTGTTCAGTTCTTCACAGTACACATCTGCAGTAATGCTCACCCCGTTTGGTAAGAAGCTGTGATGAATCACACCGGCGCTAGACCACCAAACAGTGACCATCACTTTTCTAGGGGTAAGTTTTCGTTTAGGGCATTGTTTAGGTGCTGAACCAGGATCCAACCAACTTGCTGAGCGCTTACGGTTATCAAACAGAATCCATTTTTCATCGCAGGTAACAATGCGGTTCAAAATTCCTTCATTTGTGTGTCTGTTGAGCAGTGCAAGGCACGTCTCGACGCGTACTTCGCGCTGGCGATCATTGAGTTCGTGGGGCACCCATTTGTCAAGCTTTTTTACCTTGCCAATTTGACGCAAATGGACCAATATTGTTTTGACGCTAACGTCGAAAGCTGCTGCTAATTCAGCCGTAGATTGTGTATCATCAGCTTCCACAATCGCCTTTAATTCGTCATTGTCGACCAAAGTCTTCGGACGACCGCGAGGTTCATTTTTCAGGTCGAAATTTCCAGAACGGAAGCGAGCAAACCAATAACAGGTGGTGCGTTGGTTTGTAGTGTTAGCTCCGTAAACGTCGTTGATGTTGCGTGCCGCTTGTGCCGCGTTGCTGCCACGACGGTACTCATATTCCATAATTACTCGAATTTTTAACGTATCCATGATGACGAAAAAGATTGAAATGCGATGAAAATGTAACACTAATCAATAAAGAAATGACTACTTTTAGAAAAGAAAATCCATGTTTTTAAAATAAAATTAATTTGAAATTAGAATTCTTAGCCAAACAAAAATTATTTTGATTTGAAATGGCCAGTACTGCAGAACGGCAATTTCATAGGTAAAGACCTAATATTAAACTATCTGCGTGGCAAATTTCTGAAAAATCTGTTCTGCCGATTCTGCGTGTTAAAGTAACAAACCTCCAAACATCTAAATATAGCTGTCGCATTTACAGGCTGATTTCCGGCCACCGTAGACATGAGCTTGCGGACGGCGAGTAATGAGTAGCTCGCTGTCCGGTAAGGACCAAGCCCAAGTCGACGGCGCGTTGTGTTCCACGCGCGCCTCAAAGAGATGTCAGCACAAACCGATGGGGCCCGCAAGGGCCGATGCCTGCCAGGGGTGCGGGTTTGTGCGAAAGCGATACCGCAGCCCCTGGCATACAGGCTACTGAGGGAACACGGGTGGGTTTTAGTCAGTAAAAGTCTGACACTCCCTTCTGCTCCTGTTATTTGGTGATTTCCCACCAAAAAAAAAAGCTATCGCATTTATAATATTAGTAGGATATGATTTCATTATCACCTGCCTAGCCTTTTCCCAATTACATCGGGGTCAGCTTCCAGTCTAACCGGATTCAGCGGAATACCAGTATTGCACATGGAGCGACTGCAACACAACGTCCACAACCCAGGTACTGGGTAATACGATACCCCTTGGTAAGACTGGTTGTCAGACTTTCGGGCTACTGACGACCCGTAACGACTGACAAAAATCCACAAATGACAGCCGGGACCAACGGCTTAACGTGCTTTCTGAGGCATGGAGGGTTCTTGGTATGTTAAGATGGTCACCCATCCACGGACCACCCGCGTCAAGCGTAGCTTAACCTGATCGACCCGTACGGCTAATATTATTTAGCCAGAAGCATATATCATTATCATCATCATCATCATCATTTCAGCCGAAAGACGTCCACTGCTGGAAATAGGCCTCCCCCAAAAGGAAGTTTGCCATAATCGCCACGCTTGGCAGGCGGGTTGGCGATCGCAGTATGGTGGTAAAATTCATAGAGAACGCTGGTGCCCTTTCTCTTGTAGGTTCCTTAGTCGCCTTCTACGACACCCACGGGAAGAAATGGGATGGTGCTATTCTTTACGTCCGACACTACACGGAACATAAAGCATATACAGGGTGTGGCGTAAATAGTGGTGGATTCGATAAACCAGATAATTTACTATAACATATTTATAATTTTTCTATCTTAAAAAAACTTTAAAAAAAAAACATGTTTTTATTGAAATAGCAACTGTAATTTCAAGAAAACTCTTTTTTTTAATTTTTTCATTGGTTACAAGGCAGAAATTTCGTAAATACTTATAAAACAACTTATAAATATTTTCGGAATCCTTCAGTAAAAATGGTATTTTTTTTAATATGCTATAGGAAGTAAATTATCTGGTATATCGAATCCTTAACGGTGGACCACTATTTACGCCACATCCTGTATATAGAGAGGATTATTATAATTTAATTATCAACTGGTTTTTTGATCTAGTGGTCAAGAGCGGTACTAATGATAACATTGTTCTGGGTTCCATTCCTAGATCGGGCAAAGTTTTATTCGTTTTTCTATTAGGAAAATCGCTGTATCGGAGTCTAGATTCGTGTGCGGTTGATGGCAATAGGCTCGCCCCCTATTACATGGGCCTTATACATAGCTGGCAAATTGTAGGTGCAGTACAGGTCCACCCGATGCGTAACTCTTTGGGTAGACCAAGCATGATGTTATTGATAATGAAATAAACGCGTTTAATTTGACAGCTAACTGATTGATGAAGATACCCTACAAAATGGTAACTTAGGCACGTGAATTTATCTAGCCTTTTTCCAACTACATATGTAGGGGTCTGCTTCCTGTCTAATCGGATGCAGCTGATTTGCATGGAGCGAGTAAATATCTGTCCTGAACAACACTGTTACTGAGTAACACAATACCCCTTGCTAAGACTGATTGTCCGACTTGGGTTTCTGAGTACCCGTAAAGACCGTCCGTACCGTCAAAGATTTACGAATGACAGCCGGGACTAACATCTAAACGTGGTTTCCGAGGCACGGAGGGGTCTCCAGCATATGTAATGAATGGTCATCCACCTTCGGACAGACATCGGCAAGTATAGCTTAACTTTCGATCGACCTAAATTTAGCCACAATCCCTGATAACCTTAGGCACGTGTTGTATTTAAAAAAATAGTTCTCCTCTGTAACTTTCCACGAAATACCAACCAATTAACAAAAAAAAAAAGTTGTCACAAAAAACTACCAGAGACGAAAATATTTTTCTTTCTAAAAATCATAGACTAAAATAATGTAGGTACAACAAGCAAAATAGAGTGTGCCTAAAATCTTTCTCATAAAAAATGTGTAAAGTTCACCCCAGTGAGTTAGGGGTAACTCAAAATGGTAATAAAACGAGTGGGCGTGGCTTACCCTGTCACGCCCAGAGGGGATGAGTAGCCCTCAAAACTCGGTACCGCCGAGTACCACGTAATATGGGTACTTTGGCACTATAGGTGCGTCGGTTTGCGTCGGGTGAAGAATGCGATGGTTTTTTTTTTATTATTTTGGTTAAAAGAAGGCAATGCTATGAACTATTTGTGTATTCCTTGCAGGCGAAGGGGAGGAAGGGCGTTTTAATTGCCTGGAATTTTGGCTGTATTGAACTTTTGAGGGGCATGTGTGTGATGGCAGACGCACAGCTATCTACCAAGTTAAGCTACGCTTGCCGCGGTTGTTCCGTAGATGGGTGACCATCTTTACATACCAAGACCCCTTCATACCTCGAAAAGAACGTTAAGCTGTTAGTCCCGGCTGTAATTTATGAATCCTTGACAGTCCCCACGGGTGGTTAAAAACCTGAGAATCTGACAACCAGTCTTACCAAGGAGTATCGTGTAACCCAGTACCTAACTGGGTTGTGGAGGTCAGTTAGGCAGTCGTTCCATGTAAAATACTGGTATTCAACTGCATCCAGTAAGACTAGAAGCTGATCCTAACGTAATTGGTAGTAGCAGATGAGCTTTGTTGAAATTTGATTTGAAAACTGTTTATTTTTAAGTAAAAAGTTACATGTCTAGACAATTTAACTGCTGCTTTACGGAAGATGTATGACTCACATTTAACTGTAGTTTTAATTAGCAACTAGAAAATTGAATGCCAAAGGCCATATGACCGTTGGGCGGGTGTCGACGTCAGCACAAGCTGCTTCTCACACGGACTACTGTACTGTAACCAAAACTACAAACGTAGTATACAGGAAAGTTCTATAAATTGTGGCTGTTATTTTAGTAAGTTGTTGTGACTTACGACTTCCACGCGAACAAAGTCGCGGGCAGAAGCTAGTTATAAATAAAATAACAATTTAGAACACAGAAGGCATCTTTTTAAAATGTCTTTCAATTTTGTTGGAAGCTCACTTAAGGAGAATGTGCGACACAAAGTTAGCTCGAAATTCAAATTTTCTTTATTTTTTAGCAATTTACAAGTTAGTGTCAGGCTGTGTGTTCATTCAAAATCAAATCAAAAGTCATTTATTCAAACTAGGCTGAGAGTCAGCTCTTTTTGAACGTCAAAATTACATAAGATAGTCCCACAAAAACGGCCGACCTTCACCACTTCCTAATGCTTTAGCTGGGAAGAAGTGGCGCAACAAACTCCCCAGCAGCACAGCTGTCTGTTCAGTTAGAAGACTGATTATGATCATAAAAATAGTGACCTATTCGCTCATGATACCGTCCTTTAGAAGTAATGTTTAGTTATAGCATAATGCCACTGGTCAATTATTTATGGAACATAGAACTTTAATATCATTAGTAAGATGTATTTACAACAACCCTTCTTCCATGGAAGCATAGTCAATGCAGTCAAAGAAGAACTTGATTCTATACAATAGTAGCTAGGTAGGGTAATTAACATTACGAAACACAAAAAACTTGCCATATTGAAAAATTATCCGCACCCGTAACAAAAACGGCTTCACAGAATATATTTTTTTTAAATTAGTTTTATGGCCTGGTTTCAGAGACCTTTTAGCCAAGTCTTTATTCGTATTCTAGTCATAACAAAGTTATTGTAAAGCAGTAGTAACTTTACAATAACCTATTAGGAGTTTTTGGGGGAACACGAAAAGTCCACGTTAGTCACTTATTTTCACCTTCACTACACTTGTGCACTCACACGTAACTAAATTGGATAACTCACTACCAAAATTATACAATTTAATTCGCTATTTCACAAAATTTTATGATAATGAAAATTCATGCGACATGTTCTAACGCGATCCCGCCAAAAACTCGCTTCACAGAATATTATCACTGTCACTACAGATTAAAAAACAAAGTCCCCCGTCGCGTTTCGTCTGACCGTCTGTCTATCTGTTCGCGATAAACTCAAAAACTAATGAACGGACTTTCTTGCGGTTTTCACCAATACACAGAATGATTTATGAGGAAGGTATAGGTATATGATTTGAAATTGGATTTCGCAGGCGAAGCCGCTGGAAGAAGCTAGTAATCATTAAAAACATTAATACAAACCTTAAGATCACATGAAAGTTTGTGTGTATGGATGTTTGTTACTCTTTCACGCAAAAACTATTGAATGGATTTGGATGAAATTTGGCACACAGATAGATTATTACCTAAACTAACACATAGGATACTTTTTGTCGTTCCCGCAGGATAATTTCCGACTTCCATGCGGGCGAAGCCGCCGGCGGACGCTAGTCTCCGATATGGCTGGACCGATTTCGACAGGACTTTCACTGACAGATATACATCGCGTCAAACTTAATGGCGGCTCTGAAGTGAGCTACACGCTGCGCAGTACCCCACCCCTCAACCCCGCTGACCCATGAATTTGTTTCTGCGCAGCGACTCGCCTCGTGTTCCGAGCCGCCATAAAGTTTGAATCGAGCTGTAGCTGATGTTATAAGAAGTAACTTAGGCTACTTTTATTTTAGAAAAATAATAAGTGTTGCCACACAAAACATGCCACTATCTTAAAAAAAAGTTTATGGAGGTCGGTTAGCAAAGACATCCAGACTATACCTCCACAGTACCTACTTACCTATCATAGTTTTACCTACCAAAAAAATACTTTAAATAAAACAGACTCATCAAAAAAAAAAAAAGCATTATTATTATCAAATAGCTTCTTTTTTCCTTTTCCATCGGCAGATTAAATTCGTTCCAACAATAGAGTTGCCCCCTAACATTACCCGTATCTTCCCCAATTGTTGCCACACGCGAAAATAAATTATTATAGAGTTGCCAACTGGGGCGGGGTGGGCTAGAACGAAGGGCGTAGGGGCGTACCGGATATTGGTCATATAAATAAATTAGTTGGAAGACGAAGGAAATTAATGTTAATTTCAAGTTATGGGTATGGCTTGAGTTATGGTAGCTCGTATGTACCGTATGTACTTACTTGAAGTGATTGATGAAAGCAAATAAGTTCTGATTTCGGTTTTGAAATCAAAATAACTACAGTGAGAGTTATTTTACTTGACTAAGATCAATCAAAACGAAAAGATTTTATGTATATATATATATATATATATATAACTAGCGAAACTAACTGTAGATTTTATATGTAAATAAACTGTTTTTATAAAATAATAAAAAATTGGAAGGTAAAATTATGATTTCGATTATTTTTAATTTCAAATTTTAGTCGTAAAAACCTCACATCGTAACCTTGTAAAACTCAACATTAATTTACTATAAAATTACTAATATGCAATGACAAGCAATAATTAACAAAATCGCAGAACAGACTATAAATAATTCAACACTCGCTTGCCGAACGCAATTTAAATTCAAATCAAATAAATTATATTTTTATTCACAAATTCCACTACGTCTGAAGGTGAGAAAATACTATTGATAAAAATAAATCAACATTGAGAAATAGACTTAGATTAAATGCGTACATTTTTCACGTAAAACAGAAAAAAAGGTTCAATTTGATTCACCGCTACTCGATCACTTTTGTAGTTTTTTCATTTACATGATCACGCGATCAGGCGCATTAATTATATAAGAGTTGCTACTGACAGTTTCCTTGTTTTTTCTACGTATTGGGGATGTTTGGTAATAAAAATGTGTTGTAGTTATTTTAACTTTGAACTTATCCGACAGTGAGATACATCATCATGAGATATATTGGAGTTGGCAAAACTATAGGAAGTATTTTGGTTATTTTATCATACCACGTGGATTTCCAGTTTAAGATGGGTAAATAGGTACAAAAATATGCATCTGAAACCAATTTTAGTATAAGATTTATTTTTTAAATTTAACAAAAAATTATAAAAGTTTAATAACACTTGTATTATTTCGTCATGTATTTCGGTAAAAATAGCTTACCGATGTGATTGGGCAACGTCTACCCACTTGTCTAAATAGATTAGTTTACTGCACATATTATTAGTTACACTATTCAGATTGTGCAATTGATTTCATTTCGTAATTCCTAATTCTACAAATATTAATCGGAGATACGCGTGATATCGACACATGTTATCGTTGAACTGACATTGTAGATAGGCCTAAACTGGCACGCGACGTTTGCCTACGTTTCCTCACTTTTTACTATTTTTTGTAAAAAAATCTTCACTTTTACTCACTTTCACTAACTAGGAATGTGTGTTGAGTAATTTTAAATAAGAGAAAAATAGATATAATTAAATTAAGTGAGCGACGGTAAAGTCTTTGCTATAATTGAGATTATCTTGTTTTGCTAAGTAAGCGCTTGCTTTTCATTAGACCGAGGGTACATTTAAATTAATAACAACACTAAGTAATGAACGTAGGTGTTAGGTATTAATGTTTAAGGTTAATGACTCGTAAGGAAAAACTCCAATTATGAGCTTAAAAAACTTCTGCAGTTTTTTTTAATAACAAATGTGACATGACAGCAGTATCCGACTACGTAACCAGTGAGAACCTAAGAAAAAAAGTAAATCAAAACTTACCTTTTTACGTCAAAATCCAAACTTTCAACTGTTAACGAACGCACTGACAGTGAAACTTGATATTGCACTCGACAAAAATAGTAAAAAATAAACGATAATTAACCGCGATCGATCACACGGCACGAACAAGACACGACTGAGACGTCCTCAACAAATTATCTTATCAAAAAAATAACACGTTAATTATGATTATAGTCCGAAAAAAATCTATTTCGTTGTGTACTTAGGCCTTTTCGGTAGTGAAAACACTGCACTTGGTAAGGGATAGTCTCGTGGCAATGCGTAGACGCGTGCTCTGGCGTGGTCGGAGCCAGACTGCCGCATCGGATAGCCCCGCACGCCCCACGCCCCACCCCGGCACAATTTTCAGGTAAAAAAAAAACGGGAAAAACAGATAACATTTCTGTTTATTATCTATTTGGCGACAGTTTTTTAGGTACCGTGTATAGGCTGAATGTTGGTGGTCTTTGTCCTTTTGTTTCTCGTTTTATGGCTAGTCTTTTTTTTTTTGTGGGCGTTGCTTATGTTTGGCGCCTGGTGGCACGTGCTGATATTGTTTTAGTTAATTACTTACCGGTAGTTAACCCTTTATTTAGGGCGTTTATTAATTTACCGTACCAGTTTGGTGTTTTTTTTTAGTAACAATTTATTGTGAGTTGTAATTATTTACCTTTATATAACTGTAATACAATTCTTGTTAAATAATCAACTAACATTTATATTATTTAAAGTGTCTTAAAGTATGCAACATTTGGAATTAATAAATGCTGACATTATTATTATTACAAATAACTATAAAAAGCTGTTGTATTTTACTATTAAAAAATAAAAATAAATAACTTAAAAAATACATTCACCGTTTTTATTTATGTAGTATTTTCCGTAGCGAACATCTGTTATTTTATATAAAACTTGATAAATAAGCCATTAATCCATGTAACGCTTATTTATGTAAAAATAATTGAGACATTAATTTACCTATCGGTAGACCAGTGTTGATAATTTATACATTTTATACCATCAATTATATTTTAATACATACGTACAATTCTATTGAATGTGTCATACGTACAAAAAAATTATTAGAAAAATTACAAAATTAATAATTGATGAGCTACGCTGTATTGCATTTTTTACTTTATATTTTAGACTAGCTTTTGCCCGCGGTTCATCCCATGTGGATGTAATAAACTAGCCTATGTCCTCCATATCCCAGGCGTGATCCGTGCCAAATTTCATTAGGATCTGTTAGCGGTTTAGGCTTGAAAGCGTAACATACAGAAAGAGTTACTTTCGCATTTATAATATTAAGTAGGGATTTTCCATGATTGTAGTACTCATACATGAATAAAAGAAATGTAAAAAGAAAAAAAACTTTAGGATGAATGTAAGCTTTATTTTTTAAATTTTACACATAACTTCACGCATTTAACCCTCAAATGGTTGAGCAGAGGTGCTCCTGTGCTTTAAATCAACTTGTAGATTTTCTATTGTATTGTGTTCAACTATCCAGTACTTAATATAAAACTACTTGGGTAATTCTACAAAACAGAAAAAAAAGAATCAGTCACACTTTCTAAAAAAGTCAGATTAACATCATTATTCGCAGTAAAACACAAAAAAAAAAACTGATTAAAATGTCTCATTTTAAGTGACAATTGTCAATGTTGGTAGCTTCGCCAGCTTAACTTGCGCTCAACTTAATCCACCCTTTTATTAACAGGTTAAAAACAGTTAAAATGGCGCGCAAATAGCTTTTTTTTTTCGTGTAAAAAGGATGGATTATGAAATACTTAAAATTGTCTATGGTTCTGAGTGTTCGTTTAAAAAGATCACGTTAATCTCTGGCGTTTTCGAGAACTGATGTATTTGTTTCACACGATGGCTTCTGAGAGTTAAAAATTGTGGCTTAGTCATGGTAATCTGCTGATAAACTGTCTATTAATATTATTTGAACGAAGGTTGACGTAAACTTTCCATTTTACAATATTTTAAACACGTTTGTACTAGCTTCACCTGTATGTTTGTAAGCATGTTTCTATGTAACCTACTCCTTTGAACTTGATTTTGACCCACTTCAAACAATCAACAACCTAATTGCGTAACTCACGATTCATCATAATCTGTTTCGTTTTGAAACAGATTGTTAAACCATTGCTTCATGTGTTCGAAAAATGTGTCTGTTCAACAACTTAAATAACGCAATGAATACTGTTGAACTTTCAAATTGAAACCGATTATGATTAATCGTGAGTTACGCAATTAGGTTGCAGATTTCATTTAAACTTTGTAGACTTAACCAGGGCGTAGAGACAAAATACATTTCTGTTAGCGTTCACGCAAATTTAAGGGAGTGACATTACCTGCGGAAAGGTTACGTCGTAACCTTTCCGCAGGTAATGTCACTCCCTTAAATTCCGCAGGTAATGTCATTCCCATACATTTTGGCGTAGCGTTTGGCGTGAACGCTAACAGAAATGTATTTTGTCTAGGCCTGCTGGACCGATGACAATTCTATAATTTTATAAAACATAATGTTAAAAAAAAAAACGTTTTTGTAGTTAGCAGAACTAAAAGATAGAAAATAAACGAAAAGAACAGAAAATAATTTCAAAAAGCGCTTGATATTAATTGATTATAAAAAATACATCAAAAAGCACCCCATGCTTTTTTGAAATTTGCTTGGTTTGGTGTTTAATGCGTGTTTTTTTAGACTTTTTAATCTATTATTTATTTACTAACAAAACGAGTCAAAACTTTTAAAAAGACGGCCTTACATTTTTTTTTCTTTAAGTTATCCTCCTAATTAAATGAGAATAATGCTAGAATGTTTCAATTCATGTCCTTTCTGAGTTTATCTTGGATATTACTGACATTGGTGAAGGCTCCAAGAGTGCCCTAAGCGTGGTTGCGTGTCGCCTGGACTGTGTATACGTGGGTCACTGTTATGCCGTCTCTCATGGGATGTCGCAACGGTGACCAACCGTTATTTCTTGTATGATTTCCTTATTTTGTGTATAGTCTGTTCCTATTAACATAGATGAAGTTTTACTAACAATCTTGTTGAGTCTTGGGTACTCAAATAAATAAATATTCTATTCTATTCTAAAACATCGTGAGGAAACCGGACTCAGAAAACGCAAATTGCTAACCCGTTTTTAGCAAGCGTGGTGATCAATGGTCGTGTCTTTTCTGAACGAGAAGAAAGCATGGCCCTACATTGTTGGTACTATTGTAATTATAGATTACCTACACATATTTTTTTAACAGTCTTGAAATTGAACTAAAATTGTGACGCGCGTTGAAATCTTTAAGGGCTACGGGATCAGTTCTACGAGCCTACGGGCTACGCGCTACGGTCTACGAAAAAAAAAAACATGGCGTCTTTTGTTTTAATTTGATTGGCTGGACGACTTCGCTCGGCTGTCTTCACATGACTCGGTTTTTAGATGCATGTCAGAATGTATGTCGTATGTGAATTGTATATGGCATAATGAGTATGTTTCTAGGAACATACCTATGTGAGATTTGTTCTATGACTGTTTTTGATTAATGGGAAAATACAAAAAATTAGTTAATAATTGGTGATGGTGTCGTCTGCTATTATAAGTAAACGATTATAGCACGTAAATGGTTTGTGATTCTATTTTTGAATTTGACACCCATTCGCCCAATGAATGGGTCTGTCATAAAGTTTCATCCCCTATTTGACCCTTATAGGCAATTAATTTTCAAAAACCTTTTCTTAGGGCTCTCTTTCGTTACAATAGAAACACTTTTGAAATACTTCAAGATCCTATACCCAGCCGCTTCAATATAAAATAGTACTATATTTCCGTTGAACGCATCAAAAACACCCAGGAAAAATAAGATCACAAATAATGTTAGGTCTTATTTTGTAACATAGTTTTTTCAACCTTAAAGCTTAGAAAATACGTTTTATTTTTCAATAAAGGTTTTTGTTCTTATTTTTAAACATGCGTTATGCTGTTCAAAGGATATATCGCAAAAGATATTATACTTTATGTTTGAGTGCCAAGGTTTTTAATCAAGCTTTATGGAATCGCGGCCGCTTCAGTAATGTGTTTTTTTTTCCTTATTCTAAATCTAGCGCTAGGGCACCCATGGCTGATCAAAGCCCAGCTGTTTAGGCTATGCATTGTCTGACAGTGCATTCAAGAATTGCAGTTATACTTTTTTTACTGAATCTTTTCATTACTTACCACAGTTGTGCTCTGCGTATGCCAAAAAATCATTTTACTTTAATCGACTTTAAAAAAATTTAAAGTATAATTTTAATTATCCTTCTTGGTACTTTCGTTTATTAAATACAACATCACGCCTATAGGTACCTAATCCCAAAGCGTTACGCAGAGTTGAACATACTTAAACATATAGTAGGTACACCCAAATTTCGCCAGTCAATTTCACAGACGATGGTGTTATTTTGTCTAATAATTTAATAAATAGAATGACATGGTATTTTTTTTTTGTGTTTTATTTATTTACCTATAGTACCTACACAAATTTCGGCAATTATGTTCAAGTCCCATGTGACAGGGGCGAGCCTATTGCCATCAACTGGGGCACAAATCCAGATTCCCAGCTGCTACTGAGTTTCTGATGGAAAACCCCAATAACACTTTGGCCGACGCGGAAATTGAATCCAGGACCTCACTCAGCAGTAGCGCTTGCAAACACTAGACCAACGAAGATACGCATTAGACACAAAAGCAACTAAAAGCCGTTGGCCCCACATACGGCTCACCTAATTGATATGACGACTATAAAATTAAACCAAGATGGCTACCGAATCGCTGCCGTAACTATATCGTTAAAGGATTAGAACATAAAATTGGTAGTAAAAGTAAGTAGGATATAAGATCGGAATGCCGGTTGTAAACCGTACTTGAATCGGGAACCGTACCTGTAAGTTTTTATGTTGACTAGAAATTAAAAAAAAAAAAGTTGTATTTGCTTCTTGTCTACCAAGTTATGAAATGTAGGATTTAGATATCAAAATATTATGTGCAAATCCGGTTCCAAAGTCCAGTAACTAATCGTATTTTGGTAAAGTACAAGGTGGCTGAGATATCCACGCGCAAACTTAAGGTGACACTTGTCCACATTTTTTCCATACAAACTTCGGGAGGGTTTTACTCCACTGTTTGACTATGTATGTACATCAAAAATAAAACATGGTATGGTTTTGTCTTGTTATTATTATTGTCTGTACGGAAACAGAATACTAAAATAAAAAGCCACTAAAAAGTTATGAGCCAACAAAGATTAGTTTTTCTTGCTAATTTAACCTAACTTTGAGCGTGTTTAAGTAATAAAAGGAGTGTAAAATCTCGAAAACCAAGACGGTACCGACAAAGTTCAATTAACAATAAATTCAATAAACTTTATTTGTCATTGATTTATGCAGTGGTTTTTTCATAAAACCCGATCTTCTGAAGGACTTTTCTTAATTTTTTCGCGATTTTTTTTCCAAAAATGCTCCTGCATCTCACTCAATAACGTTGTGCGTGTAGACTAGCGTCTAACTACTCACCACTGATACTATCTCTGTCGGATACGAAGCCTGGTGAGACAACATGATTTTTAGCCAGGCCCACCAGTGAGTTCGAGCCCGCGCAAAGTGTCCCCTTAAACCTATAATATTCAGCAAATATGATTCTAGAAAATTTCTACGCTAGGGTGTAGCGTAGAAGTTTGTCGTCGATTATACAAAAAAACAGCTGTTTCATACAAAACTTAAAATTGTACGCAGTTTGAATGGAACAGCAATTTATAAAAATTAAGAACCAATGAAAAATTTAAACGCAGGTTGATTCAGAATTATGTACTAAATCAATGATTATATTATAGGTTGCGCCTCGATGTCCCCCCGCCTTGTATTTGAATCTGACCCTATAGAAAAACTAGAAGAATTTATACCCAGGAAGTTTTCTGCAGAATGAATAGAGATGTGTTTTCAATAGCACAACATCATGCCATAATATTCACTGATGGGCAGAGTATCTATGCCAGACCCACACTTAGCCAGTTTTGTTGAAGTACCATTGTAAAAGGGAGCGAGCGAATTGCCATCAAACGGGCACAAATCCAGGCAGGCATAATAAAAAGCTGCTCAATGACTACGCTGCCATATTGGCAATACACGTAGATAGATGTATACTGCGAGATATTCTCTGTTTTCGTAATAAATATTCAAACAAATTATGATGTTGCCATAAAATTAATGATTTTAACAAATATCTTCCAAGAAAGTAGTTTTCACTACACATACAACATTCGTTACTGGCCACCGACCGAATTCAAATTTCGAACACAGTGCGTGCCTACTCAAATGTCATAAGATTCACACCTGTCAAAAAAGTACGATGATACTAACTGGCTGATTAGTGAAAAGAAGCTTTATCTTGGGCCAATAAAGTTTATAACGCCTTGAATAGTTTAGCACTTGTAACGTTTCGATATCAAGAGGTGGTGGTAAATGTCAATGGTTTTGTCCAACTAATGAAGCAAGATTTGTATGGATAAGACCTTAATTTAATGTAACTGTGTTTACATATTATTATATGTTTTATATCTTGACTAAATAATTAATGCAAAGTTTTACGTGAAATAAATAGTACATGACAGGAAAAGATAAGTGAAAGATAATGCAATAGAATAAAATGTTATGAGATTTAAACACAAGTAATTGTTTTTGTTCTGAATTATTGTGATTTGTGTATGTGATTTTAAGATAAGTGAACGTACATTCATATTTTTATCTCTTCTGAGTGCAGGTAAGCGCGATAGCGTTCTGAAATTGGTGATAATGTCAAGGAAACGGTATCTAGGTAAGATTTTAGCAACAATTTAATCTCTACACAACAAAATAATATCACGATATCGGCTAGAAAAGTCAAGAATACACTTGTCATTAGCAATAATTACAAATGATGGAGATATCTACGTAGTTCAATGTAGGTATAAATATACATTTCTTGAAATTTTCAGTATACCCGTACCCGTATATTCAGTCATACCAGTCTGGATCTGTGCCCAGTTGATGGCAATAGGCTCGCCCCCTATTACATGGGATCTAAACATAACTGGTGAAATCTGGGTATACTATCTATAGCTACACCGCTGCCCAAACTGTTGGGGAAACAAAGCGTATGTTATTTATGCTAAATTCACTTTGGTATACTATAAACAAAGCGGGCGTAGTCCACCAACATCAATTTCTGCGCGAGTCTGATAAAGCTAATATTCAAAGTCTTGGTTATACACATGTGCGCGACGCACCTTTTTTACAGTTTACTTTTTAGTGTATTTTGTACAGTGTTTTTTTATATTTCGAATGCTATTTATTTTGATGCTTTTTGTCCAAGATTAAAACAGTCTTCCACCGACCATTACGGCGTTTACTTCGTAGAATAGTCCCTAAATAGTAAAAGTCTAGTAACCAGCAGTGGTGTTCAGGTACAGTCCCCTTCATCGTGGTCCTTCGACAGCCAATCTAGTAGATAGTAGTGATGGTGCTTACTCGTGCGGCTGCCAAGATGGGAGCTGAAGGGAACGCTGTGGAAAAGGAACTGGAGCAACCAGAGCCCAGCCACTCATCCGCCAACGCGGCGGCCGCAGTCCAGACCCCTTCGAGGCCCGTCTCCGGCAATCAGACCTTGCCGAGGTCCGTCACTACCACCCAGACTCCGTCGAGACCAGTAAGTAGAACTTCATCTCGTTCTTCTGCTACAATGGTGGCTAGAAAGTTAGCCGTAGAGGCTTTACATGCTCGCCGTATGGTTGAATTAGAGCAGGAGGCCGCAGAAAAGCTCGCCGCAGAAAAGCTCGCGCGACAGCGCGAGGTAGCAGAGTTGGAACTCCGAGCGGAATTAGCGGCTATAGATGCCGATGCCAGTCATCATAGTTCGAGAAGCAGCCGTTCGGTCAATGACTGGCTACAGAATTCAAAAGCTGCTCTGAAAGATGATCCAGTTGGCCTAGCTGACCCAGTTGAATTTAATTCTATTATCTCGGCCGTTCCCTCTCGCCAGGCTCTAGTTACCGCAACCCCAGTATCGCCTAAAAAACCGGCTGACCTAGCCACCACAGCCACAAATGTTAACATGCATCTTTGTTCCAGCGATTCAGACCGTCTTGTGAAGTCGTTAGGAATTCTCATAGATAATGTTAATAAAGGCGCTTGCCACCGTAGGGGTGATAGGGATTTTCCTTTGCCGTTTTTCGATGGTAAATCACATCTAGAATGGCTTTCTTTTAAAAGAACCTTTCTGGATACGATGGACTCGCATTCTGCAGTGGAAAATCTAGCTAGGTTGAATAAAGCATTGAAGGGATGCGCGCGTGAAGCGGTCATGATGCTGCTGGCGACGGCGCGCGAGCCTAATGTAGTGCTGCGCGCGCTCGATACACGCTTCGGCCGCCCCGAGCTTATAGTGGCTCAGGAGGCAGCTACAATGCGCGCTTTACCGCGCGTCTCGGGTGAAGGTAAAGACCTTGCTATTTTTGCTAGTCGTGTTCGTAATTGTGTGGAAGCGATTCGGTTACTCGACCAGCCTCACTACCTATCATCGCCAGAGCTGATTCAATCGGTTATTTCTAAAGTCCCCCCACTGTTACGAGCACAATGGGTGGCCTACGCCAGCAGTCACGCGGTCAGTGGTCAACCCATGCTCGACATGTTCGCCGACTTCCTGGTCGAGATAGTCGAGCTGCAATCTAGATTCGGCCTCCTCCCTGAATCGGCTGGGGCGCCGAGTTTGACTTCCGCTGCTAATAGCCGAGTCAGGGATAAGGTGCACGCAGTCGTTGCTGAAGAGAAATCTCGGTCGGCATCTAAAAATAGTTCATCCACGACTGCTGCAGGCAAAATTCATTGTGTTTTATGTCAACAACAGCATTCATTGACGCAATGTGACAAATTTCTTTCCTTGTCAGTAGATGACAAGTGGCATTTAATAAAAAAGAAAAGAATTTGCCACAGGTGTCTCAAAAAAGGTTGGCATAAGCTAAGTTTATGTTCAGCGAAAAGTTTGTGCGACATTGGCGATTGTAAATTTCGCCATCATAGGTTGTTGCACAGTGCTAGTGAGCGCGCAGCCGCTGCTCACGTAGGCACGTCCACGACGAGCTCCGACCCGTGTGCGTTGAGCTACGTACCTATAGTTTCTCTTGCTGAAGGGAAAGAGATCCTGACCCACGCGTCAACTTCTTTTTCAGCTGAAAGTTCGGCGCGATCGCTGAGTTTTCGTCCTCTACTGAAAGTTGTTGCTGTAACTGTGTCCGGTCCGTCTGGTAGTGTCGATACTTATGCCTTGTTGGACGACGGGTCGACCGCTACTTTTATTGATGCGGAGGTCGCTGCTAAGATAGGTATTAAGGGGCCTGAAGGACACGTTCACGTAGATTGCATAGGGGGCCTTAATAAGAACGCACTTGTGCGTTACGTCGACTTCTACATCAAGGGTCGTCACGCGAAAGATAGTCACCTTATTCGTAGGGCTAGATCTATTGAGGGTCTAGGGGTGTCATCACAGTTTGTCAACAGGGATGCCGTCACGAAATACCCATATCTTGCGGATCTTGCAGATGAGTTGTGCTATGGTAAAATTCAGCCAATGCTCATTATTGGCATTGACAACTGGCATCTCACCGTATCTAGGGCCACACGTAAGGGGTCTAAGTCACAACCTGTCGCGATTCTTACTGCGCTAGGTTGGGTATTGTTCGGTTTCGGTTGTAGTTCAACTACTCGCGTTGATGTTGTCAGCCACGCCACACTGTTTGAGTCTGCGACTGTAGGCCAGAGCGACCGTTCCGAATTAGAGCAGCTTATTAAGGAGCAGTACAAGCTCGAGTCTATAGGTATTTCGAAACGTGAGGCGCGCAATGCTGATGATGAACGTGCTGGCCAGATTATTGAGCGCACAGCACGCCGCATGCCCAGTGGTCGTTTTGAAGTAGGTCTGATTTGGAAGTCTGACGTTTTATCGGTACCTGATAGTTACAACCTCTCCTTATCTAGGTTTTTAGGCTTGGAGAAGAAGTTGTGTAGGGATGGTGGCTATGCGGAGCGGTATCGTGCCAACGTTCTTGATATGGTTGGGAAGGGCTACGCCGAGCTGTGTCCAGAGGCGCCCACAGGCCCACGTATTTGGTACCTGCCTCACTTCGGCGTAGTCAACCCAAACAAACCTGATAAGCTGCGGGTTGTGCACGATGCCGCAGCCAAATCTGAGGGCGTTTCGCTAAACTCGTTGTTGTTACCAGGCCCTGACCTGCTTCAGCCACTACTGGGCATTCTTTTTCGGTTTAGGGAAGGCAAAATTGGGTTGACCGCGGATATACGGGAAATGTTTCCGCAAATTAAAATTCGCGTTGAAGATCGCGACGCGCAGAGGTTTTTGTGGCGCGATAGTCTGCTCGAACCGCTGCGTATTTACCGGATGTCGTCGATGATGTTCGGTGCCGCTTCCAGTCCCTTTACGGCAATTTACATTAAGAATAAAAATGCGGTTGAGCATCAGACACGATACCCAGACGCAGCGCGTGCAATCATTTGCGACCATTATATGGACGATTGCATCTGCAGCCTTGACAGCGTGGATGAAGCAGCAAAACTGGCCGCTGATATTTACGCTGTCCACAAAAACGGGGGTTTTGAAATGCGTGGCTGGGCCTCCAACAACGCCTCAGCCCTAACGTTGTTACCGAAAGAGACATTGCTGGAGACGCCGGTGACGTCACTTGTGGACCTGGGCCACCTGGCCACTCCTGTGAGGACGCTTGGCCTTATTTGGCAGCCCACTACAGACTGTGTCGGTTTCAATATTGGATTAAAAAAGGGTGGGCTACCAAAAAAGCTTACCAAGCGGGTGGTTTTGGCCCACGTGATGCGGGTTTTTGATCCTCTCGGAATTATTGCGCCTCTAGTAGTTACCGGTCGCATCATGTTCCAAAATGCGTGGCGCAAGGGTCTCGAGTGGGATGAAGAACTTTCTCAGCGGGACAGTTCAGCGTGGAGACTATGGTTTGAGGATTTGTTTAGGGTTGCCGAATTGCAGATCCCACGCTGCTACTGCCTAGCCGACTGTGAAGTGAATCACTGCGAGCTTCACGTTTTTTCCGACGCCAGCGAATCTGCCTATGCTGCGGTGGCTTACTGGCGTTTCGTGCTTAAGGATGGGGAAGTCAAGCTCGCACTGATTTGCAGCAAGGTCCGTGTAGCTCCCTTAAAGCCGGTGTCGATTCCGCGGTTGGAGCTGCAGGGAGCATTGATCGCCGCGCGCCTCGCTTCAACAATCTGTGATTCTCATCGTTTCAGACCCGTCAGGCAAGTTTTTTGGTGTGATTCAATGACGGTGTTGAGTTGGTTACGAAGCGAGGCCCGCTCATTCAAGCCTTTTGTTTCGCACAGAGTCGGTGAGATTCTGGAGTTAACGAGCGCCAGTGATTGGCGGTGGGTGCCTAGCGAGTTGAACGTCGCTGACGATGCAACCCGGTTAAAACGCACTACGTTGTCTCTAGAGTCTCGCTGGATCACTGGTCCAGAATTCTTACTTTCTTCAGACTGGCCTAGTGAGCCTTGTAGTCCCTCAGAGTACCCAAGCGTCAATGAAGAAATTAGGAATTCTGCATATACCATTGCAGCAGTTCACCTCATCGGTAGCGTTGAGAGGCATGTGCCCGTCTCAGCCGATCCCAAACGGTTTAGCTCTTGGCTGAGATTGGTACGAGCAACATATAGAGCTCATAAATATCTAACTCAGATCAGAATCCATTCTTTATCACGTAGGGGGTTTCATGTAGAGAATTTAGTGCGTGAGCAAGGGGGGATATTAACGTTTTCTTTTCAGCCGTCAAGCTCTTTTGGCTCTCTACACTCAACGCATGAGACAGCTGCCGATATACGCCTGGCCGAGACGCATATTTTGCGCCAGGCACAGCTGGACTCATTTCCTGATGAGATGATGTGTCTGAGTAGACTCCCACCCCTGCCCATACCTCGCATCAGTCGGCTGTTCCGATTGTCGCTGATTGTGGATGAAGAAGGCCTACTACGACTATCCAGTCGTATCGCTTCAGCCTCGGGAGTGCCTGAAGCTACAAAGAACCCCATCGTCCTCGACGGGAAACACCCTACCGTCCAATTACTGGTGGACCACCACCACCGCCGAGCCGCCCACGCCAACACGGAGACCGTGGTCAACGAGCTTCGTCAGAGCTTCTACTTGGTCGGCTTAAGAAACGTCGTCCGCTCCGTTGCCTTCCGTTGCCAGCTATGCCGCATTCGCCGAGCTGAGAAATTCCAGCCGCCCACTGGGAATCTACCGGAGGCACGTTTAGCTCACCACAAGCGTCCTTTTACATTCACTGGGTTAGACTACTTCGGGCCAGTTCAGATATCTATTGGCCGAAGACGGGAGAAGAGATGGGTCGCTTTGTACACGTGCCTAGTCGTGCGCGCCATCCACTTGGACGTTGTTGGAAGCTTGTCGACGGATTCTGCTGTAATGAGTCTTCGGCGTTTCGTGGCTCGCAGAGGAACGCCGTCTGAGATCTGGTCTGACAATGGCACCGCTTTCATCGGGGCAAGAAAAGAACTCGGTGCACTCTACGGGAACGCAGCTATGGAATATGCTGCGACGGAGAAAATC
Organism: Polymixis flavicincta; assembly: GCA_949987655.1. Lineage (NCBI taxonomy): Eukaryota > Metazoa > Arthropoda > Insecta > Lepidoptera > Noctuidae > Polymixis > Polymixis flavicincta. Next base: position 12,712,002 of record OX465197.1, read on the forward strand.
AGTTGGCGCTTCATTCCCCCGTCATCTCCGTTTATGGGTGGAGCATGGGAGCGACTCGTGAGAAGTGTGAAGACGGCACTCCGAGCGACCCTCACCGAACGTGCTCCGACAGAAGAAGTCCTCCGAACCGTGCTGGCAGAAGCAGAAGGGCTCATCAACTCCCGTCCCCTGACGCACGTCTCGGTAGAGCCCGGCAGCGAAGAGGCACTCACTCCAAATCATTTTCTCCTTGCAGCTTCGTCGGGGCGCCCTGTTCCAGCAACCTTGACGGACCGAGATCTAGTGTCAAGAAGCGGCTGGCGCAAAGCAGTCAGATTGGCGGACCACTTTTGGCAGCGCTGGGTTAAAGAGTACTTGCCGAATCTTATTCCCAGACCAGGGCAAGGCGATGTTCCAGAGTTAGCTGTGGGCGATCTGGTCCTAGTGGCTGATGGCAACCTACCGAGGGGCTCCTGGCCGAGAGGGCGCATCTCAGCGACTTACCCGGGTCGCGATGGGGTGATCCGAGTGGCAGACGTCAGGACTGCAGCGGGCACACTGAGGAGGCCCTTGAAAAAGCTGCTCAAGCTGAGGGCTTAACTTTGGGGGGAGGAATGTGCGCGACGCACCTTTTTTACAGTTTACTTTTTAGTGTATTTTGTACAGTGTTTTTTTATATTTCGAATGCTATTTATTTTGATGCTTTTTGTCCAAGATTAAAACAGTCTTCCACCGACCATTACGGCGTTTACTTCGTAGAATAGTCCCTAAATAGTAAAAGTCTAGTAACCAGCAGTGGTGTTCAGGTACAGTCCCCTTCAACACACTTATAGCAGGTTAATAAGTATTAGACGTTTCCTAGACTGTCAGACTTGGCAATGCACCTCGTACAGATTACAATTATTTTAATAATATACATGCAAGATGGCCTTCAGAATTAATAACAAAAGTCATGTCCACACTAATAGTCCGCGGCTGTGCGGCGCGCACCCAAAGTGTTCCACGTTTAAATATGATATTTTTTTCTAGTTTTCAGTGCGTCGCGTCCAGCCACACCGCCATACAGCCTATATTTATGTGTTGCCGCGTAATTTATTTATTTTTATTTATTCACCGCTCTGTAACAGTCGGTATTGGACTGAGGTTTATGGCGCGGGAACTAGGAGTAAGAAGAATATTTTGTTCTGTCGAAACATCTGGAATACAACAATCAAAATTCTAACTTTTCCATGAAAATATGTGATCCGTCTTCTTGTCACTGTCTCAGTTAACTTACAACTACATCAAAAATGATATAATCGGATGCTCCACATCACTATCTTCATCACCTGCCTAGCTTTTTCTCAACTATGTTGGGGTCGGCTTCCAGTATAACCAGATGCTGCTGAATACCAGTATTTTTTAAGGAGCGACTGCCTATCTGACCTCCAAAACCCTGTTACTTGGAAATACAATACCCCTTGGTAAGACTGGTTGTCAGACTTTCGGGCTTCTGATGACCCGTAACTACTGTCAAAGTCCTGCAAATAACAGCCGGAACCAACGACTTACGTGTTTTCGAAGGCACGGAGGAATCCTTCATCATCATCATCATTTCAGCCGGAAGACGTCCACTGCTGGACATAGGCCTCCTCCAATTTGGGGGGGCTTGCCATAATCGCCACGCTTGGCAGACGGGTTGGCGATCGCAGTATGGTGGTGAAATGCATAGAGAACGCTGCTGCCCATTCTCTAGTAAGTCCCTTAGTCGCCTTCTACGACACCCACGGGAAGAGATGGGATGATGCTATTCTTTACGTCCGGCACAACACGGTACAGGGATGTATTGATAATTTCAATTATTATAACTCTTTGAATACATAAGTGTTACTATCGCAAATCATGTTTTGTTCAACAAACATACTAACACTGGCCTGCAAATTGCAATAAACGTGAGAAAATTGGAATTTCGCGGGCTACCTATTTTTTGCATGGGAAATCATCAAATGACTTCTCTCGCTTTGGGCGCAGTAGCGCCTTCAGTTGTCTGCGCCAGGGCCACGGTAATACTTTCGAAAAAATCCACGAGGCAGGCATCGGCCCTAGCGGACCCCTTCCATTCTTGCTGTAGAGCATTCTCCTTAATTTGAATAGCTAGGTATCCACCAAGTTTTATTTACCAGATAGCCCGCCGCCTGACACGGAATCAAAATTATGGCACACCTTCAAAATTTCTTGAGCAACCTTGGTCTATGACAGCATTACTATTGGCTATGAACGACCGTCTACAAAAAAAAAAAAAACGGATGTCAAAGATATTGTTTGTTTTTTAATTAGAAAAGCTGCGGATCGTAAAATTTCGAAATTCGAAGTCATTTCGTAGCGCATCCATTTTGATCTACCTCGATGTCATCAGAGTATGCCGGAGGTCCCCAGATCTTCTGTTAAATGCTTTATTTAAGTGTGTTATTGTGCTGTTAGGCTTGTGGCGATATAAACACGAAACAGTAAAAAAAACCTCCAAGAAAGGTTCGGATTGGAATTTTTCAAACTGATATCTTCGAAGATATTGATCACTTTAGCACAGCATACATCTAAGTCTTTAGTTTACTAGGTCGACTTGGAGAAGAATTCTAATTGTAAACGAAAATATAGCTAAGTATCTATAGGTCCTGGATGCATGCTAATCTTCTGTCGTATTGGCGTGATGATTAATAAAAAGAAATATTGTCCCAAAAATACGTACCTAGGTCTGTACATACAGGAAAAGTTTTTATCCAGTGCGCAAATTTTTACCATGAATTCAGCATATCATTCTAGACTCATACCGCAGAAATTTTTCGCCGGTAATACAAAAAAAAAAACAGCTGTTCCATACATTTTGACCGCGTAGGTATTGCACTTTTCTATGAAACAGCTGTTTTTTTTTGTATAACCGGCGAAAAATTTCTGCGCTAGGGGCTCTAGAATGATATGCTGAATTCATGGTTAAAATTTGCGCACTGGATAAAAACTTATCCTGTACCTATAATAAAACGGTAAAAAAATCAACGTTTCGTATTTTTCTTTATTTACACAAACAGCCTACTCTCTAAGTGCATCAACAAAGATACAGGCCCGTCCGAAAGTAGTTCGATACTTCGAAATGAACCAAACTCCGAATTAATTATTTTTTTCGGACGAGCAGGACTAAGGACAGCCGTCAAAACATGTGGTCATTCATTCTTAGATCGGGCTCCGACTAGTTTCATGTTTGAAGGTGACATGGAGTAGGAAATGCCCGTAACTTCGGCTGAAACTACAGATTTTGTGCTTAGGGAGAAGACCCCAGCAAACAGAAACGGCTGAGTAGGTACAAACCAAGTCAGTACCGGAGTTGACTAACCTAACCATCGCTTGTTTAAAATCAATGTGCAAATCTCTTCGGTTTACTTCAAAGTTTAAACAAAATCTTAAATAAAAAACAAAACACACTCAATCTCTGTCCCTCTCATGACAGACAAAGCGTGAAGTTTGTCCATAAAACAGGTTGCATGACAAACACATTGACCTATTACCTCCGAGAGGTCACGGATCGTATTTTTCATTAAATTTTGACATAATTATAAATATCATTATGAATACGATGTTGAGCCGAGGTCGCGGAGAGAGCGGTGTCGCAATCGCTTGAGCGTTTTTGTTGGAGACAAATAAAATTGTGTACCTTATTTTGTAAGATTATTTGAAGAAAATTATATACAGTGAAAAATGTAGCTTCAATTGGATGCCAAAATTGCACATCCGGTCGTTGTGGATAGGGTTTCATCCAACACTTTGCGCCTTTTTAATTGTTATTCAATTTAAATTAAGTACCTACATATGATACTATGGGAAAAACCTTCTTCTAAGAAGTTACAGACATACTGTCTGTTCTGTCTGTACAGCTATGAGTATTGCATTCCTGAGCATCGTTCGAAGGTAATGATAATTTTATTCTAACATCACAAATCCTTCACGCTTCACGCTTGCAGTTGGACCTTGCCTTAGAACCCGGTACGGTACAAAACTTACTCACAGACGAAAACTATAAAAAAGCCGACGCAATCACCTTCGCGACCTTAAATACACCTAAATCAACCTTGAAATACATCGCTTGCTCTAAAACACGAACATATAAACTTAAAAAAATAAAACCCGCAGTGCACGACGAAGTATTAATAACCGTTGAGCAAGGCATTCGAATTATAAAGTTCAATAATGGAATCCCGCCGCCCGGAAACGTATAAAAAGCGCGGCAAAACTTTTTCAAACTCGGAACGTTGAATGGAACGTCATTTTTTACCTTGGTTAGGGATGTCGCAGTGAAAAATGATATAATTTATATCGTTTGGTAGCGGCTACCCGTTTTGTTCGACAAAATACAAGTAAAAAAATGTAAAAAATATGTATATATTACAATATTTTTTACTCTTTTTACTACTAATTTAAAATGTTTCCTTATCAACGCGCGGCGCGATGCGACAAAAGGTTTAGTGAGGCGCGTTTTCATAAAATCAAAAGTATCGATATCGGTACTTTTTTGCTCCTTGCAAATCTTGACTTTCGATTTTTACGGAAGCCTCATTCAAAGTCAAAGTCAAAGCATTTATTTCAATTAGGCACTTAAAAGGCACTTTTGAACGTCAACATTTACATTTAAACAGAATTGATTCTAGTCGCCCATTCCAAAATGTAGTTTCGTATGGAGAAGAACGGGCAAGAAACTCCACCGTTACTCTTTTAAAATGTTTTACATACAATTTATCATAGTACATTCATTAAATAATTATATGTGAAAACGATGCACCCAGAATAAAATTACTATACCAAAAAAGGTAACAAAATGCAACTGAAGCAGTAAAGATAAATTAATTCTATGATAGATACATGGTGCCCACATATTTACAAATATTGTAAGAGTAAATATACGATTTTCCTAGAATATTAACAAGAAATAAGTCAGTGTGTGAGTGTAAATCAATGTCATAAATATAATTATTTATTTAATTCAATTAGCAACCAGTTTGATTTTGTCTAGACTCTAGAGTGTCCTATGGAGCAGGACCAGCATATTTCCAAGCATAAGAATGCTAGCATAAATTAGAGGATTATATCCAAGATAAGAATCTTGGATATAATCCTCTAATTTATAATACGCTTGTTTACAAAGTGTACTTTTAATATGAGTTTTAAATTTCCTTTCATTTAATTGTAATATATCACAAGGTATTTTGTTATAGCATTTAACACAGTACCCCATAAAAGATGAATGTACTTTAGCTAATCTGAAAAAAGCATATCACGCAAAGAGCACTACTACTCGTAAATATAGCTTTCCATGCCAGGATTGTAAATTAAATATCAATCACTTGTTTTTATCACTCTGAGAAAGTAATTGGATTTTAATTTATACTCGGAATAAATTACTTCTCATTAATAAAACTACCTAGTACTACCATGGTACTAGGTCTTAGTAGTGTTTAATTACTCGTATAACTTACTTAAGCCACGTTTTTATCAATCTTTTTGTTGCTTTAATTGTAATTTCAACGTTAATTCGCAATCACTAATTCATTTAGCGGATATTAATTATGATAAAGATTGCATTGTATCTTGTAGATACTTTTGCTAATAATGCGATGTTTCTTTCTCCGGAAACACTAATAACTCAATGATAACAATAATTTGTTGATTTTTAACCCTTGAAACCTAACTTGCTCCGTGAACCTAAACACTTATCCAATTTCAGGTCAAAAAAACGGCTTATCGATATATCCCATCCCTACGACACACACACAGACAAAACAACAACACAAATCAAAGCGCGCGCGTCGTATGAGTGAGAATGAAATATTCAAATTTGGAAGCTGATTCCGTTTATGGCTACTTAATTTGGGTGATTCGATTTGAATATTTAAAAAAGGTACGAAGGAAAAAAAATGTATGGCCATAGACATTCCTTGAGCGAGTGGACCCAGAGTTTTTTAATGTAGCAGATTTTAGGTAATTTATTGTCTGTGAGCGGTGTATAAGATCGGTGAGGTTAAGTTGCGGTGATGGAGGTCTGGATTCGGATGGGTGAAATGTAGGTTTTTTCAAAGAATTAGGGTTGCTTGATTTACTTTTAACTTTTAAAGGAACATGTTTATTTTGACATGGTTATTGGGCATCACACTGCAGTTAATTCGTTAGTCACGCTTGCTACCTGAAATTGAAACCCTACACCATAAAGTGTTAAAAATAGAATGCATTGGTACCTATTTGTCGAATCTATTCATCATATTATTAATTATTATGTCCTGGATTTAACAGCTTGTGGTTGGATTGAAGACAATGGTTAATTATAATGTCAGAAAAGCCTCGGCTAACTATGGACCACCCAGTGATCACTACTGTTTAAATTGGGTCTTCATCTGCCGAGCTTATTCCCAACTATGTTGAGGTCGGCTTCCAGTCTTACCGAATGCAGATGAATACCAGTATTTTACTTGAAGTAATTGCCTATCTGACCTCCACAACCCAGTTACTGGGTAACACGATACTCCTTGTGAGACTGGCTGTCAGACTTTTGGGATTCTTGGGAATTTTTGGGAGAAAGATCTACGAATAACAGCCGAGACCAATGGCTTTACGTGCTTTCCGAGGGACTGAGAGGTCTCGATACGTAACGGATGGACATAGCCCGAAAAATTGCCTAACTTAAGTTGCAGTGGGCTGGTCACATTGCTCGCAGAACAGATGGCAGATGGGGCCGAAAGGTTCTGGAGTGGCGACCGCGTATCGGAAGACGAAGAGTTGGAAGACATGGTGGACCGATGACCTTGTGAATGCCGCAGGAATTTGCTGGATGCGAGAAGCACAGAACCGGTTGATGTGGCGGTGCTTGGGGGAGGCCTATGTCCAGAAGTGGACGTTTTTCGGGTCAATGATGATGAGCTTTTATGGAACATGAAAATTGTTCACATTGGCGGTGGTAATGGGTCAGCAGGACGATGATGCAACGGGGTATTCCACCGATCTACGAATTCACTGGGAATAAATACTGTTGGCGCTACCGCGAATACGTGTCAGCATCGTTATTATATACACTGCCTTGTAGAAAGTATATTGAGTCGATGATGACATTTAGTATTTTTTTACGAGTTTTTCCATAGTTTTGTTTACGCATATTAGAGTGGAAGTTTTTATGATAATTAGGTAATAACTTTTATTGCTTTAATCAGGATATAGCGCAAGTGGGTCAGTACGAGAGGTCCGAGATGTCACTTGTTTATTTTAAACTAGCTCCACCCCGTGGTTTCACCCGCACAAATCTCGATCCCGTGGAAATATCGGTGGCATAAGTAAAGTAGTAAACTATCCAGGTCATGGTCTACCCATGTGCCAAATTTCATCCAAATCCATTAAGTTGTTTTAGCGTGAAAGCGTTACAAACAAACATACGAATATCTAGTATTTTCCCTATATCATATATATTGGATTCGTACCATGTGGTGCCGGACGTAAAGAATAGGATCATCCCATCTCTTCGTAAGAGGCGACTAAGGAACTTACTAGAGAATGGGCAGCAGCGTTCTCTATGCATTTAACCACCATACTGCGATCGCCAACCCGCCTGCCAAGCGTGGCGATTATGGCAAGCTCTCCCAAATTGGGGGAGGCCTATGTCCAGCAGTGGACGTCTTCCGGCTTAAATTATGATGATGATGATGATGATATTGGTTTAGATTTTGAAGAAAAACGAGTCAGTTTAAGACAATTTTGGTGGTCAGGTCAAAATGTAAAACTGTACTTTATTTTGTTATTCCAAATTACTCTGTGGCAAAAAACCATGTGGCTCATCTTGGTAATTGTAAATACACCAGCCCTTATTACTTAAATACACGCTATGTATGGTGATAGTAGTTCCTTGGAATACCTACCTACTTCCTTTACAAATTGAGCTCTAAGCACATGACTGGCAATATACTCTACAGTCCATAGGTTGAAAAGACATTAAAAACAATTACCACTAAAGAAAACAAAACAAAGTGCTCAGTCAAAGAAAACTCAAAAACTAAGATGGCCGATCCAGTGCTACCAACATTGACAAATCTGCACTCAAACCTAACTGCCGTGCATTCACCGGCGATGAACGAATCTTGTACTAGTTTCATCTAAGCTTTCCCCGTCAACTTTGAGAGGGATTGAGATCACTCTAGTGTGTCTAGATCATTTTGAGGGATCCTGGCGGACTTCGAATTTGATGTCTTTCGAATTTTGAATTCGTGATACGCTGACCTTGTTTTAGGTCGTCATTTTTTTCACTTTTGATAAATGTCTCGCAATGGCTATGGTGTGGTCATGGAATTAGTAAGTACAATGGTTTAGTTTGTAAACGATAGCTTTAAATCTTTGAGTAGGTAACTGGATAATCACAATTGCTCGGAAATAATCTTTTGCCATGTACTCTTGTCTCTCTCACACAGGAGGAAGGTATGTGTTACAGCAGTGGGAACGTTATAGGCTTTTTATGCTGTACTGTGTTGCCCCCTGACATACGAATGGTATTCCCTTTAGTGATCCCTGGAGTCACGACCCTTCGATAACAACAGTTAATCTAGTATGCCAAATTACATTTTTCTGTCAAGCCAAGATTATACCAATGATACAATTCATATGAGCATACGTTTTGGCAGTAGCAGATGCTTACAGAAAATAAGAGAAACACGGTCAAAATATATGGAACAGTTGTTTCTTTTTTAAATAACCGCCAAAAAAATTACATCACCGCCAACTGAATCCATGGCAACAGATAGTACGTCGATGTCCCACAGTGTTTATAGATATAAGATTGCCCTGCCCTATGCCAGCGAAGCCATAAGCCGAGATCCGTACCCAACAAGGGGTGCCCTCATCGAGCAGTCGCTATAGTTTTAAGTTTTTGAGCCCTGGAGGGAACCCTAAGGCAAGGCAAGGGTAAGGCAAGTTTGGTCAAGCAACCGACAACCTCTTAGGTCAACCTGCGAGAAATCATTCCCATAAAAAAGGTACTTAGCTACTATAGATACCTGTTACAACCTACTGCGACATTGCCCACATAACCTAGGTACCCTACATCAGTCAACAAACTCTACAACATAAGCAGACGCTGTCTAAGTTTATTATAACCAATATAAGTTAAACCAGCGGATGACGCGAGTATTTTGCTTTAAGTCGATGGGATCAGCAAGAGATAGTGTTGTGCGTCGCGTTGTCGTAAAATATCGATACTTTGCTATCGACAAATCGATGCGAGCAATTGATATTACTTAAGTAGGGCTAGATGGTTGGATTTCGAGTTTTATTTACTTCTGAAGTCTATTTGTATGTGTGTGAGTACTAACACATATACAAATAGACCACAGCTGGAAGCTGTATAGCTGCCAGCGCAAAATATAAATCAAAATAGGTTTATGTACGCTATAAAATCAATTTTCCACGTGGTTAAATAATCTAGTAGATCTATCTACTACATTATTTAACCACGTGGAAAATTGATAAATGATTGATTGATAAATGTCTGTTGTATCTATACAACAGACTTCATTGAATTTCAAAATGAATATAACGAAATCTGGAATCTCTCATTCGTTTTTATGCGGCTAAACTAATTGCTTAAGTCTATGAATTCATTATAATGAATGATGTAGCATCAACAAAATTACCAATTCAAATAACTACATCGAAGAACATGAATAAACAATACACTTAACTATGTACCTTCTGTAAAATATATGCCCAATAAAATTGTCCAGTAGGCAGTAAGTAATGTTAAAAACATGATAAATATTCAGGGCAATCACATCGTTTTAAACGACCGCTCGCGTCGGCGGACGCTGAGCGAATGAGCAAAAAAGCGCGCGAGACGTTCATCTGACATTTAACGTTGGGTGGAGCCTACCGCTTCCCGCCTCTCCAAACGAGCACCACCATTGGCTCATTTAAAAATCGATTCCATTTTATAAATATGTAACCACTTTCATTTCCCGCGCTTCAGAACCGTTGCAAGCCACATAGAGCGCGACACAACTCTCATCCTTATTTTGACAGTTGATGAATTCAATTTCGAAAATCGAACTGTTAGTGTTGTGTCGTTTACTATCGATAAACACTCAATTGTTTTACCGACATGTCTTTGTGGTCTTCTTTTGTTTTATTTAAAGTAGAACAGGCCCAAGATGTTTTTTTGTTGGAATTATTTTTATTATAGGTCCCTGTAGGTAGGTCGGAATAAACAAGAATACGTAGGTGGGTGAAATTGTATCTGTAATAAATAATGGTGTATTTATGATTTACGGTTGAAACAGGAGGGTTCGGGATGAAGATTATAGTGGATCTGTTGGAACGTTTAATAGTAATGATCTGTACTCTATGCATGCTCTTCAAAAAGATTCAAGATGGAGGTTTATGAGGATATTGAACGCTGTTTCTATATATTTCATCTGTTTGATCAAACATTTAACTCCGGCTTAGCTTGGCGCGTGGCTACATAGCAACCGCGCTGAACGATAGAACCACAAGGTTAAGCTGCAGTTACTGCGGTCAATCTCTTGATGGGTGTCCACTGTCAGTAGGCATGATTATACAATCATCTTAGTACCTACATCGAAATACGGTACCTATGCCTAACATCGTTCATATTTTGTTTTACCTTAAAATAACAGTATCCCCAAGTTTTAGGAGGAGGTAAACAGTTAAATACAGGCTGTTTGGCAGAACGTTGAACATACGAAAATGGTGGATAGGTGGGGTCATCTGCTACTTACTCGGCCCTAATTTATTTGGCCCTGGCCCCCTGCATATTTAAAAAAAATGCAAGTTAAAATTAAGATTTATGTATTTTTTACAGCTTTCTGTAAGTTTGAGGACTCATAACGTTTTTTCTAGCTAACATCTGAATAAAGAAATAATTTATAAGAATCTGCAAACATTAAAAATTAAAAAAAAAATGCCTATTTTACCCATTTTTAATGAAAAATACACTTTAAAGTTAAGAAAGTGGTGAAACTAGAAGAAAACAAAACAAAATTTTAAAAAAATATCCAGGCGGCCACGGCCAAATAAATTAGGACTGAGTAAGTAGCAGATGACCCCACCTATCCACCATTTTCGTATGTTCAACGTTCTGCCAAACACCCTGTATACAAGGTAAATTTTTAACCATTGCGCAAACTGTAACCATGAAGTCAGCATATCATTCTAGACCCCCTAATTTAGATTTTTTTTTGTCGGGTAGGTATACAAAAAAAGTATCTGCTGTTCCATACATTTAATCGCGTTGGTATTGATCGCATTTTGTTATGAAACAGCTGTTTTTTTAAACCGACGAAAAATGTATATGCTATTACTATGTTAAGTTTGCGCACTGGTTAAAAATTTACCCTGTATTGATAGCGAGATGGCAGTTTTCACGAAACATCGTTCTCCGTCGCATTTGAAAAGACTGGAAAAAACTAAGCACAGTCACCAAAAGACAGAACTAACCAGGGTCGTCAAATCTAGTTGCAAGAAACCGATGGATATTTTTGAACGAAATTTAATTCGATAAATGAACTGTTTTTTTTTTATTTTTTATTAGCCTATACTGTCCCACTGCTGGGCAAAGGCCTCCCCCAAATCCTTCCAGGAACTCTCAGGCTAATAAAAAAAAAAAAAAAAAAAAAAAAAATGAACTGTTTGTTTCTTTGTAAGTTCTTTGATCTTCTTACCTACTACATTTCAACTATATCTGACGACCCTGGTTATTCTTAGGTATCTCTTTTGGTGACCGTACCAGTAAATTACCTAATAATACCATAGAAATAGATCTATCCAGTTAGGAAGGTCTTACTTCGAGAAAGAGGTCAATTGTCGAATCCGACTCGGCTGGGCAGCGTTCGGGAGGCTTTGCAATATCTTCTCGTCCCAAATACCGCAGTGTCTCAAGACGAAAGTCTTTGACAAGTGTGTGTTGCCAGTGATGACCTGTGGCACAGAAACGTGGTCGCTCACAATGGGCCTTATCAGAAGACTTTGCCTGCCAGGGGTGCGGGTTTGTTCGAAAGAGACACCACAGCCCCTGGCATACGGGCTACTGAAGGAACACGGGTGGGTTTTAGTCAGTAAAAGTCTGACACGCCCTCCTGCTCCACCCAGAGCGGGAGAAGTTATTTGATCATTTCCCAACCAAAAAAAAAAAAAAGGCGTGCGGGTTTGTTCGAAGAGATGTTACCGCTGCCCCTGGCACACAGGCTGCTGAGGTCTCCTCACCCAAAAAAAAAAGGCTTAAGTCACACAAAGGGCAATGGAGAGGGCTATGCTTGGAGTTTCCCTACGTGATCTAATCAGGAATGAAGAGATCCGCACGAGAATCAAAGCAACCGACATAGCCCGAAGAATTGCCAAACTTAAGTGGCAGTGGGCAGGGCACATTGATCGCAGAACAGATAGCCCATGGAGCCTAAAGGTTTTGGAGTGGCGACCTTTTACCGAATGTCGTAGAGTGCAAAGGCCTCCCACAAGGTGGACCGATGACCTTGTGAAGAACGCGGGAATCCGCTAAATGTGGGAACCACAAGACCGTTCGAAGTGGAGGAGCCTGGAGGAGGCCTATGTCCAGCAGGGATGTCGTTCGGCTGAAATGATGATGATGTAAATAGATCGAATTATTGATAGATACCTATTACCTAATGACTCCGTCCTATCGTATGCCTACCTCCGTTTGGTGCCGGACTTAAGGAATAGCATCATCCCATTGTTTCCCGTGGGTGTCGTAAAAGGTGACTAAGGGATTTGCTAGAGAATGGGCAGCAACGTTCTTTATAGACTCTACCACCATACTGCGATCACCTTGGGGCTTGTGGCTAAGTCATAACAGCTGCACGTGTCGATCGATCAGGTTAAGCTACTCTTGCCGCGGTTGCTCCGTGGATGGGTGACCATCTTTACATATCAAGACCCCTCCGTGCCTTGGAAATGCAACCAGTCTTACCAAGGAGTACCTATCGTAATCCCCAGTAGGTAACTGGGTTGCGGGTGTCGGGGACCGCTGCAAGTTGCTGTGAATTCTTCCACGGTTCTAATTACTCAGGGTTGCCTGGAAGAGATCGCGGAAAGCGATAAAGCCACCCATTGTATATTTTGTAGTGTACCTTGTTTCTTTTTTGTAATGATTTTTTTTGTGGTGTACAATAAAGTATATATAAATAAATAAATAAATAAATAAATTACTTGTACATCACTTATCTACCCGCCCCTTTAAACAATAGCGTGATGTTAATATCCATCAACAAACCGGTCCATTACATAAATTGTAGCCCGGGGCTATTATAAAATGAAATGGCAGATTCTGGATTGTGCGCGCCATTTCTTTAATTTTCTTGTAGATACTTATTTTCTTTTTGCTTAGCCATTAGCAGTGGAAAATAATATATTTTTATTTGTTTTAAGTATGTATTTTTATTCTGCCATGAATATATAGGGTGTAAAAGAAACCTTATTGCTATCCTTAAGCACTAAAGATAACAGCTGGTATAGAATCACTATACATAGTTTCAGCTCAAAATAAAATACTCTAAGAATTGATACCAAATTTTCGGTTTCATATGTTTCTCAAATTCAAATGATAACAAAAGTGTCACCGCACTACGTAGATCAATAACTTTCCACGTTACTTGCTAATATCACGATAAATCTTTTTCGAGTGATGTGTTTATTTCAATTTGAAAAGTTCGGTTTCTGCTAACAATGTATTAAAAATTCTCATAACTTCCGAACATGTATAGATAAGATTAAAAAACCCTTTAAATATCGTTTGATATCATCGAAAGAGGCCGTGCCTTTGGTATGTAGGATATGTCACCGTAAGATCGTGAACACCGTTAGTTTACACGTTTATTGGAGAATTAACTAAATCACGAAATATCACTCCTTGGTTCCCCGAATTGTCGGGCAGAAGAGATTGACTACCCCATTGGTCAAGCGGTCGCAAACGCTATTGATGAGCAGGAGGCCCTCGGTTCGATTCCGAATTTATCAATTTTCTTTCGTTTCTTTTAATAAAAAAACTTTTTGATTTCATTTATAAAGTTTTAATTTTATAATCTTTGTTGCTATAATCGACTAATGCTTAATTTTTGACTACTTTTTGTAATACACAACTCAGTATTCAAATCTGTAAGTAAACACAATCATCGCGTGTTTTCCTACACTTAGCGTTGGAATTTTTTTTTCGAAATTTATATGGGACCAACTACCCTTTCCAATAAAAACAGAATTATCAAAATCGGACTACTCTGAAAAAAGTTATGCGTGGTCATACATTAAAAAAATATATATACGCGTCGACTCGAGAACCTCCTCCGTTTTTTCGTCGGATAAAAATCACAGACAATTAGTGTAATTTGCGGTTAGCTACCCAATAACAAACACAAACTTTTACTGTTATTATCATTATTACTCAATGGTACACCAAATACGACAGGTGTTACACACAAAATCGCCAATGAACCAAGTACCACAAAGTACTGTAGAGTACAGTCCACCGCACGTCGATCTTAACAATATGACATTGACAGTGTTTTCACACCGTAGCATTAGGTGCTTTTTCACCAGAGATGTCCTATGGTACGTTGCTATGGATACGTTTGATATCTACCAATCATATTTATTGGTCCACATAGCATAGCACTGGTGGAATTTTATTCAACTAATCTATGTTTTTTTCGGTCGGTCGAAGTGGAGGAACTTGGGGGAGGCCTATGTCCAGCAGTGGACGTCTTTCGGCTGAAATGATGATGATGATGATGATGTTTTTTTTTAATAGAAGGATGCGTGCTATGGATGCGCGAGTGGTGTAGCTATGTGCACGGCAGAGTACCTACCTACAGTACGAGCGCGTTTATCACCGAAAGTAGCATCGCATAGGTCGAAGTGCGCCATCTTCCTCGTATATCTTACACGCTTCGGTACACAGCTTAGCATTAGTGGAAACGATCACATCGTTTTCGTAGCTTAGCCTTCACATCCTCGCACGTCTCTGGTGGAAAACCGGCCTTAAGGGAACACTTGTCGTGCGCTCGAACTCACTGGGCCTGGCTAAAAAGCACGTGGTCTCACCAAGCATCGTGTCCGACAGAGATAGTATCAGTGATGAGCAGTTAGACGCTAGTCTACACGCACAACGTTGTTGAGTGGATGCAGTAAAACAGGCGCGTAATTTTTTTAGAAAAGTCCTTCTGAAGATCGGGTTCTATGAAAAAACCACTGCATAAATCAATGACCAATAAAATTTATTGAACTTTTCGATATTTGAGCTTTGAAAATAAGAAGTGTAAAATCTCCAAAACCAAGTCGGTACCGATACCAACTTGGTTTTGGAGATTTTACACTTCTTTTATTATTTAAAGACGCCCAAAGTTAGGTTAAATTGGCAAAAAATAACGAATTTTTGTTGGCTCCTAACTTTTTAAGGGGATTTTATTTTAGTATTCTGTTTCCGTACAGATAATATTAGTTATGAGACAAAACCATACCATATTTAATTGTATTTTTTTATGTAGGTACATTGTGCTATAGTGAAGTAATACACTACCGAAGTTTGTATGGAAAAAATGTCGTCTAGATTCACCTTAAGGGCGGTTTTCGTTGTACAAGTAGTACTTCTATATGCGGTTGAGTGTAGGAAGGACTATTGAACCCCGCGGCCGCGAAATGGCCGCACAAAGCACAGTTATGAATATTACATTTCACCCCTCGCTTGATGTGCTTGAAGTTTGGGAATTTAAAAGTATCGATACATCGATAGTTTTAAAGATACGTCACTGATATGATGTTTTCTGTGCGGGGCTTGTGGCTAAGTTATAACAGCTGCACGGGTTGGTCAATCAGGTTAAGCTATGCTTGCCGCGGTTGGTCCGTGGATGGGTGACCATCTTTACATACCAAGACTCCTCCGTGCCTCAGAAAGCACGTTAAGCCGTTGGTCCCGGCTGTCATTAGTGGATCTTTGACAGTCGTTACGGGTCGTCACGTCAGAAGCCCGAAAGTCTGACAACCAGTCTTACCAAGGTGTATCGTGTTACCCAGTAACTGGGTTATGGAGGTCAGATAGGCAGTCGCTCCATGTAGAATACTGGTATTCAGCTTCATCTGGTAAGACTGGAAGCCAACCCCAATATAGTTGGCAGTTGATGATGATGACTTAGCACTACTTTATGTGTAGTGCTAAAAAAGCGGCACATTATGGCTAAGGATTTTTTCAAGTAGATGGGTATCTGTTCCAGTAGGATCCCACACCCAAACCGTAACACAGCTCCTAGGAAGAAAACCTCAGCGCAAAAGGTCAGCATTTGTAAGTCATTTACCTACTGTAGGCCAGCTCGTCTGATGTCTCCACTTTTAGGAGGATGAGAGAAACAGGAACAGCAAGGACATAGAAACACGCACATTATGAAACTATGAATTCACCACTTGATTCTAGAATTATTTTAGTAACCTACGATAAATTGCCATACAGGGCGTTTGCAGAGTCATGCACTGAATTTAAACTTATGTAACTACTCAGTCTGACGTCATAGGACCCGCCTGTTGCTACCCGGGGATTCCGACTGCAAGCTAAATTTAAGAATCTACACAAGGTTTTTTTTGGAAGTCATCAAATAACTTCTCCCACTCTTGGTGAAGCAGGAGGGCGTGTTAGACTTTTACGGACTAAAACCCACCCGTGTTCCTTCAGTTGCCTGTCTGCCAGGGGCCACGGTATCTCTTTCGAACAACCCACACCCCAGGCAGAACAACCCGCACACCTGGCAAATCTGCGTATAGGTACAGACAGTGACCCGGGTCTAAGCAGCGCTCACCAATCGCACTTACGAATACTTAGCCAAAGACAGTAACAATCCAATTTTTTCAAAAACCATCGACAACTCTCCCGCCAAAACCACAACCGCACTCAACCCTACTCTATGGCAATTACTCGACGGGGTTGCCAGCAATATTCACTACTATTACCCCGCGAGCCCAAATGTACCCATACCTCAAGTACGTCACAATTTCACGCTCGCATAGCAGGGGTATCGGCAGACATAAAGGTTGCATCACAGCTTGATAGAAGAGGGTCAAATAGGTTGAAGATGTAACAACTGTTTTTAATTGGAGGTATGTTATGGTTTTAGGATCGAGTGTTGAGCTTTTTTTTTAATTGTGACATGTGGCGTCTATTACGTTGTATGTGGTAAGAGTTATTGTTTAAATTAGTTAGGTATTATGTAAGCCAGGGCTTGTCCCTAAGTACCTCGTAACAACTGCACGGGTTGATAGATTAGGTTAAGTTCGCTTGTCGGGGTTGGTTGAGCGCTAAGCCGTTGGTACTGGTTGTCGCTGACATTCTTGGATCTTTGACAGTCGTCAGGGGTTGACAGAAGCCTGAAAGTTTGACAACCGGTCTCACCAAGGGCTATCGCATTACCCAGTAACTGGGTTGTGAAGGTCAGATAGGCAGTCGCACACGTTCAAAATGTGTGAAACGTATTTTTTACACCGAATAAAAAGTCTACGCAAGAGATCTAGAACCATGATGATGATGATGGGACTCCCTTTTCCGCACGTAGACTCCCATTCGGTCCGTTGTGCGTGGGGGATCTAGAACCATGTGCTGAATATTTATGGTTACAGTTTGCGCGTCGATGTGTCTGCCACTCTGTAATTATTCTTATAAAAATTATGTTTCGACCATCTTAAATAAAATATTTAACACAATATTTAAGATTTAAAAACTACACACCTTCTACCTACATTTAAGTATCACCACTCACAATTACATACTTACTAGATCCTTATGCTCTAAGACTAGATCTGAAGGCCAATTCTCGTAATTAAAAACGTTCGCAGTGTCATCTCAGCGACAATCGAATTTCAAAAATGTGTCAGAAATGTATGGAAACTCGAGGAATTTTTGACAGATTGACACTGAGACCAGACTGTGAACGTTCTTAAAATTAGCAGAATTGCCCCTCTGTTCTTCACACACTGACCAAAAACTTACACTTTTCAAAATTAAGCTGAATCACGTTATTCAAACAGGCTTTAATCCAGTCTATTGCAAGATCTTCTGTATACATTCAGTACGTGTATCTAGATTTACACAATTTTTTATTTTTTTATTTGTTATTTTTTTTATACATAATAGAAAAGGTAAGTCTTTTAAAAATAATATGTAAGTACAAAATATATAATATATATAAAATGAAAAGAATCATAGGGCATCCAAAAATTCGTCCGCATCGTTGTCAACAGAAAAGATACAGATGCAATAAAAACTTTTTTGCAAAACCTGCACAATTTATGAATCTGCTCGACATGTATAAAAAATGTCAATAAATTAAATCTGCGCCAGGATTTGTCTCCTGCATCGTTTGGTACCGACGGACGCGGCGACGACGTTAAGGTCGTTTGCCATACACAAGGTTGAAAGAAGTGTAGGTATAAAAAAGAGAAATAAATACTTAATATGTTCTGCTGCGTAGGAAGGTCAACATTTTTAAGTAGATAGTATTGATCAGGTTAAGCTACGCTTGCCGCGGTTAGTCCGTGGATCAGTATCTTAACCCACATACCACGACCCTCTGTGCCTCGGAAGGTACTACCTACGTTAAGCCGTTGGTCCCAGCTGTCATTCGTAGATTTTTAATAGACGTTACGGGAAGTCCGAAAGTCTTACAACCAGTCTTACGAAGGGTATCGTATTACCCAGTAACTGGGTTGTGGTAGTCAGATAGGCAGTCGCTCCATATAAATCCTGGTATTTAGCTGCATCCGGTAACCCTGGAAGCCGTCCCCAATATAGTTGCAAAAAGCTCGGCAGATGTTGAGTAGGTATATTTTAGCTGTTGCAGCTTCACCTTCATTGCTCAAGAGATAGGTAGCCGGCAATTTCAATCCCTTATTCTCAGCCGAAAGACGTCCACCGCTGGACATAGTCCTCCCTAAGCATCGTCACAACTACCGAACTATCTATGTATGTGTACATGTAACACCATTACAAATTAAACCTTTTTGTATTTCGAACGTTCGATATTTCAATAAAAGACCTTTTTTAAACTAATTTGGAACGCGACGTATTTCCGGTGTTCGGTCGTAAAGTGTTGTCAGTATAAAAAGATTCCTATTTTATTGGAGTAAGGAGGGCGAACACGGGTCAAGAGATATTTGATTTATTGTTATAGGTTTCCTTTGCTTTGTCCTTTTAATACAAAAAGGTGTCATAACTGTCGCTGCGACTTTGATGCTAATAATTTGGAACTG
This sequence comes from Polymixis flavicincta, assembly GCA_949987655.1. Classification (NCBI taxonomy): domain Eukaryota; kingdom Metazoa; phylum Arthropoda; class Insecta; order Lepidoptera; family Noctuidae; genus Polymixis; species Polymixis flavicincta. Next base: position 12,731,280 of record OX465197.1, read on the forward strand.
CGGCTGTGTAGAGAGAGAATGGTCATCTCCCAACTTCCAGGGCTTAAAAAAAATCTTACTTATACATATATTATATAAGCCGTGGCTATATCGTAGATTTGCTCACTTCATGAAATGCTCGAGAATTTTTTTGGCGAGAATGCGGTCGTCGTTAGAGGCACGCCGCGCCGAGGTTCGGTTTGGTTAGGTTCCTTTAAACCCTGCATACAGAAATAGAAGCCCCACGTAGTGGGGCTCCGTCAAACTGACGTCGACTGTCTTCTTCTGTAATATAAGAACTAGAAGAAGACGAGAATTTCATGAAATGCGACCATTTCATGAAATTCTCGAGCATTTCATGAAGTGAGTAAATCTACGATATGGCCACGACATCTACGTGAAGCGAAAACTTTGTACTCGTACCTACTTTTTTACGGAATTTAATTTGGCACAATTAAAGTTTATAAGGAGAAAAAGATACAGTTTTTTATTATTGTTGATTCATGTTTAAATGAATTATGGTCGTATTTGGACCACTGGATGACCACTAGTAATTGGAATTGTTTCTTCATAAAAAAAAAAAAACTCACATAATAGAAGGAACAAAAAGAATGTACACTGGATTTTGTTATATCTTGATTCAATTGAGTCTCTTTGGAGTTTCTTGTCCGTTCTTCCCCATAGGAACCACATTTTGAAACGGGCAACTAGCTTCAACTTTCTGAATGTTCACCGATGTTAGTAATGTCCAAGATAATTTCAGAAAGTACAGACGCCAGCACATCAAGCTATCGCAAACTATCAAATATTCCCAATTGAATATGAACCTTGTACTTTTGTAGTAGGGTTGAAAAACTATCAAAGAAATTTGACAGATTGCAGCTTGATGTGCAGGCGTCTGTACCTACATAAGGATGGAAAAAGTCACATTATTAGTTGCCAGGATTTTAACCCTCGTGCTCAAGCACGAGGGTTAATATCCTCAAGGGAACCTCAAGGTTTTTATCACTAGGCCATCACGACGAATATACTTAAGGCGACGATAGATGACAGCTACCTACAGCGATGCACTGCCGCCCGTCGCGCGCAAGAGACCCCGCCTCAACGCGCATCAAGTTTTTCGAAAAACAACCCATGTTGATTTATCAAACACAATTCAAAGTAAAACCTTATACTAAATTTTGGGTGATTAAATTGTCTTTTAGATGGTAAAAGTTTCATGGAAATACACCCGATAGTTTTTGCGTGATTATCATTTTTATGTCCGCGATAGACATTAATTTACCAATTAGGTAATTACATATGTTATAAAAATATTATTTAAAATATTCACATAAGAAATGACGAAGAAAATTGTCTAGTTTAACATATATTTTTTCCAAATACATGAGACAAGCCGTTTAGACGTGATCTTCAATTTAAAGTCCTTAAAACTCATCTATCCCCGCCTTAAAAGAAATAAAACCCTAACAAGTTACTCAAACATCTTTTATTCTAAACATGTAGAAAAACATTTAATTCGTTACATACAGTGCAGTACGCTGCAAGTTCTATAATCCTAAAGAGTACGAGTATAGTTATTATTACTGAGGTTTCAAAATATCTTAATTACAGTTTTTCAAAGATTATTTTTGGAAATTGTATTTATAATACAACAATTAAAAAAATCTCTCCGCCGCCGCCGGTTCCAGAAACGCTTTAATTAATCAACACAAGCAGATCTGAATGATGTATTTTTAACCTTGTATATTTTGTTGGCGGTGTAATGACGATTCTCATGATTACTTGTTCCCGGAGCAATATTATATAGCTCTATTCCTAAAACCTCTCTCGTTCAGAGCAACAACAAGAACCATTAAAATGTTATTTTCTCATTTTCCTCTTTCTTAGAAGAATGGAGAAAAATAACAATATTGTATAGATATTTATGGCTTTACGTGTATGACTAAATTCTTGTGTTTTCCTTTAGGCACGGATACTAAGTGTGGTAGTGGCAGCGTACGGCACAGTAATTGTCAGGAAGAGTTCGCACTCTGCACCTGTGCCAAGAATTTTCTGAAATATAAAATAAATTATTTAATTAACTGAAACTAACACAACATCTCGCCTTGTTTCGCCGAATAGTTGGGCAGAGGTGTACTTATTCTGCCGTCCTTTAACTAGAAAGGAGTAAACCCTCACTTGGTCAATTTTTACTTTTTAATAGAATCTAAGAGAGTTCACAATTCTCTATCTTTCTGTCTAACAAACATTTTTACAATTCAAATAGTTCCCAAGATATGAGAGTTTGTAGGCCGTTAACTGGAAAGGATTCTTTAGGATAAACAGAAAGAAATATTGTTGTTTTCTACAATCAGTAACGTAAAGTATCACAGTTTAAAAAAAAAAAAACGATTCGCGCGTTTTTGCCCTTTTCTCGGAAACAACTTTTAGGTCTCAACGCCTGGCTAGTTAAAGGACAGCAGAATAGTACACCCATATTTGTTGTCAGTTGTGTTTAGGTACGATGTAAAGTGGGTGTGTATTTTGCCACCAACTCATAGCTAATCAGCCTATAACAGGATAAGTTTGCGCAAACTGTAACCATGAATTCAGCGCAGAAAATTTTCGTCAGTTATACAAAAAAAACCGGTCAAGTGCGAGTTGGACTCGCGCACCGAGGGTTCCGTACAAACCTGTGGGTATATAAGTAAAAGTTCAAAATAGTCAATTTTTTTTTTTATATGACGAAACTAAAAATTTACGGTTTTCGTAATTTTTCCTATATCTGTACTATAAGACGTGACTTCGTACAAAATTTCAAGATTCTAAGTTCACGGGAAGTACCCTGTAGGTTTTGATTCCCGTGCGAGTTTCGAAAATTTGCGGAAATCTGCGGCCTAAATGGCTGTATCTTTTGATTGCGTTGACTTAGAAGGTTGATTTTTCTACAGCTTCCAGGGACAGTAGAACTAAGTATCATATAGAAATTTCAGTTTGATACCTCCACGCGTTCCTGAGAAAAACGGTCTTGACAGACGGACGGACGGACGGACGGACAACAAAGTGATCTTATAAGGGTTCCGTTTTTTCCTTTAGAGGTACGGAACCCTAAAAAGAAATCAGCTGTTTCATACATTTTGATCGCTTATGTATTGCAATTTTCTATGAAAGAGCTGATTTTTTTTTTGTATAACCGACGGAAAATTTGTGCGCTGGGGGTTCTAGAATGATATGCTGAATTCATGGTTACAGTTTGCGCACTGGTTAAAAACGTATCCTGTATTTCTACTGCTGTAACACAGGATGGCCTCACTGGCATCTTTTCTGAGAGGGAGTGGGCCGTATTCCACCATGTGGATTCAGTGCTGGTTGGTGCATGTCACTGCTTGTTCCTTTACTAATAAAAAAAAAAAAAAAAACTTAACTTCGTAAAATTGTTTTAAGATACGCCAGTTTTCCTTTACCGTTTTAAGAGTGGTAAGCTACCGCCGTATTAATAACTTAGATACGATTCATTGATTTCAGAATCTTCGATATTATTCATCCTGTTACGAAGCTACAAACTCAATGTCTTATATCAAGTTGAAATTCTATTGCAACCAAATTGTTTTACGACCTTTATAAAACAGATGTCCTTTCAAAAACGAACTCAGAATACAGAATGCTTAAATAGATAATTGAGTAAGCGGCACTGATTGGAAATTACCTAAGACTAGCTTTTGCCAGCGGCTTCGCTCACGTGAACCTTTTATCCCCTATTTAACTCCCTTAGGGGTTGAATTTCGAAAAATCCTTCCTTATTCCTTGTCCACATTATAAAGGGAACCTCTGTGCAAAATTTTAGCTCTCTAGGTACAAGGGTTTGGGCTGGGCGTTGATGAGTCAGTCAGTCAGAACTTTCATTTTTATTTATATAGATTCTAAATTCAAATATTAATAAGGGAGAATGAAAATGTTCTTACCCAATAACTTCCTTAAGATTTGGCGCTTCGCACAGGTTATTGTGTCCAAGCCCAAGGCCACGCTCGAACGAATGGAACTCTAGCGGAGCGCCCGTCGTGGCCCGTGAGGCTTTCACTTTTTCATGCAACTGAGGAAATTTAAAAATGTCTATTGTCAAAATCAAGTTGGGGTCGGTTTTCATTCTAATTTGATGCTGCAGAATATCAGTATTTAATATGGAGCCATATGGTGTATCTGACCTCCACAACTGAGATACCTACTGTGTATCATGGTACTTAAAGACTGGTTGTCAGACTTGTAAAAATCGATAACAGAGTAAATGTGGTCTAAAAATGCTTCCTTGTGGAATCCCATATGGAATGGATCTAAGACAGCTAATTGTGATACGACAATAAATCCAACGACATCAACATGTGATGAAAACGTGATAAAAGCGCGATGAGGAATGTTTAATTTCGATTGTTTCTGTTTTTCTCTCAAGACAGGGATGCAAATAAAGTCAAAAGCCTCTGTTAAATCTAGAACGATGCCGACGCTGACTTCTTCAACCACAAGGGTAGGGCTATTAGACAAACATATATGGAGTTTGGTTCAAATCTCCACCACCAACAGCACCAAAGAATAGTCTATTAAATGAGGAGTAACTTTTATAAAAAGTTTGAAATAAATAAAATTACTGCTTTTTTTCAATATTTTTGGCCTAAACGGCTTTATTGATTTTAACAAATGAGGTGTCGATAGAATTGTCTTGACCCCACGAGTAACAACGGCTGTACGAATTTTAACCACAACACGATACAACCACAGTGATAAATTATGTTCCAAAAGCTCCATATTAATTTTTACCTTGCAAGCCAGATTGTAGGGTACAATCTTGTCTCCTTTGGAGTGCAGAATGAGGACAGGGAGGTGAGGAACACTGCAGAGGTACTGGTCTGTGTTGAAAGAGTACTCCGAGGATGATGTGAACGGCTTCACGAACGTGTCTTTGTAGTAGGGTAGCCAGGACACCAGCTATATGTACAACATAAACAAATATTGTAACAGAAAGCTACATTTGAACACTCATACGTACAAATTAAGATTAAGTTAAGAAGTCTGACAGAAGAAGAGTTGAGTTTATAAAAGCTTCCCCTCCCTTACCACTATGCTTTGCTTGTTGGTGTATCTCACCACCTTAGTATACATTGTGTAATGCAGTAAATGATTGAGTATTGAACATGATAATAAATATGCATAGAAGAGCATGATGAGCCCACGTTCCCACTGCCGCGACACAGACCTCCTCTCCGTGAGACGGAATCTACCACGCAAGGAAATTGGAAAATTAGATTTTAAGACATGCTAGTTTCCTCACGATGTTTTCTTTTACCGTTTTGAGAGTACTAGTGTTGAAATAAATTAGGAAACCCAATGGTAAAGACAAAAACAATCTGTAGATTTCAGATGGCCAAACCTTTAATTTAGATAAATTGTAAAAAAAAAAAGCGAATTGAAATTGAAATTGCTAGTTATTCAAAGCTCCATCATGTCTTGTCAAGAATCATGGAATGAAAATACTTCCTACCTTAGCAAAGGGATGACACGTGATCTCATCCATGAGGTTATTAAAAGGCGCCTCCAGAACCAGGGCATCAGGACAGGGCAGCTGCGGCCGTCCCTGATCTCGACACAGCTCTGTTAAATTAGCTGCCATGTTCGCTGCTACCGCGGTCCCTGGTGATATAACAATCGACTATGAAATCTCTATACCTCCGGCCGACTTCGAACCCAAGTCGGTTGAATCATCATCTCAAGTGCGCAAGCGGTACCTCTCCCAGACAATGGCCCAACTTCCATCCTGTCACACCCTGTCACATGTGCATTTGATAATCTTATTACTGCATCCTTGAGCGGAGTTCGTGCAGCTAAATTTTGGGCCAAAATGTATGATTTTTTGCCAAAGACACGCTAAGAAGAAGAGAAATTAACGTAAAAGAAGAAATAGCTTAACATAACATAACGCCTATATTCGCCGAAGGGTTACCAGAGAGGCAGCGGCGTACATAATGGAACACCCAGATTTCATCAGTTATCTTTTCACCCAATGTTAATACGGGGTGAGCTTTAATGCATCAAGCGGGCACAAACCCAGACAACGGGTTGCTACTAAAAAAAATCCTGATGGAAATATAACACTTTGCAAGATCTCCCATTATCTGTAGAGAGACGCCGCATACACAGCGGAAGGTCTGAGTCAACCATGAACCCCCACTTGTGGAGGTTGTCCTTGCTGCGCCCTCTTGGTACGAAATCTATTTAAGGGTCTGGTTTAACTGCAAGGTACTGTTATTTTCAAAGATCACGAAAATGTTGGTGATATGTATACATACATAACATCACGCCTTGTTGGGTTGTACAGAGGTATACCTTGAGTAGACCCAAACTTCGCCAGTTATGTTAAAGGTGAATCTAGTCGAAAAAATTTACATACAAACTTCGGAAATGTATTACTCCACTGTTTGACAATTTACATCAAAAATGGTATGGTTTTCTCTTATTATTAATATTGTCTGTACGGAAACAGAATACTAAAATTAAAAACCCTTAAAAAGTTAGGAGCCAACAAAGATTCGTTTTTCTTGCTAAACTAACCTAACTTTGGGCGTGTTTAAGTAATAAAAGAAGTGTAAAATCTCCAAAACCAAGTCGGTACCGACAAAGCTCAATTATCGAAAAGTTCAATAAACTTTATTGATTTATGCAGTAGGTAGTTTTTTCAGAAAACCCGATCTTCTGAAGGACTTTTCTTAAATTTTTATGCGCCTGTTTTACTATAACTGATCCTGCAGCTCACTCAATAATGTTGTGCGTGTAGACTAGCGTCTAACTGCTCATAGCGGGTACTACCTCCTTCGGACACGAAGCCTGGTGAGACAGCGTGCTTTTTAGCCAGGCCCACCAATGAGTTCGAGCCCGCGACAAGATTCCCCAAGTCCCAGTTTAAGTCTAAGTGATGTTTATAATGTAAGTACTTACCTAACGAGTGTCCCCAAATTAACACTGTGGGTCTATTAATCTCACTAAGTGACTCCATTAGCCACGCATACACTGCCAACGCATCTTCCACTACACCTTTCTCCGTAGGTCTTACACGAGTTGAGTCTCCGTACCCTGGAATTAAAACAAAACAATGAATATCATTGATATACAAAAAACGCAAGATACACAATCAGCGTATATTTACGCAGGTGTCAATAGTGTTTTCGGGGTGCGGGTTCGTTTGAAAGAGATACCACAGCCCCTGGCATACGGGCTAATGAAGGAACACGGGTGTGTTTTAGTCAGTAAAAGTTTGACACGCCCTCCTGCTCCACCCAGAGCGGGAGAAGTTATTTGATGATGTCCCACCCAAAAAAAAAAAAAAAATTCAATCAGTCTATTTGGACATTGCTTTGTAAAAACCACTTTAAGTCATGCGTGAAAGGTTGAATTTGAAAAAAAAATATGTTTTATTTAAACTATAAACTACTGACGTTATAATTGGGGGCAGTTTTGGGCGTTACTTTTGTTAAAGCCTGTGCATCTTAATTTTTTTGTATTTCAATGATGAATTATAATCAATTTGGTTATGTCCTAAATCAGTCTCTAACAAAGATAGCCAACTGCCACTTACCCCTACTTAGATATGCTGTTATGCTAACAACGTTGGTCAAATGCATAACATACTAACAGTAGCAGGATTTTTTTTTTGGGTGGGAAATCATCAAATAACTTCTCCCGCTTTGGGTGGAGCAGGAGGGCGTTTCAGACTTTCACTGACTAAAACACACCCGTGTTCCCTCAGTAGCCTGTGTGCCAGGGGCGGCGGCGGTATCTCTTTCGTATAAGCCGCACAACAGTAGCAGGCTTAGCATGACGCTTTAAGTTTCTACTCTACTGTTCTACTGTAGAATAGAAATCGCTTGTCTACGTTTCTCGGTGAAAAACTATCAACTGTCTCTATGGAAACGTCGTGTCTACTCTTCCAAAAACGAAACGCTTGTCTATGGTTCTCGTGCTAAGCCTGCAAGAAAGAATGGCTTGCATTGTGACATGTCAACAACATATATTGCGTTATTTACGACGTTGAATATGTATACAAATTTTTCGTTTTTTTTTTTTTTTAATATATTTAATATTTATTTAATATATTTTTTTAATTATTTTCATAACTTTGAAATATTTGTATATTCGATAGAGTGTAAATGTGTATCTAATATGATTCAGTTTGTGATTGATAATGTGTTACACATTTAGGCCCTTATTCATAAAAGTTATCGAACATCTAAACAGTTGTTTTAAAGTCTGGTTTCAATACGAAACCAGACTTTAGCTTCGATAACTTTTTATGAATAAGTCCGTTATAGAGTACAGAGGCCTTAGTGTGAGTTTCATATCAAACGCATCAAGCGCGTTTGGCGCTCCGATTGGCCCTGGATTTGTGACAGACCAATTGGAGCGCCGAACGCGCTTAAGGTGACACTTGTTCACATTTTTTCCATACAAACTTCGGGAGGGTTTTACTCCACTGTTTGACTATGTAGTACATCAAAAATTAAACATGGTATGGTTTTGTCTCGTTATTATTATTGTCTGTACGGAAACAGAATACTAAAATAAAAAGCTATTAAAAAGTTATGAGCCAACAAAGATTCGTTTTTCTTGCTAATTTAACCTAACTTTGAGCGTGTTTAAGTAATAAAAGGAGTGTAAAATCTCGAAAACCAAGACGGTACCGACAAATTTCAATTAACAATAAGTTCAATAAACTTTATTGGTCATTGATTTATGCAGTGGTTTTTTCATAAAACCCGATCTTCTGAAAGACTTTTCTTAATTTTTTCGCAATTTTTTTGCCAAAAATGCTCCTGCATCTCACTCAATAACATTGTGCGTGTAGATTAGCGTCTAACTGCTCACCACTGATACTATCTCTGTCGGGTACGAAGCCTGGTGAGACAGCGTGATTTTTAGCCAGGCCCACCAGTGAGTTCGAGCCCGCGCAAAGTGTCCCCTTAATGCGTTTGATCGATATGAAGAAATGAAAATCACATTAGGGCCTCAGATCTAGAAACGTAAATGAAGCAAATGGAGTGTGTAAGGAACGATCGCAGGTGGCGTTCTGTAGTTTCTTCCTACGCCCGTGGGGAGCAGGTGTGAATTTATGTATTTTTTAATGTATCCTATCTTATATCAATAAACTATGCGTGTACACACACCGTGGACCCAAGAAGAGTCTTATAGGGTGCGGATCACTTACCTTGTTTCGTATCCTAACTATGCATGATTTGTTAATGTATGAGATTAAAGCCGACAAATTTTCGTAAAAGAAAGATAAAGCTTGCAAAATCACTAATAAAATTAAATGGTCTGATTGAAATTAATAATCTGACCTTAAACTCATGAAAAACTATTTTAACTACAAAATTTGTAACAAGTAATAACGAATGACCGTCAAATATCATTGAGCAATTTAGTAAATAACTGTGAATGAAAATACCTCGATAGTCAAATGTGATCACATGGAAGTTTAGTTCTTGGAAAACTTTGTACATTTGCAGACGATGAGGCGACGCACGGTGGTTTGAATTACCTGTAAATTAGTCATGGTATCTAATTATATTTAGTTATTAATTACTCGGAAATAAAAAGATAAACGCATGATTTTGCTAAAAAGTAACCAGCGCCTGTGATTTTTTGCATAGAATTTGTGACTATAGTTTTGTTGCTAAGATAAAATACATCATGTGGTTTTATAATTAGGTATTTCATCTTAGCGTCTTTGACTTCTTGTTGCGATTGCAAGCGGTTTTTTTTTGTATTTCATTCATTCTGATTCATCATCATCATCAGCCTATAATGTTCCCACTGCTGGGACGCAGGCCTCCTCTCGGTGAGAGGGATTGGGCCATAATCCACCACGCGGGCCCAGTGCGGGTTAGTAGATGTCACATGTCTTCGAATTTTTGGTTCTAGGACATGCCGGTTTCCTCACGATGTTTTCCTTCACCGTTTTGAGAGCAGTGGTGATGAAATAATTTACACAAGTCTGGGTTCGAACTCACGACCTGCAACTCGGTAAGTCGCGGCCGTTACCACTTGGCCACCACTGCTCTTCATTCTGATCATACATTGGCATTCTGATAAGTACATGATAGTTCAGCCATATTGCACCATTCGGCATACAAACTTTAACATTATTGTCATAAGTTTAAACAAAAACCAGTTAAACATTAAATCCAGACCAATTCATCCAAAATTTTCTCGGATAAATACTAAGTCATTGTAGTACGCTACTGGCGTAAAAATCATCCATAAATGTGTAAAAGTTTGTATGTTTGGATGTTTGTTAGTCAAACACGCAGCAACGGCTGAACGGATTTGTATGGAATTTGGCAAACAGATAATTTCTAACCTGGATTAACACATAGAATACTTGCGGGCAAAGCCGCTGCAAAAGCCCATATAAAATTTCTGAAAAGTTTGTCCAATTAAGATATATTTCTCACCATGACAGTACAATACGACTGTGTTTTTCGTCCGCTTCAGTTCTTCATGAAGACGAGCATCCACCTTCAAATAATCTTTGATGACGAACACTTCGCGAAACATAGAACATGGTACAATATGCCAAACACCTGAAACAACAATTTATATGCGACAATTGTTCAAATCCGGCTGCAAAAAATAGGCACTATACACATAATAGTTTATATTTTAATGTTGGTAAAACCGCAACAAAATCCATTATGTACCGTAGGTAAGTACATAATGGATTTTGTTGATTTTGTTTGGATTATGATTTTTCATGTCGTCATCGACATACTTGAAGGGCGAATTTAATATGTCTATACCTGTCTATTTACTTAATTCAGTATTTGAAAGCTGTTAAAAACTAGTAAACACAATTACCAAGTTTGATAGGACAGTTGTCGACAACAGAATTGAACTCGATATTAAAGTGTCTTCCTCCGACGACGTTGCAACTCGACGGGTTCTGATAGTCCAAATTTCTTGGATAGTTAACTGCAAACAAAATTAATTTATCATTTTCAAGATTGTGAACAAAATGGAAACGCCTGACGAACTTGCTATAGCATAGTTTAACATAAGCGTTTCTATTTTTAAGCAGGCGTTTTTTCGAGGGGCTTGTGGCTAAGTAATAACAGCCACACGGGTCGATCGGTCTGGTTAAGCTACGCTTGCCGCGGTTTTTCCGTGGATGGGTGACCATCTTTACATACCGAGACCCCTCCGTGCCTCGGAAAACACGTTAAGCTGTTAAACCCGGCTGTCCTACGTGGATCTTTGACAGTCGTTACGGGTTGTCAGAAGCCCGAAAGTCTGACAACCAGTCTTACCAAGGGTTGTTACTCAGTAACTGAGTTGTGGAGGTCAGATAGGCAGTCGCTCCATGTAAAATACTGGTAATCAGCTGCATCCGGTTAGACTGGAAGCCGACCCCAACATATTTGGAAATAGGCTAGACAGATGACGCTAAGACGTTTTTTCTACAAAAGGCGACGCCTAACAAAATTACTAAAGCAAAGCTTAAAGCTAATAAAGCGTGTCTATTCCTTATTTAGCAGGCGTTTTATTGAAGTAATTTTAAGTCAAATTAAATAAATACTTACTACAAGTAGAAAATACCATTTTCCTCTGAACTGCCTTGCTATATTTGAAGACTAGGGGTAGCACAGCTACCTGAACCACTAATAAACTGGCTGTGACCGAAGCACCTGCTAGTAACAACGCTCTGGGAAAAATCGATAATAAAATTTACATCAAGTCTTTCCGTATAAATCTTTTAAAACGTCCACTGCATACTGAAACGATAGTCATATTAATCACCATACGTGGTAAATTCGGCATTGTTTTCAATACTTACTTTCCACATTTTATGGATATATAGGTACCTACTGGGGAACAGACCCTATAGTTGAAAAAACATGGTTGACGTCGGCAGTAGGTAGGAGCTTTGGGGACGTAGTCGGAAGGTATTCTACCTATGTCCTCATAAATCGACCATACGTGACGACACAGACCTATGATAATAGAAATTACCAAATAATTGGTACCTATACTTAATGAATGAACTAATGTTTGTTTGTCCTGTACGCCGCGCCATCCCAAAACTCCGTATGATTGCCATGAAACTTTGGTTGTTTGGTAATAGCTAATATGTACATAGAGAATGTTTAAAGGCATTGATTTGCTTATCTTTGCCAAATTATGTTAAAAAAAACTCACCCAATCACCATGTTGATTTGGATCTAATCTATATCTTTTAACTTTTATAATCTGTTTATTCTTTTCTCTACAATGTTTTTCGTACATTTTATAATATTTACTGATGTTTATTTTTTATATTTTCCTAAAAAAAACATTTTCGGTTGATACGTTGTTGATCCAGACGTCAAATCAGTGACATTTTGTAAGATTTTGACATTTTATTGGCAATGGTCGAAAAATATTTGCAGCAAATTATATGAGTTTTTATTTTCAGAGTAGGTACTTATGTAGGTACAAACTATATGTACCTATATAGGTTGTACCCCATGGTTGTACCCATGGTTGTACCTACATAAGTACCGTCAAACGACTCAAGGGTGCCGTGTACCTACACGGCACCCTTGAGTACCCTTGAGCTCTGGCTGTGGCCATTAATTTTGGACCAAAAAGTGCTTGGTAGGTACAGTCGCCAGCAGGTCAAGCTATCCCAAACTGTCAAATTTTCCCAATTGAACATAAACCTTTGTCCTTTGTAATAAAGTTGAAAAACTATCAAAGAAATTTGACAGATTGGGGTAACTTGATGTGCTGGCCTCTGTACAATAAAACTTTATGTAAGGATTGTAGCAGTTGTCGTTCTGTAGTATGTGCTTACCCATATGGAAAAAAAAGCTGTGTTTTTGTATGTAGGTACTAGTTACCGCCGGCGTCAATGTTGAAAATTATCTGGAACAGGCTTCTCAGGCCCAAGAAATAAAAAAATCATACAAACCTCCACTGCCTATTACACTACACCCCTTACGGGGGAAGTTTCAGTCACTTTTCTATGAAACTGTTTTTATTCAATTGAAAATGGTGCCCCCTAGACGATATGCACTGGTCAAAATCATAGCACTCCTACTACTTTGCTGTAGTCGGGTAAAAATAGAACACCTACTCGAATACCACCACTGTATTGTATTTTTAAATACTTGGGCTTGATAATGAACCATGGGTGATCTAACACCTGATAAACATTTTGTGAATATTAAACCTATCACAATTATAAATTACATGCTACTCGCAGACACACTTTTTAACCGACTTCTAAAAAAGAAGGAGGTTATTTATATGTTCCACTATGTATTTTTTTTTTAGTATGTTCCCCGATTTCTCCCTCATTTGTGGACCAATTTTCAAAATATTTTTTTTTATTTCAAAGAGTATACTCCTGATGTGGTTTCGTTGGCACCAAATTAGGATCTGATGATGGGATCCCAGGGGAAATCGAGGGAAATCCTCAAAATTTGTAGGTATCAACAATGTTTTTCATATGTTTTCTAAAGCTATTGAAACATTTGCGTATGGTCATCATCATCTCATGACGCTGAGCTGATGAAGGAAGGTACAACTCTTTAACGGTTAGGAGTTAGGTGGAGGTTCGGGCATAACTCCGTCATATATAGACCGATTTGCAGAATTCACAGCTCACTTTAAGGTCACTTCACCCAAGTTATCACGGTGAGATTTTTACAGACTAGCACTGGATGCTAGGGATTAATACCAATGACAGCTAACTTTAAGCTCACCTCACCCATGTTATCACCCCCCCCGAGTGGGTTCCCGCATTGTCGTTGCGGGGGAGCTCAGTAACCGTGGATTCCGGCCACGGGTTAAGCCAAGAGGAACCCAAAGGTGGGGCCGCTCGTCAGGGCTTTTGCCTCAAAGCCGACGACGTAGCGGCCAAAAAGTAGGTTGCGGTGAGGTGCACCGCAACTGAGGTGGGCCGCGATGTCGAATGGGAGGCATCGCGGCTGAGGGTTACGGGCTGCGGTAGAGAAGGAGTGCCGGTGCTTCTGAGCAGCGCTCTTCCCTTCCGTGGCCTGGACGGGGCCGCCACCGTTTGATGGCGGACGCGGTGGGGCCGCAGGGGAAGAGGAGTGTCGGTATAGCGTCAGCCGCTCTCCCAATCCCCTGCGGCCGAAAAGTGGTAGACGGGACGGCGCGTTGTGTTCCACACGCGCGCCGTCAAAGATGTCAGCGACCACTGGTGGGGTCCGCAAGGGCCGATGCCTGCCAGGGGTGCGGGTTTGTTCGAAAGAGATACCACCGCCCCTGGCATACGGGCTACTGAGGGAACACGGGTGGGTTTTAGTCAGTAAAAGTCTGACACGCCCTCCTGCTCTACTCAGCAGGAGAAGTCATTTGATGATTTCCCACCTAAAAAAAAAAAAAAACCCATGTTACAAAATAGCAATGCAGGTTGTAAGTTGATTGATATGATTCGCGACCTCTAAGTTAAAATAACTCCAATGAATGAGTCTTTCATGAAAAATACATTTTAGATATTTTGTATACCTATTAATCATATTTTGTTCAGCATATAGCCTGGCACTGTTGGAACTGACTGGAAAATTGCAGAAAACGTAAGAAAATTTGAATTTCTAAATTTAAATTTTCTTACGTTTTCAGCAATTTTTTTTGATTGACCAGTGATCGGAATAGGCTGTCTATATTTGCCTAAACATCGGAGAACAGAGACAGAAAGTGGAGACTTCCTTACGACTATATTTTTTTTCCTGGGAATTCGGAAAAAATCTTAGTAAGTTGAAAATAAGCTTTATTTAAGATGTGTAAAAGCTATTTTTAACTAAATTTGCAACTACCAAATCTTCGGGATTTTCACGTAAAATCCCGAAATATATAATCTAACTTTAATTCATGATTTGATACAACGGTTAGTTGGATTGTAAATTTCCATTCTTTCAGATGTTCGAAATAAAATTGTCTATTTGGCAACGAAAAAAACGCCATGAATGTTGTGGAACTGTCGAAATGAAAGCGATTCCTTCTTATAGTGTATTACGCAATTACCCCTAAGTTTTCACTTTAAGTCCCAAAAAAGAACAATAAAAAGGTGTCGTCAAAATAGGGTTACCTACAGAAATAAAACAGCCGTTTATTTTATAACAAATAATATAATGAAGTTCAACTTAACAAATAAAACAATGTAGAGACTCGGTAATACCATTCTAACTTTAAAGCATTTAAACAATAACAGATTTTCATTATTTGCAAATGTGTAAATAAATAAATCAATTTCTAAAAGATGCTTTGACCAGTTATATATTTGTTTTATTTTGATCACTCTGTTTAAATATCCGTGTGCACTCAAGGGCAAAAATATGTAACATTTAGCAAAATTCAAAAGCGTCTCGTCGTTTTCCATGTTGACTGGTGAAAAACCTTATGAGTGTGATGTACCTATGTCAGCGTAGTTTTAGTAATAAGTGTAATTTACATTTACAAACTGGTGACTTACTTATACGTGTGTGTTTTGATGTCATCGTTAAGATGTTGAAACGTCATAAAATGTACAATAGTATTGAAATGTCAAATCAAACCAAAATATTTTATTTCACTTAAATAAACCTACATTGGCACTTATCAAACGTCAGAAGCTAGGATCAAATGATGATTTATTCAGAACACACAATAGTGAGGGCTCGTGGCAAAATTATAACAGTAGCACGTTTCGATCTTCAAGATTAAGAAAGGCTTGTCGAGGTCGATATGTGGCTGGGTTGCCCATAGTAGCCAACGTTAAGGTGACACTTGTCCATATTTTTTCCATACAAACTTCGGGAGGGTTTTACTCCACTGTTTGACTATGTACTTCAAAAATAAAACATGGTATGGTTTTGTCTCGTTATTATTATTGTCTGTACGGAAACAGAATACTAAAATAAAAAGCCATTAAAAAGTTATGAGCCAATAAAGATTCGTTTTTCTTGCTAATTTAACCTAACTTTGAGCGTGTTTAAGTAATAAAAGGAGTGTAAAATCTCGAAAACCAAGACGGTACCGACAAAGTTCAATTAACAATAAATTCAATAAACTTTATTCGTCATTGATTTATGCAGTGGTTTTTTCAGAAAACCCGATCTTCTGAAGGACTTTTCTTAATTTTTTCGCGATTTTTTTTCCAAAAATGCTCCTGCATCTCACTCAATAACGTTGTGCATGTAGACTAGCGTCTAACTGCTCACCACTGATACTATCTCTGTCCCATACGAAGCCTGGTGAGACAACGTGATTTTTAGCCAGGCCCACCAGTGAGTTCGAGCCCGCGCAAAGTGTCACCTTAAGCCGTTAGTCCAAGCTGTCATTTGTACATCGTTGACAGTCATTACGGGTAGTCAGAAGCCCGAAAGTCTGACGATCAGTCTTACCTAAGGCGTTTCACGTTACCCAGTAACTGGGTTGTCGAGGTCAGATAGGCAGACGCTTTTTTTTTTTTTTTTTTTGGGTGGGAAATCATCAAATAACTTCTCCCGCTCTGGGTGGAGCAGGAGGGCGTGTCAGACTTTTACTGACTAAAACCCACCCGTGTTCCTTCAGTAGCCCTTAAGCCAGGGGCTGTGGTGTCTCTTTCGAACAAACCCGCACCCCTGGCAGGCATCGACCCTTGCGGGTCCCATCACTTTTTGTGCTGACATCTCTTTGAGGCGCGCGTGGAACACAACGCGCCGTCGACTTGGGCTTGGTCCTTACCGGACAGCGAGCTACCCATTACTCGCCGTCCGCAAGCCCATGCCTACGGTGGCCGGAAATCGGCCTGGGATTCCCGACGCCCAGGGCGTCTCCGTATCCTGCGGCGGCTGGGGTCGCGAGGGCGCATATGCTGCCTCTCCCTCACGTGCGCCGCCTCCCTCTTCGCGAGCATCACTGCTTCGCTGAAGGAGGTGACGGCTCCCCATGCCCTCTCGCTCCGTACCATGGCCTGGACCAGGGCCGGACGCGAGAGATCGCCGCCGCCGATCGCCTCCACGAGGACACGGCGGTGCTCCGCCCAAGCAGGGCAGACCGCCACCGTGTGCTCCACCGTGTCCTCAGGGCGATCTTCGCAGTGGAAACACCCGGGCGTTTCCTCCCGCCCTATCCGAAACAGGAACCTCCCGAAACAACCGTGTCCGGTGAGGACCTGCGTCAGGCGGAAGGTGAGGACGCCATGCCGCCTCTCGAACCACTCCTCAAAGAGGGGACTTACCGCCGCAATCGTGGCGTGCCCAGCACTGGGTTGCGACAATCGCTCTCTCCATGTCACCATGAGATCCCGCCGGAGCTCTGTCCGCCGTGCCGCGATTTCCTGCGGCAGCGGAGTTACGCCCCGGCGTTTGGCCTCCTCGCGCCACTCCCATATTTGCGCGAGGACCTTTGCCTCCAGATCCCATGGCGGTAATCCGGCAAGGAGGCCCGCTGCCTCGCCGGAGATCGTGCGGTATCCTCGGATCATCCGTATGGCCATGACCCTATGGGACGCCCTCAGCTTGCGAGCTGGTTGGCGCCTCAATGTCGGCGCCCACACCGGCGCCCCGTATAGGGCCATGGACCGCACGATCCCCGCGTAGAGCCTCCGGCAGGAGGAGTCTGGCCCCCCTAGATTGGGCAGGAGCCGCTTCAGCGCAGCCCCGGCCCGCTCCAGTCTGGGAGCCAAACGGCGGAAATGCTCCGCGAAGTTCCACCGGCTGTCGAGGACGAGTCCCAAGTACTTCATCGTCGACTCGACGCCGATGTGAACCCCTCTCACCGTTATCTGGGAACCCGTCGGAGATAGGCAGACGCTCCATGTAAAATACTGGTTAGACTGGAAGTCAACCCCAACATATTTGGGACAAGGCTTACGGCAAGGTTTACGACACGGTTGGCGCAGTGGTTAAGCGAATGACTGCTGCGCTGCGTGTCGCGGGTTCGATTCCCGCACGGAACAAATATTTGTATGATCTACAAGTAGTTGTTTCGGGTCTGGCTGTTTGTGTATGTGAGTTTAAATGTTTGTAAACGCACCCACAATACAGGAGAAATTCCTAGTCGTGTGGGGCAAAGTTAAGAAAAAAAAAAAAAAAAAAAACATTTGTTGCCTAACAAGTTTCAATAGAACCCGGAATTAGGTGATCCGAGAGCCAAAGTTGCCGACATAGCTCACAGCTTAAGCTGAAGTGGCAATGGGCCATATTAGCCGTAGAACCAATGACCGATGGGGTAGACGTGTTCGTGAGTGGAGACCGCGGATTGCCAAACAAAGTACGACGCTCTTAGGCTTGATGGAGCGACGATCTTCGCAGCGTGGCTGAGAATTGCCGAGAATCGAGCCGAGTGACGTGCAATTGGAGGGGCCTATATACAGCAGCGGACTGCTGTAGGTTCGTAAATAAAGTCGTTTTAGAATTTCACCAATGAGTGCATATTTTTGCCTTTAAATGTACAGAGGCCAGCACATCAAGCTACCCCAATCTGTCAATTTTTTGTTATAGATTTTCAACTTTATTCCATAAGCATAAGGTTCATGTTCAATTGGGAAAATTTGACAGTTAGGGATAGCTTGATGTGCTGGCGACTGTACATGAAGTATTTACCGAAAAGCTACATTATATAATGCACTGTTGGTATTACTTTACCTTCTATTTAATATCAATTCCTTTAAAATTGCGTTTTATTTTAATTCTAATTTGTGACTTAGTAGACCTTGCATTGAAATTAATGAGCATTGAAAAAATATAATAATAATTCTTCGTACTGAAGCGGAACTGGGCGAATCACGTACATACAACATAATATCACGCCTTTATTCCCCGAAAAGTTAGGCAGCAGTACACCTAGAGTACAGCCCAACCCCCTCCCTTTTATTAATTTTAAGTTTTGATAGCAATAGGCTCGCCCTCAAAACGAGGCCTGATATTTATGGAGTTTGGCATCCTTACTCCGTATTTTCTCGTAACTGTACTAAGAGATGGGCCTAAGCACGCGTTGAATGCTATGATTGATTAATCATCAGCCAATCGCAGCTATTTATATGCGCTTAACAATTTATCGAGGATAATTTTCGTTCGAGAAGTTATCGAAGAAGGCCGAAAATAATAGAAGAAGGGAATGCAATCTCGAGTCGAGATTGCATTTCCTTCTCATGATCGGCATTTGATTGAGATCACCGTACGCGTCTATGCGTGCGTGAGCCAGATAGACTTGTCGTATGGCATCAACTGCTGTACCATTCTGCGGTAATTGCTTACCTAGTTTTGAAAATGTTTACACCGGGGTTTCGCTTCCATACGAATTATATTACTACAAGCTACGGATAGACCGTTTTAAGCTTTTTGAGGTCAACCGGTCGACACAAGCTGGCGGCTAAGCATTCCAAACATGTCTTGCGCAGCAAGTACAATCCCAACTTTAAAAAAAAACAAGCGCTTTTGGTTGTCATTCCAAAGTGTTGTGGGTTCCTATGGAGAAGAACAGGGAAGAAAGTCCATGGACTATATAAAATAATTCACTGGGTAACCTGTTCAGTCTTAATCGTAAGTTTTTTCTTAATTGGACCTACCACTGTTTGTCTCTGCATTACCCAAAGGTTGACTGGTAGACAATGCCTTTGTGCGCTTTCAGTGTTACATAAATAAGTTATTATTGCTATAATAGTCTTGGCTATCTGTACCTACTAATATACGGTAGCACAGACATCGACGCGCAATATGTTACTATGGATTCTGAAGCCCCTTCATAGAAAATATTCGTTGATAAGGGGCCATCCATACATTACACATTTTTTTGGGTTTTTCAACGCCCCCTCCCCGTCCTTGTCACAGGTGGTCACACTTGTAAAACCCCCTCCCTCTTGTGTGACGTCACACATTTTTCAATTTTATATTTAAATGTAAGAGATGGGATGTAAGAGTAGGTAAGTAGAGTTTTAAAATCTTAGTTTTTAACATGTGACGTCACAAAGCTTTTGACCCCTCCTGGCCCTTGTCACACAATGTACCATTTCGTTGACCCCCTCCCCCATAACGTGTGACGTAATTTAAGGATGGCCACTAATGAAAAATGCAGTTCGATATATTTTGACCGCAAAGATATCTATGAAATGGCATTTTTTTAGGGCCTAAAATCATGTGCTGAATTCAATGGTTAGTTACAGTTTGGATGTCGATGTCCATAACCCTGTATGCTAGTGGCGCCATCTAGCGATTACACTAGTGGTGAGTGAATTATCACTCACTCACATTGTGATGTACTTTATAGTATAAAATTGTACTAATAAGAGCTAAGAACGGGAAGGCAGATGATTTAGGTACACACGGTTACACATCGAGCCATATATTTCTAGTATAAGCTGATCTCGCATTGTATAGGATTTCCGTACATTGCAAGATTAGCGTGCACTGGAAATGTATTGCTTGATGTGTAGCCGTGAGTACACCTACTTTTCGCCAAATATCATAATGAAAAATACCAGTAAAACTGTCTGGCGATTGAACCTAGGAGGTCACGCTCAACAGTTGTACTTGCGACTAGTAGGCCAACGAAGCATGTCCAATCCAAGGGTCTACTTTCTAAGCACGAAATCCGTAATTTCGGCCGAAGTTACGGGCATTTCCTTCTCCGTATCATCTAAGAATGAACGACAACATTTGACAGTTTTATTTGTCACTTGTTTTGACAGATCAACTACAATCTGAAGACCAATTGTCGTAATTAAAAACGTTCAAAATCTAGTCGCAGTCTCATCTCGGCGATAATCAAATGTCAAAAACTTGTCAAAAATGTATGGAAACATGAGGAATTTTTGACAGATTGACACTGAGATCTATGAACGCTCTTAAAATTACGAGAATTGCTCCACTGATCTTCGTTGACCGAATCCTATAATTTACGGAAAGTTATTGGTTAAAATTAACACTCTTGTATCTTGACCGTTAATGAAGTTAATAACTCATACCTTTGCATAGTAGACCCTTACATATGGAAGTAGTTATCACAGGTAAAGTTAGCTTACGAAACTATTTATTTGTCCAGTTTGCCAATAAAAAAAAATTTGTTTATAGGAATCGAGCATTAGAGCATAGACCCCTAGACACAGTAAGCAAGCATATAATTTTTCAGTGTATTCTAGATTCTTCTATTCATTTACCTACTAGGAACCCTGGTTAGCACTTACTCAGTTGTCCTAACTTATTATTATTATTAAGAGTAATATTAAAATGGCCGTTAAAGGCAGAGAGACGACGAGTCGATTGGCGAAAGGAGTGCGATGCTCTTCACTGAACGTGTTGGTTGACGAAATCCCTGTAAATAAAAAAAAATATCATCAAAACTATCCCATTTCTTCCAGTGGGTGTCGTAGAAGGCGACTAAGGGACTTACTAGAGAATGGGCAGCAGTGTTCTCTATGCATTTTACCACCATACTGCGATCGACAACCCACCTGCCAAGCGTGGCGACTATGGCAAAACCGCCCTTTTGGGAGAGGCCTATGTCCAGCAGTGGACATCTTTGGCTTAAATGATATGATGATCATCATCAAAAATACATCATGATCTGCGTAGTCTTTTCCCAACTATGTAGGGGTAAACAAAACAGTATTTTACATGCAGCTACTGAGTATTTGACCTACCCAACCCAGTCACTGGATAATACGATACCCCTTGGTAAGACTGGTAGTGGGACTTTTGGGGTACTGACCCGTAACAACTGGGACCAGCTGCTTAACGTGCTTTCCGAGGCAAAGATGTAAAGTTGGTCACCCATCCACGGACCAACCGCGGCAAGCGTAGATTAACATTAAACCGTTGGTCCCGGCTGTCGTTCGTGGATCTTTAAGTCGTTACGGGTCGTCAGAAGCCCGAAAGTCTAACAACCAGTCTTACCAAGGGGTGGGTATCTTGTTACCCAGTAACTGGGTTGTGGAGGTCATATAGGCAATCGCCCCATGTAAAATACTGGTATTCAGCTTCATGCGGTTAGGCTGGAAGCCGACCCCAACATGTTGAGAAAAGTCTAGGCAAATGATGTATTGTGTACATCTTTTGTTGGAGATCCTAAATCAATAAATAAATAATCATCATCTGCCTAGCCTTTTCCCAACTATTTTGGGGTCGGCTTCCAGTCTAACCGGATGCAGCTGAATACAAGTATTTTACATGGAGCGACTGCATATCTGACCTCCACAACCCAGTTACTGGGTAATACGATACCCCTTGGTAAGACTGGTTGTCAGACTTTCGGGCTTCTGACGACCCGTAACGACTGTCAAAGATCCACAAATGACAGCCGGGACCAACGGCTTAACGTGCTTTCCGAGGCACGGAGGGGTCTTGGTATGTAAAGATGGTCACCCATCCACGGACCAACCGCGGCAAGCGTAGCTTAACCTGGCCGATCGACCCGTGCAGCTATTGTTATTTAGCCACAAGCACACAACAAATAATATCTTTATTTATTTATTCATTATACAGGATAAGTTTTTAACCAGTGCGCAAACTGTAACCACGAATTCAGCATATCATTCTAGACGCCCCAGCACAGAACTTTTTCGTACGTTATACAAAAATAATCAGCTGTTCCATACATTTTGACCGCGTAGGTATTGCACTTTTCTATGAAACAGCAGATTTTTTTTTGTAAAACGGACGAAAAATTTCTGCGCTAGGGGGACTAGTATGCTCAATTCATGGTTAAAGTTTGCGCACTGTAGAAAAACTTTTCCTGTATCAAGTAAGATATCTTAAGCTAAGTAACAAGAGCTGCACGGGTCGATCGATCAGTTTAAGCTACGCTTGCCGCGGTTGGTCCGTGGATGGGTGACCATCTTTACATACCAAGACCCCTCCGTGCCTCGGAAAGCACGTTAAGCCGTTGGTCCCGGCTGTCATTTGTGGATCTTTGAAAAGTCGTTACGGGTCGTCAAAAGCCCGACAGTCTGACAACCAGTCTTACCAAGGGGTATCGTATTACCCAGTAACTGGGTTGTGGAGATCAGATAGGCAGTCATCATATCAGCTGAAAGACGTCCACTGCTGGACATAAGCCTCCCCCAAAAGGGGGGGATTTGCCATAATCGCCACGCTTGGCAGGATAGGCAGTCGCTCCATGTAAAATACTGGTATTCAGCTGCATCCGGTTAGACTGGAAGCCGACCCCAACATAGTTGGGAAAAACCTAAGCAAATGATGATTTATTGTGTACATCTTTTGTTGGAGATCCTAAATCAATGAATAAATAATATCTTTATGTATTTATTGATTATATTAAGTAAGATAATGTTAAGTCTTACCCTATAACGTCGGGCAGGTCAGCAGCGTGGCAGATCCACTTGTGCCCAAGATCTTGCTTCTTATCGTAGGCGTGCAGTCTGACGGTCGCGTCGCTATCTGAACGGGAATGTTTTATCGATCTGTATAGCTGTAAGGGAGAGAAAATATATAAGGTCAAATTAAATTAGCTAACGAAACTGGGACTATTCTCTAAGTATTTCGTCGTAAATACGGGCCCGTCTGAAAATAGATCGATACTTAGGAATGAACCCTACTCCCGATTTATTAACTTTTTCAGGCGGGCGAAAACACATCGAGAGTAAGGACAACTGTCAAATCGTGTTGCCATACATTTTAATTTCGGGCCCCGAAATAATCTTATGTCCGTAGGTGATACGGTGTAAGAAATGCCCGTAACATCAGCAGGAACTACGGATTTCGTGCGTACGTATGGGTGTGCATATCAAATCTTGTAAAAACAAACAAAAAAGTCTGTGGTCGGGACACCCCCGTCAGAAATTCGTACCTACGCGATACTCTCACGCACACACAGTCGTGTATAATAGAAAGAGACAGCAGTACTCCTTTCTGGATAAAACTTTACACTCACCCTCAGATCAACTACGAAACGGCCAATAACATCATCCTTAGCGTGTAGTACGAGTATCGGCAGAGACTTAACTTTAGTTATGTTTTATTACTATTAAAATCATATTATTATTATTACACTCACCCTCAACTCCACTACGAAAGGCATAATAACATCATCCTTAGCGTGTAGTATGAGTATCGGCAGAGATTTAATTTTAGGTGTGTATTATTACTATTAAAACCATATTATTATTATTACACTCACCCTCAGACCCACTACGAACGGCACAATAACATCATCCTTAGCGTGTAGTATGAGTATCGGCAGAGACTTAACTTTAGTTATGTTTTATTACTATTAAATCATATTATTATTACACTCGCCCTCAGATCCACTACGAAACGGCCAATAACATCATCCTTAGCGTGCAGTATGAGTATCGGCAGAGACTTAACTTTAGTTATGTATTATTATTATTACATTAAATTTTTTTTAATCATTACTATTAAAATCATATTATTATTATTACACTCGCCCTCAACTCCACTACGAAAAGCACAATAACATCAGCCAGTTAAGTCTAGTGACTTAACTGGCTGATGTGCTGACTGCTGACTGGCCGATACTCATACTACACGCTAACGTGTAGTATGAGTATCGGTAGTGACTTAACTTTAGTTATGTATTATTACTATTACAATCATATTATTATTACACTCGCCTTCAGATCCACTACGAAAGGCAAAATAACATCATCCTTAGCGTGTAGTACGAGTATCGGCAGAGACTTAACTTTAGTTATGTATTATTACTATTAAAACCTTATTATTATTACACTCACCCTCAGACCCACTACGAACGGCACAATAACATCATCCTTAGCGTGCAGTATGAGTATCGGCAGAGACTTAACTTTAGTTATGTATTATTATTATTACATTTAAAAAAAAAAATCATTACTATTAAAATCATATTATTATTATTACACTCGCCCTCAACTCCACTACGAAAAGCACAATAACATCAGCCAGTTAAGTCACTACCGATACTCATACTACACGCTAACGTGTAGTATGAGTATCGGTAGTGACTTAACTTTAGTTATGTATTATTACTATTAAAATCATATTATTATTACACTCGCCTTCAGATCCACTACGAAAGGCAAAATAACATCATCCTTAGCGTGTAGTATGAGTATCGGCAGAGACTTAACTTTAGTTATGTATTATTACTATTAAAACCATATTATTATTATTACACTCACCCTCAGACCCACTACGAAAGGCACAATAACATCATCCTTGGCGTGCAGTATGAGTATCGGCAGAGACTTAACTTTAGTTATGTATTATTACTATTAAAACCATATTATTATTATTACACTCACCCTCAGACCCACTACGAAAGGCACAATAACATCATCCTTGGCGTGCAGCATGAGTATCGGCAGAGACTTAACTTTAGTTATGTATTATTACTATTAAAACCATATTTTTATTATTACACTCACCCTCAGACCCACTACGAAAGGCACAATAACATCATCCTTGGCGTGCAGTATGAGCATCGGCAGAGACTTAACTTTAGTTATGTATTATTACTATTAAAACCATATTTTTATTATTACACTCACCCTCAGACCCACTACGAAAGGCACAATAACATCATCCTTGGCGTGCAGTATGAGTATCGGCAGAGACTTTACTTTCGTGAGATACTCGTCAGACTTAAACGTTTGTTCGTCATTTGATCGGAATGGTTCTACGAATGTTGAATCGTAGTATGGAAGCCATGTTACTAGCTGTGGAAGAAAAGAATGAGTAAATTTAACTAATTCAAAGCATTTATTTCAAACTAGCTTTTTTCAGCGGCTGCACCCGGGTGGAGGTCGAAAATTAATCCAAGGGAACGTACTAAGGGGATAAAAAAGTATTATATGTGTTGTTCCAGGTTTTAACTATATGTGTGCCAAATTTCATCCAAATCCGTACAGCCGTTTTTTCGTGATTGAGTAAAAAACATCAAAATATCTCAATAATAGTAGGATTAAACAATTAAAGACACTTTTGAAGTGTCAAGGGGGCTCAGTCAGTCAAAAAGTTGAACCTAGTTGCCCGTTCTTCTCCTTAAACCTATGGAGAAGAACAGGAAAAATCACAGATCGTCAACTGTTGCTCAAAAATGATAAAAAGTCTTTTGGAATTACATAGAGTTGTTAATTTATAATTTTCTAAACATGATAATACAAAATAGGCCAGTACTCCCATGGTTACAACAGCTCTATAGTAGATCTAACGCACGTTCGTGTTTCCGAACATAGACGATGATTCCCGAAGTGCAATCCGTTCTACTGTAACATTACCTTCGATAGAGGATGTTGAGCGACCTCATCAGCCAAGTTATTGAATGGCGCTTCAAGTATCAGTCCTCTGGGCTGCGGCAGCGGTGCAGAACGTTCTAGAAGGTTTACTGACAATTCCTGCAGGTTGCCTAGCAGGTGCGACGATATTGCTGTGCCTGGAAACACATATTAAAGGTTCACGAAACTGTTTTTTTTTTAACCGATCGAGGAGGTTCTCAGTTCGTCAAGCACTGTGAGCACATTTACGAGCGTTCCGAATTATTATCGTCATATCTAAACCGGAACGCATATTATTATGTGAGCGATAATGGCATAATTCGCAGTGTACCTCAAGTAACTCACCTAAAGAGTGTCCCCACACGAATATGTCCCTCTTCTCGCTGAGCGTGGAGTTTAGCCACTCGTATACGACTAACGCGTCTTCCACTACTCCTGCCTCAGTTGGGTGCAGGTTTGTGGAGTCGCCGTAACCTGAAATACAATGATAAGCATTTAGAACAATTCTTATTAAAACAGCTTACAAAAAAGAAACAAGGCTGTGAGTCAGCATATTTTGAACGTCGAAATTACATAAGACAGTCCCCCGGCACGCCCGCCCTTCACCACTTCCTAGTGCTTTAGCTGGGAAAAAGAAGTGGCGCAACAAACTACCCAGCAGCACAGCTGTCTGTTTAGTTAGAAGAACTTGATTCTATACAATAGTTATTCAAATTACGAGACATAAAACATTGAATGTTTTTTTTTGCCATATGTCAAGTAGTATACATCGCGTCAAACTTTATAACAAAAACAGAAACGGAAACAGAACTTAATACCTATAGTTCGTCTTTTAATTGTATTCAGTAACTTGACAGTTGAAGGGTTACCAGATTTTAACAAAAAATTAAGATGTGATGGAAGAATGAACGAAATTGATGATCTTGAAATAATATACTTACATGCATTTTTTTATTTTAAATTTAATAACTTGTCTTAAAAACCTTTACACAAAATTGTAGAATTTCTGATGTATGTATTTTGTTTTTGAGTAGGTAGTTATGTAATCTATTTACTTTTTTTCAATTAGAAGGAATAAAAAAAGGAAATTACTTTTATTAATAAATTACTAATTATTCTTATATTCCACATCTTACAAATGAATTTTTAAAAAGTTTTATAACAAATGCTTAAATTTAAAAAATAACTTTTTTCAAAAAATTAAAAAAACAACCGACTTCCGGAAAAACACTTCAAAGTGAAAAATTACTTTAATTTGGGAAGTCGGTGACTTTGGATGTGTATTTAACTTTTGTTACCGCCTTCCGAAATTGAAGTTATTTTTCACTTTAAAGTGTTTTTCTGGAAGTCGGTTGTTTTTTGTTTATTTTTCACTTTTTAGTTATAAGTAGTACCTACACACCACTTCGAAGTTTCATCATCCTTTGGGTCAAAACAATGCATATTTATGCGATAGCAGCAATCGCGGTTGATTTGCTGTAATTTTTTGAAGAGTTCCGTTGTCTGTCTCCGAAACTCATCATCAGATCTATATGAAACTTTTATGGGACGATTTCGGAATAAATCCCTTTCGAACAAAAAAGATTTTTGCAAATGACGGAGTTATGCCCGAACATACATAAAAAAATAACTCCTTCTTTCTGAAGTCGCAGTCGGTTAAAAATGAAACCATTTTTATCATTAGCTCTTTACGTAAAATCGTTCACTACCTCAACACTATTAGTTTTAGTATGGTAACATTATTTTTCTTTGAACTGTCAAGTTACTGGATGCAATTAAAAGTTGAACTTTTACCCCCTTATTACAGAACAAGGTTTTTCTTTAGGTATGGTTTAAACCGTCGAGCCTATCTTCTATACATATAATAAATCTGTAAAGGAACTTTTTCTGTACATTTAAAATATTGCGAAAATAATTGCTTGGGGTGGTAAGGGATAATCAACAGATGACATTTTAACCCTTATCAAAATTTTTGTCTGTAGCTCGGTTTTTCAGTTTCTATGTGGAATAGATCAAGTATCACGTCAAAAGAACGAAACTAATATGGTTATCTTTCATACTCAAATATTGTTTATAACTCAGAGTTTGTATTAGTCTTTGTTTCATCGCAATCGCTTCGGTCAACCTATCTAAATAATTTAAAGTGTTCAAGAAGAATTTATTTACGTAATGTTGAAACACTTAGCGACATCTATTGGCGTGAAACGGTACTAACGAATACTTAATATTAACACGTCATTCTCATTTAAGTTACTTACTGTGTCTGTGTTATTTCAAAAAGTAATGATACTGATTACTAAAATCGCTTTCCGTTGGTGGTTGATTCCCACGAATCAAAAAAGCTAAAAGAATTTCAAATAAAAAGTTGTGATAATATTAACTGACGTGGTGTTCTGAGTCATATACCTAGAATGCAATGTTAGATAAATATTGATTAGTTTTATCAATCAAATTAATACAAATAGAGGGGAAGAAATCTCATTTTTAATTGTGATAAAAGTCTTAGTAGCGCCATCTAGCATAATATAGCAAAATTAGAGCGGCTAGAGGAACATCTCCATAGAAATTCTTAATCTCTAGCGTCAGTAACGCCATCTAGGTTTGAATAGCAAACATGCAAAGACAACAACTTGATTTCGCGCGAAATTTGATAATGTTAAATTTAAATGCGTGTTTACAGCATTACTCGATTCAAATAATGGGAGTTTTGGGAGTAAAGAGTTGTAAATACTTATGTGCTAATTTTCGTGATGTTAGTTTTCGAGGTGGGGAGGGGTTCAAGCGAGGTCGGATGGTGAAAGTCAGGAAAAAAAATCCAAAATTGCGACCATAACTACTGGTGGATTTGAGTAAATAGATAGGTTTTCACACGGGCAACTGTAGTTATGTCGATGCTCTTCCGAGCAACATCGCTTACAGAGAAGCATTTTCTTAATTAAAACAAGTTTAAAAATGTATTTATTTATCCATTTGGCATCTCCAACAAAGGATACATTACCTACACAGGAACAATAGAAATCACAATAGTAAAATATTGACAATTTTAAAGTCGCTTCTTTAAATATAATTATTTATTGGTCTACAAATAAATGTATGGCTGAACAAAAGAAACACTGAAACATTTTTGATTACAATTTACAATAAAAAGGCATCGCAACTGAGAGTCGCGGAGGATCGCTCTGTTACGTCCATTATCCTCGGGATCGGGCTCTCTCTCTTCCTGCTGCCTGCGTCAGCAGCGGGGAGAGAGGTGGGGGCGCGCGCGGTATGGCACTACGTAGCAACAACATCGTACTTACTATGTTCATAGAAAACCCGTGCTATACAATTAAATAGTTTTTTTTGCCTGGTTTGGTTTTTTTTTCAACAGCGCTTTTAATGTGGATAATGACCGACGTTACGGGGCGTAGGTAATGGTAACATTCGCAGCGAGCATGTCTTTACGCCGTGTGCTAAAATCAGTGTTGCTCGCTCGCATGTTTTGCCGTAGGTACTACTGACTGCACGAATACTTGCTTGGTAACATATTAGGTGCATTTTGACCCGTGACGCCGGTCAGTATCCACCTTTACAGCGTGATCTTTCTTCATCGTGATAACGCCATGGTCCCACGGGCCGTTAACTGACAGGTGGCGTCAGGTGTTACTGCACTGCTACCTGTCGAGGCCTATCGCAGTCCGTGCAGAGCATTCCCACTGCTGTGGTTTTATTCAGTGGTCAACGTTTGATAAACAAAGCTAAAAGACACGCGCCTGTACGGGCCGAGATAGGCGCCCGCCCCCGCGTGGAATAATGCTTCAGCACACTCAACCAGACGCGCAGTCGATTTATTGAGTAAGTACAGTAAAAGCTCCTTATTCGTGCTTCCTTCATTCGCGTTTTCACTATTCGCGGATTAAAAAAATGCGACCCAATTCCTATATCCGCGGCTAAAGATTTATTTATTTGCGGGTCTAATCGGTACATCGGTACATACATATTAACAATTAACAAAAAGGATTCCAATAGGTATCCAACCCAATATCCTTTGTAAACGCGTCGTCAGATGGACTATAAAAAAGTGAAATAGACCTTATTACAACTTCGCCTAAAGTACATTGTCAAATGATATCGCCGCTGTATTGGTTCGGCCTTTGACATCTACAATAGCCGCCTTCGCCGCGGTCGGTGTTTTTAACCGACTTCAAAAAGAAGGAGGTTATCAATTCGACATGTTTATATTTTTAATGTATGTTCAGGCATAACTCCGTCGTATATAGACGGATTTGCAAAATTCTTTATTTTTTCGAAAGGGCTTTACTCCGAAATGGTCCCAATGAAATTTCATATAGACAGGGCCCGATCTAGCTATTTAGCCGCTCCGGGCAAAAATAACATTCGCCGCCCTTTGCACTAACACCATCAAAGATGGTATGACCATAATTATGTGATATTCTTTTAACTATATAATATTCACATACGTTAGTCTACTACGGCTTCTGAACAAGTATACAAAAATTAATGAGAGTAGGTATGTTTGTAAGTATACATTTTGCGGCCGCTCATTTTTGCCGCTCTTAGCATTTGCCCGGCTTGCCCCCCCTTAGATTGGGCCCTGCATATAGATCTGATGATGCGTTTCGGAAACAGACAACGGAACTCTTCAAAAAATTACAGCAAATCAACCGCGAATGTTGCTATCACATAAATAAGTATGCATTGTTTTGACCCAAAGGATGATGAAATTTCGAATTGGTGTATGGTAGGTAACAAAAAAGTGAAAAATAAAAACTTTTTTCAAAAAAATACCAACCGACTTCCAAAAAACACTACAAAGTGCAAAATAACTTTAATTTCGGAAGGCGGTGACAAATAATTAAAATACACATCCAACGTCACCGACTTCCGAAATTAAAGTTATTTTGCACTTTGTAGTGTTTTTTGGAAGTCGGTTGGTATTTTTTTGAAAAAAGTTTTTTGAGAATGTAAACAAACATAATGAAACCAACCTCATCACCATAAAGTATATTTATATATCATCATCATCATCATTTCAGCTGAAAGACGTCCACTGCTGGACATAGGCCTCCCCCACATTTATAAATGCTGCGACTTAATAGACATTCCATCCTTTGGTACGAGCCGCTTTGCGTGTTTTACCTATTGTTTCATCTTTCCATTTATTGCAAAATGTTGAAATTTTTTTTTTACTTAAAAACGATTTTCGACGCGAAAAAATCTGTTTAACGCATAGAAATGCTTGATCGTTTACGCCTTGGAGAGTCGCTTGCATCCATATCACGCTCATACAATTAATCAATATGGTCAAAAACTTCAATTAAATTGTTTTTTTTTGTCACTTAGGAACGTATCCCCTATAATCCCATATAAATTACCATTCCATAGTCACGGTTTCTGTATTCGCGGTAGGTATTTTACGGAACGTATACCTCGCGAATAAAGAGCTTTTACTGTACCTACGGCAGGTGCACATTTATTATAAAATGAGCCTCGACCAGGCGATTTGATCTATATTTATTCTTAAAAATCTGAGTGAGACTTCGTCGCAATATCATTATAACCCCTAAAGACGCCTGCAGGCCTAGACAAAACACCTTTCTGTTAACGTTCACGCTAAACTCTACGCCAGAATATATGGGAATGACATTACCGTGTCCTTTCCGCAGGTAATGTCATTCCCATACATTTTGGCGTACCGTTTAGCGTGAACGCCAAGAGTAATGTATTTTGTCTCTAGGCTCTGGACTGCATTCGAAAGCTGTGGTAGATTCCTACCAGGATAGATCGGAAGATCGGAGGAGTGGTACCTACACCGTCAAAGCGACACATTATTGTTTTCCGACATGCACGCGAACGAAGTCGCGGGCACAGCTAGTTTTTGAAATAAGAACCTAACTGAAATCGAAATACAGCTCCTTTTACAAAACTGACAAGTTAGTCCAGTGCTAAATTGTCAGTTTTGGAAAAGGAGCTGTAATTCTATTTCAGTTCTAAGTTCTTATTTCAAAAACAGGCTCGGTGGTTTAAACCATAGCTAAAGAAAAACCTTGTTTTGTAATAAGGGGGTTAGAGTTTGAGTTTATAAAATAATGTATCTTTTCCTTTCTGTCTGTGTGGCCGTATTGGACTTCTCAACTTTGCAACGGATTTGCAATGCGGTTTTCACCATCCTTTAGAGAATTTATTTCGGAAGGTTTACATCATCATCACTTCATCCGAAAGACGTCCACTGCTGGACATAGGCCTGCCCCAGGCTCCTCCACTTCGACCGGTCTTGTGCTTCCCACATCCAGCTTATCAGAAGGCTTAAAGTCACCCAAAGGGCAATGGAGAGGGCTACGCTCCGAGTTTCCCTACGCGATCGAATCAGAAATGAAGAGATCCGCGGGAGAACCAAGGCAACCGACATAGCCCGAAGAATTGCCAAACTTAAGTGGCAGTGGGCAGGGCACATTGCTCGCAGAACAGATGGCCGATGGGGCGAAAGTTTACATGCATAAAAATATTATAATAATCTTACCTCTGTAGTCAAAGGTGATAATGTGAAATTCCATCTTCTGGAAAAACTTGTACAATTCAATTCTATGCGTCGCTGCTCTGGAGTTGGAATTGCCTGAATGTAAAAATAGACAAATTTTAATCCCTACAAAAAAAAAAGCGATAGTAACTCTGTCTGTCTGTTGTTACGCTTTCACGCTTAAACAGCTGAATCGATCGTCATGAAATTTGGCAGAGATGTAGCCTGGGATATGGAGAAGGACATATGCTACTTTTTTAAGCGAACATCCACGCGGACGGAGCCGCGGGCAAAAGCTAGTATAAGCATAAACTGACAGAAGCAGCCCGTAGTCAGGATTTGTGCCCGGATGATGGCATTTGGCTCACCCCCTTATTACATGGGACTTAAGGGGGATACGCCAGGGTAGCCGCGAAATTCAAATTTCCTTAACTTTTTTCACTATTTTGACTATTTCATGACAGAATTTGTCATGAAATAGAATTTAATTGTATTTTACTGAAGAAACTTAAAGTCTCATGTATGTGGTCACCGGGCACAAATCCAAATTCCGCGTTGCTACTTAGAAATTCATGATAGAGAAACACAATAACACTTCGTTTGACCTACAGGCTTAGCACGAGCACCGATTTGTCGACGGAAGAATAGACATGACTATTAAATAAATGATGTACAATACGATAAGATAGCTATGTTTTTCTATTCATTATCACAGTTATGCGTTCGAAACGAATCATGATTTTGTAGATAATCGTCTATACTTTGTGGCCGTCGAGTAGAAAGTTTGTTGTCAGTGTGATTTTGACAGTTTGGGAAGAAATATTCTTCTGAAATAGTCTAAATTTATAAGGACCTAGACAAATATCGTTAGAAACGAAAGACTAAATGACAGATTGTAGAAGGATAACAAAAAAATACAAAGCGTCACGCTAAGCCCGCTGCAGGCTTAGCATGACGCTTTGTATTTCTACGAAGAATAGACAGTGCTTTTTAATACAAAGTGACATTTCGTTTCTCCATTTTTAGCATAGCACCGTATATATCCTTCTACAATCTGTCATTTAGTCTTTCGTTTCTAACGATCTTTGTTTAGGTCCTTATAAATTTAGACTATTTCAGAAGAATATTTCTTCCCAAACTGTCAAGATCACACTGACAACAAGCTTTCAACTCGACGGCCACAAAATACAGGATAAGTTTTTATTCAGTGCGCAAAGTTTAACCATGAATTCAGCATAATTATCATTCTAGATCCCCCAGCGCAGAAATGTTTCGTCGGTTTTACAAAAAAATATAAAGAAAGTGGTCACGCCATCTCTCGATTTTCTAATATTGAAATTTCGTATATAGATTAGTCCTGTCATTTGACGTCACTGTCTGAACAGGCGAGCGTTATCCCTTTCTCCCTCGCAACGCACGCGACTATATACGCGCCATGATAGAAGACTTTAGTCCGTCTCGAAATACTGCGCCGTGCAGATACCGCACTGCGCCCGCCCCGCTTCGCTATAAAAACGCTTTCATCATGATGAACATTACCGCGAGTGAAATATAGTGGATGCATGTGAGCGACATAAGTGCTGCAATCAGGAACGCCGCCATTCGTGCCGATCGGATCACGCCGTCTGCAGCCACGTGTCACGAGCTGCGGAGACCAAAGGTGCGTGCCATCCCCTCATCCATCCCAAGCTCGCCTGTTCATCATCTTACTCCCTCTAGGCGATCACCAGCAAACCTTTAAATACAGTCCACTTAAAATAAAATATTTTCTCGATCGCCTACCATAAATGGTAAATTTCCCCTCCAGAAAGAAAGAAAGAAAGAAAAAGTATTTATTGTGACTCGCACAGGAAGATCACATAATAAAATAAACTAGTACAAAAATTATAAAAAAAAACAAACAAACTTGAGAGTAAAAACTATTAAAAATAAAACAGAAAGTCCTGCACGAGGCCAAAAGGCTCCTACCTCAGCATAATGCTGCGACATTTAAAAAGTGTCGCAGCGCTGGTATTCTGGTAGGGCCCGAGCGATGTGAGCGGTTTCATAGAAAAGTGCAATGCCTACGCGGTCAAAATGTATGGAACAGCAGTTTTTTTTTTTTTTGTAGAACCGACGAAATATTTTTGTGCTCGGGGGTGTACAATGATATACTGAATTCCTGGTTACAGTTTGCGCACTGTATAAAAACTTATCCTGTAAATACGCTTATCTACAAAATCATGATTCGTTTAGAACGCATAACTGTGATAATTAATAGAAAAATATAGGTATCATCTCCTATTGTAGATCATTTAGTTAATAGTCATGTCTATTCTTCTGTCGACAAATTGGTGCTTGTGCTAAGCGTGCTGGGAATCGAACTCAGCATCAACGAGGCACTTGTAATAAACCTTAATCTTACCGTGACAATATAAGACTATGGGAGTCTTAGACGTGGCTAGTTCTTCGTCTAGTATTTTGTTCAGTTCTTCCTTGTCCGTGTTTGACTTAAAACTACCTTTTAGTCTCTCATACACTGTCTTTGGTAGTATATGCCATATACCTGCAAAATAAAATGTGTCTATGAAAGTCTTGAAGATTTTAGAGCACTCAGATAAGCTTTGTATATATTATTTGTATTATTGTGTGTAGTATTTCGATTTTAAGTTTAAATTTGATATTAATTGTAATTTTACTTTTTTAAATGATATTAAATTTAATTCTTGAATTTGGT
Organism: Polymixis flavicincta; assembly: GCA_949987655.1. Lineage (NCBI taxonomy): Eukaryota > Metazoa > Arthropoda > Insecta > Lepidoptera > Noctuidae > Polymixis > Polymixis flavicincta. The sequence goes on from OX465197.1 coordinate 12,766,713, forward strand.
TTTAATTTTGAATTGATTTAATTTTGAGGTTATTTTAATTTTAAATTTAAATCGGACTGTATGGATTAAGTTATCTGAAATAAATGAATTATATTGTACTAATTTTTTATTAACCGACGAGAAAAAACGGAGGAGGTTCTCAAGTCGACGAGTATATTTTTTTCGATTTTGGTAGTGATTTTTTTATTGGAACGGGTATACAGGAAAAACAAAAAAAAAACAACCTTTTTGTAAAACCTTAATAACTAAGTTCGGAAGGCGGTGACATAAAAATAAAATACATAAATTATCCATTCACCGACTTCCGAACTTAGTTATTAAGGTTAAACAAAAAAAAGGTTTATAATTTTTTGTTTTTCAGTTTTTGCGGCGGTATTATTTCTTTGTTAAAAAGTTTTTTTTTTTTTAAGTCGATTTGAATTTCATCTCGCACTGGATTTTCAACTCTCGATGTTGAACCGAGCGTTCAGAATCCAACAGAGTGCAGCGCGAGTGAGTCTCAGCGCGTCGAAAAAACACTGTTCGAAGGGACGCATTAATAACGACACAGGTTTTTTCTCGCACTCCTCCGATCTTGAACTCACTGCTAAGCGGCGTCCATTAATTACGTGCGGCATTTAGGGGGGGGGGGGGGGGGGTCGAGTTGAATCTCACGTGGGGGTCAGGGGGTCTCGGAAAATATCACGTAATTTATATATATTTTTTCCGCAAAGAAACAATGTAACCTTTCGAGAAAACTGGGTTAAATTATGTAAAATATATTTATTTATTATCATCGGCCAGCCAAGCCAGTAAAATGCAACGCATAAATCCAACGCAAATAAGCACAGATTAACGTTTTCACACTAAAAACACGTACTTATTTGAAATATCTCACGTGAGATTATGGGGAGGGGGAGGGGTCGAGCAAAATCTCACGACTTCTCACCAGTTCGGGGGTAGGGGTCGAAAAATCCGCTCCGTATCAGGACAATCTAGTGCACAATACACCCTTAAAATATAATGAATTTTTATTTTTTGCTTTTGAATGTACAGACGCCAGCAGGTCAACCTACCCCAAACTGTAAAATTTTCCCAATTGAACATGAACCTTATTCTTACGGCATAAAGTTGAAAATCTATCAAATAAATTTGACAGATTGGAGTAGCTTGATGTGCTGGCGTCTGTACATTATAGCATAGGCAAGTCCTTTTGCCCAACATGCCGTTTATACATTTCAGACGTTCTACTAGAATGTCGATTTTTAATTTCAGACGTTTTACTAGTAGATCATTTTACTTTAACGTCATTTATCCCACAAGGGCATTTTACAAAATGGTCTTTCTGATACGGAGCGGAAAAATCGCCAAAATTGCCTCAAGTAATTAATGGACCCCTTAGCGCCAAGAGTTGAAAATCGAATGTTGTGTTTTTTTGACGCGCTGTGATGCCGAGTTGGATTCTTAGTTCTAGTTCAACACCGAGGGTTAAAATTCGATATTTTTTACGTTCATGTGGACGTCGACTTAGCAATTTATCTTACCAATTTTAACCCTGCATTTGTCCACTTTGGACTCATACTCGATGCTGAGGTTGCGCGCGCCCTCGATACCCGACTTTGACGGTTCTTCGAAATCTGCGTTTAGTGGCCATTGTACTGAAAAAAAAAAAACATTTCAAGAACAACGTATAATTTATTTATTATTCAACACAAATGCGAGTTAAGGGGAACCTAGTCGCGGGCTCGAACTCACTGATGGGCTTGGCTCACCAGGCTTTGTGTCCGACAGAGGTAGTATCCGTGATGAGCAGTTAGACGCTAATTTACACACACAACATTATTGAGTGAGCTGCAGGATCAGTTTTAGTAAAACAGGCGCGTAAAAAATTAAGAAAAGTCCTTCGGAAGATCGGGGTTTCTGAAAAAACCACTGCATAAATCAATTACCAATAAAGTTTATTGAAATTTTCGATAATTGAGCTTTGCCGGTACCGACTTAGTTTTGGATATTTTACATTTCTTTTATTATCTACTTAAACACGCCCAAAGTTAGGTTAAATTATCAAGAAAAACTAATCTTCATTGGCTCCTAACTTTTTTATGGTTTTTAACCGACTTCTATGCTCGACTGTATGTTTTTTTTTTAGTAAATTTTTGTATTCTGTTTCCGTACAGACAATATTAATGAAGTTTGTATGGGAAAAATGTGGAGTAGGTTCACCTTAAACTCACGTGGTGAGGGTTGAAGGTTTTTTACCATGTTTTTTTTTTCCCCAAGAACAAACAACATTGTAGTAGAAAAATATGTTCTCCAATACATTGCAACTGCAAAATATGTTAGTTTGTATGCAGAATATTGAGAGATTTACCATGCTATTTTAAGACCATAGAATTTCCAAAAACCTTGTAAGTATAGTAATTTTCAACCGTTTTTTACGATTTTTTTTAACCAACTTCTAAAAAAGGACATGTTCTCTATTCGTCGGAACATATTTATATAAAAATGAATTAACGTTTGTTAGTCTCACAAAAACTCGAGAACGTCTGGACCGATTTGGGTAATTTTGGTTTTGAAATATTTGTACAAGTCCAAGGAGGGTTTCAAAGGTGAAAAAACATAAAGAAAACAAATTGAATTGACGTTTGTTAGTCTCACAAAAAGTTCAGACAAACATTATTGGCGGGACGAAGTTTGCCGAGTCAGCTAGTCTGTAATAAAAATGTAGAATTGTGTTAAAATCTTACCAAAATTAGCGAAAATAAGGTTTCTTCTAAACGCCTTCGAGTATTTGAATATTAGAGGCACCACGGCTACGTGGAACACGAACAGGCCCGCTGATATCGAGGCACCTAGCAATAGCACCCTGGAAATTATAAAAGACAATCTCTTAACATCAATATAACGTATGTGTGGGGCAGAATGGCTGAAATATTAAAAAAAACTGTATTATTCTTTTATTTTTCTAGCTCGCCATCCACCTCTATTCTTCATTCTCTATCTCTCTTCTCCTTCACACTTGACACACTTTCTCTTTCACTCATAAGTTACACCCCCACACTAACACGCAAACACCCACACACACATGCAAACACACACACCCATGCAAACACACACACCCATGCAAACACACATACCCATGCAAACACACAAACACATGCAAACACACACACCCATGTCAACATACACACGAACTTGCATTTTCGCCACTGTCTCGCAAGAACCGAGAGCTCCTGCGCCTTTACACACATTCACAGCGTGTTAGCCACACACAGCCAGACACTTGGTAGCCACAAGTAAAGTACGCGTCGCTTCGTGAAATAAAAATACATAGCAATGTACAGTCTTTTCACAGTTATTTCACCTCAATTTTCGCATCCCTATCAAAATAACTTTGACCTTTATTCTCATAGCAGTTAGGTTGCTGTTGGATAGTAACAACAGCAACAGCCCAAGCAATAGCTTGGATTGCTGCCAGAGGTAAAATAAGTGTAAAAAGAATGTAGGTATAATATTAATATGATTCACAGACACATTCTTGGTATAATAAGTTTGCAGGTTACCTATACCACAGAGGGCAAAGGTAGCATGAATATTCTTCCTGTAGATAGTTTTAAAACTAAGAAAACAACAAAAAAGTTTATTCCTTACAGGCAAAGTACATACTTTGGTAATTACCACTAAGGCATTGTGACCTTTTTTTGAGGAGCTGGGGTGGATTGAATAATTGTTGTCGAACACTTGTATGTAAATGCGTTTGATGTGGAGTTGCAGACACCAACCCATACAACTTATAACCTATTGTATTTCCTTAGATGATTTCTAGTTACATCTATCCTACTAATAGGAGGACGACGAGACAGCGGCTCATGTGCTGTTAAACTGCCCGGTGGTCGCTAATTACAGGGCAAAATACTTCAGTAACCCAGGTACCCTACGTGAGATTGTCAGCAACACCAAGGCGTTGCTGGCCTTTCTCGAGTAGCTGGGGTAGATCGAATGACCGATTCTCCCACCCGTACGCAAAATACGTGCTTTGACGTGAAGTAGCGGACAACAGCCCGTTTTACCTATTATCCTACTAATAATAATTATTATAATGATAAAGTTTGCATGTTTGGACGTTTAGATGTTACCTATTCAAAAACCGCTAAACAGATTTGGCGCATACTTTTTATACCAGTAGTACCTATGTTACTATGGGATAATTTCCACCCTCCATGAGGGCGAAACAGGTGGCAAAACCTAGTACAATATTAAAACAGCTCAAGATATACACTTTACAATTGCTTATTCGCCTAGGCAACTATGCTATTATTTAAAATAAATAATAAGTGATATATCAGGCTCATTACAGACTTAGTACAAGATAACATGGAATTATAATTTTCCGTAGTTACCAATACCTCAATAAAAATCCATGTAATGCTTAGGATTAAGATAAAAGTAAGTAGGGACTGATTAATTCAATGTCCTAATTAATATATTGTATCTACATTAGTTACATGCAGATTTCTTTTGCTTTTTTAACCGACGAAAAAACGGAGGAGGTTACTCAATTCGACGCGTATTTTTTTTTTTTTTTATGTATGACCACGCATAACTTTTTCCAGAGTAGTCCGATTTTGACAATTCTTTTTTTATTGGAAAGGGTATACCCCAAAGTTGGTCCCATATTAATTTCGACGAAAAATTCCAACCCTAAGGGTAAGAAAACAGGGGATGATTGATTGTTAACTCACAGATTTTAATACTGAGTTGTGTATTACAAAAAGTAATCAAAAATTAAGCATGTAGTAATTAGTAGATTATAGCCACAAAAAATTATAAAATAAAAACTTAAAAAAAAAAAATAAACCGCCGAAAAACCGAAAAGTTAAAAATAATAAACTTGCTTTGTCCAACCCCAATAACTAAATTCGGAAGTCGGTGACTTTGGATATGTATTTAATTATAAGTCACCGCCTTCCGAACTTAGTTATTGGGGTTGGACAAAGCAAGTTTATTATTTTTAACTTTTCGGTTTTTCGGCGTTTTTTTTTTTTTTAAGTTTTTTTATTTTTAAAGAGATGTCTTGTTAAACTGCTTTATAATACAGGCTGCAAGGGCTACCAACGCCACAAATTAGAATTCAGTATTGATTCTAAAACCCTAGCAGATCAAGCGTTGGATGTATTTAGGTTGAAATGAGGATGAGTAAATAGTGTTCTTTTAAATAACAAACCAATAATATTTTGGTGGGCTACCTAGAATTAGGTGCTGAATTCATGGAAAAGTTTGCATACCAATTTCCGTGGCACTGTATAATTTTACTCAAAAAAATCTGTCAGGGGATCATCTTAGAGGCGAAGAAATGCCGGTCCAAAGTTAATTCTTCAAATCCGAAATCTGTTACATATCTGTAAGTAACATATTTCGGACATGATGAGTTAACTTACTGTCGTACTGTAAATAAAATAAATAGGCCACTGCAGTAATTTACTTTCTTTACATCAGGCTTTCTCCTTTCACTCCATAAAATCAAAGTGTTGCATATGCTACATAAAAAAGGTTATACGGTAGGTGGTTCCTGATTTGTGTACTTAGAACCTCTATTGGTTTTTATTTTTTTAGAAAAAACGTTATAATTACTTACGCAGCTGTGTAAAGAGGCACACATATCAACAGTCCTTGGAATTCTACCATAATTAGGAATGTAAAAATAACGAAAACAAACAAACTTAATAACAAGAAAACAAAAACTACACTTCACAAAACTTATTAGAATTATTAATAACAAAAAATAAATAAAACACAATTGAATACGTGCGTGCGTCTACGATAAGATTCTTTAAATAATGAAATAAATGATGAATGAAAACTGTGTCGGGACTAGGCTAATATGTTAATTGATGAATTCATTATCCGTTTTGTATTTCGATTATTAGTTATCGGTCAATTATTACAAATTATTGCAAATCATGAATCGAACCTTCGAACTTTTGACGACATTTGATTTGACAGGCGCGACGTCATATTACCTCTATTGACATTTTCGTTCAGAAATCGTTTTTCACAAACTTGAAACTATAATTCTTAATTTTACTATATAATAAATTATGAGTGAGGCGCACCAAAAGCTACGTTAAGGTTTTCGTCAAAGTTAATTTTGTCATTTAACAATAAATAAAGAGTTACTACCTGCTGTTGCACCGTCATGATCACAGACTACATAGAGATCCTACGTATCTGTAATGGCGGTAAATGGCGGAAGCGGAAAACTGAAAACTTATTTTAAAACCGCCTAAATTTGACAGTGACCTTTGTAAATCTATGGTTTTGGCATCATCATTTTGGCGAAAGAGGGGTGAACCAAAGATTAATAATAATAAAATTAATTACCCTGCTCCTGATGCCGATGGGCCACTATTTTTATATATTTTAAAATGTTTTTTTAATGATTTTTGTAAAAATATTTAAAAATATACTAAATAAGTATAAAAATAAAATGAAGGACATTATAAAATTATTAATAAATGTTCTTTTTTCTCCTGCCCTCAAAATGTAACACGCTTTTATTTAAATAATTGATATTAATTTTTTTTTTCTTTCTAGTTCGTTTTATTAACAAGTAATAATAAAAGCTTGTTTAAAAAAAAAAAAACTTTAATTTTTTCTAGCATTTGGTTGCCCTATTCTTTAGGACGCTTCAAGGCGTTCAGAGTTAAATGAAAAAAAAAAAAAAGAGTCGGAAAGAACTCTAAGAGAAAAAGAAATCCAAATCCGTTCAGCCGTTTTTGCGTGATTGAGTAACAAACATCCAAACATCTAAATATCTAAACATACAAACTTTCATATTAATAATAATAAGTACACCTAGGATAAGTAGGATTAAAAACAAAAAAATTCACGTCGACGAAGGGTATTGCCGGTCACTTAAGCAAAAATAACTACAACTCAGTCAAATATCAACATTTAATTAAGAAATTCTTATCAAACATAACTTTAGGTATTATTCTAACACAATCAGCACCATTGAGATCAACATTAATTCCAAATACGGCACAACCAACTCTTAAAAAAAATTGGCTTTGACCGGTTTTGCCAGACATGGCAGATAATACCGGTCGGCAGGTTGGCAATACCAGTCAAGCTTATGGCGGCACATGTCGCATACGTAGCTTGAAGCGAGACTCATAACATGAGCACTCAGGGGAGCCTAAAGCCCACACTGTACGCACCCGTACCAAACCTCGTTGTTCCGGTCATAATCGTCACTTATCATGCATCTGTTCTAAAGATCTTCGGCGTCGGTGTCATCATCATAATCGCGAACGTTTCGATTTCGGAGTTTGGTGATCTTCGGTCCCTATTCTCATCCTAAAGAACTCTCTTTTGATAAGATTTAAGCTTTGTTAGATTTAAGCTTGGTCTTATTTTTGCTGCTTTTTTATTCATGGTTTTGTTTTGGCACCAGATTCTTTCTTCTTCCCTTCTTGCTCTTCTATCTTCTTTTTGTACCAGATCTTCTATGTACAGAGTAGTTTTTAGAACTGTTATATTGTTTTCGAGAGGCTCCTTGCACTTTCTGATTGTTTGTGGGTGTTTTGGAACTATATACTTAGTAGAAGATCTTTCAGGGTGACTCCTGAAGTTGAGGGAATGGCACTGCCCTTTGTCGGTTGCGGGACTTGGGGAGTTGCGACAAGACTAGAGAGACTAGAGAGTTTGTTGCACCACTTCTTCTACCCAGCTAAATCACTAGGAAGTGTCGAAGGGTGGGCGTTTTTGGGGGACTGTCTTATGTATTTTGACGTTCGATAAGTGCTGACTCTGAGCCTAGTTTGAATAAATTACTTTTGATTTGATTGATTTGATTTGACCAGTGCCGTAACTAGGGCGGTACCAGCGGTGCCCAGGCACAGGGCGGAGACCCTGGAGGGGCGCAGAAATGACCAAACCAGGGCCACTAACAATACCTATTATATATTTATTTATACGTCACCTCCTTCAGCGAAGCAGTGATGCTCGCGAAGAGGGAGGCGGCGCATGTGAGGGAGAGGCAGCATATGTGCCCTCGCGACCCTAGCCGCCGCAGTATACGAGGAGACGCCCTGGGCGTCGGGAATCCCAGGCCGATTTCCGGCCACCGTAGGCATGAGCTTGCGGACGGCGAGTAATGGGTAGCTCGCTGTCCGGTAAGGACCAAGCCAAAGTCGACGGCGCGTGTTCCAGGCGCACCTCAAAGAGATGTCAGCACAAAAAATGATGGGGCCCGCAAGGGCCGATGCCTGCAGGGGTGCGGTTTGTTTGAAAGAGATACCACAGCCCCTGGCATACGGGCTACTGAAGGAACACGGGTGGGTTTTAGTCAGTAAAAGTCTGACACGCCCTCCTGCTCCACCCAGAGCGGGAGAAGTTATTTGATGATTTCTCACCCAAAAAAAAAAAACCGGGTGCGGTTATAGCAGCTCGCACCGGGCGCATAAAAGGCTAATTACGGCACTGGATTTGACTATAACGTGGTGTGGTGTTTGGCTGTAATCGATTAAAAGTAGTGATGAATTAGGTGATCTTTACTCCTAGTTCGATTCCTAGACATCCCAAAAAGGAATGTAATATTTGTACATAGTATATTGTTATATAACATTTTGTTTTTACAGAAAAATCAGATATAATTATAATATACATGCAACCATTACTGGCGTTTAAAAGGATCCTGGACACCAGGATGCTTTTCTGGTTAATAATAATAATAATAAATAGACCAGAAAAACCGAAAATGCAAAAACACAATAATTTAAAATTACCGAATTGGAGGTGACATCTGTCATGTCACCTCCGATAAAATATCAAGCAAATAAAAATTGGAAATCATGAAAAATGTCTGTCTCTCAAAATGGATGTCGGAACGGGTCCCGCGGTACTAAGGAGCTGCTCCTCATTGATATGGCCATTAGCCAACAGGTTCGCCGTTCCCGAAAGGATCTTTCGAAATGTTGGATAGATTACAAGAAGGCCTATGACTCAGTGCCACATACATGGCTCATGAGGGTGCTAGAATTGTATAAAGTAGATACAACTCTGCGCACCTTCCTGATGTCATGTATGGGGCAATGGAGGACGGTCCTTCGATATCCAGGATGTCGAAACATCCAGAGGAATAGCGAGCCGATAAGGATCGAGCGAGGTATATTTCAGGGCGACAGTTTGAGTCCGCTTTGGTTCTGCCTAGCCCTGAATCCTCTAAGCACATTGCTGGAGGCTTCAGGTATAGGCTATCGGCTGAGGAGAGGTGGTCAGGTTATATCCCACCTCCTCTACATGGATGACCTAAAACTCTTTGCCCCCAACAATTTGCAACTGATGGAGCTTCTGAAAGTAACTGAAACCTTCAGTAGCGCCATCAGGATGGAATTTGGTGTGGATAAATGTGCGGTCATGCATGTAAAGCGAGGGGAGATTATGGAATCCGTGGGAACCCAACTCTCGGATTCCATAAACCTTCGAGCCCTCTCCGCAGCCGAAACCTATAAGTATTTGGGTATGTCGGAAGCGTTGGGCATCAATGTCACTGACATGAAGCAATCGTTGAAGGAGCGCTTCTTTGGCCGCCTGAAGAAAGTATTTAATAGTCTTTTATCAGGCGGAAACAAGGTGCGCGCCTTCAACGGTTGGGTCATGCCGGTTTTGATGTACTCTTTCGGCATACTCAAATGGACTCAGACCGAACTCGACGCCCTGGATAGGAGGGTCCGTACGCTGCTGACTGCATATCGAATGCACCACCCACGGTCATCGGTAATGAGACTGTATATCCCGCGAAAATGTGGAGGTCGAGGGTTCTTAAATGCTAAGACTCTCCACAATCGCGAGATATGCAGTCTCAGGGATTATTTCCTAGAAACCAACGTGGGGATGCATCGAGATGTAGTTGGGGTGGATAAGGGCCTCACCCCGCTCTCCTTGGCTAAAGAGAACTGGCGCAAGCCTGTAGTGCTTGACACTAAGGATCGCATGGAGGTATGGCAGAGTAAGGAGCTCCACGGACGCTTTTTTCGGGCCCTACATGGACCCGATGTAGACTTACTAGCGTCCGTAGCCTGGCTGCGTTTCGGTGACCTCTTTGGGGAAACCGAAGGTTTTGTCTGTGCAATTATGGACGAAGTTATCATGACGAACAACTATCGGAGATTTATTGTGAAAGATGGTACGGTTGACATCTGTCGGGCATGCCACCGTCCGGGAGAATCAATCCGACACATAATCTCCGGTTGTTCTCGTCTAGCTAACGAGGAGTACTTGCATAGACACAACCTTGTAGCCAGGATTATCCACCAGCAACTTGCTCTGAAATACAGCCTTGTGGAATCAGAAGTGCCGTACTACAGGTATGTGCCCGACCCAGTTCTCGAAAATGGACATGTCACACTGTACTGGGATCGATCCATCATCACTGACAGGACTATTGTTGCCAATAAGCCTGATATAGTGGTGGTGGATCGACTAGAGCGGCGTACAATGATCGTTGATATAACGGTCCCGCATGACGGGAACCTCGTGAAAGCCGAGAAAGATAAACAAATCAAGTATCTTGACTTGGCTCACGAGGTTGTCGACATGTGGGATGTGGACTCAGCGATCATTGTACCGATAGTCGTTTCAGCCAATGGCTTGATAGCCAAGAGCCTCGACCAACATCTGAGGAGGCTCTCGTTGGGCAGCTGGGTCAAGGGCTTGATCCAGAAAGCAGTACTCCTGGACACGGCTCGCATCGTTAGGAGGTTCCTCTCTCTGGAGCCCTGACCGCCGGTAGCTTGGACCTTGTTCCCGATACCGGTGGGCTACTATTTTTTATATTTTTAAATGTTTTTATATTTTTATAATAATATTTAAAAATGTTATTTATATACGATGCTGACGCGAAGTCGGGCACGATTGATACCAGACACACACCCAATATCTTCGGGTTCGTCGCTCAGCTCCGCCTCGCAGTTGCCGGAACCTGCTCCAGACGTGAGTTCAGTGACACCGGCCGCTGCAGTTGCGTCGAGCTCGAGCGACGAATATTTCTCGCCGCCGACGACACCACCACAAGTACGTCGGCGCGGAAGAGGCCGACCACCGGCCAGCTTGGGACTCCGAGGCCCACCGGTCTCTGATAGGGTCCCCGCTCCCGGTGGAAGTGTGCAGCGCATGAAGTGGACACAAACAGTTAACGAAAATGTCATGCGCGCATACTATGGGGCTACAGAGGGGGGAAGTAACTTGACTGCGTACCGTGGTCGGATGCTCTCTCTGTTTCAGGTGCTTGAGCCAGCAGTCAACGTGTCGGCGCAACGACTGTCGGATCAGGTGCGGGTCATCCAGCGTATCCATATGCTGGATGCCGCCGTGCTTGATCGACTTCGCCTTGAATCACGGATTAGTCACGTTACGCCTGCTTCGCCACGGATGGCGGTGCAACCGCAAAATTCGTCCAATGTTTCACCGCGACTCTACCGCGTTTATGAAGAAGATGATGACGGGGCTATATCCGTGAGTTCTCAATGCAATGCAAGATTGAGGAGCGCTTTGGAGGATGCTTTCCGGGAGTATCGCTCCACTCCACCTGAACTTAGACCACGTTTACCTCGTTTGCCCATGCACAAGAAAAACAGGGCGCTGGTGTGTGCTCTAGACTCACAGTTGTCAACATGTTTTGACGATAGCAAAGATCTCGCTGATACCCACTCAATCCTGTACTGTGCAGCTGTAGCGGCATGTCGTGTGGCTCATGTTAAATTTCCTAACAGTGACCGAGCTCCACGACCAAAACCAGCCGTACCAGCTTGGCAGTGCAGGATTGAGCGTCGTATCGGTGAGGCTAGAGCACTCATCGGCAAGCTTATCTGCTTCAGGGAGGGCAATACTCGCCCTAGAGTGATGCGCTTTGTGAGGCGGGCGTTTTCCGGGACTGATATCAGTTCTGGAGATTATATGACCCGCGTCACAGAGCGTATCGACTTCCTGAAGCAGAAAATCTGTGCATGGGCAAACCGTATTCGTCGGTACAGGCAGAGAGTGGAGCGGTACACTCAGAATCGCACATTCCGAAGCGATTGTTGCGTTCCAGGACCCTATCTACGTGTGTAAGGACACTCTGGAAATAATACTCGGACTGTATGATGGATACCAGTATAATAATTAAAATATTAAAAGTGACAACTAGGTAGGTCGCGACGCGGACAATGCTCGTGTGTCTTCGACCGTCGTTCTCTCGGCTCGTCCCTCCTCCCTCGTCTGCTTCGTACCCCTCCGTCGTCCGGCCGGTTAATACCAAACATAGTCCCGGCGTTGAAGAGAGGTCTTCAATATTATGGAGTAGTAGGCAGTGGGCATATCGTATTGTAAGCCCGACGAATGATCCCCTTCTTTGTCTTGATGTCTGCTACCCTCGCGATGCCGTCTCTCCCTGGGAGTAGACGAACTACTCTCCCAAGAAGCCATAGTAATGGTGGAGAAGTCTTATCTTTGATAAGCACCAAGTCACCTTCTTTAAGCTGCCCTCTGGATGTACACCATTTTGTCCTTTGCTGTAGCCAGAAAATATATTCATTAGCAAAGCGTTTCCAGAAATGTTGCTTTAGGTATTCAATGCGCTGGAACCGTTGCAAGTTGCTGATGTTTTGGCTGCGTATCTGTGGATGAGGCAAAGAGATGAGTGGTCTTCCAATGAGGAAATGAGATGGAGTAAGCGGAGCAAGGTCAGATGGTTCATTGGATAGGGGTGTGAGTGGTCGTGAGTTCAGTATCGCTTCGACCTGAGTAAGGCATGTGGACAGTTCCTCGTAAGTTAGATGTGTCAAACCTAATATTCGTCGTAAGTGGTGCTTAACAGATTTAACTGCCGACTCCCACAATCCTCCAAAGTGTGGCGTGTACGCAGGAATAAAAGAAAAGTTTATACCTGATTCAGCCATCTCAAATGTATAATCCTGTTTTAAAATATTGGAAAGTTCGTTGAAGGTGCCAACAAAGGTAGTCCCATTATCTGAAAAAATAGATTTTGGTTTACCCCTACGAGCTGTAAACCGGTTAAGAGCTGCGATAAAGGCTTCCTTCGTAAGGTCCGAGACAAGTTCGAGATGGACCGCCCTTGTAGCCAGACAGACAAAAACGCATATATAGGCTTTAATTAGTCGACAACCTCTCCCCTTTCGATCAGCAATCATTATGGGACCAGCATAGTCAGTGCCTGTTTCAAGAAACGGATATTCCAACTGAACTCTTTCCTTGGGCAATTGTCCCATTTCAGGTTGAATGGTCTCGCCCTTAAATCTCATACATTTAACACAAGTACGTGCAGTTCTTCTCGCCAAGTTTCTACCACCTAGTGGCCAGTATCTGTGCCTGATAGTTGCTAGCAAAAGTTGTGGACCTGCATGGAAAAGTTTCAAATGATAAGATTTAAAAATTAACACAGTTAAATGGTGTTTACTGTCTAAAAGTACGGGATGTTTTGTGGTATAATCATAGAATGAATTGTCAAGCCTACCCCCAATTCTAATTATGTTGTTATCTAAGTAGGGTGATAGTGAAAGAAGACGATTCTTATGAGGTAATTGTTTACCTAATTTAAGTAATTGGTACTCTAGTTGAAATGACTCATTCTGTGCAACTATAATAAGGAAATTAGAAGCTAAAGTTAATTCAGAGCTTGTTAGTGAGCCGTACGACCGTGCTTGAGAATTCTTTATATTATTTATAAATCTGTGTATGTAGGCTGTGATACGTTGAAGTCTAGAATAATTTGATGAATTGCTAATTAATAAATTAAATGTTTGATAATCTTTATTCAAATTAACATCCTGAGAATGTAATAATGTGATGGTTTCTGGTAGCACATTACTACTATTTGAATTAGGCTTAGTAGGCCATTGCAATGGATCCAGTAGCAAGAATTGTGGCCCGGACCACCATAGACTTGTATTGCCTATCTGGTCTGCGCCAATCCCACGTGACACAAGATCTGCAGGATTATCCTTGGAAGGTACATAGCGCCAGTCATTATCACCATAACCTTCCAGTATCTCGGAAACTCTATTCCTAACAAAGGGCTTAAGCAATGCAGGTGATGAAGCGAGCCATCCCAGAACGATCATGGAATCACACCAAAATATACTTTTCACCGACTGAAAGGTGACAGAACTGAGTACCTTTGTACAGAGCCGTGTTCCCAGCAAGGCACCACAGAGTTCCAGACGTGGTATAGTAGTGACCTTAATTGGAGCCACTTTACTCTTGGAAGCGTAAAGGTTTACACTAACCGACCCATCTGTGCTAATAGAGCGAACGTAAAGACACGCTCCGTACGCCTTCTCTGAAGCGTCTGAAAATACATGAAATTCAATCGATATAGGTGAATCGCACGTAATTCTTCTGGGAATATCTAGATTATTAAGATGAGCTAGTGTTTGTGTGAAATTGAGCCACACCTTACGTATATCATCATGTACCTCCTCGTCCCATGAACTTTTTGAAACCCATAGTTTTTGCATGAGGAGTTTTGCTTCTATTATACATGGTGTGACAAGTCCTAATGGATCAAAGATTTGTGACACTATTGAAAGAATGATTCTTTTCGTTATAATTAACTCTGTGTTTGTAGTGTCGATTGAAAATGTGAGTTGATCAAGAGTATATTGCCAATGGAGTCCTAATGTTTTTGATAATTCATTGGCGCTTAACTCAACTGTACTTGGTGTATCATGTGTGGGTGTGTTTTGATTTTGTGTTATAGATGTAAGTATGTGTATATTATTTGATTGCCATTTTCTTAGATTAAGCTGTGCTGTATTCAATGTTTTGATAACACTCTGACAAAGTGTAATTGTATCAGAAATGGTGTCTCCCCCAGATAGAAAATCGTCTACATATAAATCGTCAGCTATAGCCCGCCGCGTAGCTTCGTCTGAAGCTTCTGTGGATAGTTGTTTCAGACATCGCGTTGTTAGGAAAGGTGCGGAAGCTGTGCCATACGTGACGGTGTTCAAAGTGTACGTTTTAAGTTCATGTGAGGAATCAGACCTCCATAGAATTAATTGTAAAGGCCGTTGTGTATCTGTTACATAGATTTGACGGAAAAACTTTTCAATATCAGCAGATACTACATACTTATGCTGACGGAAGCGTAGAAGAATGGATAGTAAATCATTTTGCACTCTTGGTCCAACAAATTGTATCTGATTAAGGGATTTTCCTGACGTTGTCACCGCTGAGGCATCGAATACCACCCTCAGTTTGGTTGTCGTACTTTGCTCTCGGACAATACCATGATGTGGCAAATGATAATGATCCGGTAAACTTGATCGATGTTCAAATATACTCATGTGTCCTAGAGTCTCGTATTCTTCCATGAACGCTACGTAACGCTGTTTAAACGATGGATCCCTATCAAACCTACGCTCCAGTGATAGGAAGCGTCTCTTGGCCATGTCGTATGAATTTCCTAATGCCTTAGGAGATTCTTTAAGTGGAATGGTAACTATGAAGCGCCCGTCTGTGCTGCGCTTCGTACTTTGTATAAATAATTGTTCACATTTGGTTTCCTCAGGCGTATAATTATATTTAGGTGATATTGTGTCTAATTCCCAGAAACGTGTAAGAGTTGTATCTGTCTCGTCTTGTATAGTCATACAGGTTACTTCCGAAGTACTAGGCTTGTGTATTGTACCCGATATTAGCCACCCAAACCTTGTTTCGAAAAGTATTGGATTATGTTTCCCTAATTGTATGCGATTGGTTCCTATAACACTCCAAAATATGTCCGCACCCACTAATATATCAATGGAAGAGGGAACGTAAAAAGATGGGTCAGCTAAACATATTCCAGATGGCAACGGTATGTCATGTGTATTTATGTACGAATGTGGTATGGATGTAGTTATAATTGGCAAAATTAAACAGTCAATGTCCACCATAAAATCACTATTTGACGACCTAATTTGAAGAGTGCAAGATTGACTTGGGTTCGTAGATTGATTGTTTATTCCAGTCACTTTAGAACTAACAGTACGAATTGGCAAATTAAGCTTACCAGCCAAGTCCTGGGTTATGAAATTCGCCGTGCTACCATTGTCCAGTAATAGTCTGGAACGATGTGGCTTACCCTCGTGGTCCATGGCATAAACCTGGGCTGTGGATAACAACACATGTCGTGACAAATGTCCTTGTCTATTATTTGCCGATAATACAACATTTTCAGTAACGGTAGATGAGTGTCCTTGCGTTTGTGTGTCATTATGAACATGTATCAGTGTATTATGCTTCTTTTTACAGTATTTACAACCACTAAGCTTGCATGTCCTGTTCTGATGACCCGGTCGGAGACAGTTAAAGCAGACCTTGCATTCCCTAACTTTCTGTAGTCGATCCTGTGCAGACAGTTGTTTGAATGCTTCACAATGATAAAGATAGTGCTCTGTATTACATAGTTTGCAAAGATATGGCTTTATTGGATTCTGTTTTTTATCATCAGAAGTCTGAGAGACGACGAAGCTCTTTTCTTTATCATCGTTCTTCGCTGGAGTTATACTAAAATTTTTAGACTCTTCAAGAGTTTCTAACAGGTTTGACCTATTTCTTAAGAAAGTCAGAAATGCACTCAAGGTCGGAGTATCAGTTAGAGTATTCCTATGCTCTTCCCAATGTCTGCTTGTAACCGCATCTAATTTAGACGATACAATAAAAATAACTAACGTGTCCCAATGTTCCACCGGCTGTTTTAAGGTCTGTAATGCTTGTAGATTTTTGTTAGCTACGTCTATAATGCGTCTGATACCTTCGCTAGATTCCTTTTGTATAGACGCAACAGCAAACAAAGCTTTTACGTGATTATTTACCAGCAGTAGTTTATTGTCGTATCGTTCACACAACAATCTCCAAGCATTTTTATAATTTTCTGAGTTAAAGTCTAAACTTTGAATAACTAGTGCGGCACTTCCATGAAGAGACGTCCGCAAATAGTGGAACTTATTGATTTCATCAATGCTGTGTTCGTTGTGAATGAGAGAGATGTACATATCCTTAAATTCTAACCAGTCTTTATATCCCCCCCCAAAGCGTGGTAAATTAATCTTAGGAAGCCTTACGTGATTCTGTCTATGTGTAACTACAGTGCGGCCATCCTCAGAACCTGCCTCGGACGCTAAATTCGAAGTAGGTTGATTTGTGCGGTGCTTTGTGATTAGAACACGGGCCGCCGCAACCTGGCTGTTGTATTGGTTTTCAAACAGCTCACGTTCCATGTACAGCTCATCAGGGTTCTCCGACAATGTCTCCAGTTGACTCTGAAATTCGTCATAAAGATCGTATGAGGACTCCATTCTACTAATTCTCATTTCGAGTTCCACCAATTGAGCATCACTAAGTTGTTGGCAAGATTGAGCAGTTGACAAAAAGGTTGTGAATTGTGTAAGCTTAGCCTTTATAGAAGCACGCTTCTTAATCAGTTCCTTTATTTTAGGATCACTGGACATTTTAAAAGAATTGGCCTTTAACCAAGGTTATAGGGGCAAAATTCACAAAAGAAAAAACAGGCCTTAATGTAACTGCAGATTGTGACAGACTGAAATGTGGAATTAAAGTTCAAAAATTAAAACAGGATTAATAGTAAGTAGCTAATATCATTACCTGTTCCCTTTTCACTTCAATAAAATGTATAGCAAAAGTTGGCTGCCGCAGGTTGCTATCAAAAAAGTATTAGGCGTTATGAGATCCAGAGCTCATTTAAAATTAAAGTTTAATTGGAATCGTTATCAAATTAAAAACATATTTCGTAACTAACAGTGTGCTATACTTATTTGATTTACTTACTGCGAATATGGTTGAAAAAAAGGCAAAAGAAGTGAACAAACCAATGATTTGTTTCTACCCACAACGGAAAAAGTAAAACGGAAAGAAAAGTTCAATAAGCCAACTAAGAATAATACTACCACAAATATGCGAACGTATGACACAGCACAGTGAATACACTATTACCACTAATGCACCAAGACAATACAACTGTTATGACACCACATGAACTTGAAAACACCAAGTACAAACTACCATGACCTTGGCCAATGATTATGGGAATGAAATAAGGTCTTTAGCAATCTGAACCGCTACGATGAAATGGGAATGTATATGGATGAATCAAATAGGTATGTGTATGAAAATATTACTAAGTAAGGATGACTAAAATGGATAAGGAATTGGAAAGATCTCACGTATCTTTAGCCATCCGTGCTATGAAATGACTGGGCGTATTATAACGCTCCGGTCAAAGTCCAAAGTTGATTCTCTTGACCGACGACTGCTGAAGATGTGGATCTGATGTCCGAAGTCCGTTGGGCACCGAAGTGAAGACCAGGCTTACGTGCACCGATGACTTTAGCGGCCACTCCACTCAGACAGACGAGAATCTTGAATGTTCTTCACAATACTCCGGGCACGTAACTAACTGACGATGTTCGCTTGAAGTTGTCCAGTTTTAACGGCCGAAGCTTTGAATTATTGAAAATCGCGTAACGGACGAACCACCTACTCTGTCGTTTACTTTTAATAATGTAAGTAGCTCGAAGGACCATATGTTGCGTTCCAGGACCCTATCTACGTGTGTAAGGACACTCTGGAAATAATACTCGGACTGTATGATGGATACCAGTATAATAATTAAAATATTAAAAGTGACAACTAGGTAGGTCGCGACGCGGACAATGCTCGTGTGTCTTCGACCGTCGTTCTCTCGGCTCGTCCCTCCTCCCTCGTCTGCTTCGTACCCCTCCGTCGTCCGGCCGGTTAATACCAAACAGCGATGAAAGGTGGGTATACAGAACCTGGGAGCGACCGGACCAAGGTGTGGTTGACACGCCACCACCTGCCGGATGATGATGCCATGTGTTCATTCTGGCGAAACATCTGGTCGGTGCCTGTCAATCACACCGAAGGTGATTGGACTAGGGAAATCGAGCGAGCATGTGGTCAAATACCAGGAATGGGGGCACTAACCATCAGCCCCCAAGATGTAGCTCGTGCTGTCCGTCCGTTGCCTAACTGGAAATCTCCAGGGCCGGACGGGCTGCACAACTTTTGGATAAAATGGCTCCAAAGATCACACGCTCGCTTGGCATCCCAGTTTCAGTCAGCCTTAGAGTCAGGGTCGCTGCCCCAGTTTTTAACAACAGGGATAACCCACCTGCTCCATAAATCAGGTAGTACTGCGGAACCCAAAAATTATAGACCGATCACTTGCCTACCGACGGTCTATAAAGTTCTGACATCCATTTTGAGAGCTAAAATTTACCATCATGTAGAGACCAACTCTATCATGTCTGCCTCTCAAAATGGATGTCGGAACGGGTCCCGCGGTACTAAGGAGCTGCTCCTCATTGATATGGCCATTAGCCAACAGGTTCGCCGTTCCCGAAAGGATCTTTCGACATGTTGGATAGACTATAAGAAGGCCTATGACTCGGTGCCACATACATGGCTTAGGAGGGTACTGGAGTTGTATAAAGTAGATGCAACTCTGCGTACCTTCCTGAGTTCGTGTATGGGGCAATGGAGAACGGTCCTTCGCTATCCAGGATGTCGAAATATCCAGAGGAATAGCGAGCCGATAAGGATCGAGCGAGGCATATTTCAGGGCGATAGTCTGAGTCCGCTTTGGTTCTGCTTAGCCTTGAATCCTCTTAGCGTTTTGCTGGAGCATTCAGGTATAGGCTATCGGCTGAGGAGAGGTGGTCAGGTTATATCTCACCTCCTCTACATGGATGACCTAAAACTCTTTGCCCCCAACAAATTGCAACTGATGGAGCTACTGAAAGTAACTGAAACTTTCAGTAGCGCTATCAGGATGGAATTTGGTGTGGACAAATGTGCGGTCATGCATGTAAAGCGAGGGAAGATTGTGGAATCCGTGGGAACCCAACTCTCGGATTCCATATACCTTAGGTCCCTCTCCCCAACCGAAACATACAAGTATTTGGGTATGTCGGAAGCGTTGGGTATCAATGTTACTGACATGAAGCAATCGTTGAAGGAGCGCTTCTTCTGCCGCCTGAATAAAGTTTTAAATAGTCTTTTATCAGGCGGAAATAAGGTGCGCGCTTTCAACGGTTGGGTCATGCCGGTTCTGTTGTACTCTTTCGGCATACTCAAATGGACTCAGACGGAACTTGACGCCCTGGATAGGAGGGTCCGCACACTACTTACCACAAATCGGATGCATCATCCACGGTCATCGGTGATGAGACTGTATATCCCGCGAAAATGTGGAGGTCGAGGCTTCTTAAACGCTCAGACCCTCCACAATCGCGAGATATGCAGTCTCAGGGAATATTTCTTAGAAGCCGACGTGGGGATGCACCGAGATGTGGTCTTAGTGGACAAGGGGCTCACCCCGCTCTCCTTGGCTAACGAGAACTGGCGCAAACCTAAAGTATTAGACACTAATGACCGCAGGGAGGTATGGCAGAGCAAAGAGCTTCACGGGCGCTTTTATCGGGTCCTACATGGACCAGATGTAGACTTCTTAGCGTCCGTATCCTGGTTACGATTCGGTGATCTCTTTGGAGAAACCGAAGGTTTTGTCTTTGCAATTATGGACGAAGTTATGATGACGAACAACTACCGGAAATATATTGTGAAGGATGGCACGGTTGACATCTGTCGGGCATGCCACCGTCCGGGGGAATCAATCCGACACATTATTTCTGGCTGTTCTCGTCTGGCTAACGGAGACTACTTGCATAGGCACAACCTTGTAGCCAGGATTATCCACCAGCAACTTGCTCTGAAATACAGTCTTGTGGATTCAGAAGTACCGTACTATAGGTATGTGCCCGACCCAGTTCTCGAAAATGGCACTATCACATTGTATTGGGATCGATCTGTCATCACTGACCGGACTATTGTTGCCAATAAGCCGGACATAGTGGTGATAGATCGACTAGAGCGTCGCACAATGATTATTGATATAGCAGTCCCACATGACGAGAACCTCGTGAAAGCTGAGCAAGATAAAAAAATGAAGTATCTTGAGCTGGCACGCGAGGTTGTCGACATGTGGGATGTGGATACAGCAGTCATTGTGCCGATAGTCGTGACGGCCAATGGCATTATAGCCAAGAGCCTCGACCAACACCTCAGGAGGCTCTCGTTAGGCAGCTGGATCAAGGGCTTGATCCAGAAAGCAGTTCTACTGGACACGGCGCGTATAGTGAGGAGGTTCCTCTCTCAGCAGCCCTGACCACCGGTAGCTTGGACCCTGTTCCCGATACCGGTTGGCTACTATTTTTTATATTTTTAAATGTTTTTTTTTTTTAATCATTTTTGTAAAAATATTTAAAAATATATTGAATATGTATTAGAGAAAATAAACGATAATAATAATAAAAAAAACCTATAGATAAGTCACAGAAATTTATGATTACATGGATATATAGATAACTACACAGCAATAAACAACACTGTCAATGAACTAAACATGAAAATTAAGGCAGTCACCCCTTATGTTCTGCGGCCAAAAAGTTACTACAAAGTGGCGCGAAACAAACTGACGTGCAGTTCTCCCTGACACCTGCTCGAAGCTGAGCGGGGTTTGGTGCGGTGGCGCGGGGAATACTCACGCCACCCTCAATCAATGTGTGTGTGCGCTAAAACGCTTTACTTTTGAAGATATTATGGTGACCGCCATTGTTGCCTGACCGCGGATACCCGACTTTACCCACGACCTACGACCTACCACGGCTACACATTAAGCTATACATTTCCAGTTTATGCTGATCTCGCATTATACCTACGTATAGGATATCCGTACAGTGCGAGATCAGCGTAAACTAGAAATGTATAGAATAGAATAGAATAATATTTATTTGCTGTGAAACATAGGCCTCCGCTAAAAGGGGGGTTTTGCCATAATCGCCACGCTTGGCAGGCGGGTTGGCGATCGCAGTATGGTAGTAAAATGCATAGAGAACGCTGTTGCCCATTCTTTAGTAAGTTCTTTAGTCGCCTTCTACGACACCCACTGGAAGAAATGGGATGGCATCACACGGTACAATGGTTTACTTAAACAATAACAAAGTCATCTTCAACATACATATGTTTATTTCTTAAGTTTTGGTAAGTGTGTTTTGGTACGTGGTTGGTACCGATTTTAATACTGCAAATTTAAATGTACCTCAATTTTAAAATTCTGTAAAAACATCGGTATTTGTATATGTCCACTTTATTAAAATACGAAACCTATTCTTAACAAAATATGGACTATACATTAAAACCACCGGCTTTTAGAATCGTTCATATTCTTAGTCTGTTTCTGTTGTTTTGGTTTTTTAGTTTTTATATAAATAACTCGTGTCATATTTCCATTTCTTATTATTTTCATTTGAGGTCGTTTCTTTTTAGGAGGTCCTACAGTCTCACCAGTTAATTTGTCATAGACTTTTAATCTTGGGTTTGTAAAACACCTTACTTCTAGGATTTCCGTCGTGATTACTTCGTTGGTCATATTGCCGGCTTCCATTATACTTTCGACTGACGGAGCCCAGAAGTGGTATTTGCCATACAGCTCTGCAAAGTTAGCTATGACACTGCCTTTTAGTCTTGCTTCATGAACCAGTTTCATAAGCACTATAGTTTTAGAAGCGGATAATTTTGTCACTACTGTTTGTCCTGGTTTTATTGTAATGACTCCATCTTCAGTTACACCAATGGGCATTTTAACATTTTGTGTACTTTCATTTCTCCATTTACTCTCACATTTAAACTTTCCATAGCCAAAATCTATATTGTAATTGGTGAAGATTTCGTCTTTCGGCAGTCCAGCTTTAGACCATGTAGAACTGATTCTGTTTTCAACAACTACGTACATGCTTATTTTGGATGTAATATTGTTGGGTGTATTGTTAATATGTTCGTGTGTATCCAGAACAACTTCTTCATTTAAAATGTCAATTATTTTAGACTTTTGAACTGCGAGTCTTCTTGTCATTTCTTCCCACTTATACTTGTTGAATAAATCGCCGTAAGGTGTAGGATTTTTCAGGTAGATATCGTATGGCACTTTACCTAGTTCTACTCGCATTCCTTTATTGAGTCTTGCTTTTGTAATGTTGAAAAGTTTCAGTTCTTCGTCTGTGACGACTTTATTGTCATATCCACCGTAATTTGTATTGACAAGTACATCACTTTGATTTGAGCACACTGTTATATTGATCGTTATTCTAGCATCCACTATGCTTGGTACAAAAAATATCACAAATATTACTAACATTTCTAGTCTTCGTTTATTTTTGATAGGTAGGTAAGCACAAGTATTACTTTCCGATATTGCTTTTGTTGTAAAGTTTATTTTATTCATTAGCACTATAAGTTACACCACTGAGAATCACTAATTTAATTTTGAATCAAAAATATATTTATGTATTTCAACATTTCCTCGTAAGTTTGATTCCGATACTCAATACGTATCAATAATACCACTATAATAATTATAATCTGCGTATATAACATGGATTCAAGAGCTCGTTCTTGACCTTATTTTATCTCTCGAATGTGTATTATTATCAATATCAGAAGTTAGACTAGTACGTAGATGTAAACATCGCCAAAGTTATAGGAATCATTTCGTCTCGTTATCATTAATAATTAAGTTTCACAGAATCAGAAAAAACGGTTATCAAAAGGCCACGCATCTAATAAGACGCTATACACGAAATCATCCAGTGCTATAAGACAGTTCAGCCCAATACACTACTTTATGTAGGTACTGAAATAAATTAATAATAAAATGGCCCTCAAATTACTGGTGCTAGTGTTTTTAATCAAAATAGTGGCAGCTAGAATAAGCATTGACGTGAATATAGACAAGGATCAGAAAGTTAACATATCATACTCAGGATCAGAAACAGATTTAATCACGGATGATGACATCAAATCTTTCAAAATCGAAAATGACAATTTACTCACAGCGTTGAAACAGCACTTAGGAAAGAGGCCGAAAGATGCTTACCTTAGAAGTCCAACTCCGTGGGGAGACTTGTACAAGTCTTATAATTGGGAACCAGTGAAGAGAGTGCTGTCGATAAAATCAGCGAGAGTGAAAAGCCTTACGAAGAATCCAATCGTAGTTCTTTCTCAAGACTTCGAGAACTCTTCAAACCAGACGATAAAAGTGAACACAGGCATAACACACACCATAGAAAACACATTAACAACCAGTTGGTCAAGAGAGAAGGAATTTACTGTATCTCAAGAAATAGAATACGAATTCAATGTGGGCATCACAAAAGCTACGGGAAAAACCGGGTTTTCCTTCACTACCAATTGGGGAGTCAGTGAAGAGAAAACAAAATCCGAAGTTATTGGTACGACTAGCGGCATGGAGGTAGAATTGAAGCCAGGGGAAGCAGTGACAGCGGTTTTGTCGGCAAAAGCCGGTTATTTGGAAATAGAAGTTGTGCATATGGCATGGTTGAGGGGTAATGTAGCAGTGAACTACAAGAAAGCGTTTAGAGGCCACCATTTCTGGGGTCCCTTGATAAGTAACGTGATGGAGACTGCAGATATTAAGAATGAAGTTACAACAAAAGAGACGATTCGATTTGGATTCCACGTTGAAGGGAAGTTGAAAGTTTATGATAAGGAAACCGGACTGCCTGTATAAAGTTGTAAAGATTAAAACTAAGCACAATGATTGTGAGGTTTTATTTCCTACTTCCTACTTCTTAGCTATAAAATTTCTTGATCCCCCATCGCGTTCTGTCTGACTTTTATTTTATTTTTACTCGACAGCTAAGGTATGGGTAGGTGATGGTAAGTATCCTTCTGGTAGTAGACTATCAGATGCAAAAAGATTTTTATTTTTAGAATTCAACTGGTATTGAGCTTAGCGATTACTGAGTTTAGCAGGTTCAAAAAAATAAAAATAAACTTCAGCTTTAGTCCTCCCGACAACCTACGCTAGCTAAACTTGGAAATTCACTTACCGGATGAAATCTAAAATTAGATCATGTCAAAGAAGTGTGTTTTTTTTTTTTTTATACCCTATGAAATAGTCCCCACCAGATAATATTATAAATGCGAAATCAGGTAGGTAACTGTCTGTCTGTTACGCTTTCACGCCTAAACCGCTGAACCGATTGTCTTCAAATTTGGCTGAGATATAGCTTGGGATATGGAAAAGGACATAGGCTACTTTTTTAAGCGATAACCGGTGTCAAATTTTCCCATTGATCATGAACCGTATTCCTTTGCAATAAAGTTGAAAAACTATCAAAGAAATTTGACAGATTGGGGTAGCTTGATGTGCTGGACTGCTGGCCTCTGTACGAACAGTTACTTGTGTATTGTTCGCATAATGTACAACGTGTATCAGAATAGTGTGATCATAATATATTTAAAGGTGTGGTGCAGTCCATCAAATTGAACAACTTTATCCGTAGGACTAGGGTTGCCATCTCTAAAATTTGGCAACCAGGACAAGACGCGTGAAAACCCTGGATTTTAGAGACCAGAACCCGGACATGTCAACAGGTTTTTTTAAACATAGTCAGTGTAATAAAAAACAGTTGAAAATGTCATAAATCACCTTTTTATTTATTTCCAGGCCTTAAAATTATTATTTTCAGCTTATTAGTCAGCTTTTATCATCACTTTAAATGTAGGTACCTAATAAAAAAGAATCTTACTAGAGTCGTCGGTTGATCGCGGCGTGCGGGTACAGTGCGTGTGTCGCGAGCGACCTAAGTCTTTTTTTTATACCCGGATTACAAATGCAGCCCCGCCCGGACGCTCCCCGGATGCCCTCTAAACTAGGACAAATCCGGGGAAACCCGGACGGATGGCAACCCTACGTAGGACCAACGTCGTAATCGCGATAACTTTTTCACAATCGACTCGACTCAAATGTAACAGCAGATTAATTAATCTGCTGTTACATTTGAGTCGAGTAAGTATAAAATTTTAGCACGGGACAGCTGATTATTTTCCATCCATTACATATCGAAACACCTCCGTGAACGGAAAACACTAGGACCCGGCTGTCAAACGTTGACATCTTTGACAGTCGGTACGAGTAATCAAAAGCGAAAAGCCTGACAAGGCTAAGATTGCAATACAATTGGCGTGATTGCTGACTGCCTATCTGACCACCACAACATTATAGTGTTAAAAACTTTTTTCAAAAAAATAACAACCGACTTCCAAAAAAACACTTCTTCTTATCCGGTACGCTCTTGACAGAGCGGTCGTGATCGTTAAGTACTCGTAGGAGTATTGGAAGGAGCAGATGTGATGCACTTCACGACATTTCGCCACCGCTGCCTGTTAGAGGTCGGATGACCTCTAACAGGCAGCGGCTGCATTTGTTAACCGAACCCCCAATGGCAGACTTGATCTGGTCAGTCCAACGTGTGGGTGACCTTCCACGCGGTCTAGTGCCTTCTACTTTCCCTTGGACGACAAGGCGTTCTATGGACTGATTGTCACGCCGGGAAACATGTCCGAAGAATGTCAGGATGCGAGATTGTACTATCGAAAACAGACGCTGCCTGATACCGAGTTCTTGAAGTATCGAGACGTTCGTGCGAAACTCGGTCCACGAAACCCCAAGCATTCTTCTCCAGCATCACATTTCCAGAGCATCTATTTTCTGCCTTTCCACATCTCGCAAGGTCCACGTTTCAGCTGCGTAAAGAAATATGGGGAATATAAGCGTCCTCACGAGCCTGGTCTTCGTGGCTTTAGTTAAGTTTCTATTCGTCCATATTTTCCGCATCTTTTCCATCGCTGTTCTTGTGATGCCCATACGTCGTTTAATCTCATCGATGCACCCGCCATTGTTTGAAACTAGAGCCCCAAGATAGATGTAAGATTGGACCACCGTGCAATTCGCGATTTGTGTCACTTCAGGCGAGTTATTCCTGGCACGGTCAACAATCATCACCTGGGTCTTGCTGCGATTAATTTTTAGTCCAAACTCACGGCTCACTCGTTCCATCTTTGACAGTAGCTCTTCCAAGTGTTGCGAACTGGTTGCAAATAGGGTGGTGTCATCTGCGTAACGCAAGTTTGCAATCCTGTATCCACCAATTGTCACACCATCCGTCCAATCCTCCAAAGTGATACGCATTATTAGCTCTGTGTACGCATTGAATAAGAGCGGTGATATAATGCACCCCTGGCGTACTCCGGCACTAGGATGGAAGTCACTTGACAGGACATCATCTGTGCGAACTGAGGCTAGGCCCTCTTCATATAGACGTCTCAAAAGGTGTACAAGATGTTTTGGTGTGCCCATGTCTAGCAAGGTCTTCCACAATACCGGCCATTTCACCGAGTCGAATGCTTTGGAAAAATCAACAAAACAAAGGAATACAGGCTTATTGAACTCTCTTGACTTCTCGATGATCTGGCGTACGATGAGAATTTGTTCTCGAGTGCCCTTCCCCTTTACAAAACCGGCTTGTTCCGGAGCGATCTCTTTAGACAGGTAAGTTTTCAATCGCTCGTTGAGAATATGTAACATTATTTTGCTAGCGTGTGATATTAGAGCAATGAGGCGATAGTTGTTACATTTCTTCGTCGAACCTTTCTTGTGCAGAGGTGTGAATACGGTATGTGTCCACTCCAAAGGCCAAACTCCTGTCTGCCATACCTTGTTGCAGATAAGATAAAACATTTGGTCGCCACGTTCTGCTAAGGCTTTAATTGTCTCTATAGGAATTGAATCTTTACCAGTTGCTTTTTTGCTTTTCAGGTGTTTTATGGCAGCTCTTACTTCGGACAGAAGGATGTCTGGTTCCAAATTCTCTCGTTCTGGGTCTGTACTTTCAAACTGTTGCGATTGCGGGTCCAGAAATAATGACTGACAGTAGCTCTTCCACGTTTCAGAGATTTGTTTGAGTTCTGTTACCACTTCATTTTTGTCGTTCTCAATAGTCCAGGTTCTAGCAGGTAGAGATTTAGTAATGAGACGAATTTTGTGATAAAGGTCTCTAGACTCATGCTTCATAGCGTGTTTTTCGACCTCTTCACAAATGCTACGAAGGTGGGAATTGTGGTCTCGCCTGCAACAAGCTTGGATGATAGCAGACAACTTATTCAGCTCTCTTATGTCTGTTCCCGCGGCTTTCTTATGGCGCCTCTCTTCTATTAGAGCAAGAGTACTATCTGTCATCCAATGTTGCCGTTTGCGCGTTTCTGATCTTGGATTAGACTCCACCACTGCGTTTTGGATGAGGTGTTTAGCCTTATTCCATAGCATGTCTGGTGTAGCTTCATTGTGGTTCACATCGGTCCATTCTTTCCAATTCCGCTCAATGGCTGCATTGAACTTTTCATTATCTACAACTTCAATCCGTCTTATTTTCTTGGAGGATCGGGCAGCTTTGAGTTTCAACCGCATCTTTACGATAACGAGTTCATGGTCGGAACCACAATCAGCCCCAGGAAGTGTGTGGGCATTGAGAACGGAGGTGCGCCAGCGTGATCTAATCAATATGTAGTCGATCTGGTTTTTAGTTCTGCCTCCAGGTGACGTCCAGGTGAACAGTCTACGGGGATGGTGCTGGAATAGACTGTTCGCTACCACCATGTTGTTCTCGTCTGCGAACTGCATAAATCTTTCACCTCTTTCATTTCGCACCCCAAGTCCGAAACTTCCCACACATTTGCTATACTGAGCAGCGTTTGCGCCGATTTTCGAATTAAAATCACCCATGATTATAAGTACCTCTCTGTTGGGGATTTTTTCGACTGTTGCCTGTAATTCTTTGTAGAATTTCTCCAGAACAGAGGGTAGAGCTTCACTGGTGGGGGCATATGCCTGTATTAGGTTTAGGTTTACAGGTGACGCTTTGAGTTTCATTGACATAATGCGGTCGCTAACTGCTTCATACCCTATCACACTGTTATTTTTATGCTTAGGAATAAGAATTGCTACTCCGTTTTGGCTTTTGTCATCATTGCCGGAAAAGTAGACTGCATGGGCATCGGTAAAGAAATGTCCGTTGTTTCTCCAGTGGGTTTCGGCTAGTCCACAAATGCATAAACTACATCTGGTAACCTCCTTCTCTACGATGCAAAATTTACCGGGTTTTAGCAAGCCACGAACATTCCATGTGCCTATCTTCTGGATTTCCCGCATCTTGAGGGAGTTTCCAGTAGCATTATTTCCATGCGGAGCCTGGTCTCCTACTCCATCATGGCCGGTAGTCCATTTCCCACCGCTCGCCCCGGACGCGGCGCGGCGCCGCTCGCTAGGCGGTTCGCATGGCAATCGTGATCCTTTTTTGTCTACTTTCATAACGATTTTCTCGGGAGGTTAGTGCACTGGTTTCCCGTTGCCTTCTGCACCAGATATTTTAGGGGTTATTTATACCCCAAGGCCCCTGTAGCCTCTTCTGACCTCTGGTCAGGAATGTGGTTATACCGCCACTGCTCGGTCGCCATTGCCTCGTCTGTTATCTAGCAGGGGGACCACGGTATAGGAATACCGCCGCGGATGATTTTTTGTCCGCGCGTGCAGGTGAGGTTGACGGTTGGGGCCGGAAAGATGGTTAGTCCGTTCTCCCCCATTTCCCCCCCAAAAAAACACTACAAAGTGCAAAATAACTTTAATTTCGGAAGTCGGTGACTTTGGAGGTGTAGGTATTATAATTATTTGTCACCGCCTTCCGAAATTAAAGTTATTTTGCACTTTGTAGTGTTTTTTTGGGAGTCGGTTGTTATTTTTTTGAAAAAATATATTTATTTATCACTTTTTAGTTACCTACCCCACACCAATTCGAAATTTCATCATCCTTAGGGTCAAAAAAATACATATTTATGCGATAGCAGCATTCGGGGTTGATTTGCTGTAAGGTTTTGAAGAGTTCCGTTGTCTGTCTCTGAAACGCATCATCAGGTCTATATGAAATTTATATGGGACCATTTCGGAATAAACCCCTTTCGAACAAAAAAATAATTTTGCAAATTCGTCTATATACGACGGAGTTATGCCCGAACATACATTAAAAAAAAAAAAAAAACATGTCGAATTGATAACCTCCTTCTTTTTGAAGTGGGTTAAAAATACTGATATTCAGCTGCGTTAGACTGGAATCCTACCGCTATATACTTAGTTAGGGAAATGCTAGGTAAATTGATTGTAAATTAATGACGTTGGTATTGTTATTAAATTGGTAAGCCAATGACTGTAATTATAAAAATAAAGATGTTTGACAAAAATACATAATATTGGAAAATAAAAGAGCAATGGTACAAAAAATCAATACAACCTAATACACAAAATAAAAAATAACATCCTTAAAAACGTTTTTTTAACTTAAATAAGTGCTATTAAGATATGGAACAAATTAATACTGTTGCGCCGCACAATTAATGTTTGGTTGCCACTAGCGCCATCTCTTATCGAATAGCGAAATTAATGGTCAGGAGCTTTCTAGAAAGTTCGATGCTAGAACTTTCTGGAACTATCGACATGTGTTCGGTCAGGGCCGATATGTACTCGAACATTCTAGATGCTTCTACGGTAGAAGGTTCTGGAACTATCCGAGGGTCCTATATAAGCGGGAACGGAGCGCGTCTCGGGGTAGTTCATTGGAAGCGATACATGCGAGAACATCTAAAGCGATCTTCAAGTGCGACTTAAGAGTGATCCGTAGTGCTATTGTGTTGTGTTATTAGTGAGTTTAATTAAAGTGTTATTTTTGGTAATTCATATCGGCAGTTTTTAATTGTCACGAACCCCAAGCTCGTAACAATACATTTAGACATTAATAAAGTAAGTTGCACTATCAGGGCCTGTTCGTATGGCCAGTTTCATATAATGTAAAATATAATATCCATTCATCATCAACCTATAATATTCCCACTGCTGGGAAACAAGCCTCCTCTCGGTGAGTGGGATTGGGCCGTTATCCACCACGCGGGCGCAGTGCGGACATGCCGGTTTCCTCACGATACTTTCCTTCACCGTTTTGAGAGCAGTGGTGATGAAATAATTTACATAAAGCTGTAGATTATTTCATCATCACTGCTCGTCGGCCGTCCACTTGGCCACCACTGCTCTCCATCCATTAGATTTAATAAAATTAGGTTGGGATCACGAGTCAACATCCCACTGTTAATTAAATTAGAAAAAAAAAGTACAAAGAAACTGTCATTGTGTTCCTATAATGATATAGAAAATATCACACTGCTGATCGCGTGTGAACACACCACATTCAGGTGTGCAGTATCGATTAGGACAGGGGCTCCCAAACTTATATTGTCTACTGCCCACTTTGAGAATAAATTATTTTTTAGCGCCCCCATTTTTTCACCTACTTAAAAACCACTATAATTCAAATTAAATTAATTATTGTGAGCTATATTAGCGGAGATTGAGCGGAATTAGCGGGTCTCTTACCGCCCCCCTTTAGGCCTGCAGCGCCCACAAGGGGGCGTTTGAATGGCTGTATTAGGACATTTTATTATATACTCCGAGCACAATCACAATGAAGGTAAATATCATATAGTAGCCAATTTGTAATGAAATAATAGAAAATGTTATTTGGACTAAATCAATGCAAAAACAAAGGCGGTGGAAAAAAAATAAAGCAAAAAAAATATATGAATAGGTGCAGATATAAAGACAAATCTCTCGAGCTAGCTACATACAGTAAAAAAATACGTAATCACAACTACCTACATATTAGACAATTCCTACGAGCGATGTTATAAGCATCACAATCATCTTCAAATTATCACTTTATGTCAATAGTCCAGTTCCTTCATAAATGCTCACCTTCGGTGCAATATAAAAGTTAATTCTAATCGTCTCCGTCAATGTGAGTTCATTCTTAATGCCTCCTAAAGCGAGCACACTCTCGATCGATGCGTAATGGAAATTATTTCCATTGTGCGGCGGATTATAGTTAACTGCCACATTCCCTCTAAGAGACGCTTCATGCACAACTTCTATGTCCAAATAACCAGAAATTCCTGTCAAAACCGCAGTCACAGCTTCTCTTGGCTTCAACACTAGCTCGAGGTTGCTAGTACCAAATGTTTCTATTTTTGTAATTTTTTCGTTAACTCCCACAGTACCAGTGCAAGAAAAGCCGGATCTGCCACCAGCTTTAGCGATATCCACAATGATGTCGTATTTTAAATCTTGGGATAGTGCTATCGCATCTTCGTTAGACCAACTCGTTGTTACACTATTTTCTAGAATGCTTGATACAATCTGTGTTCACAAAGTTACTATATGGCGATGAGTTCTTGAAGTTTTGCGTCAGAACTGTGATTGTATTCTTCACTAAGTTCGTAACTCTCGCTGATTTGATATGTAGCACTCGTTTCACTGGTTCCCAGTTGTAGGACTTGTACAAGTCTCCCCAAGGTGTTGGACTTCTAACGTAAGCATTATCTGGTCTTCTTCCCAAAGCCCCTTCCAAAGCTGTGAGTAAATTTCCTTTCCCGAGTTTGAATGAATCGATGTCATCATCCGTGATAATATGAGTTTCTGATCCTCTGTATGACACGTTCACTTTCTGATTCTCGTCTATAAACACATTCAGTCTTATTCTGGCCACCACAATTTTCACTAAAAGCAACAGCACTAGTAATTTAAAACCCATTTTTATCACTTGTAATTTAGCTGTGGATTGTGCAGATATTTTTATATCACTGGCTGTTTTTCTGTGAAGTATTAGATTTTATTAGAAATGAACTTTTGACCTTTATTTTTCATTACTCTGCATTTTAACACCATAAGTATAGTAGATAAGTAGATAAATCTAAATATATAAAAGGAGAAACTGACTGACTGATCATCAATCAACGCACAGCCGAAACTACTAGAACAAGGAACGTGAAATTTTGCACACGGCTTCTTTTTATAATGTAGAGGAGCACTAAGAAGGGGTTTTTGGAAATTTGACCTTTAAGGGGGGTGAAAAAGGGGGATTTTGTTTGTATGAAAGATCTTATTCCTTGAGTTAATAAGCTTGAAACTTGGCACAAATACTTATCTAAGTAAATTATAAAGTTGATTATTTATCGTTTTCCTAAACTTCCCAAAGGGGGATTGTAAAGTTTGTATGGAAAAATTTTAACGCGCTGTCTGATTAAATTGAAACTCAGTATTTATACCTAAAACCAAAATTAAAAATTACGTGTATCAGGGTTTTCGAAAATCTACCCCTAAAGAAGTAAAAAAGGGTAGTTAATTTTACAAGCGATGATTTTACTGCGTGTTTTGACTAACTAGAAAATTGGTGTAAATAACCTTTAAGTCAAATAATGTAAAAGACACAAAAGACTTTTAAAAATTAACCCCTTTGAGGGTGAAAGGGGGAATATAGTTTTTTTGAAGAGTTTTCTGTGGAGAAGTTCCTAAATTATATACACATATCTGAGCCATTTTTTATTTAAACTTGAATGTTGCTGAGGTAGGGATAGTGATCACGTCACAGTATATTGTTGACGTCAGAAGATAAATATTTATCCTACTAATATTATAAATGTGAAAGTTTCTGAAGATGTTTGGATGTTAGTTACGTAATCACGCAAAAACAACTGAACGGATTTGGATAAAATTTGGCAAGCAGATAAAATAAAACCTAAATTAATACATAGGATACTTTTTATCCCGGTGGTATGTACCCGCGGGATAATTTCTGACATCCACGCGGGCAAAGCCGCGGGCGAAAGCTAGTAGTACATAAGACACAGTAGATAAGTAGACAAAATGATTCAATTAACTTTATCTAATATTATTTTGATGACAAGGTCTACACCCACTGTCCCGTATTCGTCATATTCACAAAAGTTTTCGTCTGAATTCGCGAATATGTACACACGGTGACACATTATGCTATACCCTTCTAGTATTTTAAAGTGGTCAGTCATTGTATGGAGTCATTTTGTGAGGAACTTTGTGGTAACGGAGATATTTAAGGTCAAAGTTCCAACTTTTTAGACGTTATTATACGACAAAAAAATTTACTAGCTGAATGCATAGAAAAAGCACACATGAGGTATTGTGCAACTCAGCAGGTATGATCAATTATAAAGGAGTGTACCTACTTACTAAAGTAAAGGAGCATACATGTTATATTATTACACGTCACCTCCCGGGGACAATGAAAAAAAAAATGATAACTTTTTTTTAACATTTTCCTAAAATTATTATTAGTTACTTATTTTCAAATAATATCTTTCAATTTGTTAGTGTATTACAGATATATAGTTAGTTATTACAATGTATGGGTAGGTACTTATATTTTATGCTTATTATTATACATTGCAATGTTATCTAAAATTTCATCTTACATTACCTCTAATCTATTGCAAAAATGGCCTAGTCCTATTCTTAGGTACTAAATCAATTTTTATCTTTTTTTAATTCTAACAAATGTATCTGCAATGGACACGGTTTCTTTGTTTGGCAAAGGAATACCTTGAACAAATTTTGCTAACTCGCACTGCACAGTCAATATATCACAATTACCACTTTCGTCTCTTTCTAAAGGACCTACAACATCTAAGTATCCTTTTTTATATATCCTTTTTTAATAAGATCCTTTCGGGAACGACGAACCTGTTGGCTAAAGTCCATATCAATGAGGAGCAGCTCCTTCGTATCGCGGAACCCGTCCCTACATCCATTTTGAGAAACAGACATGATAGAGTTGGTGTCTACATGATTGTTAATTTTAGCTCTCAAAATGGATGTCAGAACTTCATAGACCGTCGATAGACAAGTGATCGGTCTATAGTTTTTGGGTTTCGCAGTACTACCTGATTTATGGAGCAGGTGGGTTATCCCTGTTGTTAAGAACTGGGGCAGCGACCCTGACTCGAAAGCTGACTGAAAATGGGATGCCAAGCGAGCGTGTGACCTTTGCAGCCAATTGATCCAAATGTTGTGCAGCCCTTCCGGCCCTGGAGATTTTCAGTTAGGCAACGGACGGACTGCACGAGCTACTCACGAGCCGATCTCATCATAGTTAGAAAAGGCTAGGCAGGCTGATTGGTAATTAATAACAACGGCATTACGCCAGTCAAAGTAATGAATTAAAATAAAATACATATATTTGACAAAAATACATAATCATTATCTACAACATACAAAAAATAAAAACGTCTAAGTTAGATGCATAAGCAACAAAAAATATAAAATAACATAAAATAAGTGCACTACAGGATAAAGAAAAAATTATTATAGTTTCACTATCATGGCCTATTCACATGGCGATCAGTCAAATATTTTACGGTATTACATTGGAATCACATATCAATTTACGGTTGTTCATTCAGTTACAAACAAATGCAATATGTAACTGCCATCTGATCCCAAAATTATTCAGTAACTATTGAACTGATGATCGTGTGTAAACCTTAAGATGCAGTATCGATTAGGGCATTATAATGGAGATGTAGTAGTTATCACGTAACAACGAATGCGCAATGAAATAATAAAAAATCTTTTTGGCCCCAATGCAACAACAAAAGTGGTATAAAAAGAAATGTCAGCCGATACATAAATAAATACGTATCTGAAAAACGTATTACAAACTAATTCGGTAATGAGTAGGATCTGCAAGATGTGTGCATTTAGAATGAAACTACAAAACAAGATCTGTAATGAAAAATAATTATACACTCACAATCTAAGGCAGTTCAAACAAAATATGAAATAAAGCATCACATTCAACTTCATATTAGCACTTTTATATCAAAGTCCGGTATTCTTATCATAAACTCTCAGCTGGGCTTCAAGATAGAAGTTAATTCGGACAATCTCCGTCGTTGTGAGTACATGCTTGATGCCTCCAAAAGTCAGCAATTCGACTGGCAGGTGATGAAAATTATGTCCATTGTGCGGTGCATAGTAATTGGCAGCTACAGTCCCGATTAGATAAGCCTCATGCACAACTTCTACTTCTACATAACCGACCGTCGCCGACAAAACCGCGGTCACAGCTTCTTCTGGCTTCAATTCTATGTCTACGTTGCTAATAGTACCAAGTGTCTCTTTTTTTGATACTGTTTGATTAACTCCCATGGTAGCAGTGCATGAAAAGCCGGTGCTGCCGCTAGCTTTTGCGACACCCACGTTGATTTCGTATTCCACGTCTTGGGATAGTGCTATCTCATTTTCGTTCGACCAACTCGTTGTCAGACTGTTTTCTACAACGCGTGATAAACCTGTGTTTGTTTCTATATTATGTTTGGATGGATTCTCGAAGTCTTGAGTCATTACTATGATTGGACTCTTCTCTGAGTTCGTAACTCTCGCTGATTTGACATGTAGCACTCGTTTCACTGGTTCCCAGTTGTAGGACTTGTACAAGTCGTCCCAAGGTGTTGGACTTCTAAAGAAAGCATAATCTGGTCTTTTTCCCAAAGTCCCTTCTAAAGCTGTGAGTAAATTTTCTTTCCCGAGTCTGAATGAATTGATGTCATCATCTGTTATAATACGAGTTTCTGATCCTTCGTATGATACGTTCACATCTTGATTCTCATCTACATGCACATTGAGTCTTATTCTGGCGGCCACTATTTTGATTAAAAGCACCAACACTAGTAATTTTAAACCCATTTTTATCACTTGTATAGCTGTTTACTTGGTAGAGTATTTTGTAACACTGGCTGTCTTTCTTTATAGCATTAGATTTTATAAGAAGTGACCTTTTGATCTACATTTTTCCTTATTTCGTATTTCAACACTAAACGAGTAAGATAATCACACAAAATAGTACACTGACCTTTGTATAGTATTACTTACATGATAAGGTCTTCACCCACTGTCCCGTATCCCATAGGGTCATGGCGATCAGGATGATCTGGGGATATCGCACGATCTCCGGCGAGGCGGCGGGCCTCCTTGCCGGATTACCGCCATGGGATCTGGAGGCAAAGGTCTTCGCGCAAATATGGGAGTGGCGCGAGGAGGCCAAACGCCGGGGTGTAAGTCCACTGCCGCAGGAAATCGCGGCACAGCGGACAGAGCTCCGGCGGGATCTCATGGTGACATGGAGAGAGCGATTATCGCAACCCAGTGCTGGGCACGCCACGATTGCGGCGGTAAGTCCCCTCTTTGAGGAGTGGTTTGAGAGGCGGCATGGCGTCCTCACCTTCCGCCTGACGCAGGTCCTCACCGGACACGGTTGTTTCGGGAGGTTTCCAATGCGAAGATCGCCCTGAGGACATGGTGGAGCACACGGTGGCGGTCTGCCCTGCTTGGGCGGAGCACCGCCGTGTCCTCGTGGAGGCGATCGGCGGCGGCGATCTCTCGCGTCCAGCCCTGGTCCAGGCCATGGTACGGAGCGAGAGGGCATGGGGAGCCGTCACCTCCTTCAGCGAAGCAGTGATGCTCGCGAAGAGGGAGGCGGCGCACGTGAGGGAGAGGCAGCATATGCGCCCTCGCGACCCCAGCCGCCGCAGGATACGGAGACGCCCTGGGCGTCGGGAATCTCAGGCCGATTTCCGGCCACCGTAGGCATGGGCTTGCGGACGGCGAGTAATGGGTAGCTCGCTGTCCGGTAAGGACCAAGCCCAAGTCGACGGCGCGTTGTGTTCCACGCGCGCCTCAAAGAGATGTTAGCACAAAAATGATGGGGCCCGCAAGGGCCGATGCCTGCCAGGGGTGCGGGTTCGTTTGAAAGAGATACCACAGCACCTGGCATACGGGCTACTGAAGGAACACGGGTGAGTTTTAGTCAGTAAAAGTCTGACACGCCCTCCTGCTCCACCCAGAGCGGGAGAAGTTATTTGATGATTTCCCACCCAAAAAAAAAAAAAACCCACTGTCCCGTATCCGATACAGTCACAAAATGTATCGTCTGAATTCATGGGTTCTAATGCGTTTCTACAAACGGTGACACATCATGCTGTACTAGATACTGCTTAACTCTTCAAGAATTTTATACTGGTCAGTCATTGTATAGAGCGTACAGAACTGCGTTGTGTTGTGGGTGCCAACTCGTAGTAATCTATAAAAAAACTATAAGGAGTGCAAAATGCCAATATGGCCAGAGAAATTAAGGATCATTCGATTCGCATAATTTTAGACAACATGGCTGTTCTGAAAGTGCTAAATAGTCACACAGTTGATTCTAGGCTATTCGTGTGCCACCAATGCCTGAACCAGGTTGGAAGCTTCAATTACAAAAACCATTCAATATATCAAAGGACACAGTGGTTCGCTAGGTAACGATTTAGCCGATGGACTAGCCAGAAGGGGGCTAGCATGGCACCAGTGGGACCTGTAGCCTCCTCTTCTGGTACTTACGCACTCCGTTAAGGAAAGGCACCAGGGACCAACATTATAAACTATGGGTGGACTAAGGTGAGCGCAGGTAGGTCAAGGAAGCACTCTCTACAATTGATAGCCACCACACGAGAAAAAGTTCACTGACTAACTAAACAACAGCGGCGTACAATAACAGCAGCTTTAGGTGGCCACGGGTCATTAAATAAACACCTCTTTGATATAGGAGTTACAGACAGTACGCTGTGCATGGCCTGCATGGAGGACGACGAGACAGCAACTCCTGTGCTTCTAAATTATCCGGCGGTCGCCACGTAGGTACAGGACAAAGTACTTCGGTGTCCCAGGTACCATCCGTGAGATCATCAGTAGAACCGAGGCGTTGCTGGCTCTCTTTGCTGCTCCTCAAGGAAAGCTAGCAACGCTACGAGCTATTATAAAATCAGCCTATAATGTTCCCACGGCTGGGACACAGGCCGTCTACATCCCGCAATCAGAGTTTACCACACCACTCGAACATATACAGAATCCCGACATCAACGGTCGGGCAGTTGCCCGGACCAGACACAATACCCGTCTGGTCGGAGGATCCTCCGTTACTACCATAGGTATGAGTGAACTTTGCACCCTGTTCCTCATACCTCATACTGGTGACCCCGTGAAAGAACGTCAGCGCAGCCTTCATGCAACACTTCAGCGTGACGTCATCATCATCACATCAAGACCACTTCCTCAAGCTTTCGAGCGGCGAGTCACACAGCCAGCCAGAGCACCCACGGCTTCAACGGGTATTCTGACCACCTGCATGCAGCGAACCGCATGCCTGGTCATCACCCACAGCCTCATCCGCAACAAGCGACCACGGCACTACTGCTCTTCGGCCGGTCGAGAGCTCAATCTCCCTGTCGACAACAGCAGTCAGCCACATCGCGGCGCTTGTACCACGACGCACCGAAGCAGCGCCGGCCCCGACTCACTGGGGTTCGCACCACCGCAGACAGTTCCGACTCACCGCGAACTATGCGACACCCGGTTCCGACTCACTGGAACCACAACTGGCCCTGGCAAGCATCATAACATGCACTGAATCAGCCCACTATCGACCTCCGGTCTCCGGGGGGGAGTGATGTAGCGGCACTACAAATTAAAAATGCTTCGCAACAAATACCGATGAACACAAAAAGAAAAGTGGCGCCATCTACAATGTCACAGGCGAACTAACTGAGCAATTCTACATCCCGCAATCAGAGTTTACCACACCACTCGAACATATACAGAATCCCGACATCAACTGTCGGGCAGTTGCCCGGACCAGACACAATTCCCGTCTGGTCGGAGGATCCTCCTTTAACATCATAGCTATGAGTGGAATTTACACCCTGTTCCTCATACTCCTTCATTATAGGCTGATGATGAAACCTTTTACAGGCACTTTTGAATTGTCAAAAAAATCGAAGTTGAAGCTAGGTGCCCATTCCAAAATCTATGGAGAAGAACGGGCAAGAAACTCCAAAGACACTCTTTTAAATCATGGGTATTACAAAATCTCGTTTAATCACTAACATTATTCTTGGTGCTTCTATATGTGAAAACAATGTAAAAAATAAAAATCTAAGATTCCAAATAACCCGTGGCAGTTAGGAGATGAACAGTCTCAACCGACGGCGCCCGTTCACGAACTTGACGCGTGGATCGGCACCATCCAGCTCAACCATTTTCTAGGAAACCGAATGATCCAGCACACGCGCCACCATCAGTGAGACATTTGAGTGAGCATGACATACTCTCAACTACCACGCTTTTTCAAGTCGACGTACATCAAAACAACATATTATAAGGATGCATGGTACTATGAGAGCTCCACCGAGCTCTCAAGGTACCGGGGATAAAGGTGGAAATAAATAAAATACTTGGTTATCTTTAACTGGTGGGACTACACCTTTAATAAGGAATTAACTCATCACAATGCCGCGCCTGTCAATCGAATCCAGCTTCTGCAACAAAAACCTAAGTAAAATTATTTGACATTTTAAGATAAAAACTTCTCGATTATTCGAACATAGACACAGCCTAACTATTGGCTGCCAGCAAGTACGTGAGGTTCCTCGTGAAGCGAACAACCTCTACATGAGCTACGCCCACCCTCGAATAAAAGGATGAAGGTAGCCACAAGCCACAAACCTTTTGTTCACAGCGTTCGAATAATCAAGAGGCGGTAGGTGCCTCTTGATTCTCTCTATTCGAACGCTGTTAAAAAAATCAGCTGTTCCCGACATTTATGTTCGTATAATTCGTCAAAATGTAGGGAACACCTGATTTTTTTTTCGCGATTTCGGGTTTGGTCCCATTGTAAAAGTTGTTCATAATGATGAGTATAATCATGTGTTTAAATATCGGTCACTAATTACCAGTCACCCTATATACCAGAGGTTAATATTTATATCACTGGCTGTTTTTCTGTGAAGTATTAGATTTTATTAGAAATGAATTTTTGACCTTTATTTTTCATTACTCTGCATTTTAACACCATAAGTATAGTAGATAAATACTACATAAGACACAGTAGATAAGTAGACAAAATGGTTCAATTAACTTTATCTATAAATTTTTACATGACAAGGTCTCCACCCACTGTCCCGTATCCGTCATATTCACAAAAGTTATCGTCTGAATTCGCGAATATGTACACACGGTGACACATTATGCTATAACCCTTCTAGTGTTTTAAAGTGGTCATTCATTTTATGGAGTCATTTTGTGAGGAACTTTGTGGTAACGGAGATATTTAAGGTCAAAGTTCCAACTTTTTAGACGTTATTTTACGACAAAAACATTTTAATGTTAAAACTCAGTGGTTCT
This sequence comes from Polymixis flavicincta, assembly GCA_949987655.1. Taxonomy (NCBI): domain Eukaryota; kingdom Metazoa; phylum Arthropoda; class Insecta; order Lepidoptera; family Noctuidae; genus Polymixis; species Polymixis flavicincta. Next base: position 12,807,823 of record OX465197.1, read on the forward strand.
CAAACTTTTTTGGTGACGGAACCCTTTTGGGAAGCAAAATACTTGATGGAACCCTACAATAAAACAATAGTTTTTAAAAGTGTATTCTTTATTAATAAGCATAATAAAAGTACAATGTAACAGTTACTAATTATTACTTACTTTACCACATGGCAAGTACAATAATAGAAGATATTAAAAAAGAGAAAATCTAAATAATGGGAGCAATGAAACTGTTTTTATTTTTCATCAATTGGTTGATATCAGGTTTCATAGAAGACAGTTGAAGTCTCATATCAGGTTCGGCGTCCAGTATATTGCGATATTTTGTTTTCGAGGCTGCATAGGTTGAGAATCCTGTTTCGCACAAATATGTTGTTGGGAACGGGAGAAGAATATTTAGACTGATATTCATCACGGATTCTGCAACAAAAATCGTTGAGAGGCGTCGTTTTGAACAGTGACTCCATACTTGTGTCTGATGACATTTCTAAAAGAGATTCTTCATATATCTCGTTTGAGATACTTTCGGGCTTTTCCAAATTGGGTAAAAAAGGATTATGAATCCATGAATTCAGTTTCATTTTGTATTCTGTTCTTCGGGAAAATACTTTTCAAAAGATGCGCGCATTGAACTGAGATATTGGACCAATTCTTCAAACACATCATCTTGAAACATTTCTGAGTCGTTATCGCCAACAAACTCACGGAGTGACGTAAAGCTTTCTATTTATTTCTTACCAACGCAAATAATCCAAAAATCTAATTTTCTTTTGAAGGCAGTTATTTTGTTATAGGCCTGAAACACTGTTGTCTGTTTACCTTGCAATGATAAATTCAATTCGTTCAGTTTTTTAAAGATATCCGCCATAAAAGATAATCGGAACAACCAAGTTTTATCATACAAACGGTCCTTCAAATTAAAAGAAGTATCTGCTGAAAGAAACATTTGTAACTCGGCTCTAAGTTCAAATAGCCTTGTCAAAGTTTTACCCCGAGACAGCCATCGCACTTCTGTATGGAGCAGCAGTGTTTTACGTTTGCTGCCATAATCTTCACACAATAATGAGAACAATCGGGATTGTAGTGGTCATGATTTGATAAAATTAATTATTTTTACCGCTTCATCCATAACTAATTTTAGATTTGACGGCATTTGTTTCATCGCAAGTGCTTGTCTATGCAGAATACAATGGCTGGAACTACAATTAGTTAGGCGCTTTATTTTTTATTCGTGACACTGCTCCTGCTGTTTTACCTGTCATCGCCTTGGCCCCATCTGTACAAATGTCAATGCAATTGTTCCAACTGAGATTATTTTCTTCGAAAAATAAATTTATTTTATTAAAAATTTCTTCCCCGGTAGTGTTTGTGAGCAGCGGTGAACACATAAGCATGTCTTCTTCAAAAGAACTTTCATATGGATATCTCACGATAACCAGCAAGATAGCCAAACCAGCGACATCAGTTGACTCGTCCATTTGCAAGGCGAATCGTGTTTTTTGTAGGCGTGTAACTAGTTCTTGTTCGACGTAGCTTGCCAGATCATGGATTCGCCGTGAAACAGTATCGTTTGATAGCGGCACAGTAGAAAGATGCTTTGCAGATTTTTCATGGAGCATACATTTTATGTCTAATACACATGGCTTAATTAAATTCTCAGCGATAGTGTGCGCTTCACCTGCTTGTGTAATGCGATAGCTAACTAAATATGATGCCTCCGTGGCCTTTTCGTTGACAGTTTGTGTTACATGCATCATATTTTTTTGACTTTCCAATAACTGATATTTTTTACGAACAAAAAATTATTTATTCTTGTCTTTAGACTCGGGGTATACAGTTTCTAAATGTCGACGCAATTTGGCAGGTGGCATGTATTGCTACTATTAGGAAGCGGTTTACTACATAGCATGCAGAGAGGTGAGCCGTTGGAATCAACAAATCCGAAACTGATATATGATTCATCATACTTCCTTTTTTTCGTCTTTGAAACCGTCGAGCTTGACGTCGTGGGATCGTAATTAAAACAAGGGGTAATTCATTGTTTGCATAACGCACTAAACATGCTCCATAATCACATAATTCATCTTGTAGAGTGCGCGTGCGCTTCGGCAGTTCCGTTTCCTGTTTTTGCAAATATTTATCGAGTGCGTGAGAGCTACTATATAATAATAAGTGTGGCGAATTACTGTTAATGTGGAGTGCTTCTATTGATGATCATAATTATGGTGCGTGTTGCTTGATGAATTCACGAACAAGGTAAGCTTGCATAATGTAACTACAGAAATAGTAGCAAAATTATTATTAATATGTACATGTTGTAAGGTACCTACTTATCTAAAACTGTATTTTTTTAAGGCTTAAATATTTGAATTTAGGAACTTACTTATTATTTTCTTTTTTTTCGTACTTAGTTATTACCTGGACTGGAATTCTCAACAATGATAACGACAAATTTATCCTTCGCTACATAGTATGATGATGATGGGACTCCCTTTTCCGCACGTAGACTCCCAGTCGGTCCATTGTGCGTGGGGATACTGGCTAACAGAGCCATATAGTTTTTGTTGAACATTGATTGGTTGGTATTCTATCACACGGGGCAGCGATGAGTGGCTGGTACTCAATCGCCCGGTCCAGGATGTTTAGCGTGTGGGCTGGTTAAATTCTTGCCCCATATGCCCAGATTCATTAGCCTGATGGCAGCTAGTGCGGCCTCCTGCTGTATGTACAGGTCAAGGGGAGTTAATTGAAGGGCTATCTCCATGGCTGCTGTCGGGGTGGTTCTCATGCAGCCAGTGGTAGCTGAACCGCTTTGTATAGCCACAGAGTAATCTTCGGAGAGAGCCCCCGTTTTTCCTAACATTTTTTTACATTGGTATAGAGCAATTGTGCCTTTAATGAGTTTGTAGTCAAGATGCTTGTTCCAGAGCAATTTGCTGTCAAGGAGTACTTGACTTCGTCTTTGAGTGTTAGTTCCGTGTTGAAGAGTTTTGGAAGCCTATGGGGTCCCAGGGTTCTTTTGTTGGTGAACATTATTAGTTCTGTTTTCGAGGGGTTAACCGATAGTTCGTGTTTCGTGCACCAACTCTCGATTATTTTGAGGGCCCTTCTCATGAGATCGCACAAGTTGCCCTCAAATTTCCCCGAGATTAGAATTGCTATGTCGTCCGCGTATCCCACCGAGTATAGACTGCTGGCGTTGAGCTCTGCAATGAGCTCATTAACGACTAAATTCCACAGTAGTGGTGACAGCACCCCACCCTGTGGGCAGCCTCTACTTACGATACCTCGCGTGGTGGTGTTGACGGTAAATCGAATAGCACGGTATTTTAACATGTTATTAATCCATTCTATGAGTGTTCGCGCAACACCGTGCGTGGCAAGTGCCTGTTCGATGCTGGCGAAGTTAGTTTTGTCGAAAGCACCTTCTATATCAATGAAGGCGCCTAGGGTTGGGGTTTTTGCTTTAAGAGCATTTCCTATGCGTGATACTACGATATGGAGTGCTGATTCAGTTGATTTGCCTGCACAGTAGGCATGTTGATTAGGATGTAAGGGTCTTTGTACCGAAATTTGGAATCTAATCTTCCTATCCCCCAGCCTCTCCAGTGTCTTCAAGAAGAACGAGGCTTTTGTGTCTAAAAGACTTGGGTTGGGTGTAGTCACCCCTGCCCGGCTTCGGTATGAAGATTATTTTTACTTCCCGCCAGTTCAAGGGGATGTAGCGGTGGGCCAGGCAGGCTCGAAAAACCTTAAGGGGGTAATCAGCCAGTAGATCTTGGCTCCACCTGAGCAGAGCTGGGAAAATACCGTCCAGCCCTGCTGCCTTGAAAGGTAAGAAGGTGTTGATTGCCCATGTTATTTTGTCTTTGTTGTTCGCTACATAGTACATATAAAACAAAGTCGCTTCCCATTGTCTGTCCCTGTTTGCTTAGATCTTTAAAACTACGCAACGGATTCTGAAGCAGTTTTTTTTTTACAGATAGACTGATTCAAGTGGAAGGTTTTTGTGTATACATTGTCAACATTTTATGCGGGCTAAACCATAGGCGGAAGCTACTTTGTAATAGACTTGAAACTTGATTAATGAAATTCATGACTTAGTGACCGATTTTTATCGTTATCAATGTCGTGAGACTAACTGTGAGCATTTTACTACATTGTGATGTCATTTAATATTACCTTTGATCTGTGATTTTAATTGATATAAGTAGGTATTAGTAGACATACGTAAGTTTAGAGTTAACTGAAAAAAGTCATTAAATATAATTTATTGTCTGTGATCATTACACATTCCAATATGTGTATATTTAAATAAAAACTGTAACTGTGTACTGTGTATACTGAAATCTATAATTTAAATAAAAAGTAATAGAAAATTTCAAAATAACAAAATTACTATCTAATTTTAATCTCTGATTGTTTTTAAGTATAAGTTTATTAATACTTTAAAAGTTCAGTTGAAATGATTATTTTACCTGTTAATAAAAATTCTTTAATAAACATGTAGTTTTTTTTAAACTTGTGTACATGTCTGAACTAAATTTGTAACACTATCCTACATATTTTAGAAGGTACCATAATGTTCTGCGATTTCGATTTTTCGTAACCACCTAAACTTGGTCAGGTTACCTCGGTCATTCACTTCCTAATGACTTTAATTGTATTATCTCATTAATTATCCAATGTACTACGCTGAAATTTTACTGATATACAACTGAACTAAACAACTAATAATTTTGACATAACATTCAGTTCATATATCCAATCCAGTGGCCAAATAACACCGCGCGCATCAAGACCGTGCTCGTGAAGAACTGAATATCATCATAACTTGTTAAATACTTACAGGATACTAATGAAACTTCACATACATTTGAAGGCATTTACAAGCTTAAAAATAACGTTTAAAGTAAGTCTTTAGACCTCTTATTGAGAGTACCTTTAAACTATGCATTATTTTGGTTTTTTTATTGCAGAACTAATTTAAACTAATTCCTAAGAAGTCATGTACAAAATATGATAAGAATCCGCTTAACCGTTTCAAAGATCTAGCAAAACCAAAAACGTTACCGCAGCAAATCTCAAAGAACAAATACAAAATAAGGCACAACATTTACTTCATCTAGACAACTAATTTTATAGCTAGTATTTATTTAAATATTCCCATTAGAAAGAAAAAGGTCTGGCTGGGATAACGTTACCCCAGCAGGAAATGTTTTTGTGAAATAATTAAAAAACGGTGCCTTTGATAAAGAAAAAGCAAAAATAAAAAGAGAAATATAAAAATTGCGTTGTAAACAATCTCGACTTTATTTTTTGAAGTTAGAGTCGAAAGTCGCTTGTTGACAACTATACCGTCTAATTCAGAGGCGGCTTTTATCAAAGGGACTGCGTGCTCACAAGTATACAAGTATACATGTTGATACCAAACTCATGAGATATTGTACCAGCTATTGTAACACATGTTTATACAAACACAAATAAATAAATAAATATACCTACGCGCGGCCCCGGAGTCAAAACGTTCGACCAGAGCGAGGTGTTTTGATTTTTTTTCTAAATTCTTGAGGAACCCCTAAAGAGGTATCGCGGAACCCTAGGGTTCCGCGGAATACACTTAGAGTAAAGCAATATAACTTTACACCCAGTATACGCTGGAAGGGACATTGTAGCAAAAGTTTCAAGTACTGGGTTTGAACTTTTGCGTAGATTGTAGAAAACACAGCTATTTCGTACAACAATGCAACACATATCGACGGTCCCTATGTATAATATGTCCCTTAACCACAAATAAGAAATTTTACAGGAGAGCGCTTCAAATTTTCAAACACGTGTTTTCATATCATGTTCTACTTAATGTAATGTCATGCATGATAGATACAAAAAGTGAATTTTGCCATCTTAGACTTATTTTTGCTAAACTAAACGATAGTATTAGGCTGGCCTAAAGGTCAGGAAAACAAAACATGCAAATCACGTATCTACCAATCAGGGGATTGTATGAAGGAGTCGTCGATATGCGGTCAACATGTACATATGTTGGCGGATTTGTTTTTATAAAGGGCTAATAACAGCCCTCGTGGCTCTAGAATCTTACACTGAATGTGTGGAAAAGTTTTTGTCATGAATATTTTGCAAGTGCTTATACGGTTACGGTACATTCCAGTTACGGTACGCTATAGTAGGTGAAGACCTTTATGTTTATGCCCACGGTCAAAGGTTCCATCGCTTATTTTCGGAAAAACCGAAATGTGACTATCGACCAATAGAAATCGATTTGTATTATCCTCTTCTAACTCAAAACAAGTTGACGCTCAGATTACGATACTCTCTTAACATCTGACCCCTGACCCAAGTTATTCGCCATTTTTCGGAAATTCCGAAAATAACCGATGGTGGTAGTCATACTAATAGATACTAATAGGCGAGTCTGGTTGCCTGTAGTGGTAGGTAGAACCATCTAGCCTTTTCCCAACTATGTTGGGGTCGGCTTTCGGATTGGAAGCCGACCCCAACACCCTGATGCATCTAAATACGCAAATGTCTCAATAGCTTTAGAAAATATATGAAAAACATTGTTAATACCTATACAATTTGAGGGTTGCCCTCGATTTCCCTGGGATTCCATTATCGGATCTGACTTGGGGCCAATGGGACCACCTCAGGAATATACTCTTTCAAATAAAAAAAGAATTTTCAGGTAATGTCATACCCATACATTTTGTCGTAGCGTTTGGCGTGAACGCTAACAGAAATGTATTTTGTCTCTAGGCCCTGCTCTTGACCTCGATCACGCCTAGTGGGGAAGTGATTGACGAGGTCTATAGTGGATCGAGTGTGCCCAGAAGATCTCTGTTCACTCTTGGTTAAATGTGGAAGGGAACACAGATGCAGGCAGAGAGCTCCACACTTTGGCTGTGCGCATAATAAATGTGGAGGAGAAGCGCTGAGAACGACTGATCGGCATATCAACCAAGTGCGCATCGTACTCTGCAGTGCGTCTGTTTCCGGTAGTACGTAAAAGGGCGATGACTTTTTTTTTTGGTTGTGTAGTCATCAAATGAGTATCTCAATCTCTTTATTGTGGATAGGTAGGTACATAATACAGGTCTTAAATAGTTAATTGTGTTCAGCTACGTCCCGCCCTTAGGGCATACTACAGTTACACAAAAAATAGAATTACATTACAGAATTATACAATCACATTAATATTTCATAATAAAAAAATTCGTGAAATAAAATGACTTCGCCCGCTCTGGGTGGAGCAGGAGGTCGTGTCAGACTTTTAATTACTAAAACCCACCCGTGTTCCGTCAGTCCCCTGTGTGCCAGGGGCCACGGTATCTCTTTCGAACAACCCGTACCCTGGCAGGCATCGGCCCTTGCGGCCCCGTCGGTCACCCTGCAACGGGTCAGCTCAGTGGCCCCGCCGCCTACCAGTTTTCGGCCGCAGGGGATAGAGAGAGCAGCCAACGCTATACCGACCCTCCTCTTCCCCTGCGGCCCCACCGCGTCCGGCATCGAACGGTGGCGGCCCCGTCCAGGCCACGGAAGGGAAAAGCGCTACTCAAAAGTACCGGCACTCCTCCTCCGCCGCAGCCTGTAACCCTCAGCCGCGATGCCTCCCATTCGACATCGCGGCCCACCTCAGTTGCGGTGCACCTCACCGCAACCTAATCGGATAGGGCGGGAGGAAACGCCCGGGTGTTTCCACTGCGAAGATCGCCCTGAGGACACGGTGGAGCACACGGTGGCGGTCTGCCCTGCTTGGGCGGAGCACCGCCGTGTCCTCGTGGAGGCGATCGGCGGCGGCGATCTCTCGCGTCCGGCCCTGGTCCAAGCCATGGTACGGAGCGAGAGGGCATGGGGAGCCGTCACCTCCTTCAGCGAAGCAGTAATGCTCGCGAAGAGGGAGGCGGCGCACGTGAGGGAGAGGCAGCATATGCGCCCTCGCGACCCCAGCCGCCGCAGGATACGGAGACGCCCTGGGCGTCGGGAATCCCAGGCCGATTTCCGGCCACCGTAGGCATGGGCTTGCGGACGGCGAGTAATGGGTAGCTCGCTGTCCGGTAAGGACCAAGCCCAAGTCGACGGCGCGTTGTGTTCCACGCGCGCCTCAAAGAGATGTCAGCACAAAAAGTGATGGGACCCGCAAGGGTCGATGCCTGCCAGGGGTGCGGGTTTGTTCGAAAGAGACACCACAGCCCCTGGCTTAAGGGCTACTGAAGGAACACGGGTGGGTTTTAGTCAGTAAAAGTCTGACACGCCCTCCTGCTCCACCCAGAGCGGGAGAAGTTATTTGATGATTTCCCACCCAAAAAAAAAAAAAAAAAAAAAAAAAAAAAAAACCGCAACCTAATACTTTTTTTGGCCGCTACGTCGCCGCGTCGTCGGCTTTGGGGCAAAAGCCCTGACGAGCGGCCCCACCTTGGGATTCCTCTTCGCTTCACCGTGGCTGGGAGACCACGGCTACTGAGCCCCCCCCGCAACGACAATGCGGGAACCCACTCGAGGAGCAAATGGCGATGGTGGGATCAGTTTGTGAAGCTCCTGCACACTCTCTCCGAAGTGCTTAATTTTAAAGACGTACTTTTACAGTCAAAATACTGCATTCTATAAGTTTAAATGCACCATATGAAAGATCAGTTAAATTATGATCAAACGAGTGAGCTACATTTTAATTTTTATTATTTGATTTTGATTAATCGACATCAAAACGGCGCCGGCGGCGACTGTTTTGAGAATTATTTGCCAACACCCTCAAGTGTCTCGGAAAGCGTGGATCTTTGACAGTCGTTACGACGAGTCGTCAGAAGCCCGAAAGTCTAACAACCAGTCTTACCAAGGGGTGTACTATATATAACTCTGTAACTGGGCTGTCGAGGTCAGATAGGCAGTCGCTCCATGTAAAATACTGGTATTTAGATGCATTCGAAATTACAGGCACTTTTGAATTGTCAAGGTCGGTGAGTTACAAAGATGAAGCTAGTTGCCCATTCCAAAGCGCTGGTACCTATGGAGAAGAACGGGCAAGAAACTCCATGGGCACTCTTTTAAAATCATGATTTTGTCACAAAAAGTTGGTTACATCATTATGTTAAAATTATAAATGTGAGAACGATGTAAAAAGTGCACATTAAAAGCGTCCGTAATTAGAACAAAAATAAAATAACAATTCAGAAATTAAAATAAGCCGTGGGAGCTAAGAGATGACCAGTCCCTACTGGCGGCGCCCGTTCACGGACATGACGTACGCATCAGCACCATTCAGCTTAACCATTTTGATCCAACACACACGCCACCACCAGCGAGACATTTGAGTGAGCATGACATACTCTCAACTGCCAGGGCACATTCAAGTCAATGAAAGACGTACCCTGTAAATGTTTGCTTTACAGTAGGAACATAGTGCTCACACATATGCTATGCAATTATACAATACTAAAATTTGAATTTATACAATGCAAAGATATCTAGCTTTTACAGTCTTCAGCAGCTCCAACAATGTTTTCAAATGTTATTCAATTTAGTTTAAGCTACCTTGTGGAGCAGGACAAGCAGCGTTTAGCCAAGCATTTTTGTCAGCGATGTAATCCCCCAACTTATAATAAGCATGGTTGCATAGTGTGCGTTTTATACAAGATTTAAATCAATTTATTCAGTTCGGTTATGTGGGGAGGTATTAGTACCTATTAGTATGATAACCGTCATCGGTTATTTTCGGAATTCCCGAAAAATTGCGAATAACTTGGGTCAGGGGTCCGATGATAAGAGAGTATCGTAATCTGAGCGTCAACACCTTGGATGATCTAAATAATGCCACTGATGCCGCAATAAAGGTGACCTACGGGGCTCAAACTACTTTTTTTTTTGGAGCACATTTCCTCATGTCTGTAGATCCTACCGGGACATGTACTGGGTGGGCACTGCACTCTCACTTGACGGCGGTTGTTTTTTTTTATCAGACTACGTCAGAAGGAGGGTTATGTGTTTCGAGTGTATGTATGTGGATTTCTTGTGGGATTATGAGACGAACCAAAACTCGTACCTACTGCTGACTAGATTTTGGCAGTTACTCTACCTACCCCTACAGGCATCCAGAATTCCAGACTAAATAAATAAATAATTTCTTTATTTGTATAGAATGCAGGTGTTACAATAATGGTGTTAATTTCAGATACGTATTCCCAGTACATTCTGCCTGTTGGCATACAAAAATATTGTGGTTACCAGACCAGAAAGGATTTTTTTTTTGTTTGGAGGGTGGGAAAACATCAAATGACTTCTCCCGCTCTGGGTAGAGAGCAGGAGGGCGTGTCAGACTTTTACTGACTTAAAACCACCCGTGTTCCCTCAGTTGCCTGTATGCCAGGGGCGACGGTGTCTCTTTCGAACAACCCGCACCCGTGCCAGGTGTCGGCCCTTGCGGACCCCACCAGTTGTTGCTGACATCTCTGACGGCGCGCGTGGAACTCAACGCACCGTCCCGCCTAGCACTTTTCGGCCGCAGGGGATAGGGAGAGCGGCCAAAGCTATACCGACACTCCTCTTCCCCTGCGGCCCCACCGCGTCCGCCATCAAACGGTGGCAGCCCCGGCCAGGCCACGGAAGGGAAGAGCGCTGCTCAGAAGCACCGGGACTCCTCCTCTGCCGCAGCCCGTAACCCTCAGCCGCGGTGCCTCCCAATCGACATCGCGGCCCCCCTCAGTTGCGGTGCACCTCACCGCAACCTACTTTTTTTGGCCGCTACGTCATCAGCTTGAAGGCAAAAGCTCTAACGAGCGGCCCCACCTTTGGGTTCCTCTTGGCTTCACCGTGGCTGGGAGACCACGGTTCCTGAGCCCCCCCGCAACGACAATGCGGGAACCCACTCGGGGGGAGACCAGAAGGGTTTTTGCTTAATACATTATAGGTAGAGGAATTGCTTTTATTTTGACAGTTCCACAACATTCATTGCGTTGTTTACGTTGTTGAGCAGACGAATTATACACACATGTGAAGCAATGGATAAACAATAAGGTTCGAAAATTTAAAAAAAACAACCGACTTCCGAAAAAACACTACAAAGTGAATTTTAATTTTTGGTCACCGTCAAGTTTTTATTTTTAACCCCCGACGCAAAAACGACAGGGTGTTATAAGTTTGACGCGTGTGTGTGTGTGTGTGTGTGTGTGTGTGTGTGCGTGTGCGTGTGTGTGTGTGTGTGTGTGTGTGTGTGTGTGTGTGTGTGTGTGTGTGTGTGTGTGTGTGTGTGTGTGTGTGTGTGTCTGAGGCAACGTAGCTCCCGAACGGATGAACCGATTTTGATTTAGTTTTTTTTGTTTGAAAGATGTATTAGTCGGGAGTGTTCTTAGACATGTTTCATCGAAATCGGTTCAGCCGTTTGAAGATTATCAGCTCTTTTCTGGTTGAAAAAGGGATTTTAGCCTATTCCATGGGTCTGATCAACTCAAAATTTGGGATTATATTACTTCAATGATATTAGACGAAAAAAATAACCTTGAACTGATGCTGGAGCAAGACCTGGAATTTCCAGGAAACCCAAGTTATTCACCAACAAACAGCAGAAGTATCGTCTTTGGGCTCATTGAAAAGGTCTCAATGAATAGATTATAGATAAATGGTGATTTAAGGGAGACATTAAGTTTAAAAAGCAAGAAATAAAAATTAAATTAAAAATTAAAAAAACCCCCGACCCATACAAAAACTTTAAAAAGTAAAAATAATAATATTTATAGGCCTTTTAATTTGAACGTAATATTTTGATCAGGGCATTGTCAAGTCGGGGGACGGTCAATGAAAACGCCAAACAGAGGCCTAGCCATCCCCCGACTTGACAATGCCCTGATCAAAATATTACGTTCAAATTAAAAGGCCTATAAATATTATTATTTTTACTTTTTAAAGTTTTTGTATGGGTCGGGGGTTTTTTAAATTTTTAATTTATTTACTTTTTAGTTTTAGTACCTACCCCACACCAATTTGAAATTTCATCATCCTTAGGGTCAAAACAATGCATATTTATGCAGCAATCGCGGTTCATTATCATCATTCATCAATCGCAATCGCGGTTGATTTGCTGTAATTTTTTAACCGACTTCCAAAAAAGGAGGTTATACGTTCCACCGAACGTATATTTTTTTATGTATGTTCCTCGATTTCTGCCCCATTTGTGGACCGATTCTCAAAATTCTTTTTTATTTGAAAGAGTATACTCCTGAGGTAGTCCCATTGGCACAAAGTCAGGATCTGATGATGGAATCCCAGGGAAATCGAGGGCAACCCTCAAATCTTATAGGTATTAACAATGTTTTTCCTATGTTTTCTAAAGCTATTGAAACATTTGCGTATGGTCATTATCATCTCATGACGCTGAGCTGATGATGGAAGGTACAATTCTTTAACTAAGGAGTTAGGTGCAGTTTCGGGCATAACTCCGTCATATATAGACCGATTTGCGAAATTCTTTTTTTTGGAAAGGGTTTTATTCCGAAATGGTCCCATTTAAATTTCATATAGATCTGATGATGCGCTTCGGAGACAGACAACGGAACTCTTCAAAAAATGACAGCTAAACCACCGCGATTGCTGCTATCGCATAAATATGCATTGTTTTGACCCCAAGGATGATGAATTGGTGTGGAGTGGGTACTATAACTAAAAAGTGAAAAATAACTTTAATTTCGGAAGGCGGTGACTTTGGACATGTATTTTATTAATTTCTTGTCACCGCCTTCCGAAATTAAAGTATTTTTTTACTTTCTAGTGTTTTTTGCAAGTCAGTTGCTTTTTTTTTGGAAAAAGTTTTTTTGAAGAGTTCCGTTGATTGTCTCCGATACTCATCATCAGATCTATATGGGACCATTTCGGAATAAACCTCTTGCGAACAAAAGAATAATTTTGCAAACCCGTCTGTCTATATATGACGGAGTTATGCACAAACATACATAAAAAAAATGTTCACAAAATGAAAACTACTACTGGACCGAACTATGTTACATTTTTATGGAACCGAAATAGCAACTGTTCCGCATCAAACTAAAGAGGAATCACGTAAATCAGAACATAAATCTCAGCATAATCGGTTTATTTTTTGTTTGGGAAATCATCAAATAACTTCTCCCGCTCTGGGTGGAGCAGGAGGGCGTGTCAGACTTTTACTGACTAAAACCCACCCGTGTTCCCTCAGTAGCCTGTATGCCAGGGGCGGCGGTATCTCTTTCGTACGAACCCGCACCCCTGGCAGGCAGCATAATCGGTTTACATACACACAAAAAAAAAACAATCGAGTTGAGAACCTCCTTCTTTTGGTAGTCGGTTAAAAATGTTTCAGATTGTGATTATTAATGTGTTATGCAATCGGTCTCCCCTATTTGTATGACTACTGTCATCGGTCATCTTCGGAATGTCCGTAAAATGGCGAACAACATTGGTCAGGGGTCAGGTATCAGAGGATATCGGAATCTGTGCGTCAATGTATAATGATTTAAAAGAGAATATGCAAATCGATTTCTATTGGTCGAAACTCACATTTCGGGTTTCCCGAAGATGAGCAATTAACCCTTGACCGAGGTCCTAAGGGTGTTTACGTACTATAGCGATCCGTTTTTGGACCATACCGTATCACTACATGCAAAATAATCATGACAAAAACTCTTCAGTATAAGATTTTAGAGCCGTTATTAGGGTTGTTATTAGCCGGCTAAAAAAATCCGTCACCATTCAATTAGACCGAATATGTACTGTACTGACGTTTTACAGCAGTTTTTATTTTTTTATATACTACGCAAAATTCCTAATCCTGCCCCATATTCTTGCTAAAATTTCAAAATTTTGCAAAGGTGTAAAAACTTAAGATGTTATTATAATGTTTTCGTAAAAAACTTCATCAAAAGTTGGAACTTTGACCTTCAATATGTCCGTAACAATAGGTCCCCAGGTACGGTCGAGTACAAAAAATACATAATACTAGGAAGAACAAGTAATTCGACTTCGTTCAGGGTATTTCTACACCCGTTAGGTAATACTAATAAGGGCTGATTTCCGAAACTTGACATCAATGCACGTATTTTTCATACAGGAGGGCAAATCAATTATTCGATCCAACCCAGCTCCTCCTATGCCAGGGGTGTGGGTTGTTCGAAAGAGATACCGTGGCCCCTAGCTCGCAGGAAACTGGAGGAATACAGTGGTTTTAGTTAGTAAAAGTCTGACACGCTCCACCCAGAGCGGCAGAAGTTATTTGATGATTGTTCACCTTAAAATAAAACCCAGTTCCTCCAGTACTAACGTCTTCAACTTACCAGTTGTAGGTAGTATGTTCGAATCCCAGCAAGCGCTTCACTTTATATTAATTATTTCACCATCACTGCTCTTAAAACGGTGAAGGAAAACATCGTGAGGAAATCGGCATGCCCTAGAACCAAAGATTCGAAGACGTATCACATCTACTAACCCGCACTGGGCCCGCGTGGTTGATCACAGGCCATACGCTCTCACAGAGAGGAGGCCTTCGTCCCAGCAGTGGGAACATTATAAGCTGATTATAACCCAGCTCCTCAAGGAAAGCCAGCAACGCCTTGGTGCTACTGACGATGTCACGCAGTACCTGGGTTACCGAAGTGCTTTGTCCTGTACCTACGTGGCGACAGCCGGGTAATTTAGAAGCACATGAGCTGCTGTCTCGTCGTCCTCCATGCAGGCCATGCACAGCGTGCTGTCTGTAACTCCTATAACAAAGAAGCGTTTATTAAATGACCCGTGGCCACTTAAAGCTGCTATTATTGTACGCATCTGTTGTTTAGTTAGTCAGATAATGGTGCCGATTCTGTTGTACACCGAACTAAACCAACTTTCTAAACTATAACTAAAATTTCTTAATTTTGACTATGGCAATCTTAACGCTATTCTGCAAAAAATATCTCTAAAAAAAACAATTTTGACACGATTAAAATCTAATTTGACAATCGTGACTCGCACGTGGTATGTTTTGGCTTCGCAACGTGGTACTTGTTTGCCCTACTCCGTGATTTTTTTTAGAGCCAGCGGCGCGCAGGGGCGGCAGCCTCGGCGTGATTTACGAGTACATATGGAATTTTCACCTTTTTCATGGAAAATATGAAAAATTATTACCCACGTGTTGAGTTTTAGAGGTGTTTCGCGTTTTATATAGGGGGTCGACATTTTCATTATTTTTGCGATAGGACACACCATTTTCGAGATATAAGCAAAAGAAAAGAAAAAAAAATACAGTACTATTTTTGCACCAGAAGTCGAGGTGTCGGTGTGAATTTTAGTTCTTGACAACCAATTTTATTCCAAACCTATTTAAACGCGATTAAAAATAATCAGATTTAGTTAGACAACCAAAATTTTAGGTTGATTATAATAAAGAAATTGACAACAACAGAATAGAAAATTTACCATTTTCACTAAACTAATATTTCAGTGCAATCTTAGTGCTGTCAAACTAAAATATAGTTAAGTTGTGTCACTTTAGTCAATTTCAGAATAGGAAATCGTCGTTTGACAGGAATAAACTAAATTTTGGTGATTTTTAGTCTAGTTTAGAGAATTTTGTGACAACAGAATCGGCACCAATCTGTCTCGTATGGCGGCTATCAATTGTAGAGATTGCTTCCTTGACCTACCTGCGCTCACCTTGGTCTACCCACAGTTTGTGATGTTGGTGTCTGGTGCCTTTCTTTAACGAAGTGCGTAAGTACCAGAAAAGGAGGCTTCAGGTCCATTGGTGCCATGCTGGACCCCCGTCTGGCTAGTTCATCGGCTAAATCGTTACCTAGCGCACCACTGTGTCCTTTGATACATTTAATGATTTTGTAATTGAGGCAAGGGAGGTCGTACCAGGCGGCGGCCGACTTAGCGACACAAGGGGTTGCGACAATCGTCGATAGGATCCGGCAACTGGGACTCGAGGTGGCATTGCACAAGTCCGAGGCCATGTGGTTTCATGGTCCTCGGAATGCGCCACCGACGGGTTCCCAGATAACGGTGGGAGGGGTTCACATCGGCGTCGAGTCGACCATGAAGTACCTGGGACTCGTCCTCGACAGCCGGTGGAACTTCGCGGAGCATTTCCGCCGTTTGGCTCCCAGACTGGAGCGGGCCGGGGCTGCGTTGAAGCGGCTCTTGCCCAATCTAGGGGGGCCAAACGCCTCCTGCCGGAGGCTCTACGCGGGGATCGTGCGGTCCATGGCCCTATACGGGGCGCCGGTGTGGGCGCCTACATTGAGGCGCCAACCAGCTCGCAAGCTGAGGGCGTCCCATAGGGTCATGGCGATCAGGATGATCCGAGGATATCGCACGATCTCCGGCGAGGCAGCGGGCCTCCTTGCCGGATTACCGCCATGGGATCTGGAGGCAAAGGTCCTCGCGCAAATATGGGAGTGGCGCGAGGAGGCCAAACGCCGGGGCGTAACTCCGCTGCCGCAGGAAATCGCGGCACAGCGGACAGAGCTCCGGCGGGATCTCATGGCGACATGGAGAGAGCGATTGTCGCAACCCAGTGCTGGGCACGCCACGATTGCGGCGGTAAGTCCCCTCTTTGAGGAGTGGTTCGAGAGGCGGCATGGCGTCCTCACCTTCCGCCTGACGCAGGTCCTCACCGGACACGGTTGTTTCGGGAGGTTCCTGTTTCGGATAGGGCGGGAGGAAACGCCCGGGTGTTTCCACTGCGAAGATCGCCCTGAGGACACGGTGGAGCACACGGTGGCGGTCTGCCCTGCTTGGGCGGAGCACCGCCGTGTCCTCGTGGAGGCGATCGGCGGCGGCGATCTCTCGCGTCCGGCCCTGGTCCAGGCCATGGTACGGAGCGAGAGGGCATGGGGAGCCGTCACCTCCTTCAGCGAAGCAGTAATGCTCGCGAAGAGGGAGGCAGCGCACGTGAGGGAGAGGCAGCATATGCGCCCTCGCGACCCCAGCCGCCGCAGGATACGGAGACGCCCTGGGCGTCGGGAATCCCAGGCCGATTTCCGGCCACCGTAGGCATGGGCTTGCGGACGGCGAGTAATGGGTAGCTCGCTGTCCGGTAAGGACCAAGCCCAAGTCGACGGCGCGTTGTGTTCCACGCGCGCCTCAAAGAGATGTCAGCACAAAAATGATGGGGCCCGCAAGGGCCGATGCCTGTCAGGGGTGCGGGTTCATTTGAAAGAGATACCACAGCCCCTGGCATACGGGCTAATGAAGGAACACGGGTGGGTTTTAGTCAGTAAAAGTCTGACACGCCCTCCTGCTCCACCCAGAGCGGGAGAAGTTATTTGATGATTTCCCACCCAAAAAAAAAAAAAAAAGGCTACCCACCTGGTTGAGGCATTGGTGTTACACGTGTAGCCCAGAATCAACTGTGTGACTATTTAGCACTTACAGAAGAGCTATGCTGTCCAAGGGTATACGAATCGAATAATCCTTAACTTCCCTGGCCATATTGGCATTTTGCACCCCTTATAATTTTGTATGGATTACTACAAGTTGGCAACCACAACGCAGTTCTGTACGCTCTATACAATAACGGACCAGTTTAAGATTCTAGAAGAGTTAAGCAGTATCTAGGTATAGCATAATGTGTCACCGTTTGCAAAAACGCTTTGGGACCCATGAATTCAGACGATACATTTTGTGACTGTAACGGATACGTGATAGTGGGTGGAGACCTTATCATGTAAGTAATACTATACAAAAGTCAGCGTACTATTTTGTGTGCTTATTATTTACTTATTTTGTGTTGAAATACAATAAGGAAAAATTAAGATCAAAAGGTCACTTCCAATAAAATATAATGCTTTATAGAAAGACAGCCAGTGTTATAAAATACTCTGCCGAGTATACAGCTATACAAGTGATAAAAATGGGTTCCAAATTACTAGTGTTAGTGCTTTTAATCAAAATAGTGGCCGCCAGAATAAGACTCAATGTGCATATAGATGAGAATCAAGATGTGAACGTATCATACGAAGGATCAGAAACTCGTATTATAACAGATGATGATATCAGTTCATTCAAACTCGGGAAAGAAAATTTACTCACAGCTTTGGAAATGGCTTTAGGACGAAGACCAGAAAATGCTTACCTTAGAAGTCCAACACCTTGGGGCGACTTGTACAAGTCTTACAATTGGGAACCAGTGAAACGAGTGCTATATGTCAAATCAGCAAAAATTAAGAACACAGAGAAGAATCCAGTGATAGTAATGACGCAAGACTCGGAGAACCCATCCTCGCATAATATAAAAGTAAACACAGGTTTATCACGCGTAGTAGAAAACAGTGTCACAACGAGTTGGTCAAACGAAAATGGGATAGAATTATCCCAAGACGTGGAATACGAAATCAACGTGGGTGTCGCAAGTGCTGGCGGCAGAACCGGCTATGCATTTACTTCTACCGTGGGAGTTAGTGAGGAAATATCAAAAAAAGAGACACTTGGTACTACCAGCAACGTAGAGATAGAATTGAAGCCAGGAGAAGCTGTGACCGCGGTTTTGTCAGCGACGGCAGGTTTTATAGAAGTAGAAGTTGTGCATGAGGCTCATCTAATCGGGTCTATAGCTGCCAATTACTACCCACCGCACAATGGACATCATTTTCATCACCTGTCAGTTAAATCGCTGACTTTTGGAAGCATCGAGCATGTACTCACAACAACGGAGGTTATCAGAATTAACTTCTATCTTGAAGCGCAGCTGAGAGTTTATGATAAGAAAACCGGCCTATTGATTTAAAAGTGGTAACATAAAGTTGATTTTTACGTGATTTTATATCTTGTATGAACTGCTTTATATTGTGATGAGTGTAAATGTATTTTTCACTGTAGATCATTATTTCTAGTCTCATTCTAAATGCACACATCTTGCAGATCCTGCTCATTACTGATTTTTTTTGGAGCACGTGTTTTTCAGATACGTGTTGATATATTTATTTATCGGCTGATATTTCTTTTATGCCACTTTTGTTGTTGCATTGAGTCCAAAAAGATTTTATATTATTTCGTTGCGCATTTCGCTGCGATAACTACAAAATCTCTATTATAATGGGGTGATTGGGGATATGCGCTAGTTAAATAAAATACAAAATCGTTTCTTTGGGAAAGTTGTTTGTTATGATGAGCACAATCATGTGTTTAAATATCGGTCACTAATTACCAATCACCCTATATAATGCCCTAATCGATACATGTATCTTAATGTGTTCACACGCGATTATCAGTACAATATTTACTGAATAATTTTGGGATCAGATGGCAGTTTCATACTGCATTTGTTTCTAGCTAAATTAACAACGGTATATTGACGTGTGATCCCAACGTTTTACCTTAAATTATTTTCCTGACTGCCGTGTGAACAGGTCATGATAGTGCAACTATTCTATTGTCTTATTTCTATCTTAAACATGTGTTATAAATTCATTTGTTATTTATCCTAATAAGCACTTATTTACGACTTAAACGTCTTTGTGTCATTTTAATTTTATTTTGTTTTTGTATCTAACTTAGGTGTTATTATTTTTTATAACATTTCCTTAGAACTTATGTATTTTTGTCAAATATGTTTTATTTTTATTCATTACTGTGACTGGCGTAATGCCGTTGTTATTTATTTCCAATCAGTCTGTCTAGTCTTTTCCCAACTACGTTGAGGTTAGCTTCCAATCTAACCAGATGCAGTTAAATACCAGTATTTCACTTGGAGCGACTATCCGACCTCCACAACGTAGTTCCTTTTTTTTGTATGGGCAATCTTCAAATGACTTCTCCCGCTCTGGGTGAAGAAGGAGGGCGTGTCAGACTTTTACTGACTAAAACCCACCCGTGTTCGCTCAGTTGCCCGCGTGCCAGGGGCGACGGTATCTCTTTCGAACAACCCGCACCCCTGGCAGGCATCGGCCATTGCGGACCCCTTGGTCACCCTGCGACGGGTCAGCACAGTGGCCCCGCCGCCTACCACTTTTCGGCCGCAGGGGATAGGGCGAGCGGTCAAATCTATACCGACACTCCTCTTCCTCTGCGGCCCCACCGCGTTCGCCATCAAACGGTGACGGCCCCGTCCAGGCCACGGAAGGGAATAGCGCTACTCAAAAGTACCGGCACTCCTCCTCCGCTGCAGCCTGTAACCCTCAGCCGCGATGCCTCCCACTCGGCATCGCGGCCCACATCAGTTGCAGTTCACCTTACTACCTACTTTTTTTGGCCGCTACGTCGTCGGCTTTGAGGCAAAAGCCCTGACGAGCGGGTCACCTTGGGGTTCCTCTTCGCTTCACCGTGGCTGAGAGACCACGGCTACTGAGACCCCCTCCCCCCCCGCAACGACAATGCGGGAGCCGGAAACCTACTCGGGGGGGACAACGCAGTTGCTGGGTATAATACGATACCCCTTGGCTAGGCTGGTTGACAACTTTCGATGTTAGAACTACATATAAATGACAATAACCATTCGACTTTTTGACGATCATTTTTAAATGTTTATTTTATACATTTTTAGAAATATTTTATTTACTTTTATTATATTTATAGAAAATTACAGCCGGGACCAATTGTTGACCACGGAGGGGTCTCGATATGAAATGGATGGGCACCCATCCACGTATCAGGCTTGGCACGCGTAGCTTAATCCTTCAATCGCTCCGTGCAGCTATTATTATTTAGCCACATGCCCCTCCACTTTAGATGAATCTTACACTGTTGTGAAAAATATTATTTCCAGGTTAGCATAAGCAGAATCAACCTTTAATGTTCCCACTGCTGGGACAAAGGCCTCCTCTCTGTGAAAAGGTGTCGGCCGTAATCCACCACGCGGGCCCAGTGCGGGTTGGTAGATGTCACATGTCTTCGAATCTTTGGTTCTAGGACATGCCTGGATCAGCACCATCCAGGACAACCATTTTCTAGGAAACCGAATGATCCAACACACGCGCCACCATCAGTGAGACATTTAAGTGAGCATGACATACTCTCAACTACCACGCTTTTTCAAGTCGACGTAACCATCAAAACAACATATTATAAGGATGCATGGTACTGTGAGTGCTCCACCGAGCTCTCAAGGTACCGGGGATAAAGGTGGATATAAATAAAATACTTGGTAATCTTTAACTGGTGGGACTCCACCTTTAATAAGGAATTAACTCATCACAATGCCGCGCCTGTCAATCGAATCCAGCTTCTGCAACAAAAACCTAAGTAAAATTATTTGACATTCTAAAGATAAAAACTTTTCGATTATTCGAACATAGACACAGCCTAACTATTGGCTGCCAGCAAGTACGTGAGGTTCCTCGTGAACCGAACAACCTCTACATGAGCTACGCCCACCCTCGAATAAAAGGATGAAGGTAGCCAACAACAAGCCACAAACCTTTTATTCACAGCGTTCTAATAATCAAGAGGCACCTACCTATCTAAACTTATAAGAATTATTTACCTAACCAGGGGGCAAATTATTTACAAAATGAGGTACCTCCCTTGAAAGAGAAGGCTCAAGGACAGGACAAACACACGCGAATCTGACACTATAATAAGTGTCGGCGAAAATTAAATATTAATTCGTGCCAATATGCACCCATAAAACTAAGTTTGTCATGCTTGAACCTCGTCCCGCCAAAACCCCGAAAAGACGCTACGAGTCCTCCTAGATAAAAACAAATTGATGTGACAGTTCACATCAGTCCAGAGTCTTTTGATCCATCGGACGGCATTAAGTCAGAGGGAAGGAAAAGGTTAAGAAGCTAGACCGCCAACGTTCATTGACACAATTTAAATCATGTCCATACTCCAGAGGTTAACATTTATATCACTGGCTGTTTTCTGTGAAGTATTAGATTTTATTAGAAATGAACTTTTGACCTTTATTTTTCATTACTCTGCATTTTAACACCATAAGTATAGTAGATAAATAGTACATAAGACACAGTAGATAAGTAGACAAAATGATTCAATTAACTTTATCTATTAATATTTACATGACAAGGTCCACCCACTGTCCCGTATTCGTCATATTCACAAAAGTTATCGTCTGAATTCGCGAATATGTACACACGGTGACACATTATGCTATACCCTTCTAGTATTTTAATGTGGTCAGTCATTGTATTGAGTCATTTTGTGAGGAACTTTTTGGTACTTTTTTTGGGTACTAGGTGCACAGGGGCACTCCAGGGTGAGTGTGATTCTGTTATTACTCCATTTTCTAAAAGTCTATCAACTTGTTTCTGTATTTCCTCACTTTGGCTAATGGGGTGTCTATATGGACGAATGTAAATCGGATCTTCATTCTTTGTGCGAATTTTATGTTTTACTTGATTAGTGAAAGATAGGGGTACGTTTTCGCAATGAAAGATGTCTTTATACTCGGTACATAAGTTACTTATTAATGATTTTTCTTCCGTGTTTAGGTGGTCAAGTCGTAGTTTACTTAGATTTTCATCTATTAGTTTTTCTAAGTCATAGTTATGGTTTAAATTATGGATAAGGCAGTTATCTAAATCCTGTTCTATTCTATCAACTTTAAAAGGTGCTTTTTAAAAGTTATAGTCATCTCTGTATCTGTAGTATTTTGGATGACAGTATGAGCTAGGAAGTTTACGCAGTTAACTAAGGCGTCAGGCATACGAACTCCTGGGCAGAATTCTACGTGATTTAAAATTGCATTTCCATTATCTAACATTGTTGGTACTTCAACACGTTTTTCTGATCTAGGTGGTATTATTATTTGATAAGATGGGTTATATAGAATGGGAATTTCCGTTGTATTTGTTCTTAAGACCTGATTTTTCATGTCTATAGTGGCTCCTAATTTTTTTAATAAATCTGATCCAATAAGACCGTTATATGCTTTGTCCACATCACATATATAAAATTTGTGGTAAATGTCTGTGTTAAAAGTTTCTGTCAAGGGAATGTATGCGACTTCGCTATGCTTGCTACGTCCATGAGTACTAATTACTTCAAATGGTTCGCTGTTTTTGTAATATTTAAAATATTGATCAGCTAATTCGGCATTTATACAAGATCGTGTACATTGGGCTTCACGATGTGGGTACCCCCCTAGAAAGCACCTACGTTCGAACCCCGCGATGGCAGCATAGCAAGTTTTGTATTTTATTGTAATGTTTTTAAACAGTTTATATATAAACAAACAATCCAATATAATATTTTAGAGTGGTTACTAATAGTTCGATTGGTCTAGAGGTTGAGGATACGACATGCGAAGATACCGATTCAAGTTCGATACTGGCAGGACTGACTATAAAGGTTTTTGTTAACGTATAAAAATATATTTCTCTAAGTTATACTATAAGTAACTTTTTCTTTTCATATATTGTTATTACTAGAAGTTTTATATAAAAAATGAAAAACAAAAATATTTTAGTATAATTTATTATGAAATGGAAAACTTAACTAATTATTTAACATTGTTTATTTAACTGTAACATATATACGTTTGTATCGCTTCACTGCAAAAATTTATCTTACAAACTATTTATAATGGTTGTGAATTGTCTACTAGTAGAATAATTTTCATAACTAACGAGTGAAAAAACATGTCATCATTAGTTAACATTCTAATGAATAAACAATTTACATCTCTCGTAAATCATAAATATTATCTACGTCCAATAATGACTATTACTTAGCTATTAATCACAATAATGAAATAGTGAGGTCAAATGATTTATTCTTTGAGTTATTTCAATGTATTAATGTCAACACTTTAATTTATTATTATACCTACTACAAAGATATAAACCAAACGGGATTACGGGATCCGAAATATCTAAGATAATCGCAATTGGGACCCACTTACCAATTTACTATAAGTCGTTATGTTAACAGCGGAGGCGATGACCCTCACTGAGAATTATTTGCTGTAGGCGGCATCTCATATGAGTTACCATATTCCAGCCTATATTCCTACCGCGCATCAATTCCCAAGTCCTTATGACTTCTTGTTGTAAATTATCCTTGGACTTTAATTCACTTGAGTCCCAATTTAAAATCATTTGACCCCACATATTTTCAATTAAATTAAGATCCGGACTTTTAGCTGGCCAGGCGATAGTTATATCGTATAGTTAGTAATATAGTAAAAAAAAAAAAAAAAAATCAGCCTGTAAACTTAGCCACTCCTTCACCATTCGGGATCGATGCACAGCACAGTTATCATGGACGAAATATATTTGTGCTTCTGGGTATGCAAGACGCACTGTAGGCAAAATAACCTCTTGCAATATTTTTCATAATATGTTTTGCCATTCATTCGCCCGCCTATTTCTGTTAATTCGCCCGGGCCCAGAGATGACATCCATCCCCAGTAACCTGAAAATAAGTTTCTTTTAGTAACATAATATTAGTTTATTAGGCAGTAACTATAATGTTTAAGTTATTGTGGTGATAAACATTGCAAAAATATACCTTAATTGCAAGTGCCTCCGCACTGTGGCGATTGAGATGCCGTGTCGTTGAGCACTTGAGCGAGTGGTTGCGAACAGCGATTTCAGGTGAACATCTACGATATCACGGTGGTGTTCACACTGGTTTGTATAGATGCCTGAACATCTCCGCCCAAAAGGTTTTGACTTCACATCACCAGTATCCAAATAACGTCGCACCCACAAGCGCACCGTTTTTCTCTGTGTAGAAAAAACATTTTAAGTTAGTTGATCAATTAACCAAGTTTACGAACTTTTCAATTTAGTTTTTTATGACAATATTAGATTAAACTACTTGACCGTCACTGGAAGCTTTATTATTGAGAGAGCATTTCCGTTTCCGTCGATTTCTTACCAATATTAGTACTGTTTATCTTGATCAGTGGCGACATCTAGCGTTTGCTTGCCATTTTAGTTTCGTAAAATGTGACGAGCTACTTTTTGTTCATTGGCGTTTCGTTCTCCGTCGAAGTAACTTGTACGCATCGGTTCACGACCGATGCCGAAAAACTGCACTATATTTTTCTAAAATTGAATTTTGTATTTCATAGAAAAATAATGTGATCATATTTTTAACGGTTTTTTCCGTTCGTATCACTATCTTTTAAATTACAGATATGTAAATTCAATATTAATTTAAAATATAGTACTGTTTTATGGTGAGTTATTTTTGCAGAAAACTGTAAGTACCCTACCGGGGTGGATATTTTCGAACCAATTACACAAACAAAGGTTAGGGCGTACCCTCCTTTCAATCCGATCAAAACACCAATAGTAGAGGTTCATTTCACCGAGGCTCGCGGCCCGATCGTGGAAGTAGTCGAGGTCGAGGGCGCTCAAACCCTTCAAAAAACTTTCGAGGGAACGCAAAACAATATAAACAATGACACGAATCTTTTTCGAGCAGGTCAGTTAGCACACTACCACTCGAAATGGAAAGAAATGGGAGCACCAGAAATTGTACTCAAATTAATTCAAGGGTACCGCATACCATTTACCCACAAACTTCCTCTGATATACCCGAATGTAACCAATGGCCCCTTTCAAACACCTTTCTCAAAAGAAATGTCTGCAAAAATAAACAAAATCCACTTTCTCCCGAGTTTCATTTCCCCTCTGTTTTTGATACCAAAACCAGATGGATCAACCCGTCCCATATTCAACCTAAAAGCGTTAAACGAATTTGTAAAGACCCAGCCATTTCACTTAATAAACATGTATCGCATCCCGGACTTCTTGCAACCAAAAGACTGGATGTGCAAAGTGGACCTGTCACAGGCATATTTCCACTTAAAAATTTCAAAGTCCCACAGGTGCTTCCTTCGTCTTGTATACAACCAAGAGCTGTTAGAGATGACCTGCCTTCCGTTCGGTTTGAGCACTGCACCCAAAACCTTTTCAATACTAACGAATTGGGTGGCTCAAAGATTACGAGAACGCTGGAACATTCGAATAATTGTCTATCTCGACGACTATTTAATCGTACATCAGGATGTACACATTCTTCGAGATCATGTCGAGCTCACATTGGACACATTACAAAATCTTGGTTGGCAAGTAAATTTCGAGAAATCAGTTCTTTGTCCTCAAAAGACTATGACTTATTTAGGAATATTGTGGAGTCCCTGGCTTTGACATTAGTCAGAAAAGTGAGTCAAGTTCTCGAGCGAGGATTAATAACTCTAAAGGAAATGCAGAGAATAATAGGACTCCTGAACTTTGCCAGTTTTGTTGTTCCTCGAGGCCGACTCAATCACCGACAATTGTTAATGTTCATGAATTCGCTACCAAACCTTTTATCGAAATCCTACCCACTACCACAAAATGTTCGAAAGGAACTGGAAAACTGGAATGGTGGACTCTGAATTGTCAGTCATCAACACCTCTACATTATCCCCCGCCAGTAAACTTCCTGACAACAGATGCATCAGACCAGGGTTGGGTTGAGCGCAACTGAACAATCTGACCATTTCGGACAGATGGTCGCAAAAGGAACAGGCACTGCACAGCAATCAAAAAGAAATGTTAGCGATATTTCGCGCCCTTCGAGACAACGCTCACCTACTCTGCAACAACTCGATCCTGATACAATGCGACAACAGGACTGCTGTCAGTTATTTAAGGAACGAAGGAGGTACGAAATCATTACCCCTAATAGAACTAACCTATCAAATTCTGAATTTACTGGACCAATTTCAAATTCACTTCAGCATACACCATCTCCCAGGCAGGTACAACAATCATGCCGATCACTTGTCACGCTTTCGCCAACCTCCAGAGTGGCACCTAATGTCAGCCTGTACGGAGGTAGTGTTTGCAAAGTGGGGAACCCCAATAATAGATTTGTTTGCCTCAGCGACAGCACACGTAGTTTACAATTATGTATCCCGAGACCTAAGAGACCGTCAAGCACTATTTCACGACGCATTCAGCGCCCCATGGAACTATCCACTTGCATGGGTGTTCCCACCTCCATTCTTAATCCCAAAAGTCCTAACACACCTCAATCAATCAACAGGAATATATTTAATAGTAGTACCTCGATGGGAGAAGGTATTTTGGCGTGCAGACCTCAAAGTCAGAGCGCTAGCACCACCAGTAACTCTGAAAAACTTACAGATGCACCTGGTCGACACATCAACGGGACTTCCACCACCACAAGTGGACAAAATCATCCTCGAAGTCTGGAAATGTGGGGGTGGTCCGAGGCGATAGAAACATGGACCAATGAACAACAGTTATTACTTAAAAATTCCTGGCGTAAGTCTACCTTGAAAACATATGAGGTGGCTTGGAAACGCTGGACTTCCTGGTCCATATCTAAAAACATTGACACAAATAATCCTACAGGTACGCAATTAGCCCAATTTTTATCTGATTTGCACCTAATCCATAAATTATCTTACAATACTATTCTTTTACATAAATCTGTTGTTTCCACCTTGTGTAATGTTGAAAGATCAAGTCAATTAAGTTCACATGTTCTTGTGAAACATATTTTAAAATCAATTTCTCTGGAAAATCCCAAGTCTTCTAAGCCACCTATTTGGGATGTTAGTCAATTAATTACCTTTCTAAGCAATTACACTGTAGATTTAGACAATCACTTTCAAATATCACGCCATACTGCAACTATATTACTGCTTTGCACAGGTAGACGCATACATGACTTAACACTACTTACAGTTGATCCTGACCATTATGTTAGATCAGATGATAGTATTACCTTATGGCCTCAATTCGGTTCTAAAACAGATTGCAGTAGTCACAGACAGT
Organism: Polymixis flavicincta; assembly: GCA_949987655.1. Lineage (NCBI taxonomy): Eukaryota > Metazoa > Arthropoda > Insecta > Lepidoptera > Noctuidae > Polymixis > Polymixis flavicincta. Next base: position 12,835,521 of record OX465197.1, read on the forward strand.
CGGGCTGGATTTTTTTTGTAAATCCCAACAATTGTAACCTAAATCCTGTATTCTGGATAGAAAGAACTACACAATTACTAAATGAAAGACGTAATGCTGCAAAATCATTTAATTTGTTTATTACAGTTAGAGGTGTGCCAAAGCCTGCTTCACGCACTGTCATCGCAGGCTGGATAAAAACCATATTCAAGGAAGCTGGAATCACAGCAACACCAGGGAGTACACGATCTGCGGTAGCCTCCAAAAGTTGGCTAGAAAATCATCCTCTTGACGAAATCCTATCTCGAGGAAATTGGCAATCGGCTACTACATTCCAGAATTTCTACAGAAGAGAAGTCATAAGAAATGTTGATTCAAATATAAATGTTACGCAATTGTTCAATCCAATTAATTAATTCCGTATAATCAATGTGATCTGTTAATGTATTATTTTTGTTAGATCACCAACACACTAATTGAATAAATAAGTTTATGTACCTTTACATGTGTAATATAATACCTTTTGATACCATATTTTTATTTTATTTTAAACTTTTTCCTATCACATTGGCGTTTTATTGATTAGTGACGACACCAGGCGATAACAAACAGGTCTCAATAATAAAGCTTCCAGTGACGGTCAAGTAGTTAAATAGAAGCGTTTTACCTGAAATAAAACGCATATTAAAGTACTTACCTCACTGGAAGCTTTATGTTTACTTCTGCCTGGTTATATTGAGCCAGCCAATGAACAAAAAGTAGCTCGTCACATTTTACGAAACTAAAATGGCAAGCAAACGCTAGATGTCGCCACTGATCAAGATAAACAGTACTAATATTGGTAAGAAATCGACGGAAACGGAAATGCTCTCTCAATAATAAAGCTTCCAGTGAGGTAAGTACTTTAATATGCGTTTTATTTCAGGTAAAACGCTTCTATTTACCGCTATGCCCATCTGTCTGGCAATCCCTTTAATGCTTGCATTTTGTTCCTAAAGAACCACAATCTTTGTTCACAAGAAACTATCTATCATTTTATTTTAAATTGTTTTTAACACAAACACGTATAGGTAGTATGCGAAAGGTGAAATCAAACTAGACTCATCAGACGGTAACCTCTAATAGATTAGTAAAATGTTTGCATAACTACCCTCAATTAACTTTGCATTCGCTGTGAGTTCATAATTTATCGATTAGACAGAGACAGAATTATAACAAAAGTAGACTGATAATTCATCGCATTGTGAACTACCTAACCGGCTCAGTTGGTAAGAGCTAGCGGTAACCAAAGGAAAACCAATGATTCGATGGTTCGAATCTCGGCCGGGAATATGAACACTTTTTGTGTACTATTCCTAAGGATGGTAAATGTTTCAATTGCAAAGTCGTGTGTAGCAAAGTTAATTTTAATACAACTGGGGTACCCAATTGATGCAGCCCACTGTACTACCTGTATCTATTAGAAAAATTGCTTCTAATTCTGGTAAATGGATGTGTGGTAATCTAAGACTACTATCATTTAAGTTAATCACTTTTGTTTCTGATCTGGTTGATCCGTTGCTGAGGCTTCTATTTGAAAATTTGATGATTCACCTGTGTTTTGGATGGAATTAGTCTCACTACTATCCTCTACTAGTACTACAAGATTTTCGTCATCTAATAGGAATATTTAATCTTTAGATTCCGGTTCAGGTTCGAGTTGTCCTTCAATCATATTATTGCGGATTGTTCTCATTGAAACATCATTATTTTGTCTAGATTGTGGGTTGATAATGCCAAATCGGAATTGTTGGTTCGGATTTGCTTTAAAAAAATCTGACTGTTTATAATTATTAATTGTACGTGGTATTTGTTGAGGTTGATGCGTTATACCCTTTTGATTTGGTTGGTTACTAATATACGGTTTGGGTCCTTGCAATGGATTTACAGATTTTTGGTTATTATTATTCGGGTTTGTTATGAAGTTAGGTCTAAAACCATATATTTGTCTAAAACCTTGATTATTATTTACCGGAATACCGAATTTAAACTGGGTTGGGGTTGCAAATTTTGGTTTAGGGACTTGAGATTGGTTCGCGTTATTAGGAGTTGATTTATTTTTATTTTGGACGTTGTATCGCGTTATCTTATCGTGGATTCTAGAGTGAGGCATTTATTAAGTCTAACAAATTTTATCATGTCTTCTGGTAAATTATAGAGAAAAACGTTTAAGGCTGTGTTATTATATATTATATACTTAGCTGCTTTAATGCTCTCGTCGGCTATGAGGTTTACCTTTGAGATTAGTGAGCTTCTAACATTTTGTATTCTATGGCAAAAATCTATGTAGGATTCTCCTGGTTTTATTTTGAGGTTTTCTAATTCTATATTAAGGCAGGCTTCGGATCTCGGATCTCCGAAGTGTTGGATGAAAAGTTCCTTATGATCCTCCCATGTTGTGACATTTTCCCGTTCACTAATTAAAACTGCTGCTTTACCTACTAATCGACTTGTAATGCAATGAAATAGGTAAGTCTGTTGTGCTGGATTATTTTCCCCTCTAAAACTTCTAATTACATATTCACATTTAGAAATAAAGAGATTGAGTAACTTATCGTCTCCATCGAATCGTGGAATGATGCTTTGAATTTCTTTAGGAAAAAGTTGAATATTCATATTTATAGTTTAAATATAAGGCGAAAAAATAACAATAAAATAAAATAACGAAATTGGCGACTTTTGTCCAAACAACGTTTTAAAGTTTTTAAATAATAAAATTTGAGTAGTTTAAATAAAGGTAACGTAATGGCGATGTTAGTCCAATTACGTCTTTTAACTTAACTAAAATATAGTAAACTGGCGATGTGAGTCCAGTTTACTAAAATAATATATGGCGATTTTTGTCCAAAAATAGATGGGCTACGCTAATCGGCGATGTCTAGTCGAATTAGACGTAAGGGATAGGACAAGGGATGGAGCAATGCGAATAAAGGGTCTACTCACAATATGCTCGATCCCATGCCGGTTCTCTGCTGCTACTCTGCTGCTGCTGTTGATGTCACACGCGACGTTCTTTTGACGGATTTATTTGAGTAGGTTCTTTACGGATTAGAAGTTAAGCGTCGAGAAACGTCTAGACCGATACTTGTGCCTTTTAACGCAACTGTTCGCGACTTTACTAATCCTGCCGACTGCGCCAGTCAAATATGAACGTGCAAGACTTTTTATAAAAATATATTTATTTAGTGCAATGCACGTGTGCTCAGCATGAGCGTTATAATACAAAGAACAATACAATTTTTTTTTTTTTTTTTTTTTTTGTGAATGGCATCTCGCAGTTGACCTTGAGAGGCCGTGACTGCTCAACCGGACTTTCCTGTGAAGGTTTTTAGGAATCTAAAAGCCTCCAGCCAGGGCGTAAACCTACTTAAACCTAAAACGACTGCGCACTGAGGGCACCCCCTGTGGGGTACGAACCTCGGCTCAGGGAGTCGCTGGCGGGGGGGGGGCAGCTAGTACTATCAGGGACAGGCTGGATCAAGGTATTATTTTCATGATTATTAGACGGGGAATTTAAAGCTACTGGCTCAGCTGCGGCGCGGGCTGGCGCATCAACGAGCAAGGGACGGTCGGGGAACAATACAAAGAACCTTACAGAGCCTTATATACTAAAAAGGGGTTTGTATGTGTGTATCTGTGTTTGGACCTTTGATCTCACTAGTGGTCAATTACTCATGTGTCATATCATATTTCTAATTGTTTTGGCAGTCGTTACTTGTTGATTTATGATTAATGGATATCGATTCTTGGAACTAATGGGTGGTATGGCGTCATCTTAGTTTATCAAAATAGTACGGGGATGGGGTTGGTTATGCGTAACTAGGTACACTCTTGTAAATACAGTGGTTTTATGAATTACGCCATAAAAATTAGTTTTATATCGGAGTTTGCATATACCATTGTACAGAAACAAATATCATGTGATACTGTAATAACACTTAGAGCTGTAATAAGTAAGTGATCACATGCAAAATACAGCTTGTATCTAGCTTTAACGATAAAACCAGATGAAAGTGTCAAGAAATACTTAAGTTCTATATTGGAGTTTTAATATTCTGTTTAAATACCCTAAGCTTTCGCGGATCCCTTAGTAACTCTTTTATACAGTTTGAGCTGTATATTATCTCATAGATCTTTCTTATAACTACTATATAATATTTTGACACTCTTGTAAGTCTCTAAGAGAACTCTAAGTTCTAAATAGGCTGGTTTATTGAAGTTGAAAACGCTTGCATGCTGCTTGGGCAACACCTTGGATGATCTAAATAATGCCACTGATGCCGTAATAAACGTGACCTACGGGGCTCAAACTGCTTTTATGGTTTTTATTCAACCTCACTTGACGGTAGTTTTTTTTACCGGACTACGCCAGAAGGAGGGTTATGTGTTTCGAGTGTAGGTATGTGGATTTCTTGTGGGATTATGAGATAGATTTTGGCAGTTACTCTACCTACCCCTACAGGCATCCAGAATTCCAGAATAAATAAATAAATAAAAAATAAATAATTTCTTTATTTGTATAGAATGCAGGTGTTACAATAATGGTGTTAATTCCAGATACGTATTCCCAGTACATTCTGCCTGTTGGCATACAAAAATACTGTGGTTACCAGACCAGAAAGGCTTCCTTTTTTATTTGGTGGGTGGGAAATCATCAAATGACTTCTCCCGCTCTGGGTAGAGAGCAGGAGGGCGTGTCAGACTTTTAGAAAGAAAGAAAGAAAACGTATTTATTGTGACTCGCACAGGAAGATCACATCGTAAAATAAACACACCTTAGTACAAAAAATATAAAAAAGAACAAATTTCTTGGAAGTAAAAAAATAAATAAAAATAAAACAGAAAGTCCTAAACGAGGCCAAAAGGCTCCTACCTCAGCATAATGCTGCGACATTTAAAAAGTGTCGCAGCGCTGGTATTCTGATAGGGCCCGACCGATGTGATGTCACGGGCAGTTACAGTATAAATAAACAATCGGTATTAAAGTTACATAAAATCTAAATATGTTAGCGAATAAAACAAAATACCGTCAGCGCCAAGCGTGACCTCATTATTTGTCGATGCCAAATGTGCCAGAGACAGGCATTATAGGTAGAGGAATCGCTTTTATTTTGACAGTTCCACAAAATTCATTGCATTGTTCACGTTGTTGAGCAGACGAATTATACACACATGTGAAGCAATGGATAAACGATAAACTTCAAAAATTAAAAAATTAAACAACCGACTTCCAAAAAAACACTACAAAGTGAAAAATAACTTTAATTTCAGAAGTCGATGACATTGGATATGTATTTTAATTTTTTGTCACCGTCAAGTTTTTATTTTTTACTTTTCAATTTTAGTACCTACCCCACACCAATTTGAAATTTCATCATCCTTAGGGTCAAAACAATGCATATTTATGCAGCAATCGCGGTTTATTATTATCATAAAAACCTCCTACAACTCCTATAACTCCTTACTTTACCTTCTATATAAATAATTATATGACCTTTGTATATTTGTATTTAAAAATAACAACACTTTTCCAAATACAAAAAGATATCCATAACATAAACACACGCCATAAAAATAGATTACATCTTCCACCCTCTCGGATAAAAATGCTTTACCGCAGCCCATATATTACATGGCAGTTAATTTTTTTAACAAATTACCGGAACAAATAAAAGAAGAATCCATATTCAATAGATTTACCATAAAATTAAAAGAATATCTAACACAAAAATGCTTTTACTCCGTCACAGAATACCTGGAACAAAATATTAGTAAATACAACAGCTAGATTAACTAATAATTACAGATTTTAAAGTCATGCAATAATGCAAAAAAAAACCATATGTTTGTTTTTATTAAGTGCCTAAGTGTGTTAATAGTAGATTGTTAACTAAGGGCTGTATGACATCAATTGCATACGAGGTTTTTGGCGCCTGAGCGCAGCGAGGGCGCTTATTAGACCGAGTATGCAATTGATGCTTACACCCGAGATAAACAATCTGCTTTACGTATCGATTGTAAGTAAAAAAACAAGAAAGCAGGTTTCTATGAACATTTATTAAAGAGAAACATGTGTATTTAATTAAAATTAATAGTAAAATCAGAACATTCTGTGAGCTGCATTCATGACTGCGAAACAAATAGTTCGATATTTAAAATAAAATATTCATACATTCTAATATAAATTGTCTCAATTCCGATTCGAGTAAATAATCGATACCGAGAAAAAAAAAATATATAGAAAAAAATTGTAAAGAAATAAGCAGTACCTTTGTACTCATTGGTTATTTATGCTGTCTCTTCTATGTATTTTACTGTGTGTACATAAATAATAAAATAAATAAACTTTTTTAAATATTCTTCCTGCAGTATGAGTATGACAGTTCTTTTTCAAATTCCAAAACCTATGCTGTAATGATATCCATACACCCCGGTATTCAGGGAAATAAGTGACTATTTACAGAGCAAGAGTTAAATTATGTAAAAAATATTATTACGTGGCCGTGCCCTAGCCGGATTTCATGTTGGAACTTATATTTATTGTAAAACAACTCAATGTACACATGAATGCAATAAAGAAATTTGATTTGATCTGATTTGATCATTCATCAATCGCAATCGCGGTTGATTTGCTGTAATTTTTTGAAGAGTTCCGTTGATTGTCTCCGATACTCATCATCAGATCTATATGGGACAATTTCGGAATAAAACTCTTGCGAAAAAATAATAATTTTGCACACCCGTCTGTCTGTATATGACGGAGTTATGCTCGAACATACATAAAAAAATGAAAAAAACTACGGGACCAAACTATGTTAAATTTTTATGGAACCGAAATAGCAACTGCTCCGAATCAAACTAAAGAGGAATCACGTAAATCAGAACATAAATCTCAGCATAATCGGTTTATTTTTTGTTTGGGAAATCATCAAATAACTTCTCCCGCTCTGGGTGGAGCAGGAGGGCGCGTCAGACTTTTACCGACTTAAACCCACCCGCGTTCCCTCAGTAGTCTGTATGCCGTCCAGGGGCGGCTGTATTTCTTTCGAACGAACCCGCACCCCTGGCAGGCAGCATAATCGGTTTACATACACAAAAAAAGAAACAATCGAGTTGAGAACCTCCTCCTTTTGGAAGTCGGTTAAAAATGTTTCAGATTGTGATTATTAATGTGTTATGCAAACGGTATCCCCTATTTGTATGACTACTGTCATCGTTCATCTTCTGAATGTCCGAAAAATGGCGGGTCAGGTATCAGAGGATCCCCCCCGAGTGAGTTCCCGCATTGTCGTTGCGGGGGGGCTCAGTAACCGTGGATTCCGGCCACGGTGAAGCCAAGAGGAACCCAAAGGTGGGTCCGCTCGTCAGGGCTTTTGCCTTCAAGCCATTGACGTAGCGGCCAAAAAGTAGGTTGCGGTGAGGTGCACCGCAACTGAGGTGGGCCGCGATGTCGAATGGGAGGCATCGCGGCTGAGGGTTACGGGCTGCGGTAGAGGAGGAGTGCCGGTGCTTCTGAGCAGCGCTCTTCCCTTCCGTGGCCTGGACGGGGCCGCCACCGTTTGATGGCGGACGCGGTGGGGCCGCAGGGGAAGAGGAGTGTCGGTATAGCGTCGGCCGCTCTCCCTATCCCCTGCGGCCGAAAAGTGGTAGACGGGACGGCGCGTTGTGTTCCACACGCCCGCCGTCAAAGATGTCAGCAACCACTGGTGGGGTCCGCAAGGGCCGATGCCTGCCAAGGGTGCGGGTTTCTTCGAAAGAGATACCACAGCCCCTGGCATACGGGCTACTCAGGGGACATGGGTGAGTTTTAGTCAGTAAAAGTCGGACACGCCCTCCTGCTCTACTCAGCAGGAGAAGACATTTGATGATTTCCCAACCAAAAAAAAAAAAAAAAAGTTATCAGAGGATAACGGAATCTGTGCGTCAACGTATAATGATTTAGAAGAGACTATGCAAATTGATTTCTAATGGTCGAAACTCACATTTCGGGTTTCCCGAAGATAGGCAATTAACCCTTGACCGAGGTCTTAAGGGTGTTTACGTACTATAGCGATCCGTTTTCGGACCATACCGTATCACTACATGCAAAATAATATCATGACAAAAACTCTTCAGTATAAGATTTTAAAGCTTTAGATTTTAGGGTTGTTATTAGTCGGCTAAAAAAATCCGTCACCATTCAATTAGACCGAATATGTATTGTACTGACGTTTTACAGCAGTTTTTATTTTTTAATATACTACGCAAAACTCCTAATCCTGCCTCATATTCGTTAAGTTATTATTATAATGTTTTCGTAAAAAACTTCATCAAAAGTTGGAACTTTGACCTTCAATATGTCCGTAACAATAGGTCCCCAGGTACGGTCGAGTACAAAAAATACATAATACCAGGAAGAACAAGTAATTCGACTTCGTTCAGGGTCTTTCCACACCCGTTAGGTAATAAGCAGCGATGCCAGAAGGTTATTTTTGTAACCATTTAAGTGACTTTTAACTCCTTCAGTGGCGTTCCGATTGGTTCGTCACCGATTCAGGGCCAATCAGAGCGCCAAACGCGCTTGAAGCGTTTACCACTAAAGGAATTAAATTAACTAACTTTTCGAACGACAAAATTACTTAAGACAGTCCCCCAAAAACGCCCACCCTTCGACACTTCCTAGTGCTTTAGCTGGGAAGAAGAAGTTGCGCAACAAACTCCCCAGCACCACAGCTGTGTGATAAGTCGGAAGAACTTGATTCTATACAATAATAGGTAACATTCATCAAAAAATTGAAATTTCATTAATTAAAATTAAAAATAAATAAATGGTTTATACAGTCAAATAAAATAAACAATGCTATGGAGTAACTCATATAATCTGTCAGTAGGTAAGCTAATTCTGGTGAAAAAACACAAACCTTGTCTTGAGTTAATCACAGCGACCAACAATTCTTATCGTTTAAGTAGTCGTTAATTTAGAAGCACATGAGCTGATGTCTCGTCGTCCTCCATGCAGGCCATGCACAGCGTGCTGTCTGTAACTCCTATATCAAAGAGGTGTTTATTAAATGACCCGTGGCCACTTAAAAGCTGCTGTAATTGTACGCAGCTGTTGTTTAGTTATTCAGATAATCGGTCTCGTGTGGCGGCCATCAATTGTAGAGATTGCTTCTTTGACCTACCTGCGCTCACCTTGGTCTACCCACAGTTTGTGATGTTGGTCCCTGGTGCCTTTTCTTAACGAAGTGCGTAAGTAGCAGAAAAGGAGGCTTCAGGTCCCATTGGTGCCATGCTGGAGCCCTTCTGGCTAGTTCATCGGCTAAATCATTACCTAGCGCACCACTGAGTCCTTTGATACATTGAATGGTTTTGTAATTGAGGCTACCCACCTAATTGAGGCATTGGTGTTACACGTGTAGCCCAGAATCAACTGTGTGACTATTTAGCACTTACAGAAGAGCTATGCTGTCTAAGGGTATACGAAACGAATAATCCTTAACTTCCCTGGCCATATTGGCATTTTGCACCCCTTATAATTTTGTATGGATTACTACGAGTTGGCAACCACAACGCAGTTCTGTACGCTCTATACAATAACGGACCAGTTTAAGATTCTAGAAGAGTTAAGCAGTATCTAGGTATAGCATGATGTGTCACCGTTTGTAAAAACGCTTTGGAACCCATGAATTCAGACGATACATTTTGTGACTGTAACGGATACGTGATAGTGGGTGGAGACCTTATCATTTAAGTAATACTATACAAAGGTCAGCGTACTACTTTGTGTGCTTATTATTTACTTATTTTGTGTTGAAATACAATAAGGATAAATTAAGATCAAAAGCTAATAAAATCTAATGCGTTATAGAAAGACAGCCAGTGTTATAAAATACTCTGCCGAGTATACAGCTATACCTACAAGTGATAAAAATGGGTTTCAAATTACTAGTGTTAGTGCTTTTAATCAAAATAGTGGCCGCCAGAATAAGCCTCAATGTGAATATGGATGAGAATCAAGTTGTGAACGTATCATTCGAAGGATCAGAAACTCGTATTATAACAGATGATGATATCAGTTCATTCAAACTCGGGAAAGAAAATTTACTCACAGCTGTGGAAATGGCTTTGGGAGGAAGACCAGAAAGTGCTTACCTTAGAAGTCCAACACCTTGGGGCGACTTGTACAAGTCTTACAATTGGGAACCAGTGAAACGAGTGTTTCATGTCAAATCAGCAAAAATTAAGAACATAGAGAATAATCCAGTCATAGTGATGATGCAAGACTCGGAGAACCCATCCTCGCATAATATAAAAGTAAAAACAAGTTTATCACGCGTAGTAGAAAACAGTGTCACAACGAGTTGGTCAAACGAAAATGGAATAAAATCATCCCAAGACGTGGAATACGAAATCAAAGTGGGTGTCGCAAGTGCTGGCGGCAGAACCAGCTATGCATTTACTTCTACCGTGGGAGTTAGTCAGGAAATATCAAAAAAAGTGACACTTGGTACTACTAGCAACGTAGAGATAGAATTGAAGCCAGGAGAAGCTGTGACCGCGGTTTTGTCGGCGACGGCACGTTATATAGAAGTAGAAGTTGTGCATGAGGCTCATCTAATCGGGTCTGTAGCTGCCAATTACTATCCAACGCACAATGGACATCATTTTTATCACCTGTCAGTTGAATCGCTGACTTTTGGAAGCATCAAGCATGTACTCACAACAACGGAGATTATCAGAATTAACTGCTATCTTGAAGCGCGGCTGAGAGTTCATGATAAAAAAACCGGCTTATTGATTTAAAAGTGGTAACATAAAGTTGATTTTTACGTGATTTTATATCTTGCATGAACTGCTTTAAATTGTGATGAGTGTATATGTATTTTTCACTGTAAATCATTATTTCTAGTCTCATTCTAAATGCACACATCTTGCAGATCCTGCTCATTACTGATTTTTTTTGGAGCACGTGTTTTTCAGATACGTGTTGATATATTTATTTATCGGCTGATATTTCTTTTTATACCACTTTTGTTGTTGCATTGAGTCCAAAAAGATTATTTCATTGCGCATTTCGCTGCGATAACTACAAAATCTCTATTATAATGGGGTGATTGGGGATATGCGCTAGTTAAATAAAATACAAAATCGTTTCTTTGGGAAAGTTGTTTGTTATGATGAGCACAATCATGTGTTTAAATATCGGTCACTAATTACCAGTCACCCTATAGAATGCCCTAATCGATACATGTATCTTAATGTGTTCACACGCGATTGTCAGTACAATATTTACCGAATAATGTTGGGATCAGATGGCAGTTTCATACTGCATTTGTTTCTGGCTAAATGAACAACGGTATATTGACGTGTGATCCCAACGTTTTACCTTAAAATATTTTACTGACTGCCGAGTGAATAGGCCATGATAGTACAACTATTATAATGTATTATTTCTATCTTAAACATGTGTTATAAATTCATTTGTTATTATATTTATCCTAATAAGCACTTATTTACGACTTAAACGTCTTTGTGTCATTTTAATTGTATATTGTTTTTGTATCTAACTTAGATGTTATTATTTTTTATAACATTTCCTTAGAACTTATGTATTTTTGTCAAATATGTTTTATTTTTATTCATTACTGTGACCGGCGTAATGCCGTTGTTATTTATTTCCAATCAGTCTGTCTAGTCTTTTCCCAACTACGTTGAGGTTAGCTTCCAGTCTAACCAGATGCAGTTAAATACCAGTATTTCACTTGGAGCGACTATCCGACCTCCACAACGTAGTTACTTTTTTTTTGTATAGGGCAATCTTCAAATGACTTCTCCCGCTCTGGGTGAAGAAGGAGGGCGTGTCAGACTTTTACTGACTAAAACCCATCCGTGTTCCCTCAGTTGCCCGCGTGCCAGGGGCGACGGTATCACTTTCGAACAACCCGCATCCCTGGCAGGCATCGGTCCTTGAGGACCCCTTGGTCACCCTGCGACGGGTCAGCACAGTGGCCCCGCCGTCTACCACTTTTCGGCCGCAGGGGATAGGGCGAGCGGCCAACTCTATACCGACACTCCTCTTCCCCTGCGGCCCCACCGCGTCCGCCATCAAACGGTGACGGCCCCGTCCAGGCCACGGAAGGGAATAGCGCTACTCAAAAGTACTTGCACTCCTCCTCCGCTGCAGCCTGTAACCCTCAGCCGCGATGCCTCCCATTCGACATCGCGGCCCACATCAGTTGCAGTACACCTCACTGCAACCTACTTTTTTTGGCCGCTACGTCGTCGGTTTTGAGGCAAAAGCCCTGACGAGCGGGTCACCTTGGGGTTCCTCTTCTCTTTACCGTGGCTGAGAGACCACGGCTACTGAGCCCCCCCCCCCGCAACGACAATGCGGGGTCCAGAAACCTACTCGGGGGGGACAACGTAGTTGCTGGGTATAGCACGATACCCCTTGGCTAGGCTGGTTGACAACTTTCGATGTTAGAACTATAAATGACAAATTACAGCCGGGACCAATTGTTTAACGTGCTTTCCGATGCACGGAGGGGTCTCGGTATGAAATGGATGGGCACCCGTCCACGTATCAGGCTAGGCACGCGTAGCTTAACCCTTCAATCGCTCCGTGCAGCTATTATTATTTAGCCACATGCCCCTCCACTTTAGATGAATCTTACAATGTTGTGAAAAATATTATTTCCAGATTAGTATAAGCAATCAACCTTTAATGTTCCCACTGCTGGGACACAGGCCTCCTCTCTGTGAAAAGGAGTGGGCCGTAATCCACCACGCGGGCCCAGTGCGGGTTGGTAGATGTCACATGTCTTCGAATCTTTGGTTCTAGGACATGCCTGGATCAGCACCGAATGATCCAACACACGCGCCACAACAGTGAGACATTTAAGTGAGCATGACATACTCTCAACTACCACGCTTTTTCAAGTCGACGTACATCAAAACAACATAATGTTGCGCCGCACAATTAATGTTTGGTTGCCACTAGCGCCATCTCTTATCGAGTAGCGGAATTAATGGTCAGGAGCTTTCTAGAAAGTTCGATACTAGAACTTTCTGGAACTATCGACATGTGTTCGGTCAGGGCCGATATGTACTCGAACATTCTAGATGCTTCTACGGTAGAAGGTTCTGGAACTATCCGAGGGCCCTATATAAGCGGGAACGGAGCGCGTCTCGGTGTAGTTCATTGGAAGCGATACATGCGAGAACATCTAAAGCGATCTTCAAGTGCGACTTAAGAGTGATCCGTAGTGCTATTGTGTTGTGTTATAGTGTGTTTAATTAAAGTGTTATTTTTGGTAATTCATATCGGCAGTTTTTAATTGTCACGAACCCCAAGCTCGTAACAATTGGTGTCAGAAGCAAGGATTAAAATCATGCCGATTTTACCTAAAGACGACACGGAGGGTATCCGTACCCGGAGTCAACGCCAGCAGGAGACGGACCAGAGGCGATTTGGTGGAACAATGCCACAGGCGTCGGAGGGCCAGCTACCAACCACAGAGGCCGGCCCGTCCACAGCTGCTCCAGCATCACCAGCACCAGATTTTGCTGCTCTGATGATGATGTTGCAGGAGCAGGCCCGCCGACAGGAGGAACAGGCTCGCCGACAGGAGGAACAGGCCCGCCGTTTGGAAGAACAGCTCAAACGAGATAAGGAGGAGCAGGTGCACCGCCAGGAAGAGCAGATGCTCCTCATAAAGGACCTTCACGCAACCTTCGGGAAAGACATGAAGGAGGTGAAGGAGAAGGTTGCCCAGCATGACAACCGCTTGTCAGAAGCTGAAACTCAGATCAGCAAGTTTAGTGACGTCATTGCTGATGTGAAGCAAGAGTTGGGTAACCTCAAACTTGGGGATGGAATCGCAGCTCCCGTAGCTACAACACCTTCGCTACGTGGATTCAAAGTGCCGCCGTACGATGGGACTTCTTCCTGGTCGGCCTACAAAATTCAGTTTGCGGCTGTCATGAAGGCGAACGGGTGGAATAAAAGTCAGGCCATGACTGCCCTCACCCTAGGCCTGCGCGACCAGGCTTTAAATGTGCTGGAAGCTCTCGGTAAGGAAGTGACTTACGAGCAGCTCCTCGAGGCATTGGAGGCTAGATATGGCGACGCTCACCTGGAACACGTGTTTCGTGCGCAGCTCAAGGATCGTGTGCAACACAGTAACGAAAACCTGCAGCAGTGGGCCCTTGAAGTGGAGAAGCTGGTTCGAAAAGCGTACCAGTCCGTACCTGCGCTTATTCATGGGAACCTGGTGCAGGCATTCATCGACGGCATCGGGGACCTTGAAGTTAGAGCTGCTGTGAGACTCGGTCACCACGGGACGCTTAAGGACGCCTTGGCCCATGCACTGGAGGTGGAAGCTGTGCGGCAGGATCATCGTTCCCATCGCGTCAGGGAGGTTGTAGCAGCTACAGTTCGCGAACGTAAAGGATACAGCCCTAGGTGCTACGGCTGTGGGGAAAGGGGCCACCTTCGATCCAGTTGCCCTAAGCGAACTGCAGAAAGGGAAGATGGCCGGTCTCCAGAGGGTAGCGCGGCTAACAGCACTACCCAGCAGCAGCAGGGAAACGAGTAATAGCCAGGACTGCGGGGCGGGTGCTGGCTGATGTTCAAAGAGCCCCAAGGATTTCGATCACACAAACCCATGACGGGAACACCTTAATCATCAAGGGCGAGGTCAACGGAATGCCTTGTAAGCTGACCATAGACACGGGAGCCTCTCGTACGGTCGTCAGTTCCAAAGTTATGAGTCGGCTCCTTGGGGACTCCGCACACAACCGGGAACGCATTAATTTGGTGACAGCCACCGGTCAGCGCATACCCGTCCGTGGAGAGAAGGAGATGGAGTTGAAGCTAGGCAACAGGACCTACCTGCATAATGTCATCGTGGCTGATATTATGGACGATTGCATCCTGGGTCTTGACTTTATGAGGAAGAATTTTTGCGAGATTGACGTCAAGCAGGGAGTTATGAAATGTGGACGAGAGGAACTTTTTATGGAAGGGGCGTTACCAGGGAATGTGTACAGCCTTAAGGAAATTGTTCTTCCTCCGAGATCAGAAACGATTGTGCCGGTTAGTCTTCCTCGGAATCCTGGGCAAACTCATCGTTGTGTACTCGTGGAAAGGGTAGACAATGACCTTCCATGGAAAGTGGCACGAACTTTGGTCAGAGCCACCGACATCTCAGGGGTACGTGTGCTGAACCTTTGTGATCAGGAACAGACTATTGAAAAAGGCACACTGATTGGTACTTGCGAGGAAGTGGATTGGCTGCGTCAATGCCAATATCTATCGACTAGGACCCCCAGCAAGGATGCACAAACGAGAGTGACCACACTTTTAGAAGAGTGTCGCAGCGCTCTGTCTCAAAATGAGATGGGCAAGGCGAAGAAGATGTTACTGAAGTACGCCGAAGTTTTCTCCCTAAACGATAGTGACATTGGGAAGACTGGCTTAGTTCAACACAAAATAAATACAGGAGAAGAGTTGCCTATCCGTCAGCGGCCAAGGAGATTGCCGGTAGCGCGTGAAAAGGAAGTAGAAACCATGATTGAGGGAATGGTGAAGGATGGTGTTATTGAACCTTCATCTAGTCCATGGTGTTCACCGGTAGTGCTGGTAAGGAAGAAGGACGGCAGCATGCGGTTTTGTGTTGACTATCGTCGTCTGAATGACGTTACGAAGAAGGACAGCTACCCTTTGCCAAGAATTGATGACACTTTGGACATGCTTACTGGAGTAAAGTGGTTTAGCACGCTGGACCTGAAAAGTGGCTACTGGCAAGTTGAAATTGACCCCAAGGACAAGGAGAAAACAGCATTCTCGACAGGAAAGGGTCTGTGGCAATTTAAAGTTATGCCGTTTGGATTGTGCAACGCTCCGGCAACGTTTGAAAGGTTGATGGAACTTGTACTAACTAAGTTGATTGGCGATGCCTGTCTGGTCTACTTGGATGACATCATCATCGTAGGCCGTACGTTTGAAGAACATCTTCAAAACCTGGAACGCGTGCTCATGAAGATCCAGAGTGCCAACCTCAAGTTGAGTCCGAAGAAATGTTCACTATTCAAACGGCAAGTTAGCTTTTTGGGATATGTAGTGTCGGAAGAAGGTATCCGCACAGATCCAGAAAAAATCACCGCTGTCAAGGATTGGCCAGTTCCAAAAGACAAGACGCAGGTCAGAGCGTTTTTGGGGTTGTGCTCTTATTATCGGCGATTTGTTAAGAACTTTGCAGATATAGCCAAACCCCTACATAAGCTAACCGAGGAGAAGCGACATTTCTGCTGGGATGAAAGTTGCGAAATCGCATTCCAGGAGTTAAAGGACCGACTATGCAAAACACCTATTTTGGGGTACCCTGATGCAGGCAAGGAATTTATAGTTGACACAGACGCAAGTGACATAGGACTTGGTGGTGTGTTGTCTCAACGGAATGGTGATCAAGAGGTTGTGATAGCGTACTTCAGCAAGTCGTTGTCAAAGCCGGAGAGGAACTATTGTGTCACGAGACGGGAATTGCTTGCTATGGTAAAGTCATTGCAGCATTTTAGCAAATATCTTCTGGGTCGGAAATTCCACTTACGAACCGACCATGCTGCACTGAAATGGCTATTACAGTTCAAAAATCCAGAAGGCCAAGTTGCGAGATGGATTGAGCTACTGCAGGAATACGACTTTGTGGTCGAACATCGCAGCGGGAAATCTCATGGCAACGCAGATGCATTGTCAAGAAGACCTTGTCCTGAAGACTGCAAGCACTGTACTAGACAAGAGAGTAAGGAAGTGGTACCTGTGAGGATGCTCAGGACAGACCTCAGCAACGAGTGGAAGGAAAGCCTACAAAGTGCACAGCAGGAAGATTCGGAAATCAGGCCGATTCTGGAGTGGATGAAGGCCAGAGCTCCTAAGCCCAAGTGGAGCGACGTCTCAGCAATGAGTTCGGTCACAAAGAGCTATTGGGCCCAATGGGACAGCTTGGTGATTCAGGATGGAGTTCTGTGCCGTAAATGGGAAAATGCTCGGGGAAACAGTTGTCATTTGCAAATGGTAGTCCCTAAAGCTCAAGTACCGGATGTTCTCCAGCTTTACCATAATGGTTGTTCAGGAGGTCATCTAGGAGTAAAACGGACTCTTCTGAAGATAAGAGAACGGTTTTACTGGATCCACTGTCGGGACGATGTCGAGGACTGGTGTCGCAAATGTACAAGTTGTGCAGCTGTAAAGGGACCTCAGACGCGTAGCAGAGGTGCATTGAAATTGTACAATGTTGGTGCACCATGGGAGAGGATAGCCCTTGACGTTGCGGGGCCGTTTCCAGAAAGTGAAAGTGGTAACAAGTATTTCATGGTTGTGATGGATTACTTCACTAAGTGGCCGGAAGTCTTCGCCATTCCAAATCAAGAAGCTTCGACAGTTGCAGATAAATTAGTTCATGAAGTCTTCTGTCGTTTTGGAGTACCTTTAGAGATTCACAGTGATTGTCGGCGCACCACATATGCGCGTGATCAACGGCGGCAAGGCGCGGGGTGTCGGGGTACCGAACCCGGAGAAGACGACCGCTGCGCGCGCTCCACATCACTCAGCTCACAGACGCGCTCCACTACGGGCATTTCATTGTTCATTTCTAATCGTTATACATTGTTAATTATGGTATTACACCTATTTTAATACAGTCCACTTCTTCTTTTATTACTAAGCCCAGTTGAGCCCATTCAATGGTCCTTCGATTGCGCAAAATAATACCAGTTTTGCCGTAATTAACGCCGTTAACGTCGTCGGTCGTCTTATTCACCTGTGTGGACTTTGACCGCTCGCGGACACC
This sequence comes from Polymixis flavicincta, assembly GCA_949987655.1. Classification (NCBI taxonomy): domain Eukaryota; kingdom Metazoa; phylum Arthropoda; class Insecta; order Lepidoptera; family Noctuidae; genus Polymixis; species Polymixis flavicincta. The sequence goes on from OX465197.1 coordinate 12,853,370, forward strand.
ACGCAGTGCGACCACGAAGAAAGGAAGAGAGAAGTCGTTCCCGAAGCAACCTGCATCGTCATCGTGGGAGCTGATGTCATTCTTTGGGAGTATAATACTGTATTTGAGTGAGTCCGTTCCTATTAGTTATTTTTCTGCTTTCTTTTACTTTCCGAAAATCGTTGTTTCATCTTCCAATCTTCCAGTTTCCATACACTGCTTCATTATTAGTGTTTTCAGAGTATTTTCTATGGCACTGCTTGTTGAATACGCATAATTTGTATCGAAAACGCATGGTCATTAGCTAAATTGCACTTTGTTACCGCGTGTCGAGTCGTTGACCTTGACACTGATTCTCGATCCCATTAATTAACGCACATCTGTTTTGCAGTTTTTTATCTATTAAGTTCATTAGCATTAGTGCATACAGCTGTTAATTATTTAACTTTACAATGGCAGATAATTTAAAAACATTGATAAAGAAACGTAGTTCAAGTAAATCGAAGCTTACTATTTACAGCAACTACTTAAACTTAATCAAAAGTAGTTCCGCAATATCTGAGTTGCAACGGTTAGATTTAGAGGAGCGTTTTAACAAATTCGAATCCTTACACACCGACTTTGATGCCTTACAGACACAGATCGAAGTGCTTTCCGATGACGACGAGTCTGCATTGGCTGAGCGTGAGGACTTTGACCGCCAGTTTTTCAACCTCGTGGCACTCACGCGCAGCTTGCTCGGTGTCTCGGCCAACGGTGCTGCGTCGGAGGCGGGCTTCAGAGATGCTAACTCAGGTGCACATGTTTCATTTAGGAATTCTTTTGTTCGTTTGCCTAAAATAGATTTACCTCATTTCGATGGGAACTACCAGTGCTGGCTTGAGTTTAGGGATACCTTTGGGTCATTGATTCACGACAATTCCAGCATAAGTGATATTAATAAGTTCCACTACCTGCGAGCTTCACTCCAGGGAAATGCGACTTTGATTATTAAAAACATTGACTTCAAAGCCGATCATTATAATCTTGCGTGGGACTTGTTGTGCGAACGTTACAATAACAACCGACTTTTAGTTAAAAATCATTTTCAAGCTTTATTTGACATCGAGCCCATCACAAAAGAGTCAAGTGTTTCCATCAGAAACCTTGTAGATTGTATTAATAAAAATGTTAGGGCACTAACTACATTAAAAAAGCCCACTCAATATTGGGACGATATTATTATTTATTTTATGGTTAAGAAATTAGATTTAACAACAAGTCGTGACTGGGAAGAACATAGAAACAATACGTATAAAGATGATCCTACTTTAATTCAATTTTGTTCCTTTTTAAGCAGGAAAGCGGACTGGTTAGAATCAGTGGAGTCTATTCATACGAGTAGTTCTTCTGAAACGAATACTATTGTCGCCTTAAATAATAGTCATTCACATAAAACTGATTCAAAACATAATATTAATAAAAACAGTAAATGTCCACTTTGCTCTCAAGCACATACTTTATTTAAATGTGAATCTTTTAGAAATTTGTCAATAGAAAATCGCATACAAAAGGCAATTGAATTTAAAGTCTGTATTAATTGCTTACGCTTCGGACATATTTCTAAGAAATGTAGATTTTCACATTGCAAATATTGCAAAACAAAGCATAATACGCTCTTGCATTTAGAAAGTAACGAACCCAAGCTTGTTTCCGATCCATTGCCTTCTGCCATGCCTTGTACACTGCCTTCTGCTTCGCCTTCTTCAAATGTTGTGCTTTCAGCCAATTCCATGCAGCTTGCTACTTCTGCGCATGTTTTACTGTCCACAGCTATGGTGAACGTGATTGGCGTGACGGGTAAGAAGTACACAGCGCGCCTATTGCTGGACAACGGCAGTACGGCGAACTTTGTTACGCAGAGCTTATCAGAGAAGCTGGGTTTGTTACGACGCGGTACGAGCACCAAGGTAACGGGTATTAATAATCACATATCCACCAGTACACAGTCTTGTCACCTCACTATAGAGTCTTTATGCTGTGCCTTTACTGTAGATATCGAGTGTCACATTTTGCCTGAAATCACAAAGGTTCTACCGTCTTCATTCGTGCATATCAATCACGTCCCTATACCTTCAGGTCTTAAGCTAGCAGACCCGAACTTTAACGTTCCGTCGGTCGTAGACATCCTGGTAGGGGCTGAAGTTTTCTGGAATGTCTTAGGTAGCAAAACGATAGACTTAGGGAAAAACCTACCTAAATTATGCGAGACCAAGTTAGGTTGGTTAGTTTCAGGTAGTATTTCGCACCAGTCATGTTTTTCCGCTAATCATTTTTGCCATCATTCCAATGTCACTCCCGACCTCACTCAATTTTGGGAGCTTGACAACGTCGCTTCTAAACATTCACTCTCGCTTGAGGAGAGAATGTGTGAGCAGTCTTTTGCTCAAACCACCGTCCGTAATGATGGTGGGGGATTTGTCGTCACTATGCCTTTAAAAGGGGATCCTAGTACATTAGGTCATTCATTTATGAACGCTAGGAATCGTTTTCTTTCCCTTGAACGGCGATTTACGCGCGATCCATCATTTCATAAAAAATATAATGAGTTCATGAGTGAATATGAACGCCTAGGTCATATGACATTAGACTCAGACTGTACTCCATCACCAGAAAACTCCATGAATAAATATTACATTCCACATCATGGAGTCATTCGCAGTTCTAGCACCACTACACAACTACGCGTAGTATTCGACGCATCAGCTGCTACCAGTTCAGGGGTGTCGCTTAACGACATTCAAATGGTCGGTCCCGTAGTTCAAGACGATCTTTTTTCTATTTTAACACGTTTTCGTCAGCATAGGTATGTGGTCTCAGGTGACGTGGAAAAGATGTACAGGGCCATAGAGTTAAATCCAGTTCAACGACCTCTTCAAAAAATTATTTTCAGATTTGAACCATCAGAACCTCTTAGAACCTACACTTTAAACACGGTTACCTATGGTACCGCTTCTGCACCCTATTTAGCCACTAAGTGTCTTGTAAGTCTGGCTGATAACATTGAGGACAGGCTTGCCCAATGTGCCATTCGACGTGACTTTTACGTCGATGACTTTCTTAGTGGAGGGAATACCATAGCTGAAACTGTTGACATTTCAAAAAAGGTACATTCTGTTTTATCATCTGCAAAATTCAATTTACGTAAATGGCGGTCAAATAATCCTCAAATTCTTAAAGAAATTACACGTAGTAACGAGTTACATAATAGGTACTTTAAATTTTTCTGAGCAAGGTCCAAACTCATCTCAATCCAAGACTTTAGGTCTTAACTGGGTTTGTGATTCTGATTCACTTACATATACCATAAATATCACCTCCACCACTAAAGTCACCAAACGTCATGTTCTTTCCGTTATCAGTCAAATTTTTGACCCACTGGGCCTCGTTGGTCCATGCGTCGTCGAAGCAAAGATAATTATGCAGCGTCTATGGCTGGACAAGTATGACTGGGATGACGAAGTATCGCACGAAATTAGAAACCTTTGGTCTACATTTGAAGGCACAATAACAGCTTTAAATAATTTAAAAATTCCTCGTTGGGTTTTGCGTGAAGACTCTGTTACGCATGAAGTACACATCTTTACCGATGCGTCCGAAAGGGCGTATGGCGCATGTGTGTACATTCGGTCATGTAATGGCAGCGGATCCATAGGCGTACAACTTTTAGTCTCTAAAAATCGTGTAGCGCCCATCAAACCAACGACGATACCGAGGCTTGAACTTTGTGGAGCTTTGTTAGGTGCAAGGCTGTGTACTAAGGTTCAGGAATCGCTTACCATGCCCATTCATAAATGTAGATTCTGGTGCGACTCAACCATAGTCCTGGGTTGGCTCTGTACTCCTTCTAACCAATTAAAACCTTTTGTCAGAAACAGAGTCAACGAGATACAGGAAATTACATGTGGTCATACCTGGAGCTACGTACCGTCGAAGGACAACCCGGCGGATCTTGTTTCCCGTGGCCTCAGGGCCGACGTAATCATAGACACACCTCTGTGGTGGTCTGGGCCCTCATTTCTACAATATAATGAAAATGAGTGGCCCAGTATGCCAAACAACGGGAAAGATAGTCTGCCGGAAGTAGTGACTCATTTCATTGGTAGTGATAGTAACAATCATTCATTAAGTAGTAATCATTCAGATGTAACCATTCATTCATCAATCATCCATGATTTATTATTGCAGTATTCTAGTTTAACAAAAATTCGAAATATATTTACGTATGTACAACGATTTATTTACAATGTAAAAAACAAAAATAAATTGCATGGTAATTTATCAACGATAGAACTAGAAAATTCCTTAACTAAAATTATACATTATTCACAGATTGAAATGTTTCCAGAAGAGTATAATTTGTTAAAGTCTGGACAAAAATTACCACGCAAAAGTAGATTGCTTCCTCTGACACCGTTCATTGACAATCATAACCTTATTCGCGTGGGCGGGAGGCTCGATAACTCCCCCTACGATTTTAGTGTGAAACATCCTATTGTTTTATGCAGTAAGCATATACTTACAAAACTTATATTTCAAATGCAACATTTAAAGCTTGTACATGCTGGTCCACAGTTGTTACTGTCACATATACGACAAACTTATTGGCCTCTAGGGGGCAGAAACTTGTCTAGGTTTGTCGTGAATAAATGTCTTAAATGTTTCAGACATAAGGCTCAGAATGTACAGCCTATAATGGGTCAACTACCTAGCTCAAGAACAAATCTTGAGTTTCCGTTTTTGAATAGTTATGTTGACTATGCTGGGCCAGTAATGGTGGCCAATCGTAAAGGCCGAGGATGCAAACTTACAAAGTCCTATATGTGCATCTTTGTTTGCTCGGCAGTGAAAGCTGTACATTTGGAGCTCGTCACCGACCTCACTACTGAGGCCTACATGGCCGCTCTAAATCGTTTCGTGGCGCGTCGTGGCAAGCCTCGAAGCATCACGTCCGATAACGGGACTAACTTTGTAGGAGCATCAAACGAGATGTATAGGTTCTTGCAATCATCAAATGTTGCATCTGAAATGGCACAGCAGGGGATCGAATTTATTTTCACGCCCGCATACAGCCCGCATTTTAATTCATTGGCTGAAGCTGCTGTAAAATCATGTAAGCATCATTTAAAACGGTTACTGCATCATACACATTTCACCTTCGAAGAGATGGCTACATGTCTCACTCACATAGAGGCAATTCTTAACTCACGTCCTCTTACTCCTCTTTCTTCAGACCCTAACGATTTTTCGGCACTCACTCCCTTTCACTTCCTAATTGGACGGCCATTCTTATCAGTACCACATCCTCAGGTGACTGAAGCCAGCATCACGCAGCTGGATCGCTGGAAGAGAATCCAGCACACAAGGCAGCATTTCTGGCGACGCTTTCATAACGAGTATACTTCTCTGCTGCAGGCAAAATCCAAGTGGTTTCATTCCAGAGGTGAAGTGAAGCCGGGGTCCTTGGTCCTGATTAAGGACAAAACAACGCCACCTCTGCTCTGGTCCCTGGGCCGGGTCACGAAGACCTATCCCGGCGTCGACGGAGTCACGAGAGTGGCTGAAATGAAGACGAAGCGGGGCACCATTCGTCGTGCCTTCAACTGCATCTGCCCCCTTCCAGTTGAACATTGAAGACTTCCCTTCAACCCGGGGAATATGTCGGCGCACCACATATGCGCGTGATCAACGGCGGCAAGGCGCGGGGTGTCGGGGTACCGAACCCGGAGAAGACGACCGCTGCGCGCGCTCCACATCACTCAGCTCACAGACGCGCTCCACTACGGGCATTTCATTGTTCATTTCTAATCGTTATACATTGTTAATTATGGTATTACACCTATTTTAATACAGTCCACTTCTTCTTTTATTACTAAGCCCAGTTGAGCCCATTCAGTGATCAAGGAAGGAATTTTGAGTCCCAAATATTCCAGGAAACTTGTCGAGTTATGGGTACTCATAAAACAAGAACAACTTCTTACCACCCACAATCGGACGGAATGGTAGAACGATTTAATCAGACATTAGAGAGGTACCTAGCAAAAGTTGTGGAAAATCGGCAAAGAGATTGGGACAAGCACATACAACCGTTTTTGTTGTCATATCGAAGCGCTGTTCACGAAAGCACATCGGTGACACCAGCTTTCGCAAACTTTGGAAGGGAATTACGGCTACCTGCAGACCTGATCACCGGAATACCACCTGATGCCCCCCGCAGTATAACCGATTATGCGAATGACTTGCGGAACAAGATGAATGACATTTATGAGCACGTCAGACACTCAGGCCAGCAAATGTCTGAAAAGATGAAAACCCGTTATGACCGTAAAATGAACAATAAAGGGTTTGACGAAGGTTCACTAGTGTGGTTGCACAATCCCGTCCGTAGCAAAGGGAAATCTCCTAAGCTTCAAGCTAACTGGGACGGACCGTACCGGATTGTGACAAAGATCAATGACGTTACCTACCGGATACAGAAAGGTGCAAGAGGTACTCCTAAGATAGTCCACGTGGATCGACTGGCGCGTTATTATGGGGCCGATAATGCTCGGGACGAGCATTTCTTAGGTGGGGGCAGTGTTGCGCCGCACAATTAATGTTTGGTTGCCACTAGCGCCATCTCTTATCGAGTAGCGGAATTAATGGTCAGGAGCTTTCTAGAAAGTTCGATACTAGAACTTTCTGGAACTATCGACATGTGTTCGGTCAGGGCCGATATGTACTCGAACATTCTAGATGCTTCTACGGTAGAAGGTTCTGGAACTATCCGAGGGCCCTATATAAGCGGGAACGGAGCGCGTCTCGGTGTAGTTCATTGGAAGCGATACATGCGAGAACATCTAAAGCGATCTTCAAGTGCGACTTAAGAGTGATCCGTAGTGCTATTGTGTTGTGTTATAGTGTGTTTAATTAAAGTGTTATTTTTGGTAATTCATATCGGCAGTTTTTAATTGTCACGAACCCCAAGCTCGTAACAATAATATAAGGATGCATGATACTGTGAGAGCTCCACCGAGCTCTCAAGGTACCAGGGATAAAGGTGGAAATAAATAAAATACTTGGTAATCTTTAACCGGTGGGACTACACCTTTAATAAGGAATTAACTCATCACAATGCCGCGCCTGTCAATCGAATCCAGCTTCTGCAACAAAAACCAAAGTAAAATTATTTGACATTCTAAAGATAAAAACTTCTCGATTATTCTGACATAGACACAGCCTAACTATTGGCTGCCAGCAAGTACGTGAGGTTTCTCGTGAAGCGAACAACCTCTACATGAGCTACGCCCACCCTCGAATAAAAGGATGAAGGTAGCCAACAACAAGCCACAAACCTTTTATTCACAGCGTTCGAATAATCAAGAGGCACCTACCTATCTAAACTTATAAGAATTATTTACCTAACCCGGGGGCAACTTATTTACAAAATGAGGTACCTCCCTTGAAAGAGAAGGCTCAAGGACAGGACAAACAAACGCGAATCTGACACTATAATAAGTGTCGGCAAAAATTAAATATTAGTTCGTGCCAAAACGCACCCATAAAAACTAAGTTTGTCATGCTTGAACCTCGTCACGCCAAAACCCCGAAAAGACGCTACGAGTCCTCCTAGATAAAAAATAAATTGATGTGACAGTTCACATCAGTCCAGAGGGGTTAATTAGAGAGGACCTTAACATCACAATCTTTTGCTCCATCGGACGGCATTACGAGTAAGTCAGAGGGAAGGAAAAGGTTAAGAAGCTAGACCGCTAACGTTCATTGACACAATTTAAATCATGTCCATACTCCAGAGTTTAATATTTATATCACTGGCTGTTTTCTGTGAAGTATTAGGTTACATTATAAATTAACTTTTGACCTTTATTTTTCATTACTCTGCATTTTAACACCATAAGTATAGTAGATAAATAGTACATAAGACACAGTAGATAAGTAGACAAAATGATTCAATTAACTTTATCTATTAATATTTACATGACAAGGTACACCCACTGTCCCGTATCCTTCATATTCACAAAAGTTATCGTCTGAATTCGCGAATATGTACACACGGTGACACATTATGCTAAACCCTTCTAGTATTTTAAAGTGGTCAGTCATTGTATGGAGTCATTTTGTGAGGAACTTTTTGGTACTTTTTTTGGGTACTAGGTGCACAGGGGCACTCCAGGGTGAGTGTGATTCTGTTATTACTCCGTTTTCTAAAAGTTTATCAACTTGGTTCTGTATTTCCTCACTTTGGCTAATGGGGTGTCTATATGGACGAATGTAAATCGGATCTTCATTCTTTGTGCGAATTTTATGTTTTACTTGATTAGTGAAAGATAGGGGTACGTTTTCGCAATGAAAGATGTCTTTATACTCGGTACATAAGTTACTTATTAATGATTTTTCTTCCGTGTTTAGGTGGTCAAGTCGTAGTTTGCTTAGATTTTCATCTAATAGTTTTTCTAAGTCATAGTTATGGTTTAAATTATGGATAAGGCAGTTATCTAAATCCTGTTCTATTCTATCAACTTTGAAAGGTGCTTTAAAAGTTATAGTCATCTCTGTATCTGTAGTATTTTGGATGACAGTATGAGCTAGGAAGTTTACGCAGTTAACTAAGGCGTCAGGCATACGAACTCCTGGGCAGAATTCTACGTGATTTAAAATTGCATTTCCATTATCTAACATTGTTGGTACTTCAACACGTTTTTCTGATCTAGGTGGTATTATTATTTGATAAGATGGGTTATATAGAATGGGAATTTCCGTTGTATTTGTTCTTAAGACCTGATTTTTCATGTCTATAGTGGCTCCTAATTCTTTTAATAAATCTGATCCAATAAGACCGTTATATGCTTTGTCCACATCACATATCGACGGGGAAGTGCTAACAACTCCTAACTTACAAAAACCAAATTTTACAGGAGGCGAAAAAAACGTTTTTTTATTTTTCCCAGAAGTTTAATAAAAAATGAGTAAATGCAAATTTATACTTAAATGGACCCGCTTGTAAGGCAATAATCAAAAATTGTTTGGAATAAGTATTTGGCGAGATAATGTAAGATAGGAGGTATCACCAAGCTGGTGTGGCTGAAAATTTGAAGATAGGAGTAATTTCCATAGGTACTTCAAAAAAGTAACAGAAGTCATTGAAAATTATCATTTCTCGTTGAAGTTTTCAATCATATTCGAAGATAATATACTCGAGATACGCACCGCTTTTGTCTCGCTCTAGAGCGGGAACATTGTACTTGCGCATAAAGGTAGGAGATATTAGCTCAAAATTTATTTGAAATGAAGTTACGAGATGTTTCCATTTGTAAGTTAGAATATATTTCCTGCGAAAATTAATCAGGTTGTGATGGACCTTAATATAGGAGATGTTTCTTCGGTGCCTTGCTACGTCAATTTTGCGAATTTCAACTTAATTCATATATCAGTAGACGCGCAATTCATTCTCTATCGAACTGCATTTATAAGTCGTTTTCGTAAAAAATGTAAGTTAGGAGTTGTTAGCACTTCCCCGTCGATATATAAAATTTGTGGTAAATGTCTGTGTTAAAAGTTTCTGTCAAGGGAATGTATGCGACTTCGCTATGCTTGCTACGTCCATGAGTACTAATTACTTCAAATGGTTCGCTGTTTTTGTAATATTTAAAATATTGATCAGCTAATTCGGCATTTATACAAGATCGTGTACAGTGGGCTTCACGATGTGGGTACCCCCCTAGAAAGCACCTACGTTCGAACCCCGCGATGGCCGCATAGCAAGTTTTGTATTTTATTGTAATGTTTTTAAACAGTTTATATATAAACAAACAATCCAATATAATATTTCAGAGTGGTTACTAATAGTTCGATTGGTCTAGAGGTTGAGGATACGACATGCGAAGATACCGATTAAAGTTCGATACTGGCAGGACTGACTATAAAGGTTTTTGTTAACGTATAAAAATATATTTCTCTAAGTTATACTATTTAAGTAACTTTTTCTTTTCATATATTGTTATTACTAGAAGTTTTATATAAAAAATGAAAAACAAAAATATTTTAGTATAATTTATTATGAAATGAAAAAATTAACTAATTATTTAACATTGTTTATGTAACTGTAACATATAAACGTTTGTATCGCTTCACTGCAAAAAGTTAACTTACAAACTACTTATAATGGTTGAGAATTGTCTATTTACCTTTCAAACTAGTAGAATAATTTTCATAACTAACGAGTGAAAAAACATGTCATCATTAGTTAACATTCTAATGAATAAACAATTTACATCTCTCGTAAATCATAAATATTATCTACGTCCAATAATGACTATTACTTAGCTATTAATCACAATAATGAAATAGTGAGGTCAAATGATTTATTCTTTGAGTTATTTCAATGTATTATTGTCAACACTTTAATTTATTATTTATTATTATACCTACTACAAAGATATAAACCCAACGGGATTACGGGATCCAAAATATCTAAGATAATCGCAATTGGGACCCACTTACCAATTTACTATAAGTCGTTATGTTAATAGCGGAGGGGATGACCCTCACTGAGAATTATTTGCAGTAGGCGGCATCTCATATGAGTTACCATATTCCAGCCTATATTCCTACCGCGCATCAATTCCCAAGTCCTTATGACTTCTTGTTGTAAATTATCCTTGGACTTTAATTCACTTGAGTCCCAATTTAAAATCATTTGACCCCACATATTTTCAATTAAATTAAGATCCGGACTTTTAGCTGGCCAGGCGATAGTTATATCGTATAGTTAGTAATATAGTTAAAAAAAAAAAACAGCCTGTAAACTTAGCCACTCCTTCACCATTCGGGATCGATGCACAGCACAGTTATCATGGACGAAATATATTTGTGCTTCTGGGTATGCAAGACGCACTGTAGGCAAAATAACCTCTTGCAATATTTCATAATATGTTTTGCCATTCATTCGCCCGCCTATTTCTGTTAATTCGCCCGGGCCCAGAGATGACATCCATCCCCAGTAACCTGAAAATATGTTTCTTTTAGTAACATAATATTAGTTTATTAGGCAGTAACTATAATGTTTGAGTTATTGTGGTGATAAACATTGCAAAAATATACCTTAATTGCAAGTGCCTCCGCACTGTGGCGATTGAGATGCCGTGTCGTTGAGCACTTGAGCGAGTGGTTGCGAACAGCGATTTCAGGTGAACATCTACGATATCACGGTGGTGTTCACACTGGTTTGTATAGATGCCTGAACATCTCCGCCCAAAAGGTTTTGACTTCACATCACCAGTATCCAAATAACGTCGCACCCACAAGCGCACCGTTTTTCTCTGTGTAGAAAAACATTTTAAGTTAGTTGATCAATTAACCAAGTTTACGAACTTTTCAATTTAGTTTTATAAGATAATATTAGATTTACCGCTATGCCCATCTGTCTGGCAATCCCTTTAATGCTTGCATTTTGTTCCTAAAGAACCACAATCTTTGTTCACAAGAAACTATCTATCATTTTATTTTAAATTGTTTTTAACACAAACACGTATAGGTAGTATGCGAAAGGTGAAATCAAACTAGACTCATCAGACGGTAACCTCTAATAGATTATTAAAATGTTTGCATAACTACCCTCAATTAACTTTGCATTCGCTGTGAGTTCATAATATATCGATTAGACAGAGACAGAATTATAACAAAAGTAGACTGATAATTCATCGCATTGTTAACTACCTAACCGGCTCAGTTGGTAAGAGCTAGCGGTAACCAAAGGAAAACCAATGATTCGATGGTTCGAATCTCGGCCGGGAATATGAACACTTTTTGTGTACTATTCCTAAGGATGGTAAATGTTTCAATTGCAAATTCGTGTGTAGCAAAGTTAATTTTAATACAACTGGGGTACCCGATTGATGCAGCCCACTGTACTACCTGTATCTATTAGAAAAATTGCTTCTAATTCTGGTAAATGGATGTGTGGTAATCTAAGACTACTATAATTTAAGTTAATCACTTCTGTTTCTGATCCGCACCCTAATTGCGTAACTCACGATTCATCATAATCTGTACCGTTTTGAAACGAATTGTTAAACCATTGCTTCATATGTTCGAAAAATGTGTCTGTTCGACAACATAAATAACGCAATGAATATTGTTTAACTGTGAAGACGAAACCAATTATGATCAATCGTGAGTTACGCAATTAGGGTGCTGGTTGATCCGTTGCTGAGGCTTCTATTTGAAAATTTGATGATTCACCTGTGTTTTGGATGGAATTAGTCTCACTACTATCCTCTACTAGTACTACAAGATTTTCGTCATCTAATAGGAATATTTAATCTTTAGATTCCGGTTCAGGTTCGAGTTGTCCTTCAATCATATTATTGCGGATTGTTCTCATTGAAACATCATTATTTTGTCTAGATTGTGGGTTGATAATGCCAAATCGGAATTGTTGGTTCGGATTTGCTTTAAAAAAATCTGACTGTTTATAATTATTAATTGTACGTGGTATTTGTTGAGGTTGATGCGTTATACCCTTTTGATTTGGTTGGTTACTAATATTCGGTTTGGGTCCTTGCAATGGATTTACAGATTTTTGGTTATTATTATTCGGGTTTGTTATGAAGTTAGGTCTAAAACCATATATTTGTCTAAAACCTTGATTATTATTTACCGGAATACCGAATTTAAACTGGGTTGGGATTGAAAATTTTGGTTTAGGGACTTGAGATTGGTTCGCGTTATTAGGAGTTGATTTATTTTTATTTTGGACGTTGTATCGCGTTATCTTATCGTGGATTCTAGAGTGAGGCATTTATTAAGTCTAACAAATTTTATCATGTCTTCTGGTAAATTATAGAGAAAAACGTTTAAGGCTGTGTTATTATATATTATATACTTAGCTGCTTTAATGCTCTCGTCGGCTATGAGGTTTACCTTTGAGATTAGTGAGCTTCTAACATTTTGTATTCTATGGCAAAAATCTATGTAGGATTCTCCTGGTTTTATTTTGAGGTTTTCTAATTCTATATTAAGGCAGGCTTCGGATATAGGATCTCCGAAGTGTTGGATGAAAAGTTCCTTATGATCCTCCCATGTTGTGACATTTTCCCGTTCACTAATTAAAACTGCTGCTTTACCTACTAATCGACTTGTAATGCAATGAAATAGGTAAGTCTGTTGTGCTGGATTATTTTCCCCTCTAAAACTTCTAATTACATATTCACATTTAGAAATAAAGAGATTGAGTAACTTATCGTCTCCATCGAATCGTGGAATGATGCTTTGAATTTCTTTAGGAAAAAGTTGAATATTCATATTTATAGTTTAAATATAAGGCATATAAATAACAATAAAATAAAATAACGAAGTTGGTGATTTTTGTCCAAACAACGTTTTAAAGTTTTTAAATAATAAAATTTGAGTAGTTTAAATAAAGGTAACGTAATGGCGATGTTAGTCCAATTACGTCTTTTCACTTAACTAAAATATAGTAAACTGGCGATGTGAGTCCAGTTTACTAAAATAATCTAGATATGGCGATTTTTGTCCAAAAATAGATGGGCTACACTAAAATATAGTAAACTGGCGATGTGAGTCCAGTTTACTAAAATAATCTAGATATGGCGATTTTTGTCCAAAAATAGATGGGCTACGCTAATCGGCGATGTCTAGTCGAATTAGACGTAAGGGATAGGACAAGGGATGGAGCAATGCGAATAAAGGGTCTACTCACAATATGCTCGATCCCATGCCGGTTCTCTGCTGCTACTCTGCTGCTGCTGTTGATGTCACACGCGACGTTCTTTTGACGGATTTATTTGAGTAGGTTCTTTACGGATTAGAAGCTAAGCGTCTAGAAACGTCTAGACCGATACTTGTGCCTTTTAACGCAACTGTTCGCGACTTTACTAATCCTGCCGACTGCGCCAGTCAAATATGAACGTGCAAGACTTTTTATAAAAATATATTTATTTAGTGCAATGCACGTGTACTCAGCATGAGCGTTATAATACAAAGAACCTTACAGAGCCTTATATACTAAAAAGGGTTTTGTATGTGTGTATCTGTGTTTGGACCTTTGATCTCACTAATGGTCAATTACTCATGTGTCATATCATATTTCTAATTGTTTTGGCAGTCGTTACTTGTTGATTTATGATTAATGGATATCGATTCTTGGAACTAATGGGTGGTATGGCGTCATCTTAGTTTATCAAAATAGTACGGGGATGGGGTTGCTTATGCGTAACTAGGTACACTCTTGTAAATACAGTGGTTTTATGAATTACGCCATAAAAATTAGTTTTATATCGGAGTTTGCATATACCATTGTACAGAAACAAGTATCATGTGATACTGTAATAACACTTAGAGCTGTAATAAGTAAGTGATCACATGCAAAATACAGCTTGTATCTAGCTTTAACGATAAAACCAGATGAAAGTGTCAAGAAATACTTAAGTTCTATATTGGAGTTTTAATATTCTGTTTAAATACCCTAAGCTTTCGCGGATCCCTTAGTAACTCTTTTATACAGTTTGAGCTGTATATTATCTCATAGATCTTTCTTATAACTACTATATAATATTTTGACACTCTTGTAAGTCTCTAAGAGAACTCTAAGTTCTAAATAGGCTGGTTTATTGAAGTTGAAAACGCTTGCATGCTGCTTGGGCAACACCTTGGATGATCTAAATAATGCCACTGATGCCGTAATAAACGTGACCTACGGGGCTCAAACTGCTTTTATGGTTTTTATTCAACCTCACTTGACGGTAGTTTTTTTTACCGGACTACTCCAGAAGGAGGGTTATGTGTTTCGAGTGTATGTATGTGGATTTCTTGTGGGATTATGAGATAGATTTTGGCAGTTACTCTACCTACCCCTACAGGCATCCGTAATTCCAGAATAAATAAATAAATAAAAAATAAATAATTTCTTTTTTTGTATAGAATGCAGGTGTTACAATAATGGTGTTAATTCCAGATACGTATTCCCAGTACATTCTGCCTGTTGGCATACAAAAATACTGTGGTTACCAGACCAGAAAGGCTTCTTTTTTTGTTTGGTGGGTGGGAAATCATCAAATGACTTCTCCCGCTCTGGGTAGAGAGCAGGAGGGCGTGTCAGACTTTTAGAAAGAAAGAAAGAAAAAGTATTTATTGTGCCTCGCATAGGAAGATCACATCGTAAAATAAACACACCTTAGTACAAAAAATATAAAAAAGAACAAATTTCTTGGAAGTAAAAAAAAATTAAAAATAAAACAGGAAGTCCTGCACGAGGCCAAAAGGCTCCTACCTCAGCATAATGCTGCGACATTTAAAAAGTGTCGCAGCGCTGGTATTCTGATAGCGCCCGAGCGATGTGATGTCACGGGCAGTTACAGTATAAATAAACAATCGGTATTAAAGTTACATAAAATCTAAATATGTTAGCGAATAAAACAAAATACCGTCAGCGCCAAGCGTGACCTCATTATTTGTCGATGCCAAATGTGCCAGAGACAGGCATTATAGGTAGAGGAATCGCTTTTATTTTGACAGTTCCACAAAATTCATTGCGTTGTTCACGTTGTTGAGGAGACGAATTATACACACATGTGAAGCAATGGATAAACGATAAACTTCAAAAATTAAAAAATAAAACAACCGACTTCCAAAAAAACACTACAAAGTGAAAAATAACTTTAATTTCAGAAGTCGATGACTTTGGATATGTATTTTATTTTTTTGTCACCGTCAAGTTTTTATTTTTTACTTCTTAATTTTAGTACCTACCCCACACCAATTTGAAATTTCATCATCCTTAGGGTCAAAACAATGCATATTTATGCAGTAATCGCGGTTCATTATTATCATAAAAAACTCCTACAACTCCTATAACTCCTTACTTCACCTTCTATATAAATAATTATATGACCTTTGTATATTTGTATTTAAAAATAACAACACTTTTCCAAAAACAAAAAGATATCCATAACATAAACACACGCCATAAAAAAATTAAAAATCCCCCGACCCAAACAGAAACTCTAAAAAGTAAAAAATAATATTTATGGGCCTTTTAATTTGAACGCAATATTTTGATCAGGGCATTGTCAAGTCGGGGGACGGTCAATGAAAACGCCAAACAGAGGCCTAGCCGTTACTTTTTAGAGTTTTTGTTTTGGGTCGGGGGTTTTTTAAATTTTAAATTTAATTTTTATTTCTTGCTTTTTAAACTTAATGTCTCCCTTAAATCACCATTTATCTATAATCTGTTCATTGAGACCTTTTCAATGAGCCCAAACACGATACTTCTGCTGTTTGTTGGTGAATAACTTGGGTTTCCTGGAAATTCCAGGTGTTGCTCCAGCATCAGTTCAAGGTTATTTTATTCGATTAATATCATTGAAGTAATAGAATCGCAAATTTTGAGTTGATCAGAGGCTAAAATCCCTTTTTCAACCAGAAAAGAGCTGATAATCTTCAAACGGCTGAACCGATTTTGATGAAACATATCTAAGAACACTCCCGACTAATACACCTTTCAAACAAAAAAAAAAAAAAAACAAAATCGGTTCATCCGTTCGGGAGCTACGTTGCCTCAGACAGACACACACACACACACACAGACACGTCAAACTTATAACACCCCGTCGTTTTTGCGTCGGGGGTTAAAAATAGATTACATCTTCCACCCTCTCGGATAAAAATGCTTTACCGCAGCCCATATATTACATGGCAGTTAATTTTTTTAACAAATTACCGGAACAAATAAAAGAAGAACCCATATTCAATAGATTTACCATAAAATTAAAAGAATATCTAACACAAAAATGCTTTTACTCCGTCACAGAATACCTGGAACAAAATATTAGTAAATACCTACAATAGCTAGATTAACTAATAATTACAGATTTTAAAGTCATGCAATAATGCAAAAAAAAAACCCATATGTTTATTTTTATTAAGTGTCTAAGTGTGTTAAGGGCACACTTTGCGCGGGCTCGAACTCACTGGTGGGCCTGGCTAAAAATCACGCTGTCTCACCAAGCTTCGTATCCGACAGAGATAGTATCAGTGGTGAGCAGTTAGACTCTAGTCTACACGTACAACGTTATTGAGTAAGATGCAGGAGCATTTTTGGCAAAAAAATCGCGAAAAAATTAAGAGAAGTCCTCCAGAAGATCGGGTTTTATGAAAAAACCACTGCATAAATCAATGACCAATAAAGTTTATTGAACTTATTGTTAATTTAACTTTGTCGGTACCGTCTTGGTTTTCGAGATTTTACACTCCTTTTATTACTTAAACACGCTCAAAGTTAGGTTAATTTAGCAAGAAAAACGAATCTTTGTTGGCTCATAACTTTTTAATAGCTTTTTATTTTAGTATTCTGTTTCCGTACAGACAATAATAATAACGAGACAAAACCATACCATGTTTAATTTTTGATGTACATACATAGTCAAACAGTGGAGTAAAACCCTCCCGAAGTTTGTATGGAAAAAATGTGAACAAGTGTCACCTTAATAGTAGGTTGTTAACCAAGGGCTGTATGACATCAATTGCATACGAGGTTTTTGGCGCCTGAGCGCAACGAGGGCGCTAATTAGCCCGAGTATGCAATTGACGCTTACTCCCGAGATAAACAATCTGCTTTACGTATCGATTGTGAGGTAAGTAAAAAAAAACAAGAAAGCAGGTTTCTATGAACATTTATTCTAGAGAAACATGTGTATTTAATTAAAATTAATAGTAAAATTAGAACATTCTTTCGAGTTCGGCGGTAATAGATTTTCTAAAACTGTTTTTGTTCTTTTATAAAATCGGGGGTTAGATCTATGTCTTCGTCACTTGACATTTTTCAAAACTTTTGAGAAAGAACTCCAAAACACGAAAAAAAATTACTTTCGCGCTTAGCTAGTCGACTGGCTTTTATAATCTTCACGATTTTATGACACGCAAGCGCGTCAAATCGTGCTGGCCAGTTTGATTTTTAACATACGATGTGACTGCGAAACAAATAGTTCGATATTTAAAATAAGATCTTCATAAATTCTAATATAAATTGTCTCAATTCCGATTCGAGTAAATAATCAATACCGAGAAAAAAAAAATATATAGAAGAAATTTCTAAAGAAATAAGCAGTACCTTTGTACTCATTGGTTATTTATGCTGTCTCTTCTATGTATTTTACTGTGTGTACATAAATAATAAAATAAATAAACTTTTTTTAAATATTCTTCCTGCAGTATGAGTATGACAGTTCTTTTTCAAATTCCAAAACCTATGCTGTAATGATATCCATACACCCCGGTATTCAGGGAAGTAAGTGACTACTTACAGAGCAAGAGATATATTATGTAAAAATTATTATTACGTGGCCGTGCCCTAGCCGGATTTCATGTTGGAACTTATATTTATTGTAAAACAACTCAATGTACACATGAATGCAATAAAGAAATTTGATTTGATCTGATTTGATCATTCATCAATCGCAATCGCGGTTGATTTGCTGTAATTTTTTGAAGAGTTCCGTTGATTGTCTCCGATACTCATCATCGGATCTATATGGGACAATTTCGGAATAAAACTCTTGCGAAAAAATAATAATTTTGCACACCCGTCTGTCTGTATATGACGGAGTTATGCTCGAACATACATAAAAAAATGAAAAAAACTACGGGACCAAACTATGTTAAATTTTTATGGAACCGAAATAGCAACTGCTCCGAATCAAACTAAAGAGGAATCACGTAAATCAGAACATAAATCTCGGCATAATCGGTTTATTTTTTGTTTGGGAAATCATCAAATAACTTCTCCCGCTCTGGGTGGAGCAGGAGGGCGCGTCAGACTTTTACCGACTAACACCCACCCGCGTTCCCTCAGTAGTCTGTATGCCGTCCAGGGGCGGCTGTATTTCTTTCGAACGAACCCGCACCCCTGGCAGGCAGCATAATCGGTTTACATACACAAAAAAAGAAACAATCGAGTTGAGAACCTCCTCCTTTTGGAAGTCGGTTAAAAATGTTTCAGATTGTGATTATTAATGTGTTATGCAATCGGTCTCCCCTATTTGTATGACTACTGTCATCGGTCATCTTCTGAATGTCCGAAAAATCGCGAACAACATTGGTCAGGGGTCAGGTATCAGAGGATCCCCTCCGAGTGGGTTCCCGCATTGTCGTTGCGGGGGGGCTCAGTAACCGTGGATTCCGGCCACGGTGAAGCCAAGAGGAACCCAAAGGTAGGGCCGCTCGTCAGGGCTTTTGCCTTCAAGCCATTGACGTAGCGGCCAAAAAGTAGGTTGCGGTGAGGTGCACCGCAACTGAGGTGGGCCGCGATGTCGAATGGGAGGCATCGCGGCTGAGGGTTACGGGCTGCGGTCGAAGGGGAGTGCCGG
Organism: Polymixis flavicincta; assembly: GCA_949987655.1. Taxonomy (NCBI): domain Eukaryota; kingdom Metazoa; phylum Arthropoda; class Insecta; order Lepidoptera; family Noctuidae; genus Polymixis; species Polymixis flavicincta. Next base: position 12,872,770 of record OX465197.1, read on the forward strand.
TGCTTCTGAGCAGCGCTCTTCCCTTCCGTGGCCTGGACGGGGCCGCTACCGTTTGATGGCAGACGCGGTGGGGCCGCAGGGGAAGAGGAGTGTCGGTATAGCGTCGGCCGCTCTCCTATCCCCTGCGGCCGAAATGTGGTAGACGGGACGGCGCGTTGTGTTCCACACGCGCGCCGTCAAAGATGTCAGCAACCACTGGTGGGGTCCGCAAGGGCCGATGCCTGCCAGGGGTGCGGGTTTCTTCGAAAGAGATACCACATCCCCTGGCATACGGGTTACTCAGGGAACACGGGTGGGTTTTAGTCAGTAAAAGTCTGACACGCCCTCCTGCTCTACTCAGCAGGAGAAGACATTTGATGATTTCCCAACCAAAAAAAAAAAAAAGTTATCAGAGGATAACGGAATCTGTGCGTCAACGTATAATGATTTAGAAGAGACTATGCAAATCGATTTCTAATGGTCGATACTCACATTTCGGGTTTCCCGAAGATAGGCAATTAACCCTTGACCGAGGTCTTAAGGGTGTTTACGTACTATAGCGATCCGTTTTCGGACCATACCGTATCACTACATGCAAAATAATATCATGACAAAAACTCTTCAGTATAAGATTTTAAAGCCATTAGAGTTGTTATTAGTCGGCTAAAAAAATCCGTCACCATTCAATTAGACCGAATATGTATTGTACTGACGTTTTACAGCAGTTTTTATTTTTTAATATAGTACGCAAAACTCCTAATCCTGCCTCATATTCGTTAAGTTATTATTATAATGTTTTCGTAAAAAACTTCATCAAAAGTTGGAACTTTGACCTTCAATATGTCCGTAACAATAGGTCCCCAGGTACGGTCGAGTACAAAAACACATAATACCAGGAAGAACAAGTAATTCGACTTCGTTCAGGGTATTTCCACACCCGTTAGGTAATAAGCAGCGATGCCAGAAGGTTATTTTTGTAACCATTTAAGTGACTTTTAACTCCTTCAGTGGCGTTCCGATTGGTTCATCACCGATTCAGGGCCAATCGGAGCGCCAAACGCGCTTGAAGCGTTTACCACTAAAGGAATTAAACTAACTAACTTTTCGAACGACAAAATTACTCAAGACAGTCCCCCAAAAACGCCCACCCTTCGACACTTCCTAGTGCTTTAGCTGGGAAGAAGAAGTTGCGCAACAAACTCCCCAGCACCACAGCTGTGTGATAAGTCGGAAGAACTTGATTCTATACAATATTAAGTAACATTCATCAAAAAATTGAAATTTCATTAATTAAAATTAAAAATAAATAAATGGTTTATACAGTCAAATAAAATAAACAATGCTATGGAGTAACTCATATAACTCATAAGCTAATTCTGGTGAAAAAACACAAACGTTGTCTTGAGTTAATCACAGTGACCAACAATTCATATCGTTTAAGTAGTCGTTAATTTAGAAGCACATGAGCTGATGTCTCGTCGTCCTCCATGCAGGCCATGCACAGCGTGCTGTCTGTAACTCCTATATCAAAGAGGTGTTTATTAAATGACCCGTGGCCACTTAAAAGCTGGTGTAATTGTACGCAGCTGTTGTTTAGTTATTCAGATAATCGGTCTCGTGTAGCGGCCATCAATTGTAGAGATTGCTTCCTTGACCTACCTGCGCTCACCTTGGTCTACCCACAGTTTGTGATGTTGGTCCCTGGTGCCTTTTCTTAACGAAGTGCGTAAGTAGCAGAAAAGGAGGCTTCAGGTCCCATTGGTGCCATGCTGGACCCCCTTCTGGCTAGTTCATCGGCTAAATCATTACCTAGCGCACCACTGAGTCCTTTGATACATTGAATGGTTTTGTAATTGAGGCTACCCACCTAATTGAGGCATTGGTGTTACACGTGTAGCCCAGAATCAACTGTGTGACTATTTAGCACTTACAGAAGAGCTATGCTGTCTAAGGGTATACGAAACGAATAATCCTTAACTTCCCTGGCCATATTGGCATTTTGCACCCCTTATAATTTTGTATGGATTACTACGAGTTGGCAACCACAACGCAGTTCTGTACGCTCTATACAATAACGGACCAGTTTAAGATTCTAGAAGAGTTAAGCAGTATCTAGGTATAGCATGATGTGTCACCGTTTGTAAAAACGCTTTGGAACCCATGAATTCAGACGATACATTTTGTGACTGTAACGGATACGTGATAGTGGGTGGAGACCTTATCATGTAAGTAATACTATACAAAGGTCAGCGTACTACTTTGTGTGCTTATTATTTACTTATTTTGTGTTGAAATACAATTAGGATAAATTAAGATCAAAAGCTAATAAAATCTAATGCGTTATAGAAAGACAGCCAGTGTTATAAAATACTCTGCCGAGTATACAGCTATACAAGTGATAAAAATGGGTTTCAAATTACTAGTGTTAGTGCTTTTAATCAAAATAGTGGCCGCCAGAATAAGACTCAATGTGAATATGGATGAGAATCAAGTTGTGAACGTATCATACGAAGGATCAGAAACTCGTATTATAACAGATGATGATATCAGTTCATTCAAACTCGGGAAAGAAAATTTACTCACAGCTGTGGAAATGGCTTTGGGAGGAAGACCAGAAAGTGCTTACCTTAGAAGTCCAACACCTTGGGGCGACTTGTACAAGTCTTACAATTGGGAACCAGTGAAACGAGTGCTACATGTCAAATCAGCAAAAATTAAGAACATAGAGAATAATCCAGTCATAGTAATGATGCAAGACTTGGAGAACCCATCCTCGCATAATATAAAAGTAAAAACAAGTTTATCACGCGTAGTAGAAAACAGTGTCACAACGAGTTGGTCAAACGAAAATAGAATAAAATCATCCCAAGACGTGGAATACGAAATCAAAGTGGGTGTCGCAAGTGCTGGCGGCAGAACCAGCTATGCATTTACTTCTACCGTGGGAGTTAGTCAGGAAATATCAAAAAAAGTGACACTTGGTACTACTAGCAACGTAGAGATAGAATTGAAGCCAGGAGAAGCTGTGACCGCGGTTTTGTCGGCGACGGCACGTTATATAGAAGTAGAAGTTGTGCATGAGGCTCATCTAATCGGGTCTGTAGCTGCCAATTACTATCCAACGCACAATGGACATCATTTTCATCACCTGTCAGTTGAATCGCTGACTTTTGGAAGCATCAAGCATGTACTCACAACAACGGAGATTATCAGAATTAACTGCTATCTTGAAGCGCGGCTGAGAGTTCATGATAAAAAAACCGGCTTATTGATTTAAAAGTGGTAACATAAAGTTGATTTTTACGTGATTTTATATCTTGTATGAACTGCTTTAGATTGTGATGAGTGTATATGTATTTTTCACTGTAGATCATTATTTCTAGTCTCATTCTAAATGCACACATCTTGCAGATCCTGCTCATTACTGATTTTTGGAGCACGTGTTTTTCAGATACGTGTTGATATATTTATTTATCGGCTGATATTTCTTTTTATACCACTTTTGTTGTTGCATTGAGTCCAAAAAGATTATTTCATTGCGCATTTCGCTGCGATAACTACAAAATCTCTATTATAATGGGGTGATTGGGGATATGCGCTAGTTAAATAAAATACAAAATCGTTTCTTTGGGAAAGTTGTTTGTTATGATGAGCACAATCATGTGTTTAAATATCGGTCACTAATTACCAGTCACCCTATAGAATGCCCTAATCGATACATGTATCTTAATGTGTTCACACGCGATTGTCAGTACAATATTTACTGAATAATTTTGGGATCAGATGGCAGTTTCATACTGCATTTGTTTCTAGCTAAATGAACAACGGTATATTGACGTGTGATCCCAACGTTTTACCTTAAAATATTTTTCAACACATTTGCTCAAAAACTGCATTTACGATGCCTGTATACATGGTTCGAAAGTTAAAAATTACGCACTAATACAACGGAACGTGCGGTAAAATAGGTACTCTCACCTAAGTACCTATTTTACCGCATACCTCGTTGTATGGCACCGTGCGTATTCTTTACGGTTTTTTTTTTAATTTCCATAAAATATTATAAGAATTTCGTCCAAGGAGTTTCACATTACGAGAATAAATAAACTGACTGATCGAACCTCCTTGGAAACGATTTTGCTCAATACGTTTGTCTCACTTTAATAATAAAGAGTAAATGAGATGAAAGATGTAGTTCTAATTTTCACCACGGGCATGTGGCGCCATTTGTAAATTCGCGCCATTTTCATATTAGAAACGTCAAAGATTGTTGCGAGTTTCCGACTGATATTTATAAACAAACTTTTATTATGAGTTCAAGCGAGGAAACTGATATTAATATGGAATCTACTCCACCTGATATTTTGAATGAGGCGCAAATTGCAGGAAACGGTCTCTAGCCGCCAAAATTGGAGAGCGCTATTTAATGATGTATAGGTTTGTTTAATTACATATTGTACTGTTTTCTCGCAAATTTGTTGAAAAACATTGTATGACACACGTGCAGAAATTGGTTTTTACAAACTCGTGACTATGGTAAGCCCTCGACTTCGTCTCGGGCTTACATTTGTCAACTCGTTTGTAAAAACCAACTTACCGCACTAGTATCATAAATAACTATTCCTGACTGCCGTGTGAACAGGTCATGATAGTGCAACTATTCTATTGTCTTATTTCTATCTTAAACATGTGTTATAAATTCATTTGTTATTTATCTACTAAGCACTTATTTACGACTTAAACGTCTTTGTGTCATTTTAATTGTATATTGTTTTTGTATCTAACTTAGATGTTATTATTTTTTATAACATTTCCTTAGAACTTATGTATTTTTGTCAAATATATTTTATTTTTATTCATTACTGTGACTGGCGTAATGCCGTTGTTATTTATTTCCAATCAGTCAGTCTAGTCTTTTCCCAACTACGTTGAGGTTAGCTTCCAATCTAACCAGATGCAGTTAAATACCAGTATTTCACTTGGAGCGACTATCCGACCTCCACAACGTAGTTCCTTTTTTTTTGTATGGGCAATCTTCAAATGACTTCTCCCGCTCTGGGTGAAGAAGGAGGGCGTGTCAGACTTTTACTGACTAAGTTGCCCGCGTGCCATGGGCGACGGTATCTCTTTCGAACAACCCGCACCCCTGGCAGGCATCGGCCCTTGCGGACCCCTTGGTCACCCTGCGACGGGTCAGCACAGTGGCCCCGCCGCCTACCACTTTTCGGCCGCAGGGGATAGGGCGAGCGGCTAAATCTATACCGACACTCCTCTTCCCCTGCGGTCCCACCGCGTTCGCCATCAAACGGTTACGGCCCCGTCCAGGCCACGGAAGGGAATAGCGCTACTCAAAAGTACCGGCACTCCTCCTCCGCTGCAGCCTGTAACCCTCAGCCGCGATGCCTCCCATTCGGCATCGCGGCCCACATCAGTTGCAGTACACCTTACTACCTACTTTTTTTGGCCGCTACGTCGTCGGCTTTGAGGCAAAAGCCCTGACGAGCGGGTCACCTTGGGGTTCCTCTTCGCTTCACCGTGGCTGAGAGACCACGGCTACTGAGACCCCCCCCCCGCAACGACAATGCGGGAGCCGGAAACCTACTCGGGGGGACAACGTAGTTGCTGGGTATAATACGATACCCCTTGGCTAGGCTGGTTGACAACTTTCGATGTTAGAACTATAAATGACAATAACCATTCGACTTTTGACGATCATTTTTAAATGTTTATTTTATACATTTTTAGAAATATTTTATTTACTTTTATCATATTTATAGAAAATTACAGCCGGGACCAATTGTTTAACGTGCTTTCCGATGCACGGAGGGGTCTCGATATGAAATGGATGGGCACCCATCCACGTATCAGGCTTGGCACGCGTAGCTTAATCCTTCAATCGCTCCGTGCAGCTATTATTATTTAGCCACACAGCCCCTCCACTTCAGATGAATCTTACACTGTTGTGAAAAATATTATTTCCAGGTTAGCATAAGCAGCATCAACCTTTAATGTTCCCACTGCTGGGACAAAGGCCTCCTCTCTGTGAAAAGGAGTCGGCCGTAATCCACCACGCGGGCCCAGTGCGGGTTGGTAGATGTCACATGTCTTCGAATCTTTGGTTCTAGGACATGCCTGGATCAGCACCATCCAGGTCAACCATTTTCTAGGAAACCGAATGATCCAACACACGCGCCACCATCAGTGAGACATTTAAGTGAGCATGACATACTCTCAACTACCACGCTTTTTCAAGTCGACGTAACCATCAAAATAACATATTATAAGGATGCATGGTACTGTGAGAGCTCCACCCAGCTCTCAAGGTACCGGGGATAAAGGTGGATTTAATAAAATACTTGGTAATCTTTAACTGGTGGGACTCCACCTTTAATAAGGAATTAACTCATCACAATGCCGCGCCTGTCAATCGAATCCAGCTTCTGCAACAAAAACCTAAGTAAAATTATTTGACATTCTAAAGATAAAAACTTCTCGATTATTCGAACATAGACACAGCCTAACTATTGGCTGCCGGCAAGTACGTGAGGTTCCTCGTGAAGCGAACAATCTCTACATGAGCTACGCCCACCCTCGAATAACAGTTCACATCAGTCCAGAGGGGTTAATTAGAGAGGACCTTAACATCAAAGTCTTTTGATCCATCGGACGGCATTAAGTCAGAGGGAAGGAAAAGGTTAAGAAGCTAGACCGCCAACGTTCATTGACACAATTTAAATCATGTCCATACTCCAGAGGTTAACATTTATATCACTGGCTGTTTTCTGTGAAGTATTAGATTTTATTAGAAATGAACTTTTGACCTTTATTTTTCATTACTCTGCATTTTAACACCATAAGTATAGTAGATAAATAGTACAGTGGGCTTCACGATGTGGGTACCCCCCTAGAAAGCACCTACGTTCGAACCCCGCGATGGCCGCATAGCAAGTTTTGTATTTTATTGTAATGTTTTTAAACAGTTTATATATAAACAAAATATCCAATATAATATTTCAGCGTGGTTACCAATAGTTCGATTGGTCTAGAGGTTGAGGATACGACATGCGAAGATACCGATTCAAGTTCGATACTGGCAGGACTGACTACAAAGGTTTTTGTTAACGTATAAAAATATATTTCTCTAAGTTATACTATTTAAGTAACTTTTTCTTTTTATATATTGTTATTACTAGAAGTTTTATATAAAAAATGAAAAACAAAAATATTTTAGTATAATTTATTATGAAATGAAAAACTTAACTAATTATTTAACATTGTTTATTTAACTGTAACATATAAACGTTTGTATCGCTTCACTGCAAAAAGTTAACTTACAAACTACTTATAATGGTTGAGAATTGTCTACTTACCTTTCAAACTAGTAGAATAATTTTCATAACTAACGAGTGAAAAAACATGTCATCATTAGTTAACATTCTAATGAATAAACAATTTACATCTCTCGTAAATCATAAATATTATCTACGTCCAATAATGACTATTACTTAGCTATTAATCACAATAATGAAATAGTGAGGTCAAATGATTTATTCTTTGAGTTATTTCAATGTATTAATGTCAACACTTTAATTTATTATTTATTATTAAACCTACTACAAAGATATAAACCAAACGGGATTACGGGATCCAAAATATCTAAGATAATCGCAATTGGGACCCACTTACCAATTTACTATAAGTCGTTATGTTAATAGCGGAGGGGATGACCCTCACTGAGAATTATTTGCTGTAGGCGGCATCTCTTATGAGTTACCATATTCCAGCCTATATTCCTACCGCGCATCAATTCCCAAGTCCTTATGACTTCTTGTTGTAAATTATCCTTGGACTTTAATTCACTTGAGTCCCAATTTAAAATCATTTGACCCCACATATTTTCAATTAAATTAAGATCCGGACTTTTAGCTGGCCAGGCGATAGTTATTTCGTATAGTTAGTAATATAGTTAAAAAAAAAAAAAAAATCAGCCTGTAAACTTAGCCACTCCTTCACCATTCGGGATCGATGCACAGCACAGTTATCATGGACGAAATATATTTGTGCTTCTGGGTATGCAAGACGCACTGTAGGCAAAATAACCTCTTGCAATATTTCATAATATGTTTTGCCATTCATTCGCCCGCCTATTTCTGTTAATTCGCCCGGGCCCAGAGATGACATCCATCCCCAGTAACCTGAAAATAAGTTTCTTTTAGTAACATAATATTAGTTTATTAGGCAGTAACTATAATGTTTAAGTTATTGTGGTGATAAACATTGCAAAAATATACCTTAATTGGAAGTGCCTCCGCACGCACTGTGGCGATTGAGATGCCGTGTCGTTGAGCACTTGAGCGAGTGGTTGCGAACAGCGATTTCAGGTGAACATCTACGATATCACGGTGATGTTCACACTGGTTTGTATAGATGCCTGAACATCTCCGCCCAAAAGGTTTTGACTTCACATCACCAGTATCCAAATAACGTCGCACCCACAATCGCACCGGTTTTCTCTGTGTAGAAAAAACATTTTAAGTTAGTTGATCAATTAACCAAGTTTACGAACTTTTCAATTTAGTTTTATAAGATAATATTAGATTTACCGATATGCCCATCTGTCTGGCAATCCCTTTAATGCTTGCATTTTGTTCCTAAAGAACCACAATCTTTGTTCACAAGAACCTTTCTATCATTTTATTTTAAATTGTTTTTAACGCAAACACGTATAGGTAGTACGCGAAAGGTGAAATCAAACTAGACTCATCAGACGGTAACCTCTAATAGATTAGTAAAATGTTTGCATAACTACCCTCAATTAACTTTGCATTCGCTGTGAGTTCATAATATATCGATTAGACAGAGACAGAATTATAACAAAAGTAGACTGATAATTCATCGCATTGTTAACTACCTAACCGGCTCAGTTGGTAAGAGCTAGCGGTAACCAAAGGATAACCAATGATTCGATGGTTCGAATCTCGGCCGGGAATATGAACACTTTTTGTGTACTATTCCTAAGGATGGTAAATGTTTCAATTGCAAAGTCGTTTGTAGCAAAGTTAATTTTAATACAACTGGGGTACCCAATTGATGCAGCCCACTGTACATAAGACACAGTAGATAAGTAGACAAAATGATTCAATTAACTTTATCTATTAATATTTACATGACAAGGTCCACCCACTGTCCCGTATTCGTCATAGTCACAAAAGTTATCGTCTGAATTCGCGAATATGTACACACGGTGACACATTATGCTATACCCTTCTAGTATTTTAAAATGGTCAGTCATTGTATTGAGTCATTTTGTGAGGAACTTTGTGGTACTTTTTTTAGGTACTAGGTGCACAGGGGCACTCCAGGGTGAGTGTGATTCTGTTATTACTCCATTTTCTAAAAGTTTATCAACTTGTTTCTGTATTTCCTCACTTTGGCTAATGGGGTGTCTATATGGACGAATGTAAATCGGATCTTCATTCTTTGTGCGAATTTTATGTTTTACTTGATTAGTGAAAGATAGGGGTACGTTTTCGCAATGAAAGATGTCTTTATACTCGGTACATAAGTTACTTATTAATGATTTTTCTTCCGTGTTTAGGTGGTCAAGTCGTAGTTTACTTAGATTTTCATCTATTAGTTTTTCTAAGTCATAGTTATGGTTTAAATTATGGATAAGGCAGTTATCTAAATCCTGTTCTATTCTATCAACTTTAAAAGGTGCTTTAAAAGTTATAGTCATCTCTGTATCTGTAGTATTTTGGATGACAGTATGAGCTAGGAAGTTTACGCAGTTAACTAAGGCGTCAGGCACACGAACTCCTGGGCAGAATTCTACGTGATTTAAAATTGCATTTCCATTATCTAACATTGTTGGTACTTCAACACGTTTTTCTGATCTAGGTGGTATTATTATTTGATAAGATGGGATATATAGAATGGGAATTTCCGTTGTATTTGTTCTTAAGACCTGATTTTTCATGTCTATAGTGGCTCCTAATTCTTTTAATAAATCTGATCCAATAAGACCGTTATATGCTTTGTCTACATCATATATATAAAATTTGTGGTAAATGTCTGTGTTAAAAGTTTCTGTCAAGGGAATGTATGCGACTTCGCTATGCTTGCTACGTCCATGAGTACTGATTACTTCAAATGGTTCGCTGTTTCTGTAATATTTAAAATATTGATCAGCTAATTCGGCATTTATACAAGATCGTGTACATTGGGCTTCACGATGTGGGTACCCCCCTAGAAAGCACCTACGTTCGAACCCCGCGATGGCAGCATAGCAAGTTTTGTATTTTATTGTAATGTTTTTAAACAGTTTATATATAAACAAACAATCCAATATAATATTTCAGAGTGGTTACTAATACTTCGATTGGTCTAGAGGTTGAGGATACGACATGCGAAGATACCGATTCAAGTTCGATACTGGCAGGACTGATTATAAAGGTTTTTGTTAACGTATAAAAATATATTTCTCTAAGTTATACTATTTAAGTAACTTTTTCTTTTTATATATTGTTATTACTAGAAGTTTTATATAAAAAATGAAAAACAAAAATATTTTAGTATAATTTATTATGAAATGAAAAACTTAACTAATTATTTAACATTGTTTATTTAACTGTAACATATAAACGTTTGTATCGCTTCACTGCAAAAAGTTAACTTACAAACTACTTATAATGGTTGAGAATTGTCTACTTACCTTTCAAACTAGTAGAATAATTTTCATAACTAACGAGTGAAAAAAAACATGTCATCATTAGTTAACATTCTAATGAATAAACAATTTACATCTCTCGTAAATCATAAATATTATCTACGTCCAATAATGACTATTACTTAGCTATTAATCACAATAATGAAATAGTGAGGTCAAATGATTTATTCTTTGAGTTATTTCAATGTATTAATGTCAACACTTTAATTTATTATTTATTATTATACCTACTACAAAGATATAAACCCAACGGGATTACGGGATCCAAAATATCTAAGATAATCGCAATTGGGACCCACTTACCAATTTACTATAAGTCGTTATGTTAATAGCGGAGGGGATGACCCTGACTGAGAATTATTTGCTGTAGGCGGTATAGAGGTATGAGGAACAGGGTGTAAAGTTCGCTCATCCTCTATTGAAAAGGAGGATCCTCCGACCAGACGGGTATTGTGTCTGGTCCGGGCAACTGCCCGACAGTTGATGTCGGAATATTTTATCTATCTGAGTAGCGTGGTAAACTCTGATTGCGCGATGTAGAATTGCTCAGTTAGTTCGCCTGTGGCATTGTAGATGGCGCCACTTTTCTTTTTGTGTTTCTTGATATTTGTCGTGAAGCATTTTTTTATTTGTAGTGCCGCTACATCACTCCCCCCCGGAGACCGGAGGTCGATAGTGGGCTGAGTCAGGGCATGTTATGCATGCTTGCCAGTGCCAGTTGTGGTTCCAGTGGGTCGGAACCGGGTGTCACATAGTTCGCGGTGAGTCGGAACTGTCTGCGACGATTCCCCAGTGAGTCGGGGTTGCGCTGCGTTATGCTCCAGTGAGTCGGATCTGGTACAGCGCTGGGTTGAGAGGTTGAGGCTGACTGCTGGCGTCGACCGGGAGATTGAGCTCTCGACCGGCCGAAAGTGCAGTGTGCTGGGCCATGGTTGCTGATGAGGCTGTGGGTGATGACCAGGCATGCGGTTCGCTGCATGCAGGTGGTCAGGATACCCGTTGAAGCCGTGGGTGCTGGCTGGCTGTGTGACTCGCCGCTCGAAAGCTTGAGGAAGTGGTCTTGATGTGATGATAATGACGTCGCTCGAAGGCTGCGCTGACGTTCGTTCTCGGGGTCACCAGTATAGGGGTATGAGGAACAGGGTGTAAAGTTCACTCATACCTATGCTGGTAATGGAGGATCCTCCTTTTCAATAGAGGATGAGCGAACTTTACACCCTGTTCCTCATACCTCTATACTGGTGACCCCGACGTGATCTGAACACGCATGCCGCTGTAGTGCCGCTACAGCGGCATCTCTTATGAGTTACCATATTCCAGCCTATATTCCTACCGCGCATCAATTCCCAAGTCCTTATGACTTCTTGTTGTAAATTATCCTTGGACTTTAATTCACTTGAGTCCCAATTTAAAATCATTTGACCCCACATATTTTCAATTAAATTAAGATCCGGACTTTTAGCTGGCCAGGCGATAGTTATATCGTATAGTTAGTAATATAGTTAAAAAAAAAAAAAAAAATCAGCCTGTAAACTTAGCCACTCCTTCACCATTCGGGATCGATGCACAGCACAGTTATCATGGACGAAATATATTTGTGCTTCTGGGTATGCAAGACGCACTGTAGGCAAAATAACCTCTTGCAATATTTCATAATATGTTTTACCATTCATTCGCCCGCCTATTTCTGTTAATTCGCCCGGGCCCAGAGATGACATCCATCCCCAGTAACCTGAAAATATGTTTCTTTTAGTAACATAATATTAGTTTATTAGGCAGTAACTATAATGTTTGAGTTATTGTGGTGATAAACATTGCAAAAATATACCTTAATTGCAAGTGCCTCCGCACTGTGGCGATTGAGATGCCGTGTTGTTGAGCACTTGAGCGAGTGGTTGCGAACAGCGATTTCAAGTGAACATCTACGATATCACGGTGGTGTTCACACTGGTTTGTATAGATGCCTGAACATCTCCGCCCAAAAGGTTTTGACTTCACATCACCAGTATCCAAATAACGTCGCACCCACAAGCGCACCGTTTTTCTCTGTGTAGAAAAAACATTTTAAGTTAGTTGATCAATTAACCAAGTTTACGAACTTTTCAATTTAGTTTTATAAGATAATATTAGATTAAACTACTTGACCGTCACTGGAAGCTTTATTATTGAGAGAGCATTTCCGTTTCCGTCGATTTCTTACCAATATTAGTACTGTTTATCTTGATCAGTGGCGACATCTAGCGTTTGCTTGCCATTTTAGTTTCGTAAAATGTGACGAGCTACTTTTTGTTCATTGGCGTTTCGTTCTCCGTCGAAGTAACTTGTACGCATCGGTTCACGACCGATGCCGAAAAACTGCACTATATTTTTCTAAAATTGAATTTTGTATTTCATAGAAAAATAATGTGATCATATTTTTAACGGTTTTTTCCGTTCGTATCACTATCTTTTAAATTACAGATATGTAAATTCAATATTAATTTAAAGTATAGTACTGTTTTATGGTGAGTTATTTTTGCAGAAAACTGTAAGTACCCTACCGGGGTGGATATTTTCGAACCAATTACACAAACAAAGGTTAGGGCGTACCCTCCTTTCAATCCGATCAAAACACCAATAGTAGAGGTTCATTTCACCGAGGCTCGCGGCCCGATCGTGGAAGTAGTCGAGGTCGAGGGCGCTCAAACCCTTCAAAAAACTTTCGAGGGAACGCAAAACAATATAAACAATGACACGAATCTTTTTCGAGCAGGTCAGTTAGCACACTACCACTCGAAATGGAAAGAAATGGGAGCACCAGAAATTGTACTCAAATTAATTCAAGGGTACCGCATACCATTTACCCACAAACCTCCTCTGATATACCCGAATGTAACCAATGGCCCCTTTCAAACACCTTTCTCAAAAGAAATGTCTGCAAAAATAAACAAAATGAAAGCTCAAGGCATTCTAAAAGTTGTTCCACTTTCTCCCGAGTTTCATTTCCCCTCTGTTTTTGATACCAAAACCAGATGGATCAACCCGTCCCATATTCAACCTAAAAGCGTTAAACGAATTTGTAAAGACCCAGCCATTTCACTTAATAAACATGTATCGCATCCCGGACTTCTTGCAACCAAAAGACTGGATGTGCAAAGTGGACCTGTCACAGGCATATTTCCACTTAAAAATTTCAAAGTCCCACAGGTGCTTCCTTCGTCTTGTATACAACCAAGAGCTGTTAGAGATGACCTGCCTTCCGTTCGGTTTGAGCACTGCACCCAAAACCTTTTCAATACTAACGAATTGGGTGGCTCAAAGATTACGAGAACGCTGGAACATTCGAATAATTGTCTATCTCGACGACTATTTAATCGTACATCAGGATGTACACATTCTTCGAGATCATGTCGAGCTCACATTGGACACATTACAAAATCTTGGTTGGCAAGTAAATTTCGAGAAATCAGTTCTTTGTCCTCAAAAGACTATGACTTATTTAGGAATATTGTGGAGTCCCTGGCTCAATTTAAAATGCCTGCCAAAAGAAAAGACTTTGACATTAGTCAGAAAAGTGAGTCAAGTTCTCGAGCGAGGATTAATAACTCTAAAGGAAATGCAGAGAATAATAGGACTCCTGAACTTTGCCAGTTTTGTTGTTCCTCGAGGCCGACTCAATCACCGACAATTGTTAATGTTCATGAATTCGCTACCAAACCTTTTATCGAAATCCTACCCACTACCACAAAATGTTCGAAAGGAACTGGAAAACTGGAATGGTGGACTCTGAATTTTCAGTCATCAACACCTCTACATTATCCCCCGCCAGTAAACTTCCTGACAACAGATGCATCAGACCAGGGTTGGGTTGAGCGCAACTGAACAATCTGACCATTTCGGACAGATGGTCGCAAAAGGAACAGGCACTGCACAGCAATCAAAAAGAAATGTTAGCGATATTTCGCGCCCTTCGAGACAACGCTCACCTACTCTGCAACAACTCGATCCTGATACAATGCGACAACAGGACTGCTGTCAGTTATATAAGGAACGAAGGAGGTACGAAATCATTACCCCTAATAGAACTAACCTATCAAATTCTGAATTTACTGGACCAATTTCAAATTCACTTCAGCATACACCATCTCCCAGGCAGGTACAACAATCATGCCGATCACTTGTCACGCTTTCGCCAACCTCCAGAGTGGCACCTAATGTCAGCCTGTACGGAGGTAGTGTTTGCAAAGTGGGGAACCCCAATAATAGATTTGTTTGCCTCAGCGACAGCACACGTAGTTTACAATTATGTATCCCGAGACCTAAGAGACCTTCAAGCACTATTTCACGACGCATTCAGCGCCCCATGGAACTATCCACTTGCATGGGTGTTCCCACCTCCATTCTTAATCCCAAAAGTCCTAACACACCTCAATCAATCAACAGGAATATATTTAATAGTAGTACCTCGATGGGAGAAGGTATTTTGGCGTGCAGACCTCAAAGTCAGAGCGCTAGCACCACCAGTAACTCTGAAAAACTTACAGATGCACCTGGTCGACACATCAACGGGACTTCCACCACCACAAGTGGACAAAATCATCCTCGAAGTCTGGAAATGTGGGGGTGGTCCGAGGCGATAGAAACATGGACCAATGAACAACAGTTATTACTTAAAAATTCCTGGCGTAAGTCTACCTTGAAAACATATGAGGTGGCTTGGAAACGCTGGACTTCCTGGTCCATATCTAAAAACATTGACACAAATAATCCTACAGGTACGCAATTAGCCCAATTTTTATCTGATTTGCACCTAATCCATAAATTATCTTACAATACTATTCTTTTACATAAATCTGTTGTTTCCACCTTGTGTAATGTTGAAAGATCAAGTCAATTAAGTTCACATGTTCTTGTGAAACATATTTTAAAATCAATTTCTCTGGAAAATCCCAAGTCTTCTAAGCCACCTATTTGGGATGTTAGTCAATTAATTACCTTTCTAAGCAATTACACTGTAGATTTAGACAATCACTTTCAAATATCACGCCATACTGCAACTATATTACTGCTTTGCACAGGTAGACCCATACATGACTTAACACTACTTACAGTTGATCCTGACCATTATGTTAGATCAGATGATAGTATTACCTTATGGCCTCAATTCGGTTCTAAAACAGATTGCAGTAGTCACAGACAGTCGGGCTGGATTTTTTTTGTAAATCCCAACAATTGTAACCTAAATCCTGTATTCTGGATAGAAAGAACTACACAATTACTAAATGAAAGACGTAATGCTGCAAAATCATTTAATTTGTTTATTACAGTTAGAGGTGTGCCAAAGCCTGCTTCACGCACTGTCATCGCAGGCTGGATAAAAACCATATTCAAGGAAGCTGGAATCACAGCAACACCAGGGAGTACACGATCTGCGGTAGCCTCCAAAAGTTGGCTAGAAAATCATCCTCTTGACGAAATCCTATCTCGAGGAAATTGGCAATCGGCTACTACATTCCAGAATTTCTACAGAAGAGAAGTCATAAGAAATGTTGATTCAAATATAAATGTTACGCAATTGTTCAATCCAATTAATTAATTCCGTATAATCAATGTAATCTGTTAATGTATTATTTTTGTTAAATCACCAACACACTAATTGAATAAATAAGTTTATGTACCTTTACATGTGTAATATAATACCTTTTGATACCATATTTTTATTTTATTTTTAAACTTTTTCCTATCACATTGGCGTTTTATTGATTAGTGACGACACCAGGCGATAACAAACAGGTCTCAATAATAAAGCTTCCAGTGACGGTCAAGTAGTTTAATAGAAGCGTTTTACCTGAAATAAAACGCATATTAAAGTACTTACCTCACTGGAAGCTTTATGTTTACTTCTGCCTGGTTATATTGAGCCAGCCAATGAACAAAAAGTAGCTCGTCACATTTTACGAAACTAAAATGGCAAGCAAACGCTAGATGTCGCCACTGATCAAGATAAACAGTACTAATATTGGTAAGAAATCGACGGAAACGGAAATGCTCTCTCAATAATAAAGCTTCCAGTGAGGTAAGTACTTTAATATGCGTTTTATTTCAGGTAAAACGCTTCTATTTACCGCTATGCCCATCTGTCTGGCAATCCCTTTAATGCTTGCATTTTGTTCCTAAAGAACCACAATCTTTGTTCACAAGAAACTATCTATCATTTTATTTTAAATTGTTTTTAACACAAACACGTATAGGTAGTATGCGAAAGGTGAAATCAAACTAGACTCATCAGACGGTAACCTCTAATAGATTAGTAAAATGTTTGCATAACTACCCTCAATTAACTTTGCATTCGCTGTGAGTTCATAATTTATCGATTAGACAGAGACAGAATTATAACAAAAGTAGACTGATAATTCATCGCATTGTGAACTACCTAACCGGCTCAGTTGGTAAGAGCTAGCGGTAACCAAAGGAAAACCAATGATTCGATGGTTCGAATCTCGGCCGGGAATATGAACACTTTTTGTGTACTATTCCTAAGGATGGTAAATGTTTCAATTGCAAAGTCGTGTGTAGCAAAGTTAATTTTAATACAACTGGGGTACCCAATTGATGCAGCCCACTGTACTACCTGTATCTATTAGAAAAATTGCTTCTAATTCTGGTAAATGGATGTGTGGTAATCTAAGACTACTATCATTTAAGTTAATCACTTTTGTTTCTGATCTGGTTGATCCGTTGCTGAGGCTTCTATTTGAAAATTTGATGATTCACCTGTGTTTTGGATGGAATTAGTCTCACTACTATCCTCTACTAGTACTACAAGATTTTCGTCATCTAATAGGAATATTTAATCTTTAGATTCCGGTTCAGGTTCGAGTTGTCCTTCAATCATATTATTGCGGATTGTTCTCATTGAAACATCATTATTTTGTCTAGATTGTGGGTTGATAATGCCAAATCGGAATTGTTGGTTCGGATTTGCTTTAAAAAAATCTGACTGTTTATAATTATTAATTGTACGTGGTATTTGTTGAGGTTGATGCGTTATACCCTTTTGATTTGGTTGGTTACTAATATTCGGTTTGGGTCCTTGCAATGGATTTACAGATTTTTGGTTATTATTATTCGGGTTTGTTATGAAGTTAGGTCTAAAACCATATATTTGTCTAAAACCTTGATTATTATTTACCGGAATACCGAATTTAAACTGGGTTGGGGTTGAAAATTTTAGTTTAGGGACTTGAGATTGGTTCGCGTTATTAGGAGTTGATTTATTTTTATTTTGGACGTTGTATCGCGTTATCTTATCGTGGATTCTAGAGTGAGGCATTTATTAAGTCTAACAAATTGTATCATGTCTTCTGGTTAATTATAGAGAAAAACGTTTAAGGCTGTGTTATTATATATTATATACTTAGCTGCTTTAATGCTCTCGTCGGCTATGAGGTTTACCTTTGAGATTAGTGAGCTTCTAACATTTTGTATTCTATGGCAAAAATCTATGTAGGATTCTCCTGGTTTTATTTTGAGGTTTTCTAATTCTATATTAAGGCAGGCTTCGGATATAGGATCTCCGAAGTGTTGGATGAAAAGTTCCTTAAGATCCTCCCATGTTGTGACATTTTCCCGTTCACTAATTAAAACTGCTGCTTTACCTACTAATCGACTTGTAATGCAATGAAATAGGTAAGTCTGTTGTGCTGGATTATTTTCCCCTCTAAAACTTCTAATAACATATTCACATTTAGAAATAAAGAGATTGTTAGATATAAGGAGTGGACTGTATGGATGGCTCTGATAGATGATGGGGTCGGGTAGTTCTGTAGGAACTGAGTTCTGCTCGTTCGCCCAATCAAGGATACAAATTCAACAGAGAAAAATCTAAGTACGACTCACCTTTTTCTCTCGCTGCGGCCGCTTCTCCAGCTCGGTCGTTCCTGTGAGTGGAATGTTGATCCCGGAGTCCGGCGCGAGTACAAAACACGGTAATGCACAATTTGTCCTTGTTTTAGCAATTTTCACTCACGGAGCTCAAATTCAGATTGTATTCTAGCGAGCAATGGCGACCGACGACTTTGTCTTTTGCACGCACACACTTGGTTGTCTATGGCAAGCTAGCCACGAAGCCACGGAATCAAGCGTTTTGGCGGGAATGGGAACCGACCAATCGCGTGCCGCCTTGGCGAGCCGTCCATAGATTATCTATATTGGATTTGTCCAATCATGGGCTATTTACAGAACATACCCCCTACCGAAACCATAGTGATGGTTTCTAGAAAACTAAAATTACCTTAATACCTATAATCGTTAAAAAACTAAAATAAACTCTAAGCTAGATACCTATCTCTATCAAAAACGTTTTGACGCTTGAATCTAGTTGGTATAAGGTAATGGACAGAGTTTGTTGGTGGGTCTTTGTAAGACATTTTTTCCGGTGCGCAGCGTTACACACCGAACTATTCCGTCGGAACCTGGATGTAATTTTTCTATTTTGCCGAGAGGCCAATTACAGGAGGGAACATTATCAGATTTTATTAGAACTAAATCTCCAACTTTTGGGTTGGAGGAGGATGTAAACCACTTAGCTCTCTGCTGAAGGGTATTTAAATACTCATGACTCCAACGTTTCCAGAAAAGTTGAGAACATTTCTGACTATACTGCCAACGTGACAATCTATTAATATTCACCTCTTGAACGTTATACTCGGGTATGGAGATTAAGCTTCGACCAATGAGAAAGTGTCCGGCGGTTAGAACATTAAATTCGTCGGGATTGTCGCTAGCGGGTAGTGGGCATAAAGGACGCGAATTTAAAATGGCTTCTGCCTTACAAAATATTGTAGAAAGTTCCTCAAACGTTAAGGATTTCTCTCCTATACTTCGTACTAGGTGATATTTTGCTGACTTTATCCCAGCTTCCCAGAGACCGCCCATATGTGGAGCACTGGGTACATTAAATTTCCAGTCAACCTGCCTTTTTGCGCAGCCATCCGAAATATCATTTTGACTCTCGCGCAGGAACCTTTGGATTTCAGACAGATGTCTACTTGCGCCAATAAAATTTGTGCCGCAGTCAGAATAAAGAACAGCACATAGCCCTCTACGCGCCACGAATCTATCCAAGCACGCCAGGAAACAGTCGGCGGAGAGAGAGGATAACACTTCCAAATGCACTGCTTTTGTGGAAAAGCAGACGAATAGTGCTAGATACGCTTTCGTCACTTTAGCATTACGACGTAAGCTTTCTTTAATTGAAAATGGACCTCCGAGGTCAACTCCGACGTTAGAAAATACCTTACTAGGTATTAACCGAGTTGCTGGCAAGGGTGCCATTTCGGGTTGTAGTAAAGTTGGTTTACATTTGAAACATGTTTTACATTTCGATAAAACAGATCTAATGACGTGACGAGCCGACAATATCCAAAAATTCTCATTGATGAAACCTTGTAATGTTCGCGGACCTACATGTAAATATTTTTTGTGTAAATGATTGATCAATAGTTTGGTAAATAAACTATTTTTCGGAAGAAGACGCGGATGTTTAGCATTATACGGAAGGTCGGCATGACTGATGCGACCCCCTACCCTGAGGAAGTCGTCGTCCTCAATAAATGGAGACAATTTTCGCAAAGATGGCACGTGTCTCTTATTTTTAATCTGTTTAATTTCAGCTTCAAAATAAGCATTTTGAACTAATTTTATCAATTTATCGCAAGCTTCACTTAACTCGATGGTTGATAATATTCCCGCCTTGCGAGTAGTGGTTATATCACCCCTTTTGCGTCGAAATCTTAAAATCCAAGCAAACGATCTTTGCAATTTGGAAAATGATGAAAATTGTTTAAAGATTCTTTCGCAAAATTCCGTTTTAGATTCATTGAAATTATCATTACTCTGATTTTCAGTCAATAAATTAACCGACGCTCTCAATTCGGGTAGTTTATTATTACTCTCATTAACAAACACCGTCATGGGCCAATCGCGATAATTTTTATACATCCAATCAGGACCCTGTAGCCAACGTTGATTACCACTAACAAGTTGTGATGGAGATGCTCCGCGAGAGCAAATATCGGCTAAGTTATGTTCACTACACACATGCCGCCAGAAAAGAGGAGGTAAAACTTCAATAATTTGTGTAACTCGATGACTGACAAAGGTTTTTAGTTTATAAGGTTCCGTTTGAAGCCACGACAGTACGACCGTCGAGTCTGAGGCAGCTGTTATTTTGTTAATTTTAACGCGGGTAAATGTGTCAACTACGAACTTTATTAATTTGCTTAAGGACGCTATCACATTTTGAACACACTCGCGTTTAGGTATCTGAGCCGCAACACAACAACATTACGCTCACACACACATTGAAACCATTGTCCGCTCGATTTTATACGTAACTTCACACAATCTTGGTACTTGAACGTATTCTTTTTTAATTTTACTAATAAGGATTGAGTAAAGTTAGTAGTAAGTTTCTAATCGAATTTGGTAACTGTTATTAGTACTTAAATATACTTACGTACATTACATTATACATGTTTTTATTGTTTTTGAAGATCATCAGTCATAACAATCATTACATGAAATGGTGAGGTCGTTTCTGGGTACCTACGTAATGTATGTACATTACGCAAGTAACTACGGGTTGTGTTACCGTTAGTTCCTAGTACCCAAAAATGACCTGAGCAAAAAAATTACGAGGAACACCTACGATTATCCCGCAGCCTGCTGTTAGTATGAAAAGATGTGAGTACTTATAAATATTACAATTGTTGAAGCATTACTTCCATAATTAAATACCTACCAGCCTGGGACTTTATTATGTATTTTTGTTGTGATATTTAAAAATAAGCATTTCCTCATATTAATAATAAGTATTTTATTCACTAAGACTGGGGGAAGTTCAGTATTTTTTAATAAAAATTAAAACAAAAGTAGTAAAAAAAAAAAACATTTTGTGTAAGGGTAGGTTACAAATTGCAAAATGTTCACAGTACATACACATGTACTTTACAGTGGAAAATAAATATAAAAAAACCAGTGGGACTCCGGGAGTGCCGACAGAAATGAAATCTTGAACAATTACGTGTGTATTTTTTGAACAGTGTCGCGAGTTAAATTGTTTTTACCTATCTCAAAAAATTCCCAACGCGCCTAAATAAGTTTTCACTTCAAATTCCTAGGTACAGAGGTGTCAGTAACGGTAACGGTAACAGTGTCGCGAGTTCAATGGTTTTTTCCCCATCACAAAAAATGCCAAGATGCATGTATATCTGTGCACGTACATATACAATATATGTTGTACATACTAATATACAGAGATGTAGGTAAAAGTGTCGCGAGTTCCATTGTTTTTACCATCTCAAAAATGCCCAACGCGCCTAAAGTTTTCTCTTATTTTTTTATATTATGAATTTGTGATCTTTTACACATTATTTGTTTCCGTCAGTATGTTTGTGCGTATGTGTGAGCTATGATCTCTAATATTCATAGACCTCGCGTATCGAGGGTCAACTAGTTCTGGTAGTAAACAATTATTGTAGAATTTTATTAATTGTCCTTCCATATTTTCTTTCCAGAACTGGTCGTCCCTTTTTACGTATTCAAACTTCATTTTTCCATCCCCTGTCCACACTGCAAATACACACATGTTTTTGCCAGTTACTCGCAATTGGCCCTGAACTTGGTGGAACCATTTGTTATTTTTATTAACTATGAAAGAGGCTGCTTTATGCAACCAAAAGTCAATTTTCTTTTCTACTGCAACGTCGGGTTCCATATTAAAAGCAGATTATGGACACTTCACTTCAACAATGCCATGTTTTGCACTGCAACAATGCCACAATTTGATATGACTTACAAGTGAAATTTCATTTTGCTCATCATCGCCTGCGGGGACATCTAAGCTGCTCTCCCTGTTAAATAAAAAAAACCTACCATATTTTCTAATACAAGAACGAACAAAACTCCAGAGTGGATTTGTGATTTCTGAATGAAAATACTTACAAAGTCTCATTACTTTGGTTTACTGCTACGTTTGAAGTATTTTTTGTCCTTTGTCCAAATTTCCGAATTCGTGGCATCTTTAATAATAAATATAAATATTTTTGCAATGCACAACATAAACGAATACTATGCATGGTATCAAAAGTTAAAACCATGCCTACTTGACTTTTAAACGCTACATCTAGCATTCTGAATTTATGAATTTACAACTAACTCGATTTAGCA
This sequence comes from Polymixis flavicincta, assembly GCA_949987655.1. NCBI lineage: Eukaryota > Metazoa > Arthropoda > Insecta > Lepidoptera > Noctuidae > Polymixis > Polymixis flavicincta. Next base: position 12,895,688 of record OX465197.1, read on the forward strand.
CAAGAGGGATCGCATATTCGTAAACACTGCCAACCTCTAATGTAATCAACACCTCCAGACTCGATAACAATGTCGATTTTTGATCACACTCGTTATCTTGAATTTAAAATACATGTGGGGTGGGGAACCCCCCTTAGGAACGAAATTCTTTATTTGAATTTCGCAGCCGCCATTTTTAATTTTTATTTTGACGTCACTATTGACTTCAGTATCTCCGAAAACTATAAAAATGACACCCATGATGAAATATTTGAAAATTTTCGAATTATCTTAAATTTTCTCTTTGACCTCGATTTTTACAAGTTTAGACATACCGCAACCTGCTGCAAATATGGATGACTAATCACCATCCCCAAAAACCCAAAATTCAACTACCCTAACAAAAGTCTAAAAAAAAAATTGTTTCCGCCATTTGAATAGATAATAATACATTTAATGCAATTCATATCCGTAATCTACATCAATTTTACAAATAAATTAAAACTATGTTTAAATTTCTAAAACAAATTCCACTAAGCACACATACTTTTATTTCGGTCCGAAAAAGTATCAACTTCGTTCAACCAGAGTATACAATACAGTAGTTACGTTTATACGTAAGTATTTTCTGCGAGAAAGCGATACAGCCGTGCTTCCAGGAGCGCGTCTGAGCGCGGAATGACGAACCGCGAGTGTGCGCGCGTTGAAAATGTATGGAGAAATTTGAGAGTATTTCTTATTTTTCACATAAAATAAAAAGTTATTTATTTGGCAATAAGTTTTTTAGCTTTACGTATAGAGGACTATGTAAGCAACAATTCATAACTATTTTTGAGTTAAAATATGCAGTGGATTTAGCTATAATGGTTCCTATTCAGACCCCATTTTATTCAAAAAATTGCGATTGTTGTGATGGGGAAATCGTATTTGTGTGAAAATTTGGTATATGGCTATATATTGTTTATGTCGTTTTTCTGGAGATAAGTATATTATCTTTAATTTGACATATGATATCCTCGCAGTTGTGACTCCTAATTCATTAAAATGGTACCTGAAAAGCACTGATATTTGAGGAAAAATGTGATAGCGTCCTTAACAAAACAGCTCCCATTAACTCCAACCGAGGAATCGTTACGGGTTTGATTGGCGCAACTTTAGATTTGGCGGTTACTAGACGAACCTTTACATCACTTGTTTGTCCGCGACTTATAACATACACGCATGCTGCGTAGCCACGCAATGAAGCGTCACAAAATCCAACTAAGTCACATTCCGTCTCACCTGGTAATAGCATGTGACGTTCGATACGTAATTCCTTTAACAGAGGAAGTTCAAGAATAAAAGTTTGCCACGACTTTTTTATGTTAACCGGCAACTTCTCATCCCAACCAATGCCTAACTTCCACAGCTCTTGCATGATCTGCTTCGCCACTAAAGTGCATGGTGCGATAAAACCGACGGGATCGTAAATCGACGCTAGTAATTTTAGTACCGATCGTTTGGTTGACTCATTGTCTGTCAAATTAACTGAGAAAATAAAACTATCGGATTTTGGAATCCATTTAAGTCCCAAAACCTTAATAGTACTATCGTTTTCAGCTTTAACGAATGTTACGGAGTTTTCCCTATGTTCAGAGGGGACACGTTGTAGTAACTTCTCACTGTTACTCATCCACTTTTTCAAAGTGAAGTTAGCACTTTCAAAAATACCAATTAATTGATCCTGTACTAAGCAAGCTTGCTCAAAAGTATTACATGAATATAGAATATCGTCCATGTAAACACCCTCACGGAGGACCTGAGCAGCGAATGAAAAACGTTTTCCTTCATCGTTCGCTAATTGAAGTAGCGTTCGAATTGCTAAGAACGGTGAACAACTAAGTCCGTACGTCACGGTTTTTAATTCGTATAATTTTATCGGATCGTTAGGCGATTCCCGGTATAAAATGTGTTGATATAAGCGATCTTCTTTTCTTAAAGCGATAGCACGATACATTTTACAAACATCACTAACTAGACAAAATTCAAATAGTCGGAATTTCAAAATGATTGCTGCAATATCCGGATACAGCTTAGGGCCGACCAATAAAGTATCATTTAAAGACACGTTATTGCTACTCTTCGCTGACGCATCGAACACTACACGTAGAGGAGTGGAGGTGCTACTGGGTCGCAAAATACTGTGATGTGGAATAATGTATTTGCTAGGCTTCTTACCCTGATAAAGTTCCATATGACCGAGCACTTCATATTCCCGCATAAATTCCTTATATTTATTATTTAAATCTGTAGTGCGCGCGAGTTTGCGTTCTGTGTACAGTAACCGACGCTCAGCCACAGCGCGTGTTTGACCTAGCGGTGAGCGGTCGGGCGCGAATGGCAGCGGAACTACGTATTGGCCGTTCGATTCTCGAGTATGTTCCTTAGAAAATATCTCCTCGGCTAACTGATCCAAAGGATTTATTGAAGGTGAACACGGCACTTCCTCAATTTCCCAAAAATCGCGTAACGTTTTTTCAATCGATTGTTCTTCGTCATACGAAACCGATAAATTTAAATTTTGTGAACTATTATTATTATTATTCGTAGGATATAATTTTCCACTAATAACATAACCGAAAACCGTTTTAATAACACTCGGAATACCATTCTTAATGACTAACGGTTTATCTCTAATAATATCTGGAACTATGTCGTTACCTAACAAAATATCTATTCGCGAACGCTTAAAAAACAGTGGATCCGCTAAGTTATAAGTGTCATACTCGTTAATGACATTTTTTGTGAAAGGTACATTAGGCATATCCGCAGACACCTTTGAAATAACTACTAAATTAACGCTAAAGGTTGGACTATGCGCCTGTCTTGGTTTTAATGTACAAGTAACCATGCCTTGGTTTTTAACTATTCCTCCACCTATACCGTAGATGGTAAAAGGACATTTTTTACGTTGTAATCCTAACTTCTGAGCACATTCAGTAGTTATAAAAGAACTCTGAGCGCCGGAATCGATGACTGCACGGCAGTCTTGATATTGACCAACACAATCAATAACATGTGTAAGTGTAGTACCTAACACTACTCCGTATTCGCAGTTATTACTCATTAATGCTTGCTGAATGGGTGAATCAGCTGTGTCACTTACGAAGTGAGACGATACAAGCGCTTGTTGCGCATGTGAAAGAGACGGCTGCATGGTCAGCAGGGTGTTCGCCACGGACGATATTCCCTCGCAATCCGTTTTTCCGTTATCTTTATGTAATAAGTAATGATGCGGTGCTGCGCATACTCCGCAATTCATTGTACTTTTACAATCCTTAGACTGATGGTCAGATTTAAGACAATTATGACACAGTTTTAGTGAATGAACACGGTTCATTCTTTCATCGACCGACAATTTACGAAATTGATCACATCGATAAATCATATGATTTTGTTTACAAATCACACAAGTTAAATTATTGTTATTACGGTTGTAATTATTGTGCGGAGCTCGTGCCGTATTGAGAACTGACTTTGACGCAGACTTAGTTTGGTTCTTATTTTGGGTATTACTAGATTTTGACATATTATTTGAAGAGCTACTTGTAAAAGTGTGTTCTAGAACTTTAATTTGTTTGTTTACAAAATCCATTAGTTCCGAAAATGTAGGTATCAACTTTTGATCCCGACTTTCTTCGAATAATTTTCGCGTATGAACGTCAAGTCTTTGTAATGCCAAATGACACAATAAGAAATCGTCTAAGTTCTTAATTTTTAATGCTTGAATCGCTTTAAGTGAATGATCAAAGGTTTCTATGAATGAAGTTAAGTTCGACGTCGTATCTTTAGCTAACGGTGAAAAATTCAACATTTTATCGAAATACCTACATGCTAGTGTTCTGTGATCGTGATATTTATCAACTAAACTTTGCCAAACTAATGTATAATTAGCGGCAGTGATAGGAAGATTTTTTACAATATTTAAAGCAGAACCTTTCACGCATGAAAGTAAATAATGGAATTTATCGATATCTGAGAAATTTCTATCGTGCACCAATGACGAGAACGTATCATAAAAGGTTATCCAATTCTCAATTTCTCCATCAAATTGAAATAAAGATATCTTTGGTAACGCGGGTACTACTAAATCATTTTTACCCGTCGCAGATAAGAAATTCGATTCCGATTTAGAATGTTCCTTAGCGGCTAATTGACACATAATTAACATTTCGTCAAATGTCTCGAGTTCACTAATCGGCATTTTAGCTGTAGGTTTTATTTGCACTTCTATTTCGTACAATTCAAATATGGTGGATTCAAACTTCGAACGGACACTTTCTATTTCCGACAATGATAACGTAAACAATTGTAATTTATCTGGTTCAGTTCCCAACTTTTTGGAAGAATCATAAAGCTTTTGAATCTTAGTGAATAAATATTGCTTTTTCACTATTAAAATTGTACGTTTTGTTTCTAAATCTTCCGCCATTTTGGATGCGTGGTTTTGGAACAAAAATGGGAAAAAATGTAATAAAGAATCCGGACTCGAATGACCAGAATGTTAGATATAAGGAGTGGACTGTATGGATGGCTCTGATAGATGATGGGGTCGGGTAGTTCTGTAGGAACTGAGTTCTGCTCGTTCGCCCAATCAAGGATACAAATTCAACAGAGAAAAATCTAAGTACGACTCACCTTTTTCTCTCGCTGCGGCCGCTTCTCCAGCTCGGTCGTTCCTGTGAGTGGAATGTTGATCCCGGAGTCCGGCGCGAGTACAAAACACGGTAATGCACAATTTGTCCTTGTTTTAGCAATTTTCACTCACGGAGCTCAAATTCAGATTGTATTCTAGCGAGCAATGGCGACCGACGACTTTGTCTTTTGCACGCACACACTTGGTTGTCTATGGCAAGCTAGCCACGAAGCCACGGAATCAAGCGTTTTGGCGGGAATGGGAACCGACCAATCGCGTGCCGCCTTGGCGAGCCGTCCATAGATTATCTATATTGGATTTGTCCAATCATGGGCTATTTACAGAACAGAGATTGAGTAACTTATCGTCTCCATCGAATCGTGGAATGATGCTTTGAATTTCTTTAGGAAAAAGTTGAATATTCATATTTACAGTTTAAATATAAGGCAAAAAAATAACAATAAAATAAAATAACGAAGTTGGCGATTTTTGTTCAAACAACGTTTTAAAGTTTTTAAATAATAAAATTTGAGTAGTTTAAATAAAGGTATCGTAATGGCGATGTTAGTCCAATTACGTCTTTTAACTTAACTAAAATATAGTAAACTGTCGATGTGAGTCCAGTTTACTAAAATAATCTAGATTTGGCGATTTTTGTCCAAAAATAGATGGGCTACACTAAAATATAGTAAACTGGCGATGTGAGTCCAATTTACTAAAATAATCTAGATTTGGCGATTTTGGTCCAAAAATAGATGGGCTACGCTAATCGGCGATGTCTAGTCCAATTAGACGTAAGGAATAGGACAAGGGATGGAGCAATGCGAATAAAGGGTCTACTCACAATATGCTCGATCCCATGCCGGTTCTCTGCTGCTACTCTGCTGCTGCTGTTGTTGTCACACGCGACGTTCTTTTGACGGATTTATTTGAGTAGGTTCTTTATGGATTAGAAGTTAAGCGTCGAGAAACGTCTAGACCGATACTTGTGCCTTTTAACGCAACTGTTCGCGACTTTACTAATCCTGCGCCAGTCAAATATGAACGTGCAAAGACTTTTTATAAAAATATATTTATTTAGTGCAATGCACGTGTGCTCAGCATAAGCGTTATAATACAAAGAACAATACAAAGAACCTTACAGAGCCATAAATACTAAAAAGGGGTTTGCATGTGTGTATCTGTGTTTGGACCATTGATCTCACTAGTGGTCAATTACTCATGTGTCATATCATATTTCTAATTGTTTTGGCAGTCGTTACTTGTTGATTTATGATTAATGGATTTTGATTCTTGGAACTAATGGGTGGTATGGCGTCATCTTAGTTTATCAAAATAGTACGGGGATGGGGTTGGTTATGCGTAACTAGGTACACTCTTGTAAATACAGTGGTTTTATGAATTACGCCATAAAAATTAGTTTTATATCGGAGTTTGCATATCCCATTGTACAGAAACAAGTATCATGTGATACTGTAATAACACTTAGAGCTGTAATAAGTAAGTGATCACATGCAAAATACAGCTTGTATACAGCTTTAACGATAAAACCAGATGAAAGTGTCAAGAAATACTTAAGTTCTATATTGGAGTTTTAATATTCTGTTTAAATACCCTAAGCTTTCGCGGATCCCTTAGTAACTCTTTTATACAGTTTGAGCTGTATATTATCTCATAGATCTTTCTTATAACTACTATATAATATTTTGACACTCTTGTAAGTCTCTAAGAGAACTCTAAGTTCTAAATAGGCTGCTTTATTGAAAACGCTTGCGTGCTGCTTGGGCAACACCTTGGATGATCTAAATAATGCCATTGATGCCGTAATAAACGTGACCTACGGGGCTCAAACTACATTTATGGTTTTTATTTTGGAGCATATTTCTTCATGCCTGTAGATCCTACCAGGACGTGTACAGGAGCATGGTGTGTACTGCAGCGCGATCAACCTCACTTCACGGCAGTTTTTTTTTACCGGACTACGCCAAAAGGAGGGTTATGTGTTTCGAGTGTATGTATGTGGATTTCTTGTGGGCTTATGAGATAGATTTTGGCAGTTACTCTACCTACCCCTACAGGCATCCAGAATTCCAGAATAAATAAATAAATAAAAAAAAAAAAATTTCTTTATTTGTATAGAATGCAGGTGTTACAATAATGGTGTTAATTCCAGATACGTATTCCCAGTACATTCTGCCTGTTGGCATACAAAAATATTGTGGTTACCAGACCAGAAAGGCTTCCTTTTTTGTTTGGTGGGTGGGAAATCATCAAATGACTTCTCCCGCTCTGGGTAGAGAGCAGGAGGGCGTGTCAGACTTTTAGAAAGAAAGAAAGAAAACGTATTTATTGTGACTCGCACAGGAAGATCACATCGTAAAATAAACACACCTTAGTACAAAAAATATAAAAAAGAACAAATTTCTTGGAAGTAAAAAAAAAATTAAAAATAAAACAGAAAGTCCTGCACGAGGCCAAAAGGCTCCTACCTCAGTATAATGCTGCGACATTTAAAAAGTGTCGCAGCGTGGGTATTCTGATAGGGCCCGAACGATGTGATGTCACGGGCAGTTACAGTATAAATAAACAATCGGTATTAAAGTTACATAAAATCTAAATATCTATGTTAGCGAATAAAACAAAATACCGTCAGCGCCAAGCGTGACCTCATTATTTGTCGATGCCAAATGTGCCAGAGACAGGCATTATAGGTAGAGGAATCCCTTTTATTTTGACAGTTCCACAACATTCATTGCGTTGTTCACGTTGTTGAGCAGACGAATTATACACACATGTGAAGCAATGGATAAACGATAAACTTCAAAAATTAAAAAATAAAACAACCGACTTCCAAAAAAACACTACAAAGTGAAAAAAAAATTAATTTCAGAAGTCGATGACATTGGATATGTATTTTAATTTTTTGTCACCGTCAAGTTTTTATTTTTTACTTTTCAATTTTAGTACCTACCCCACACCAATTTGAAATTTCATCATCCTTAGGGTCAAAACAATGCATATTTATGCAGCAATCGCGGTTCATTATTATCATAAAAAACTCCTACAACTCCTATAACTCCTTACTTCACCTTCTATATAAATAATTATATGACCTTTGTATATTTGTATTTAAAAATAACAACACTTTTCCAAAAACAAAAAGATATCCATAACATAAACACACGCTATAAAAATAGATTACATCTTCCACCCTCTCGGATAAAAATGCTTTACCGCAGCCCATATATTACATGGCAGTTAATTTTTTAACAAATTACCGGAACAAATAAAAGAAGAATCCATATTCAATAGATTTACCATAAAATTAAAAGAATATCTAACACAAAAATGCTTTTACTCCGTCACAGAATACCTGGAACAAAATATTAGTAAATACAACAGCTAGATTAACTAATAATTACAGATTTTAAAGTCATGCAATAATGCAAAAAAAAACCCATATGTTTATTTTTATTAAGTGCCTAAGTGTGTTAATATGTAGTAGGTTGTTAACCAAGGGCTGTATGACATCAATTGCATACGAGGTTTTTGGCGCCTGAGCGCAGCGAGGGCGCTTATTAGACCGAGTATGCAATTGATGCTTACACCCGAGATAAACAATCTGCTTTACGTATCGATTGTGAGGTAAGTAAAAAAACAAGAAAGCAGGTTTCTATGAACATTTATTAAAGAGAAACTTGTATATTTAATTAATATTAATAGTAAAATTAGAACATTCTTTCGAGTTCGGCGGTAATAGATTTTCTAAAACTGTTTTTGCTTGTTCTTTTATAAAATCGGGGTTTTTTTTTTTTTTTTTTTTTTTTTGTGTGGGAAATCATCAAATAACTTCTCCCGCTCTGGGTGGAGCAGGAGGGCGCGTCAGACTTTTACCGACTAACACCCACCCGCGTTCCCTCAGTAGTCTGCATGCCGTCCAGGGGCGGCGGTATCTCTTTCGAACGAACCCGCACCCCTGGCAGGCAGCATAATAGGTTTACATACACAAAAAAAAACAATAGAGTTGAGAACCTCCTCCTTTTGGAAGTCGGTTAAAAATGTTTCAGATTGTGATTATTAATGTGTTATGCAAACGGTCTCCCCTATTTGTATGACTACTGTCATCGGTCATATTCTGAATGTCCGAAAAATGGCGGGTCAGGTATCAGAGGATCCCCCCCGAGTGGGATCCCGCATTGTCGTTGCGGGGGGGCTCAGTAACCGTGGATTCCGGCCACGGTGAAGCCAAGAGGAACCCAAAGGTGGGGCCGCTCGTCAGGGCTTTTGCCTTCAAGCCATTGACGTAGCGGCCAAAAAGTAGGTTGCGGTGAGGTGCACCGCAACTGAGGTGGGCCGCGATGTCGAATGGGAGGCATCGCGGCTGAGGGTTACGGGCTGCGGTCGAAGGGGAGTGCCGGTGCTTCTGAGCAGCGCTCTTCCCTTCCGTGGCCTGGACGGGGCCGCCACCGTTTGATGGCCGACGCGGTGGGGCCGCAGGGGAAGAGGAGTGTCGGTATAGCGTCAGCCGCTCTCCTTATCCCCTGCGGCCGAAAAGTGGTAGACGGGACGGCGCGTTGTGTTCCACACGCGCGCCGTCAAAGATGTCAGCAACCACTGGTGGGGTCCGCAAGGGCCGATGCCTGCCAGGGGTGCGGGTTTGTTCGAAAGAGATACCACAGCCCCTGGCATACGGGCTACTCAGGGAACATGGGTGAGTTTTAGTCAGTAAAAGTCTGACACGCCCTCCTGCTCTACTCAGCAGGAGAAGACATTTGATGATTTCCCACCAAAAAAAAAAAAAAAAGTTATCAGAGGATAACGGAATCTGTGCGTCAACGTATAATGATTTAGAAGAGACTATGCAAATCGATTTCTAATGGTCGATACTCACATTTCGGGTTTCCCAAAGATAGGCAATTAACCCTTGACCGAGGTCTTAAGGGTGTTTACGTACTATAGCGATCCGTTTTCGGACCATACCGTATCACTACATGCAAAATAATATCATGACAAAAACTCTTCAGTATAAGATTTTAAAGCCATTAGGGTTGTTATTAGTCGGCTAAAAAAATCCGTCACCATTCAATTAGACCGAATATGTATTGTACTGACGTTTTACAGCAGTTTTTATTTTTTAATATAGTACGCAAAACTCCTAATCCTGCCTCATATTCGTTAAGTTATTTCCTTTATTCTGTTAAATATACATATAAATTACATTTTTAAATATTATTATAAAAATATAAAAACATTTAAAAATATAAAAAATAGTAGCCCACCGGTATCGGGAACAAGGTCCAAGCTACCGGCGGTCAGGGCTCCAGAGAGAGGAACCTCCTAACGATGCGAGCCGTGTCCAGGAGTACCGCTTTCTGGATCAAGCCCTTGACCCAGCTGCCCAACGAGAGCCTCCTAAGATGTTGGTCGAGGCTCTTGGCTATCAAGCCATTGGCTGAAACGACTATCGGTACAATGATCGTTGAGTCCACATCCCACATGTCGACAACCTCGTGAGCCAAGTCAAGATACTTGATTTGTTTATCTTTCTCAGCTTTCACGAGGTTCCCGTCATGCGGGACCGTTATATCAACGATCATTGTACGCCGCTCTAGTCGATCCACCACAACTATATCAGGCTTATTGGCAACAATTATAGTCCTGTCAGTGATGATGGATCGATCCGTTAAGTTATTATTATAATGTTTTCTTAAAAAAGTTCATCAAAAGTTGGAACTTTGACCTTCAATATGTCCGTAACAATAGGTCCCCAGGTACGGTCGAGTACAAAAACACATAATACCAGGAAGAACAAGTAATTCGACTTCGTTCAGGGTATTTCCACACCCGTTAGGTAATAAGCAGCGATGCCAGAAGGTTATTTTTGTAACCATTTAAGTGACTTTTAACTCCTTCAGTGGCGTTCCGATTGGTTCGTCACCGATTCAGGGCCAATCGGAGCGCCAAACGCGCTTGAAGCGTTTACCACTAAAGGAATTAAACTAACTAACTTTTCGAACGACAAAATTACTTAAGACAGTCCCCCAAAAACGCCCACCCTTCGACACTTCCTAGTGCTTTAGCTGGGAAGAAGAAGTTGCGCAACAAACTCCCCAGCACCACAGCTGTGTGATAAGTCGGAAGAACTTGATTCTATACAATAATAGGTAACATTCATCAAAAAATTGAAATTTCATTAATTAAAATTAAATAAATGGTTTATACAGTCAAATAAAATAAACAATGCTATGGAGTAACTCATATAATCTGTCAGTAGGTAAGCTAATTCTGGTGAATGTGTTTTCCGGTGATAAAGGTTATCGTTAATAATAAACCACCGATGCAAAAGTGGATGACAAAAGGCATAAAGAAGTCTAGTAAAACTAAACGTCAGTTATATCTAAAATTAAAAAACAGTAACATTAATAAAAAACTAAATGAGAAAAAGTACAGACGCTATAACCATATCTTTAAGCGATGTGCACAGAGAGCACATAAACTTATTAATACAAGGCGTATACAAGAGGGTAAGAATAAATGTAAAGCTACTTGGAATGCAATCTCCTCAACTATATCTAATAATAGTCTCTATAAAGATGATATTGACGAAATAAATCTTAATAATGTGACATATAATGATCCCTCAGATATTTGTAATATACTTAATGACTTTTTTATTAATTTGACATCTAATCAGCCTATGAATTCTAATAATATTAAACTAAATGAAAAAAACAAAAATTTAGCTACAATTTTTTTAAATCCAGTGGATGCACTGGAAGTGTATAAAATCATTATGTCTCTAAATAATAGCAAAACTAGTGGAGACGATGATATCACCACACAAACTTTGAAAGCTTGTGCTATTTCGATATGTCATCCACTAGCGCATGTTATAAATTTATCATTCCAAGAAGGTGTATTTCCTGAACAACTTAAAATGTCTACGGTGAAACCACTTTTCAAAAAGGGAACTAAGTCTGACCCTAGCAATTATCGGCCCATCACTATAGTTCCGATTTTGTCGAAATTTTTTGAAAAGGCAATGCTTAATCGGTTGAACAACTTTCTCTCTACACATGAGATATTATGCAAGGAGCAATTTGGTTTCCGCAAGGGAAGTTCAACTGCTCTTGCAATCTTTGACTTGATTAAAATTGTAACAGAAAGCATAAATAATGGCAATCCAGTGGTGTCCCTATTTTTAGATATGACTAAGGCCTTTGACTTTGTTAATCACTCAAAGCTTTTACACAAATTAGAATTTTATGGCATAAGGGGAAAAGCTTATGAATGGATAAATAGTTATCTACGTAACAGAAAACAGTGCACAGAGATATCCAAAGTTGTAAGAAAAAGCGGTAGAATATAATTTCAAAAAAAGGTTTAAATCAAAGGCATTAATAAATAGAAGTGGTGTGCCTCAGGGTACCATTATCGGCCCTTTACTTTTCTTGGTTTATATAAACGATCTTCCGGAAGCCACTTTGCAAAAATGTATTCTTTTTGCAGATGATACTACAATTATAATAAAATGTCAGGATAAAAACGCTTATAAATCGGTTACCGAAAAGGCCCTATCAGATATAGTAAATTGGATGGAAAGTAATAATCTAAACATAAACATTAGTAAAACAAAATTAATTCAATTTAACTCCTATAATACTAAACCATTAACTCTAGATATTTTTTATAAAGACAAAAAAGTAGAACAAGCTGATGATCTAAAATTTTTAGGACTTAATGTAGATAAACATCTAAATTGGAAAAGCCATATAGAGTTAATTTGTCGGAAACTTGATAGATTTGTGTTTGCGTTAAAAAAATTAAGACAAAATGTTTCTGTAGAAGCTGCCCTATCGGCTTACCATGGTTATGTGTCATCTGTACTGAGCTATGGATTAATAATGTGGGGAAACTCGATCGACATCGACAGAGTTTTCAAAATTCAAAAACGATGCATCCGGGTCATCAACAAGGCTTGGTTTCTGGACAGTTGTAAGCCTTTATTTCAAAAATGTAAAATTCTTCCAATCCCTTGTATGTACATAAAAGATATCTGCATCTTTACAAAAAAACACATGCACTACTTTAAACTACGTAGTGAAGTCCTAACTAGACAAAAGAGGGCTAAGTTTCGAAACCTACTGTATCAACCACCCTGTCATAAAGATATGTATAAGAAAAATGTGTATAATATGTGTGTTTTAGTTTATAATAACTTACCAAATGACATAAAATTATTACAGGGTAATGTGTTTAAGACAAAATTGACAGAATGGCTTCTTAAGTGTTGTTTTTATAGTATTAAGGATTATATGGGACATAAAGTTAGTGTAATAAAATTATAATTAAATGAACGATATAAAATTAAAAGTTAAATAGGAATAAAAATTGTGATGTATACTAAATATTTGCACGCTTGCTTGCAGGCAGAATACAATTTCACTTAGGTTATAAGATCTCACCTGTTAAACAATGTATTTCTTGCAAATAAACATTTGATTTGATTTGATTTGATTTGAAAAAACACAAACGTTGTCTTGAGTTAATCACAGCGACCAACAATTCTTATCGTTTAAGTAGTCGTTAATTTAGAAGCACATGAGCTGATGTCTCGTCGTCCTCCATGCAGGCCATGCACAGCGTGCTGTCTGTAACTCCTATATCAAAGAGGTGTTTATTAAATGACCCGTGGCCACTTAAAAGCTGCTGTAATTGTACGCAGCTGTTGTTTAGTTATTCAGATAATCGGTCTCGTGTGGCGGCCATCAATTGTAGAGATTGCTTCTTTGACCTACCTGCGCTCACCTTGGTCTACCCACAGTTTGTGATGTTGGTCCCTGGTGCCTTTTCTTAACGAAGTGCGTAAGTAGCAGAAAAGGAGGCTTCAGGTCCCATTGGTGCCATGCTGGACCCCTTCTGGCTAGTTCATCGGCTAAATCATTACCTAGCGCACCACTGAGTCCTTTGATACATTGAATGGTTTTGTAATTGAGGCTACCCACGTAATTGAGGCATTGGTGTTACACGTGTAGCCCAGAATCAACTGTGTGACTATTTAGCACTTACAGAAGAGCTATGCTGTCTAAGGGTATACGAAACGAATAGTCCTTAACTTCCCTGGCCATATTGGCATTTTGCATCCCTTATAATTTTGCATGGATTACTACGAGTTGGCAACCACAACGCAGTTCTGTACGCTCTATACAATAACGGACCAGTTTAAGATTCTAGAAGAGTTAAGCAGTATCTAGGTATAGCATGATGTGTCACCGTTTGTAAAAACGCTTTGGAACCCATGAATTCAGACGATACATTTTGTGACTGTAACGGATACGTGATAGTGGGTGGAGACCTTATCATGTAAGAAATACTATACAAAGGTCAGCGTACTACTTTGTGTGCTTATTATTTACTTATTTTGTGTTGAAATACAATAAGGATAAATTAAGATCAAAAGCTAATAAAATCTAATGCGTTATAGAAAGACAGCCAGTGTTATAAAATACTCTGCCGAGTACACAGCTATACAAGTGATAAAAATGGGTTTCAAATTACTAGTGTTAGTGCTTTTAATCAAAATAGTGGCCGCCAGAATAAGACTCAATGTGAATATGGATGAGAATCAAGTTGTGAACGTATCATTCGAAGGATCAGAAACTCGTATTATAACAGATGATGATATCAGTTCATTCAAACTCGGGAAAGAAAATTTACTCACAGCTGTGGAAATGGCTTTGGGAAGAAGACCAGAAAGTGCTTACCTTAGAAGTCCAACACCTTGGGGCGACTTGTACAAGTCTTACAATTGGGAACCAGTGAAACGAGTGCTACATGTCAAATCAGCAAAAATTAAGAACATAGAGAATAATCCAGTCATAGTAATGATGCAAGACTTGGAGAACCCATCCTCGCATAATATAAAAGTAAAAACAAGTTTATCACGCGTAGTAGAAAACAGTGTCACAACGAGTTGGTCAAACGAAAATAGAATAAAATCATCCCAAGACGTGGAATACGAAATCAAAGTGGGTGTCGCAAGTGCTGGCGGCAGAACCAGCTATGCATTTACTTCTACCGTGGGAGTTAGTCAGGAAATATCAAAAAAAGTGACACTTGGTACTACTAGCAACTTAGAGATAGAATTGAACCCAGGAGAAGCTGTGACCGCGGTTTTGTCGGCGACGGCACGTTATATAGAAGTAGAAGTTGTGCATGAGGCTCATCTAATCGGGTCTGTAGCTGCCAATTACTATCCAACGCACAATGGACATCATTTTCATCACCTGTCAGTTGAATCGCTGACTTTTGGAAGCATCAAGCATGTACTCACAACAACGGAGATTATCAGAATTAACTGCTATCTTGAAGCGCGGCTGAGAGTTCATGATAAAAAAACCGGCTTATTGATTTAAAAGTGGTAACATAAAGTTGATTTTTACGTGATTTTATATCTTGTATGAACTGCTTTAGATTGTGATGAGTGTATATGTATTTTTCACTGTAGATCATTATTTCTAGTCTCATTCTAAATGCACACATCTTGCAGATCCTGCTCATTACTGATTTTTTTTGGAGCACGTGTTTTTCAGACACGTGTTGATATATTTATTTATCGGCTGATATTTCTTTTTATACCACTTTTGTTGTTGCATTGAGTCCAAAAAGATTATTTCATTGCGCATTTCGCTGCGATAACTACAAAATCTCTATTATAATGGGGTGATTGGGGATATGCGCTAGTTAAATAAAATACAAAATCGTTTCTTTGGGAAAGTTGTTTGTTATGATGAGCACAATCATGTGTTTAAATATCGGTCACTAATTACCAGTCACCCTATAGAATGCCCTAATCGATACATGTATCTTGATGTGTTTACACGCGATTATCAGTACAATATTTACCGAATAATTTTGGGATCAGATGGCAGTTTCATACTGCATTTGTTTCTAGCTAAATGAACAACGGTATATTGACGTGTGATCCCAACGTTTTACCTTAAAATATTTTTCAACACACTTGCTCATAAAATGGCTCTAATTTCACTACAGTTAGGCACATAATGACACCTATTATCAAACTGTGACTTTTTCATTACTATTATTCACTAGTGAGTTATAGAATTGGTTGAGTTGCTTTGTTCTTAGTGAGTTATAGGTTGTTTTTTGTTTGAGTTTCCTTGTTCTTAAAAACGATGATGATGATGGATGATGCTGGATGATGATGGATGATGCTGGATGATGATGATGGATGATGATGGATGACGATGGATGATGATGAATGATGATGATGGATGATGCTGGATGATGATGGGTGATGATGAGTGATGATGGATGATGATAGATGATGATGGATAACGATGGATGATGATGGATGATGATGGATGACGATGGATGATCATGGATGATGATGATGGATGATGCTGGATGATGATGGGTGATGATGGATGATGATAGGTGACGATGGATGACGATGGATGATGATGGATGATGATGGATGACGATGGATGATGATGGATGATGATGGATGATGATGGATGATGATGGATGACGATGGATGATGATGGATGATGATGATGGATGATGATGATGATGATGATTTAGTATTATTTTCTTCGCAAGTGTGTTGAAAAACGTCGTATGATACACGTGTGTATTGATGATTATCGTCCTCGGCTCTCTTAAGACCCTCGCCTGACGGCTCGGGTCTCAATGGCGCCTCAGCGATAATCACCAACGTTACACACTTGTACCATAATGTACTATTACTGACTGCCGAGTGAATAGGCCATGATAGTACAACTATTATAATGTATTATTTCTATCTTAACAGGTTCCCTGTCCCCATTTAACAAAGATTTTTCATGACGTAATGTCCAGCACTTTTTTTTTTTAATTTCGCTTCTGTTAGTTATTTAAAAGGTATATAATGTGTTTTGGAAACATGTCAGAGGTGTTTTAGACGTAAAAAACGTAAAAAAAAACGTGGATGATTTTAAGATTCCTAAGTCCCATGAATCATATATGGTCGTGCAAATAATTAGTACGCATACAATTCGAATTTATACTCAGCTTACCATTTTTTTTTCTATTCTTTTTGTATAATTTCAATAAATTTGCTAAGATAAATATTGTTCGTTTTATTTTTCTTTATACTAATTTACTGTGTAAAATTTATTTGCACATTCATATCCGTATAAAAAAAAATTAAGATAATTTACCTAACTTTTTTATTTTTTTCGACAGAAGACAATGTACTCCCTACGTCCCTATACTAAAAATTGCATAAATCCCGCTACGTCCAACAGAAATAAGCCTTTAAACTTGGTACTAATTTTGTTCATATATGATTCATGAACTTGTCAGTGTCGGTACAAAAAGTGTCACGTGAATCATATTTGATTCATCGGACAGGGAACCTGTTAAACATGTGTTATAAATTCATTTGTTATTTATCCTAATAAGCACTTATTTACGACTTAAACGTCTTTGTGCCATTTTTTTTTTTTTATTGTTTTTGTATCTAACTTAGATGTTATGTGATGTGATGCTATGTTATTATTTTTTATAACATTTCCTTAGATATTATGTATTTTTGTCAAATATATTTTATTTTTATTCATTACTGTGACTGGCGTAATGCCGTTGTTATTTATTTCCAATCAGTCTGTCAAGTCTTTTCCCAAATATGTTGAGGTTAGCTTCCAGTCTAACCAGATGCAGTTAATTATCAGTATTTCACTTGGAGCGACTATCCGACCTCCACAACGTAGTTGCTTTTTTTTTGTATGGGCAATCTTCAAATGACATCTCCCGCTCTGGGTGAAGCAGGAGGGCGTTTCAGACTTTTACTGATTGAAGCGGCTCTTGCCCAATCTAGGGGGGCCAAACGCCTCCTGCCGGAGGCTCTACGCGGGGATGGTGCGGTCCATGGCCCTATACGGGGCGCCGGTGTGGGCGCCTACATTGAGGCGCCAACCAGCTCGCAAGTTGAGGGCGTCCCATAGGGTCATGGCGATCAGGATGATCCGAGGATATCGCACGATCTCCGGCGAGGCGGCGGGCCTCCTTGCCGGATTACCGCCATGGGATCTGGAGGCAAAGGTCCTCGCGCAAATGTGGGAGTGGCGCGAGGAGGCCAAACGCCGGGGCGAAACTCCGCTGCCGCGGGAAATCGTGGCACAGCGGACAGAGCTCCGGCGGGATCTCATGGTGACATGGAGAGTGCGATTGTCGCAACCCAGTGCTGGGCACGCCACGATTGCGGCGGTAAGTCCCCTCTTTGAGGAGTGGTTTGAGAAGCGGAATGGCGTCCTCACCTTCCGCCTGACGCAGGTCCTCACCGGACACGGTTGTTTCGGGAGGTTCCTGTTTCGGATAGGGCGGGAGGAAACGCCCGGGTGTTTCCACTGCGAAGATCGCCCTGAGGACACGGTGGAGCACACGGTGGCGGTCTGCCCTGCTTGGGCGGAGCACCGCCGTGTCCTCGTGGAGGCGATCGGCGACGGCGATCTCTCGCGTCCGGCCCTGGTTCAGGCCATGGTACGGAGCGAGAGGGCATGCGGAGCCGTCACCTCCTTCAGCGAAGCAGTAATGCTCGCGAAGAGGGAGGCGGCGCACGTGAGGGAGAGGCAGCATATGCGCCCTCGCGACCCTAGCCGCCGCAGGATACGGAGACGCCCTGGGCGTCGGGAATCCCAGGCCGATTTCCGGCCACCGTAGGCATGGGCTTGCGGACGGCGAGTTATGGGTAGCTCGCTGTCCGGTAAGGACCAAGCCCAAGTCGACGGCGCGTTGTGTTCCACGCGCGCCTCAAAGAGATGTCAGCACAAAAAATGATGGGGCCCGCAAGGGCCGATGCCTGCCAGGGGTGCGGGTTTGTTCGAAAGAGACACCACAGCCCCTGGCATACGGGCTACTGAAGGAACACGGGTGGGTTTTAGTCAGTAAAAGTCTGACACGCCCTCCTGCTCCACCCAGAGCGGGAGAAGTTATTTGATGATTTCCCACCCAAAAAAAAAAACACCCATCCTTGTTCCGTCAGTTGCCTGTATGCCAGGAGCTGTGGTATCTCTTTCGAACAAACCCGCACCCCTATGTTGTAGAGTAGTTTGATATGAATTTGGTCAAGTTCTGATTAGTGGCTTACGTGAAAGTATGTTTAACAGACTTCAAAAAAAGAGGAGGTTCGCAATTCAATTGTTTTTTTCCGCATAGTGTTATGAATCTTACACTGTTGTGAAAAATATTATTCCCAGGTTAGTATAAGAAGAATCAGCCTTTAATGTTCCCACTGCTGGGACACAGGCCTCCTCTCTGTGAAAAGGAGTGGGCCGTAATCCACCACGCGGGCCCAGTGCGGGTTGGTAGATGTCACATGTCTTCGAATCTTTGGTTCTAGGACATGCCGGTTCCTCACGATGTTTTCCTTGTTTTGAGAGCAGTGGTGATGAAATAATTTACACTATACAACGTGTAACGTTAAATGCGCAAAACCTCATATATACCAATTAGAGTATTCAGTTCAAAGCATAATACAATGACCAAAACTTTTTTTTAAAGTTAACTGTTAGTATTAAGGTGACACTTGTCCACATTTTTTCCATACAAACTTCGGGAGGGTTTTACACCACTGTTTGACTATACACATCAAAAATTTAACATAGTATGGTTTTGTCTCATTATTAATATTGTCTGTAGGGAAACAGAATACTAAAATAAAAAGCCATTAAAAAATTGTGATCAAACAAAGATTCGTTTTTCTTGCTGATTTAACCTAACTTTGGGCGTATTTAAGTAGATAATAAAAGGAGTGTAAAATTTCGAAAACCAAGTCGGTACCGACAAAGCTCAACTATTGAAAAGTTCAATAAACTTAATTGGTCATTGATTTATACAGTAGTTTTTTCAGAAAACCCGATCTTCCGAAGGATTTTTCTTGATTTTTTAATCGATACTGCAGCTCTCTCAATAATGTTGTGCGTGTAGACTAGCGTCTAACTGCTCATCACTGATACTACCTCTGTCGGACACGAAGCCTGGTGACATAGCGTGCTTTTTAGCCAGGCCCACCAGTGAGTTCGAGCCCGCGACTAGTGTACCCTTAAGAAAAACGTGAAGACCCAAGCATTACTTTATGGGTCATATTCAAAATAATTGTAAGTTACGGATAGGAAACAGATATGTAATGTAATGTAATGCACCGATCCCAGCGTGGCTTGACCAGACTCGATAAATCGAATGAACCCCAAGATTCACACTAGCCCCTGGAACCTCATGCTTCATGGTATTACAGAGGCCATTGCATATCAAGAAGTAGACCGGGGGGCGCGGTAATGGTCAGGTAGACGTGCCCTTAGGATAGGAAAGGATTGCGAGCCTACCGGATATGCATCCTTGAGTAAGCATTGGACTAGTGGAGAGACGGGTGGTATTTATTTATAGGAGGGCATCTTTTCACGACGTCGCCGGCATGTTGATTCAGATAGAGCTTCTTGGGTACGTTCAATTGTTTTCTTAGCTCTTTTCTATGCCGTTGCTTCGCTATGTTCTGCGTTGTTGTTTTCATAGTCGTCTTCTGAGTTCTCGCTGCTATCAGTTTCTGGTTTCTTGTAGATATCGCTAGCGGCTTTCTTTATCTTGTTTCTGTCTCCAGCCATGCCCTTCCAAAACGTGATTCCCATGTCGAAGTATTTCATGTCCTGTTTTAGGTTGTCGTTCCATGTGTATATCGGTCGTCCGACTTTCTTAGCTTTAGCCTTATGCTGCATTGCCGCATGCAATAGGTGTGGTTTATCTCGTCTGAAGACGTGTGCTAAGTAGCACATTCTGTGGTTCTTGATGCGTTTTGTTACGGTTTTTCCGTCTAAGATTTGGTGCATTTTCTTAGTTTTTGGTTTATTCCTGGCGTGGTTAATGAAGTATCTCATGATAACTCGTTCATATCTTCTGAGTCTTGATCTGTTCACCTTAGTGAGGGTCGATACTTTTAACCCATAAATCATACAAGGTACGATAACCATTCTGTACATGAGTCTAGCTAACTTCCAGTCCATCTTTTTCTCGTGGCCTGTTGGCATCGTTTTCTAATGGTGCTTTTTCTGTTTAATGTGGATGTTATGTATGTGCCTAGGTATTTGATTACGTCCACTGTTGGTAAACTTATTCCGTTGAGGGTCACGTTGGTTGTTTTCTGTGATGTTATGGGGTCCCTAATCAAAATTTTTGTTTTTGTTTCGTTTATTTGGAGGCCTACGCTATTTAGTAAGGGTTTATATTCATATTCATATTCATATTCATTTATTGCATTCCATATTGTATTAGAGATGTTACAAAGGGCTTAAAGCTAGGTACAGAAATATGGACCCTGTAAGGGCACAGCAAAAACAATAAAATTAAGATTACCTATTTAGAACAAAATTAAAGCTACTACATAAATAAAAATAAAAATCCAGGTATTTAAATTAATATAAAAATGATAACATAATTGCAAACTTTTACTTTAACACATATACAGAGACATGGTCATTATGGCACATTATCGGGCACAGCAATGTTAACTACATAATTAGTTTGTATAGAACAGTTTATTCGTATATAAAATTAATTAAATTCTGTAAATGTAATTTAATGAAATGAAATATAATGAAATAACAATAATTAAAAAACAATAAAGTACCTACCTACTAGACGAAAATAATAAGAATCATATAATTTAAAATTGGTCAATTAGAAATTCGTTTATACTATAATAGCATTTACATAAAAGAAATTGTTTCAATTTATTTACAAATGGATTAAATTTTCTTTCGTTTTTAATGATTTCTGGCAATTTATTAAATACTTTCATTGACATCACCAGGGTACTTGTTGAGTGCATTTTTAACTTAGAGCTTGGTTTAATGTGGTATAAGATCCGTTCTAGTCCTTCTAGATCATCTGTAATGAGGATAAGGTCGTCCGCAAATGATAATACCAGGGGGAGTGAAATTTCGCGGTCCTGATGTAATTTTATTAAATGGGTTTCGTCTTCAAGGGTTCTAAGGACTTCATCGATTACTAATGTAAAAAGACAAGGGGACAGGGGGCACCCTTGTTTAACTCCTTTTCCTTTGACAATCAACCTGCTTTGCTGACCGCACCATTTGATGCATGTTCTTTCATTTAAGCATGCCTTTACTATCCTGTTGGTCATCGATTTGTTGGTTCGTTCCAATAATATATCTCTTAATGCCTTGAAATCAACGTTGTCAAAGGCTTTTTCTATGTCGAGGGCGAGTACGTAAATTCGTTTACCTGCGCGCCATTCCTCTTCTAGAATCCTTTTGAGCGTAAAAATGTTGTCATCTGTTGATCTATTGATTAAGAACGCTGCTTGGTAATTCCCCAGCTCCGTTATTGTATCGTCCAGTTTTTTTAGTAAGTATGAGGCGTAAATTCGTTAGCCCGTATTACAAATCGTTATGCGGCGAAAATCGTTTGCATCTTTAGGATTTTTTTTTTTTTGGGATTGGGACCTGTACGGTCTCAAGCCACGTGTCGGGTACAGTGTTCTGCGTCCAGGCTTTATTCATGTGTTTAGTTACAGCTTCCTGTAATATTTGGGGCATCGCTTTGTACAGCTCGGTTACCACTTGGTCCGTTCCGGGAGCTGTCCCGTTTCGCATTTTCTTGATGATTCCCGTTATTTCGTCTACCGTCGGTCCTTCGCAGTGTGGTTCGTTTATTGGTTTTGTTATATTAACCGTCGGTATATGATAGCCCTCGGAATTTTTTAGTATTTCTTCCCATTTGGACATCGGTATGTACGCGGTTTTTGTTCTGCGTTTTGTTTGCTGTTTACTTTTCCTGTAGATTAAGTAGAGCATTTGCATGCGTTTTGCAGGGTGGATTTTCCCGAGTCCGGTGAAGCATGCTCTGCATGTTTTTTGTTCTTCCAGATGTTTAACCCTTTGTAGTGTTGTCTGACATTCTTTTACTCGGTTATGTCTATTGGGATTGTCTGGTTGTCTGCTATGTAGGAATTTGGCTTTTTGTAGGTTAGCAAGAGCTTGGCTGAAAGTGAGAATTTCCTGGGCAGCGACTTTTAATACTTCCGTAATGGTATTCCAGGGTATTTCGATGTTTTCATCTGTTGGGTTGATGCCTAAATTTGCTAGTTTTTTTGTTATGCATTCTTGGTATTTTGTTTTGGTAGAATTTCTATTGAGCGCGGCATAGTTGCATTGTTTATGATTGAAAAACTTGGCCTCCACTATTGTTTCATTCGTACATTGTCGTTGCTTTTGGGTATTGTGTTTAGTTTTTTGGTTTTTGTTTACAATTCTGTTTTGTCTTACCAGTCCCCAGATTATTTTATGGTCGGATATGCAGCCAGCGGCCCATTCACCTTTAATGAAGTGAAATAGTTTTTCTGTTGCGTGAGCCGTCATGATGTGATCTAATTGCGATTTCTGGGTGCCGTTCGACCATGTTATTTTGCATGATGATCTAGCTTTTGTCGTTTCAATTTGAAGTTTTTCCCTGTTAGCTATATCCAGTAATAATTCGCCGTTGTGTTTGGAAACTTTATGGTGTAGGTTTTGTTGGATCAACCCTATGTGTTGGAAATTTTGTGTATCTTGTCGACCAATATGAGCGTTGAAGTCACCGAGTATTATATGTGTGCATTTTCTTGGTTTTTGTCTAATCAAGTTCAATATGCCTGTGAAGGATCTGATGGCTTTCGAGGTACAACTGTTGATGTGTGAATTGATTATGTATAGGTGAGTTGTTTTCTCTTTTCCCGTGCCTACTTCCAGGGTAGCTGACATCGCGTCGGTATCCTTTTTACTGTTGAGTAGTTCAATTTGGGCATCCTTTCTTAATAAAATTGCAAGACCCCGATGTCTGTTGCCCTCAGTTCCTGAAAGATGCCAATTGTAGTGTTTGGAGCTGTATGTCCCTGAATTCATCCCTGTTTCCTGTAGGCTGGCTATATGAATGCCTCTGCGTGAAAGTTCAGCGTCTATTTGTTTTTTTTTTTGCCGGGTTTCGAGGCGCCGCGGACGTTCCACGTTGCAATACACAAGTCTAGGCAAGTGTACTTAATTGCGATAGAGGTCGGATTTCGGAGTAATGTGTATCCAGTGTCGTCCGCAATTACGTCTGATAACTGTGTAAATGGTGTTGTCTGTCGTTGTTCACACGGCGTTAACGAGTTAACCGTTTGCAGGTTTTTCGTTTGAGGCTGGGGTTTCTTGGGTTTATCATGTTCTTGTTGTGTATTGCACCGGTTATCGAATGGCTTGGTATTATGTGGTGTTTTAATGTTGTTTGTAATTTGCATTAGGTTATCCGGGTGTTGCTGTATTGTTTGTCATTGGTCCTGACCCAGCTATCATAGTGGTGATTCTGGTAGAGGATGTGTATATTGCCGGATACAGTATGCCCCATAGGTGAATAAACCTGTGTATTTCCGTTGTATATGTATATGCACATGCACGTTTACGAGGTAGAATTCAGACGCGGCGATAATTATATCTTCACCACTCCAAAATGCTTCGTTAAATTGCGCGGTTATGTAATTTGTTATCCTTCGTTCCTGGGAGAGATTGCTGTAGGGGGGAAATTCTTGTATATTATTTAGAAGTGCTAAGTGAATTCTAGCATCATGTTGATGTTCCAAAACATACGTGGCGAGGTCTTTACGGACATTTCTGTGATCAAATGTTAAGCCCATTATAATGTTTATTTGGTGAGCGATTGCTCTAAACAGACAATTTCCATCCTTTGAAATGGGTACAATTATATCCAATAAAAGCGCTTTTGTTTGTAGAACAAGTCAGAAACACGTGCACGTAGGGGCTGAAGCTCGCTAACTTAGGGTGTGTTTTATGAGCTGACCTTTTTTTTTGGTTAGTTAAAATGTTATTCTTTGTTTATCTGTAAAGCAAAAACATGCGATGCCAACTTAAGAGGTCGGGATAGCTATTTTAACCATGTGTTTCCGATTGAATATTTTTTTTGGCCGTTGTCACTGCAATCCAATTTGAGGAATTCGTTGCTGTGTTACAATAGTAAGATCCTTAATTACGGAGTCGTGGACGGTACCGTATTTTGTGCTAGAATAATGCATGAATCAGTTCTTCCCCCTGTTATAGTGGGTGTAAACACGCGGATTAAGGTGGTTTTGACAGCAAGGCCCGTCGTATGCAGTATAGCAAATGAATCCCTGTAATATAAGGAACGATCTCACCGAATTCTTCAGCGGGGTCTGTCGTCCTCCAGCAGCCCGTCTCCACTGCAGGCTGAAGTGCACTTATATCACTTTTGCTCACTAGTTTTGTAATTTATATAAAGTCTAACCGAATATACACACGTCCTCTGATTGAGCCAGAGAGAATTGGATCTTATTTCAAGGGAATGAGACCGATTTCACAAGAAGCTACATAGCCCGCACTCGCACTAAAACACGGTTCGATTTCGAAGCCTGACGGATAAATCAACATCTGGTACGCGCGAGCAAAGGCGACCGTATGCGTCGACGGCTCAACTGCAACTCAGTTACGGATAGGAAACAGATATGAAAATTATTTGATTGTAACAGAAAAATAACAGAAAGGAATTATTACGGCAAGTTTAAATAGCACACGTTTGTAAAATAAATAATTAACGTTGAGCTAATTAAAACTAAACTAAATAGTAGGGTCATCATTATCACTACCTATACATACCTATTACAGTTCACATAGGGGAGCAGGTTCGTAGTTGTCTCAAAATTTAAATAAACATTTTTAATTGAGAGAAATAAAACAAAACTACCAATTTTTCTTCATTAATCATTATTTGGTATTTCAGCCTTCATTAATTGCTCTTACATCTTAAAAAATAACAAAATTTGTACGAAAAATTTGAGAATGAAATAATAAAGTCGAGTGGGACAAATTACTCCTGACATGGGGTAGGTTGTCTCAGATGAACATCACTGTCATCATCTGAGGCACAATTTGGGCAGCAATAAAATAAATATTTGTTCCCACCACATTTTTCATGCACCCACATTTTGCATTTTGTGCACTGAACCCATCCTTCATTGGGCTTGCTGCTTTACCAGGTTTCATAACATATCAAACATGACGTATCATCCAAATCGTCATCTTCTTCGCTACTCACTCGCTTTTGTTTCTTATTTTTCTTCTTCGTAGGTACCTTTGGTTTGGTTTTTCTCATTTTTTGTTGCTCTGCTAACGCATTCTTAACCGGGGTTTCCGTCAAAATTGCGGTAGTCCTTTTTCTTCGATTGGAAGTCGTTTTCTTAGCTGGAGCTTTCGGAAATGGTCGTAAAATTTCAGGCGTTGGTAAATTTAAAGTTTGAGGAGTAGTTGCACTGGTTCCAGGAGTTGGGGAGGGTGTCCTACAAGAAGCTGGGGTATGTTCCGCGTTTGGACTAACACCGTCTTCGCTCTGTATAGCCTGATCGATTTCCTGGTCAACTTCAGGCCTATCGGTTACATAAGATGGTGCAAAGTCTATGTCAGTGAAGATATTACGATTATAGGGCCATATGCCACTCACAGAAAAGCCAGACATTATGTTCTGGGGAGTTATGGCTGGTGGTAAACTAATTTTGACGATAGCAGGAATATCATAAATCGTCATTGTTTTCCCAGGATGATTCTTGATCCAGTCATCACAAGCAACATTGACATACCTCTTCAAGGGTCCATAAACACTACGGTCTAACGGTTGCAGTTTATGAGAACAATGAGGCGGGAATGACAACACCACAACTCCGTGTTCCTTGCAATAGTCCCATGTTTTAATAGATAGTTGAGAATCGTGGTTATCCAACAATAAGAGCAGTGGGCGGTCAGAAGTGCAGCGAGTGTATCGCACAAATTGTTGAATAAATACATAAAAACAGTCTTCGTTCATCCAGCCGGATGGATTGGCGCTACCAGTTGATCCTGTTGGTCCACTGTTAACAAAATGGTATTTGAATTTTTTTCGGGGAAACACGAAAAAAGGCGGTATGCTATTCCCTGCAGCTGACACTGCAACAGCTAATGTTACCAAAGTACCTCGCTCGGCTGAAGTCAGGGCGCCTATCTGTTTCATGCCTCTTCGAGCAACAATTTTTTGGGGCTTTTGGACAGTAGTAATTCCTGTCTCATCCACATTCCATATATCTTGCCCTTCAAACTTGTACTTTTCTAAAACTTTTCCTAGGTTATCGAAGAATAAATTAACATTATGAGAATTGAAGCTAGTTGCTCGGGCAAGGCTAGTCGCCTCAGGTTTTCTAACGCTTAGCTCTTGATGTCGCCACATGAAGCCTTTCAACCATTCTTCGCCAGCCATGGCATTATTTTCCCAAGTTTCAGGAAATTTACGGTCTAAAAAAAAAATATATATCTGCAGCTCTTTGTAAATATTTTGACAAGTTTTGTTCTTCATCATCTTTGAAAACTTGTCTTACTTTTACATACCCTACAGATAACGGATGAGAGTTCTCATTATCTTTACATTTTTTATAATATCTTGCGAGTGTCCTATAGTTAATATTAAAATC
Source organism: Polymixis flavicincta (assembly GCA_949987655.1). Taxonomy (NCBI): domain Eukaryota; kingdom Metazoa; phylum Arthropoda; class Insecta; order Lepidoptera; family Noctuidae; genus Polymixis; species Polymixis flavicincta. Next base: position 12,922,894 of record OX465197.1, read on the forward strand.
TTTGGCAACACTTCTTCTTATTAGGGTATAAAAAGCTACGAGTGCGAAACCGGAGCGGTCGTTATAAGTAGGTGGGTACATAATGAAACAACATTTTGGTGATCGTATTCTAGTTTGTATAATTGCCATAAATCAATGAGCAATTCGTAAAGCAGTTTAAACTGCATAATTTTAATAATTAGAATTCTGTATGAATGTTACTTTTCGTACGGTAGCCCGCTTTTTTACTAGCTGACTAAGTACTTAAATTATTAACAATTAAGTTTTTTAATGAAAAAGAGTTTCCGGATTAATTAAAAAAAAACTCACAAAATACAACTTTCATACCAGAAACGTTTACTTTTTTTGCAATAAAAACGAATACTTAACTAAGTGTATATTTTTAATAACAAAATATCCTTAATTTATCAATCAATTACGCGCTATCAAATAATTAGATATATATATACAGGGTAAGTTTTTATCCAGTGCGCAAACTGTAACCATGAATTCAGCATATCGTTCTAGACCCCCCCACAGCAGAAATTTTTCGCCGCATATTAAAAAAAAAATCAGCCGTTCCATAAATTTTGACCGCGTAGGTATAGCACTTTTCTATGAACCTTCTGATTTCTTTTTTAATAAGCGGCGAAAAATGTCTGCGGTAGGGGGTCTAGAATGATATGCTGAATTCATGGTTACAATTTGCGCACTGGATAAAAACTTTTCCTGTATAAATAATCTCGTTCGATTTTTGCCGAGAACAGTTGTATTACATGCCACCGCGCGCGTACCACAGTGTAAAAATGCTTACGCATCAAAATACCGCCGTCCAGTCGGATGCACCACAATGACCTAGTTATTGCATAATGCTGACGGCTGTCAGTGAATATTATTGTTAAGGCGAAGTTAATACTCGCTTAACTTCTACAATGGGTTCGAAAAAGCCAACACTGAACACTATTGAGATAGACTTAAAAACAGAAACTGAACATCTGTTGTACAAGTACCTTTGTGAAGAACGAAAACAGAGTGAAGAGCTGCAAAAAAAAACCTAAAAGAATTAAAAGGTCAAATAGAAAATCTCCAGCAACAGCTGAAACTTCAAACGGAAAACCCACCGAAATCGGTTTCTACAACCGCCACTGAAACTTCTCCCCTGGTTGTTGAATATACCACGGACGAAGAAGAACTAGCTCGAGAAACAGGATGGAAACGGCAAAAAAGCAGGAAAAAAAGAAAATTGAACACCTCTCCCGCCCAAACCATTCTGAATGAAAACGGAAGTGAAGAGAATAAAGGTAAGGAAAAAACCATTAAAACTCCTTTACCACCACCTATTATAGTTGATGGTATCCAAGACTACCAGAAGTTCTATGATTTTCTATCTGAGAGCCAATCACCTGACGCGTTCAGCATCAAAATGATGAACGGCGATACAGTAAAAATAAATGCCAAAAACGAAGATTCGTACAGGGCCATAACAAAGGCCCTCTCACTCAACAATTGCCTCTGGCACTCCTACGAGAACAAGCAAGAGAGCCCAATTAGAGTTGTGGTTAAAAAATTGCATTTCGCATGCATTCCAGAGAGAATTGTTAAAGACTTGCGTGACAAAGGCTATAAGATTTTAGAAGCAGTCAACAAATTGAGTTGGAAAACCAAAGAGCCACTCAATATGTTCATGCTAACATTTTCAAATGATGAAGAAACTAGCAAAATATATAGCATCAAAACTGTGTTGGGATGTAATGTGGAAATCCAACCGGTAAAGTCCACAAAACTGGTACCTCAGTGTAAAAGATGCCAGGCGTACGGTCATACCCAAAAGTATTACTCCAAAGAACCGAGGTGCGTAAAGTGCACAGGCAAACATCTCACTAAGGATTGTAAAAAATCAAAAGAAGAGAAGCCAAAGTGTGTCCACTGTGGAGCTCCACATCCGGCTAACTACAGGGGATGTATCGTAGCTAAAGAAATTCAGCAGATTCGATACAAAAATCGAAAGGCAATACAACCCCTCAACAAAATACACCTACTGGAAGAGTTGAAAGCACCAGCCAGTACAAACAAAGTCAACGTACAATAAAAACCACAGATAAAAATGTCTCTTATGCCCAAGTAGCTACAAGTGGCATTGTGAAGGCACCTTTGGCTGATATGGACAGTGACAAAAAGTTAAATGAAATCTTAAAGTTAATGTCATCATTTACTGAGAGATTGAATAAAATTGAAAATAGCAACAAAGCTGCTATTCCTAAGCCAAAAAAATGAATACTACACTGAAACTTTTGGCGTGGAACTCAAATGGGTTACAAAAACATCAGAATGAGTTACAAGTAGTATTAGACATAGAAAAAATTGACGTTTGCATGATATCAGAAACTCACTTCACAAAGCAATCTCACATTAAGTTTAAAGGGTACAAAGTGTACCATGCACTTCACCCAGACACTTCTGCAAGAGGCGGTAGTGCCATTATTATAAAAGAAAACCTTCAGCACTATGAAAAGTTTAAATACGAAAAGAAAGAGATCCCAGCAGTAGCGATATGTGTACAAACCAAAAATTATCCTGTTACAGTATCTGCCATCTACTGTCCACCACGGTATACGATACAAAAATACCACTTTATGAGCTTTCTAACTCGCCTTGGAAGTAGATTTATCTTAGGAGGTGACTTCAATGCTAAAAATACGTATTGGGGCTCCAGGCTAACAACTACTAAAGGAAAGGTACTACTGAATGCCATAAAAGAGCTGAAATGTGATGTCATATCAACTGGAAAGCCCACCTAGTGGCCAACAGATCCAAATAAAATCCCGGTCTTAATAGTTTAGGGGTATGAGGAACAGGGTGTAAAGTTCACTCATACTTATGATGGTAAAGGAGGATCCTCCGACCAGACGGATATACCCGTCTGGACCGGGCAACTGCCAGACAGTTGATGTGGAAAACTCTGCTTGCGCGATGTAGAATGGCTCAGTTAGTTCGCCTGTGGCATTGTAGATGGCGCCACTTTTATTTTTGTATTTCGATATTTGTTATGAAGCATTTTTATTTGTAGTGCCGCTACATCACTCCCCCCCGGAGACCGGAGGTCGATAGTGGGCTGAGTCAGTGCATGTTATGATGCTTGCCAGTGCCAGTTGTGGTTCCAGTGGGTCGGAACCGGGTGTCACATAGTTCGCGGTGAGTCGGAACTGTCTGCGACGATTCCCCAGTGAGTCGGGGTTGCGCTGCGTTATGCTCCAGTGAGTCGGATCTGGTACAGCGCTGGGTTGAGAGGTTGAGGCTGACTGCTGGCGTCGACCGGGAGATTAAGCTCTCGACCGGCCGAAAGTGCAGTGTGCTGGGCCATGGTTGATGAGGCTGTGGGTGATGACCAGGCATGCGGTTCGCTGCATGCAGGTGGTCAGGATACCCGTTGAAGCCGTGGGTGCTGGCTAGCTGTGTGACTCGCCGTTTGAAAGCTTGAGGAAGTGGTCTTGATGTGATGAAGATGACGTCACGCCTAAGTATTGCACGAAGGCTGTGCTGACGTTCTTTCTCGGGGCCACCAATTTAGGGGTATGAGGAACAGGGTGTAAAGTTCACTCATACTTATGATGGTAAAGGAGGATCCTCCGACCATACGGGTATTGTGTCTGGTCCGAGCAACTGCCCGACAGTTGGTGTCGGGATTTTTGTATCTATCTGAGTGGCGTGGAAAACTCTGCTTGCGCGATGTAGAATGGCTCAGTTAGTTCGCCTGTGGCATTGTAGATGGCGCCACTTTTCTTTTTGTGTTTCGATATTTGTTACGAAGCATTTTTATTTGTAGGGCCGCTACAATAGATTTTTTCGTAACCAAGGATCTATCAACTGGGTTTATAAAAGTGGAACAAAGCTATGACATGAACTCGGATCACTCTGCAATCTATTTAGAAATTAGCGAGACCATTTTGTTTCAAGAAAATAGTCCCGCTCTTGTGAATAAGTATATAGACTGGGTAGGCTTCAGGACCAGATTGAATGATGAAATAGACCTCAAAGTCCCATTAAAAACACCCGAACACCTAAACATTGAAGTACAGAATTTCATAATGCACATCCAACAAGCAGCGTGGGAAAATACACCTGACTTCAACAAGAGAACGAAGGGAAATACATACCCCTTCAGAATCAAGGAGCTCATTAAGGAAAAAAGAAGGCAGAGAAAAAAGTGGCATCAATCTAGGTGCCCTGCTGACAAACGAAAACTAAATAACCTGACAAAAAAACTAAGAAGACGAATTCATAATTTTAAAGATGACTCAACCAACACCTATCTTCAGAACCTAAGTAACGACCAAAAGACAGAGTATTCTCTTTGGAAGGCTACTAAGTACCTAAAAAGGCCGGTTACCCAAATCCCACCTATTAAGTGTGAAAACGGACAATGGGCAATTAGTAACGAGCAAAAAGCTAAGAGGTTTGCAGACCATCTAGAAAATATCTTTAAACCAAATGACGATGAAATCACTGAAGATCACACATTGGCTCATATGATAGCATCAGAAAATGAAGTTATCATAAAACTAATAACACCAAGAGAAGTCACACGAGAAATACAACGCAATATAAGTATACGAAAATCGCCAGGTTACGATTTAATAACAGGAGAAGTACTTCATAACCTCCCAAGAAAGGGCCTGGTTAAGTTAACGATCCTTATCAATGCCGCACTAAGGCTGAAATATGTACCAGACTTATGGAAGGTAGCTGAAGTAATAATGATAGGTAAGCCAGGAAAACCGGCTCATGAAACATCATCATATGGGCCTATTTCCTTGCTACCAATCATGTCCAAGTTATTTGAAAAGCTATTACTCAAACAGCTTAAACCAATAATAGATAGTAAAAACATAATACCAGAGCACCAATTTGGTTTTCGAGAAAAACACTCTACCATCGACCAAGTGCATAGGATCACCAACGTAATAGAAAACGCCCTCGAAGACAAGAACGTATGTTCTACTGTATTCCTAGACGTGGCGCAAGCCTTTGACAAAGTATGACATGAAGGCCTTATACACAAATTGAAGAGCCTGTTACCGAAGCAATATGCAGATATATTAGAATCCTACATTCATAACAGAGTCTTTAGAATAAGACAAGAAGACGCCTACTCAGAACTGAAATAAATTAATGCTGGCGTACCGCAAGGAAGCGTGTTAGGTCCGGTCCTGTACCTACTATATACTTGCGATATTACGGAATTAGGGCACAACACGATTGGGACCTTTGCTGATGATACAGCTATAATGGCTGTATGAAACAGCCACGAAGAAGCAGCAGAAAAGGTTCAATTAGCTTTAAATCAAGTTTATGACTGGACCAAAAAATAGAGGATTAAACTAAATGAATCCAAATCTGTTCACATAGACTTTTCCAACAAAAGCATCAGTGCTCGTATTCTCCAGTTTACATCAACAATAAACTAGTACCATACGAGAATACAGCCAAATATCTCGGTATGACCCTTGACGCAAAGTTACGCTGGAAAGCCCACGTCAAGAAGAAAAAAGATGAACTCGACCTCCGATTCAAAAGAATGTATTGGCTGCTTGGAAGAAACTCCATGCTATCCGTGCAAAACAAATTATTGCTTTACAGACAAGTCCTGATGCCAGTTTGGACTTATGGTATTGCTGTGGGGCTGCACCAAAACAACGATTACAGAACAAAGTGCTAAGGGAAATTGTAAATGCACCTTGGTACATACGAAATCATCGGGACCTAAAAGTTGAGTTCATCGCAACAGTGATCCAGAAATTTGCAGAAGCTCACGAAAAGAGACTTCATCAGCATGTGAACGTTGAGGCAATCCAGCTTCTCGACCACACTAACATAATTAGAAGACTAAAAAGAACAAAACCGTTCGAGTTAGTGTTTAGTGTTAGTGAATAGTGTAAAGTGCAAACAAACACAAGAACGAAGTGTATTCGCCTTAATAGAGACAATAATAAAAGTGCTATTGGACACATTCTTAGTAAAGACAATTTAATAGTTGTTTAGGTTATAATTAAATTACTTATTAGTCTATCTATAGGGCTAGATTGTAATAAGATTAGGGTCCATCCTATTGATGAACCTTAGGACAAGGGAAAAAAAAAAAATTATTAGTGAAAACAAAACAAAAAATAAACCCGTCGATTTGGTCAGATTAACATAGGAAGTTTTGTATTTTTATTGTTTTATACAGGGTTATTGGAAAAACACCAACAACCTCTTAAGAGGTCATTGTGCTCATCATTATGAACAACTTTTACTATGTGACCAAACGTGAAATCGCAAAAAAAAATCTGCTGTTCCTTAAATTTATGTTCATATAACTCATCAAAATGTAGGGAACAGCTGAATTTTTATTTCGCGATTTCAGGTTCTTTTGTCATCAGCTTCTTTTTTCTTCCTTTCCTCCCATATTTCAGGCTTATTCGCTTTTATGCGCTTTCTATAATTGCGCTGTCGTTCAGCTGGTGTTAATGGCATATTTTCTAAAACAAGTGAGAAAGAGAGTCATATTTAATCAACATACAACCTGGCACTGACCTGCAAATTGCAAAAAACGTGACACAATTTAAATTTCGCGGGCTACCTTTGCGCATCCCCCGTTACTCATACTGAGACGACCGACGAGGGGCCGGAGACGCGTCACCGTCGTCGGCGGGACTGCGTGGTTAGTACAAACGGCGTAAGCTCAGAGGATACGCAGTAAAACATGCACACACAGAGTCACAGACAGTACATGGCACAGCAATGCAATACATGGCACATTATAAGCAAACTTTCATAGATAATTCTAATAAATGAAAAAAACTTGTTTTAGCTAATCTGCGGTGCAGTAAAGTTTTAATATTTTATTTTCATTAATTCACACATGAGACAATGTGAATAACGCCTTATCATTCATATCTGTTACGTAACAGAAAAAAGTAACAGATAAAGTAACGTATATGAATTAATTGCACGTGTCTAACCTACAAATTTATTTATTTCCACACCCAATTCACATGATATGCGAATCTTTTCTATTTATAACAAATATCACAGTACAAAGCCATTTCCTAGTATGAGTAATAAAACAGTAAGTACTTACCGCTATTTTAAACGAGTCACATTGAATATTACTTTTAAAAGTCGAATTTTATTCGACGACGAAATGAGCTGAAAAACGATATTGAACAAAACGGCCTATAAATTCTATTCTTATGTCGTGTAGTGACAGATAGTGAACTAATTTTAACAGTATATCAAATGTCTTTATTACCAAGGATATAATGTTAAAATATAATATCAGAGAAGAATAACAGAAATGTGTAAAATCAGGACGCTCGAACCTGAATTAAATTTGAAGAACAATAATAGTACATTATGGTACAAGTGTGTAACGTTGGTGATTATCGCTGAGGCGCCATTGAGACCCGAGCCGTCAGGCGAGGGTCTTAAGAGAGCCGAGGACGATAATCATCAATACACACGTGTATCATACGACGTTTTTCAACACACTTGCGAAGAAAATAATACTAAATCATCATCATCATCATCATCCATCATCATCCATCATCATCATCCATCATCATCCATCGTCATCCATCGTCATCCATCATCATCCATCATCATCATCCATCATCATCCATCGTCATCCATCATCATCCATTGTCATCCATCATCATTCATCATCACCCATCATCATCCATCATCATCATCATCATCATCATCATCATCCATCATCATCCATCGTCATCCATCAGCATCCATCATCATCATCCATCGTCATCCATCATCATCATCCATCGTCATCCATCATCATCATCTATCAACATCCATCGTCATCCATCATCATCCATCATCATCATCCATCGTCATCCATCGTCATCCATCATCATCATCCATCAACATCCATCATAATTCATCATCATCCATCGTCATCCATCATCATCCATCATCATCATCCATCATCATCCATCATCATCATCCATCATCATCCAGCATCATCCATCATCATCCATCATCACCCAGCATCATCCATCATCATCGTTTTTAAGAACAAAGCAACTCAAACAAAAAGCAACCTATAACTCACTAAGAACAAAGCAACTCAACCAATTCTATAACTCACTAGTGAATAATAGTAATGAAAAAGTCACAGTTTGATAATAGGTGTCATTATGTGCCTAACTGTAGTGAAATTAGAGCCATTTTATGAGCAAGTGTGTTGAAAAAGGTTTTTTTTTTGTGAAATGTTGAAAGTTTAAACAACATTCTCTGTTTTTTTTTTTTTTACTTTTGTGTAATGTTTAATAGTTAAATGATTTTTTTTAGTTTACCGTCACCGACGTGGACATTGAATACCTGTATGAAATGGAACCTACGCAATGTCTGGTTTATTTTTTTATTAATTTATTGTTTAGCTATTTCAAGTGTTTCATAGCTTTTTTTAAGCTCAAATAAACATTTAATCTGTTTATTTATGAAATTCTAGTCAGATAGATCTCATTAAAAAAATTATTGGGTTGGACATTAAGACAGTACCTATATACAGTATACAATTTACAATTATTTTGAATATGACCCTTATGCATTTAAAATTAAGTCTTATTGCTTTGAAATAAGATTAAATTTTCTTTGGCTCAATCAGTGGTAGGTATGACAAACAAAATTATTTTTGAAAAAAAGCTTTGTTAAAGTTAATGAAATCGATTCACTAGTCAATTAGGAACAAACTGATTTGAAGTTTTGCGTAAATTCTCATACACCTTGTATAAGTAAACTCCCACCTGGGTTCGAACATACTAGGCCACTACTCCTCCTACCTTCTAGGTTGTATTTAAAAAAAAAATTACATCACGCTCTGTCCAACCAGGGACAGACAGAGAAGGTAATGATCAGAGATCTAATTCAAACTGGAGCTTTATTTTCAACACAAAAGATTACCCAACATCGTCTGCAACGAATCGCCATTTGTTTGAACTCGTCACACAATTCATTCTTTTGTTTGGCTTCATCTACGTCATCAAGTGTGCGTCCTTGCCCTTAATAGATTACCTCTTTTGTCCACGTCGTGATGATACGATTCTTTTGTTCAGCGGATTTTGTGGATTCCAGTTTATTTGGTGTTTAATTGGGATTTTTTAACATAGGATACAAGCACGGAACTTTGACATGTCGTATAAAGGTTAATGCAATCAAAAATCATCCAAGAGGGTCGGCCAAAGATAAAATATCCGACTCAAATCGATCTGTTTGTTCCTCATCCTTGTGGAATAAAATCTTGAAGTCTGTGAATACATAGGTATCGACGAAATTTTTGTCCTGCTTACCGACCTAAAGAGGTGAACCAAAAGATCTGTGCTTGCGAGGTTCTCAGTTCGGTAGTTTTTCTTTTAGGTAATTTTTTTTTTCATTTTGTTTTGTCTTTTATCGCAGAACTCCATCATTTATTAAAAAAAAAAAAAAACTATGGTTTGAAAGTGTACTTACGAGTACAACGTACCTACGTTCCGTCTGGTGCCGGTCGTACAAAGAATATCACCATCCCATTTCTTCCCGTGGGTGTCGTAGAAGGCGACCAGGGACTTACTAGAGAATGGGCAGCAGCGTTCACTATGCATTTTTACAACCATACTGTGATCGCCAACCCGCCTGCCAAGCGTGGTGATCATGGCAAACCCCCCCCCTTTGGAAGAGGCCTATGTCCAGCAGTGGGCTTGTTACGGTCAAGTACTGATTAGTGGTTTTTGAGTTAGCTGCAGCCTGGGAGAGGGCTATGTCCAGCAGTGGACTGCGATAAGATGAGTTAAAGCACATTTCACAAGAGTCTACATATATAAACGTTAATAACACTAAATTCCATCTTACAGGTTGCTACACAACATTACCTAATAACGAAACTAATCTGCATTTCTCACGATTTAACACCGTGTCTCATAATTCTATCAAATAATGAATGTATGACGAACTTCGACGTTCAACCAATTTCAAGTTGCAACAAACACAACGGATGGGACCCACATTGAGTAGAACGCATCGCACTTACCTATGACCGCATACACTAGGTAAACTACAATAATATTATTAATCCATTTCCGAATACAAACAAGCTTTCCTCCCACTTTTAAAATAAATTACATTAAGTTAAAAAAGTAATAACAACTCTTTATACCTCCGAGTCGATTAAGAGTGTCCGGTCTGCGGCAAGTGCAAAAGGCAATTGATTGAAATTCGACGACTGATTTAATTTTGACAGTTCAACAATATTCATTGCGTTATTTACGTTGCTGAGCGGACACATTTTTCGAACATATGAAGCAATGGTTTAGCAATCTGTTACAAAACTAAACAAATTTTTGATCAATCGTGAGTTACGCAATTAGGGTGCTGTTACTAAAATCTGGTTTCGTATTGAAAACCAGACTTTAGCAACTGTTTAGATGATCGATAACTTTTTTATGAATAAGACCGTAAGAAAGTAGTTGTACTGCAGGTACTGTTGTACCGCCCGACTATAGAGTTTTCCTTTAAAAAAAAAAACTGTGGCACTCCGGGAGTGCCAACAGAAGTGAAAACGTGAACAATTACGTTTGTATTTTTTGTCGTCAATACAGAATTTTACATTGGGTCCTGATTGCTCTCGGTATAAAATGATAAACGAGCGATCGACTTCAGCCATTAAAGGTAACCTTGTGCACAGAATTTGGAAGAAAGGGATAAAATAATTAGAATTTCCTAATGAAAGAAAGGGACTTTCCCAAAAGACATCAACGCGCGACTCATCCGTGTGCTCGTTCACCCATATATACACAGTATAATACAGCTCACGGAAAGCGTTCGGTGATGATGACGCGAGTTCCATGATTTTTGTTTAAAAGTGCTCAACGTGCCTAAAGAAGTTTTCACTTCAAAAACTTTTTCCAAAAAAAAAAACAACCGACTTCCAGAAAACACTAGAAAGTGAAAAATAACTTTAATTTCGGAAGTCGGTGACTGGACATGTATTTTATAAATTTCTTGTCACCGCCTTCCGAAATTAAAGTTATTTTTCACTTTCTAGTGTTTTTTGGAAGTATGTTGTTTTTTTTTTTGGAAAAGTTTTTATTTTTCACTTTTTATTTATAGTACCCACTCCACACCAGTTCATCATCCTTGGGGTCAAAACAATGCATATTTATGCGATAGCAGCAATCGCGGTTGATATGCTGTCATTTTTTGAAGAGTTCCGTTGTCTATCTCCGAAACGCATCATCAGATCTATTTGAAATTTAAATGGGACCATTTCGGAATAAAACCCTTTCTAAAAAAAAATACAAATCGGTCTAAATATGACGGAGTTATGCCCGAATCTGCACCTAACTCCTAAGTTAAAGAGTTGTGCCTTCCTTCATCAGCTCAGCGTCATGAAATGATGATGACCATACGCAAATGTCTCAATAGCATTAGAAAACATAGGAAAACATTGTTAATGGTATACCACCGTTTACCCGAATTTTATTTGCCCTAATATCATTTGCCATAATAGTCAACAGCCATAATATCATACGACATAATACTCATTTGCCCTACTCTCATTTGCCATATTAGTCACGTGCCAGAATCATTGTTTCCCATAAAGTCACTTACCATAACATCATTTGTCATAATCATTGTAAGCCCTAATTATCACATGCCATAATTATGATATGCCATAACATAATTTGCCATCGACATCGGGTGTGTAACGGTTGTTTATATCAAGAGAAATTGGGACTTTAGGGCACCCTGACTCGGACAGGTTAGGTTAGAAGGGGATGGCGGGGTCGTGTGAGCGAGCGAAGCGAGCGAATAGACCCCGCCATCCCCTTCGTGGTTATTTTTTTATAAACCACACAGAAGTAGGAGCCCCGCCAAGCGGGGCTCCGTCGACCTAGCCCACCATCAACCATGCACAGAAAAACACAAACAAATTTGATGCTAAAGCACGCAAAAATTCTTCTTTTGTATGCCATTTAAATATTATGTCTAATAATTATTATGGCACATAAAAATAAGGCAAACAATACTTATGGCATTCATATCTTATGGTATCTAAAATTCGGGCAATTAAAAGTATGTCATATGTCTTTTAAGGCAAATGAAACATTCGGGCAAATGAAATTCGGGTAAATGAAATTCGGGAAAATGATGATTATGGTATATAATCTTCGGGCAAACAATAGACAACCATTGTTAATACCTATAAGATTTGAGGGTTGCCCTCGATTTCCCTGGGATTCCATCATCAGATCCTGACTTGGTGCCAAAGGGACCACCTCAGAAGTATACTCTTTCAAATAAAAAAAAACAATTTTGAGAATTGGTCCACAAATGGGGGAGAAATCGAGGATAATACATTTAAAAAAAAATACGTTCGGTGGAACATATTACCTCCTTCTTTTTTGGAAGTCGGTTAAAAATTGAGGTCAAATTTACATAACGAATGAAGGGCGACTAAAAAAAGGTATGTACAGTAGGATCCAAAAGCGGAGTACCAATCTCAAAAAGTAATAGATTGACACTACGGTTTAACTTACGACCTTCTTATATTAAGTAATTTCTATACTGTAGACACACACACTCTCATACGTCTACAAAAGATTGTATTTCATAAATTCAACCGTTAAAGTAAATGACGTGATAGCTTAGTGGTTACTGTACTTGGATTAGCGCCCTCGTGCGCAACGAGTCTCGGGTTCGAATCCCACGCGCGGTGTGCTAGCCTTTTTATTGTTTTAAAAATCGCTTTTGACTATAGTTTCTTGTTCTGTTCGTCTTGTTCACTAAACTCGTAAAACTTTATCAATATACCCACAGAAACCTAAATAAATTTAAATGATAGTTAACTTACGAATCATTCGACGTGACATATAGAACGGTGTTGGTTGTTATTGTGTGCTAGTGACGTGTGTTTAATCTATTAGCGGTCTTCTAGTTCATTTTAAAATGTAAGCAAATTTAATAATAGAAATGAAAGCGAATATTATTGCGCTGCATAAAAGCGGACTTAAATATCACAAATATCTGATGAAACCGGCCTGAGTGTGAGTATTATGATTTAATTATTTTATTAAGCACTTATTTAATTAAAGTATAACTGCTGATCCTTGTAGTTATTTTTTAAACGTTTTATAAATATCAAAACGTCTAAATAGAAGAAAAATATAAAATTTCAAAGTAAATTTATTTCCTAGATTAAATATTTATGTGAAATTTATATTTCAAATAATTTTGTTTCTAAATAGTAATACATATTAGTATGTATTTTGTTTAGTAGCCTAACAGTACCCCTTTTTTGTTTTAGTGAAATACTGTGAGTCAGTGGATGAAAAGATATGAGGAAGGGGGTAGCCTTGCCCGTCGAAAGCAAAGGGAAGACCCCAGCTTATAAAATAAAGCGACAGCACAAGTGGTTTCAAAAAGACAAGACATTTTGCCAAATTATTCGACACATATTTCCAAACCGTGCGCCGTGCACTCCACGCAGAAGGTTTGCAGCCAGCATTGAAAACCAGCTCAAAAAACATAAACATTAACATTAAGATATAAATTAGAAATATTTATTATTATTGACTTTTATTGATTTTAGTAATATTCACATAATATTGTGAAATATCCGTAATATGGATTATTTCGAGGTTTAGTTTCAATCTTCTTTTTGTAATGAAAATGATTACTTAAGCTATAACTTCGATAAGTCCTATTAAATACGATTTGTTAACTTTGAGGTTTGAGAGAACTAACTCACTCGCAGTAGATTTATTCCAGTAGTAGTACTACTGAGTCATTTAATTGTATTGTGACAACTTGTCTGCATTTGTTATTTTTACGTGGGTAGATTTGCGTAGAAAAATGTGATTTCTTTAGAGTACCGCACATAGTAGTAATTACAGCACAATATTATTATATTACTAAGATACAATAGCCTGATTATCATGGTTCACCAATTAGCTACTTTACTTCAATAAATTGTTCTTTATGAGAAAATAAACTGTTAACAAGAAGTTATTAGTAGTTATTTTTATACCTACTTCATAAAATTATAACGAATAAACATTTTGTAATCACATAATATTCTTAATCCTTTGTTTAAATAATAATATAAGTAATTTAAAAAAAACATTCTCGTATAACGAATAATAAAAGAACTGATGAATATTATTGTTGAAAAGAAAAATAAAAGTCTCATCAGGAGATTTGAACCCAGACTTATGTGTTTCTTAATCAATGACAATACGCTGCGAGCTACCGAGACATGATATTAGAACGTGAATTTTAGCGATCGTATGAACCGACCAAGGTCATACGTAGTTACTACGTAACACAGTACAGACAGAGACAGAGCACTCTGTGCGACGGTATGTTTTTTGTATCTTTCGACGACAGTGGTGTGCGGCCTGGTTACATACACTTATACACACAGCTGTAGGTACGGCCTGGACCGCTAGTCATAGCAATATAATCCTTAGCATGAGAATGGACTCTTGACCGCGACCGTACCTACAAGTATAAGGCAGATGTGAGGGGACGCCCTAGGAGTGACCTTATTGGTGATGTTCTCCAGAAACCTGACGCGTTCGCGTTCGCGAGTTCTATGCACCTGGCATAGATCTCGCGAACGCGAACGCGTTTTGCGCTTCGATTGGTCCGTCACCAATCAAATTATTAATTAATAATTATCGATTTATAAACGTAAACAAGGCAAAAAGAGTGTGTAAGGATAGCAGGTAGATGTTTTTTAGCTTCTGCCTACCCCCATGGGAAAATTACGTGAATTTTTGTATGTATACAGGATAAGTTTCATGAATTCAGCATATCATTCTAGACCCCCGAGTGCAGAAATTTTACGTTCGGTTATACAAAACAGATTCAGCTGCTTTAAAGAATAGTGCAATACCTACGCGGTCAAAATGTATGGAACAGCTAATTCTAAATAAATAAGTAAAAGACTAAATTTATGGACTTCTGACGAGCGGTACCGCTCGTCAGAAGTCCAATAATTTGGCGACCAGTTTTAAGTGGTATCTTATTACCCAGTAACTGGGTGCTAGAGGTCAGATAGATGGTTTGACCAAAACGACTCCAACCAGAGGGTGGATTACTATCCACCCTCTGGTCACATGAAGAGTCGTTCAACCACTTGGCGATGTCCAGGAAGAGCACATGAAAATGGTGAACAAAAATAGAGTTTGAATTTAAGTTGCTGATCTTATTGGGAAGTCGTTTTTGAACCAGCTCAGCCCATTCCTTCAAGCTTCAGTCGCTTACAATATCTTCCAACTATAGAGCCTCTAAATTACAGGCTTTATCAAAACCACAATTCATATGGCCAAATCTTCAAAGCGCATTCCATCTGAATTATGAAGCACACTATGTCAGCATTCCGTTCGTCTTTCGGTCTTCGATCCCCATCAACCAGCTATGGTATGTCAAATGCAAGGAGTTCTGGCCCTTACTCCTATGACTCCAAGGCTCCTTCTCAATCGTATGGTGCGCCTGCCCAGCGTGATCTGACTGACAGCTATGGAGTGTCAAGTGCGAGGGGTCTATCTCAGGAGTATGGTGTTCATTTATTTCATTTATTCATTTCATTGCGTTCTACATGGTAAAAAAAGATGTTAACATAAGGCTTAGAGTTAAGAGCCATTGTAGACCCTGTTAGGGCACAGCAAAAGGTATTTAAATGATCTATTACTGAAAAATCTAAAACTTAGTAACTAAAAATTTAAAAAGAAAAAAAATAATTATAAACTGAGTACTTAATATTAATATAATAGTTAGTAACATAAATAATAGTTGAATTTTAATAAATTAATACTTGTAAACACTTATTCAATAAGAGATCATTTTTTTTAAGATTACAAATTAAATATTACCAAAGAAATCTTCATTAATTACAATTTGAGACACTTTACATTTTATAAATAAATTATTGTATATGTCAGGCAAACTAAATAATCTTCTTGAAATAAAATTATACAACTAAAAATATATAACTTCAAACAGAAAACACAAATACTTATTCTATGTCTATAATATGAATGTATTTATTGCAATTATGTTTTATCATTTAATAACTCTTGGTCAAAAGAAATAATTTTAATTGATTTATAAATATGTTGGATTTATTTATATTTCTTATTTTTTCTGGTAACTTGTTATATTTTTTTATCGACATGACATAGGTACTTGAAGAGTGCATTTTTAATCGGGATGTAGGTATGTTTAATCTATTTTTATGCCTTAAAGTAAATTTGGTTTGTAGGTCTTCTCTTTTTGTGTAAAATTCCGGGTATCTACGTACGAATTTACAGAGTTCAAAAATGTAGATGCACGGTAGGGTTAAAAATTTTAATTCTTGGATGTGGGGTTTACAGCTATCCGTTTGTTCAATATTTACTAAAATTCTAATGAGTTCTTTTGTAGGGTGAATAGTGTAGGTGCGTCTGTACTGTTACCCCATAATATGACACCGTATTTAAGCCATGCATAGGCATATGCATAATATGTTACCAACGCAGTAAGTTCGCGAACACATTCGCAAAAAGTTGGCAGTATCATTACAACGGTAATGTTCTCTCATTGTTTGTCTCATTTGTTTTAGTAAATTCGTTTATTTATGTATATTTATTTGTGCTTATATTTATATATAGTTAGGTATATATATCATATTTTTATTTTAAATAGTTTTATGCACTTAATATTCCTCTAATTTATTGCACCTACCACTGTTTTTCTCTGCATCACCCAAAGGTCGACTGGTAGAAAATGCCTATGGCATTAAGTCCGCCTCTGTAGGTACATGTCATCATCATCATCAGCCTTATAATGTTCCCACTGCTGGGACACAGGCCTCCTCTCGGTGAGAGGGATTGGGCCGTAATCCACCACGCGGGCCCAGTGCGGGTAGGTACATGTACGTGTGCTTAAAGTATTAAATAAATAAATATCTGCAGTTTTTTTTTTTATTTCCCGTAGGGCATATGAGAATTTTGCTTTTAATTTTTGGATTTGCGACTTCCAATTTATGTGTGTGTCTATGTCTAGCCCCAATAGGGTGAAATTATTTACAACTTCTAACTTATAATTTCCAAAACTGAAATTTACTGTAATAGGTTTTTTTGTTGTGGGTGGTATGTCATTATTATTGTCTTGTTAAAGTTAATTTCTAGGTTATGTTCCGTCACCCAATGTGTTGTAGCGTCAAGTTTTGAATTTTTTTTGTCGTTAAAGTTGATATTAGTGTCACATGAGGCAAGTGTTCCTTCGAGCTTGCTTATATATCTTACATATCAGCATATACGATGTTCCCACTGCTTGGAGAAGGGCCTCCTCTCTACGAGAGAGAGTGGGCTGTGATGGAATCATCTTCACGGACCCAGTGCGAATTGGTAGATGTCATATTATGTCTTCGAATTTTTGGTTTTAGGACATGCAGATTTCCTTCACCGTTTTGAGAGCAGTGGTGATGAAATAATTTACACAAAGTAAAGCGCCTTTTGTTCCGTGTGGTGCCGGACGTAAAGAATAGCACCATCCTATATCTTCCCGTGGGTGTCGTAGAAGGCGACTAAGGGAACTACTAGAGAATGGGCAGCAGCGTTCTCTATGCATTTTACCACCATACTGCGATCGCCAACCCGCCTGCCAACGTGGCGATTATGGCAAACCCCCCAAATTGGGGGAGGCCTATGTCCAGCAGTGGACGTCTTCCGGCTGAAATGATGATGATGAAAGCGCCTTTTTGGATTCGAACATACGGCATACAACTCGAAAATTGCCGTTACTACTGCGCCACCAATGCTCCAAGCTTGGTCGTTGACATTTTGCCGATATAAAAAGTGCAACAAAATTGCATAAACGTATGCAACACCATCTACTAAACAGGTCCTTAATCCGGCGCAGCATGAAGACGACCCACAAAGTGACAATCTGTATCACTAAGTGTTGACACACGCATACTATCAATACACAATGTAACGATATACCAAAATACCACAACACCTCGGCAAATAACGTTCCATCTTTATTTCAAAGAGCTTAGGTCGTAAATGCAATGGTAAGAGGTAGGATTAGGTGTATAGGTAACGTGGTGTATAGGAAGGTATTGTCAGGAATAGTTAGTATAAATAGTTGAAGAGTTTAAGATGTAACCATTCTAAGTTCAGCTCAATTGGAGTCGTATCATCTTCATATAACGGGTAGGTTGAAATTTAACTTTAAATAAGAAAACAATCTCAAACCAACCATATATTAAAAGTCTAAATAATAAAATTTAAAAAGTATTATTTATTCTATTGACAAATCCAGATGAATTTGAACGTATTAGTGACTAGTTACAACAAAAAAAAACTCAAATTCACAATATTTACCCAGACCTAAACAAAGTACCTATAATAATAAAATTTGTCAATCCCTTTTATACTTTAAATACTTTTTCGTAATGTCTAATTATTATAATTATTATTTATGTAAAGACTTTTATCTAATTACAAACAAATAAAATGATAAAGGAACCTTTTTTCAACTTAAGCTTGAAACAACAATTACAAAGTTTTCCAATAAAGTTACTGTTTATTTCTCAAGAATATTTTGGTGTTTCAATCCTTCTGACTTAATCAATTATAAATTTATTTGTTTCAGTTATATTTGGTGTTTGATCTCAACCTAAGAAAATGAAGGTAAGAAAACCATATACCTACAAATTAGAATAAATTATTAAAACCACAACAACTTTTAATGACATAATTATCTGAAGAATTATTGGCTCTCAAGTATAATTACAATAAATGTTTATGTTACTGTAAACTTGCGAAACGTGGGTGTATTGTAAATACACCTCTGCCTGACCCTTCGGGGAAACAAAGTGTGATATTATGTTATATTCATAGATTTACAAGTTTAATCTAATCATGTTTTTTTTTATTTCAGGTGTTCATACCTCTCTTATGTATTGCATCGCTAGCCATTGCCGAGCCTCCTGTCGGGTAAGCCATTTTATATTTAAATATTCAAGGAAAAAACAACGAAAAAAACCATTCATGTTGGTTCTTTGTGCTTGAAAAATAAGGACTAAATATTGAACTACCATAATACATATTTATTCCCAACTATATAAACTAAGAAAATAAATCTACTTGAAACCTCATACGGCCACAAATACTTTCTAAATATAATAAGGCGTTCTACTCTACGTTTTATTAAGGCATCGATAAATCCCAGCAAGTAAATAACATTAACAATCTTAATTTTAACAGTTTTTAAGTCTTCCATTTTCAAATTCCAGCGATGGCTATGCATCATCCCGCTCCAGCCAGCATCATGACCATGACCATGATCATGACCACAGCCTAGACTTCCAAAGATCTCTCTCCCAAGAATACGGACCTCCCACCTCCAGAGCCTTTGGATCCTCTCGTAACGCCCTCTCAACTGAATACGGACCACCAAACGCAAGAACTGCTAGCCCTAGAACCAGTCCTTCACAGAGTTATGGAGCTCCAAACCAACGCAGTGGACCTTCTCAAGAATACGGTGCTCCTAATGCAAGAAGTCAGATTTCTTCATCTCGGAGCCTTTCAACGGAGTATGGTCTTCCAAACGCACGAAGCTCACCTTCGACTGAATATGGAGCACCAAAGGCTAGAAACTCTCCGTCAGCTGAGTACGGTGTCCCCAATGCCCGTAGTAGTCCATCTCAGCAGTATGGTGCCCCTGCTGCTAGAAGCTCTTTGTCCCAGGAATACGGCGTCCCAGCAGCCGGAAGAAGTGGTCCGTCCCAAGAATATGGCGTTCCATCTTCAAGGACACCCTCCACCCAATACGGACCACCTGAATTTCGTTCGACACCTTCAGACGAATATGGAGTATCATCACAAAGGAGTTTCGGAGCCCGCACACCTTCCCAAAAATATGGACCACCGACTTCCCGGAATTCCCCTTTTTCATCAAACTCTCTGTCCCAAGAATATGGAGCCCCAACAGCCAGAACTGCTGACTCCCAAAGCTTTACCACACCCAGAAGTATTGGGAAGTCGTTTGGAAGCAGCACAACGCATTCCTTCAAGCCTCAATCAGAATCCCGTTCGTCTTTCGGTTCTCGATCCCCGTCAACCAGCTACGGTGCGCCAAATGCAAGGAATTCTGGCTCTTACTCCCATGATTCCAAGTCTCTGTCTCAATCGTATGGTGCGCCTGCCCAGCGTGATTTGTCTGACACTTATGGAGTGCCAAGTGCGAGAGGTCTATCTCAGGAGTATGGTATTCCTTCGAGCCGCGCTGCTGATCAGAAGACTAGTGCTGTTGCTTCGTCTTATTCTGCTGCTGCAGCCAGGTATAACATTCTTAATACTTTTTTTTTTAATGGTCAATTCCAATGTCTATATTTGTATGCCCCTTCTATGATATCTTGTTCCAATCATTTGTAATTTGTTCAATGTTAATATTGTTGAGAATATTTCATATGCAAATTCTTAGGTGACAGCTTTTGACGATTGATATTAAACTCATGAATCAGTCATTATTTATCATTTCTACACTATCTGTCGATGGTCGCATTTTAATCAACATACTCGTACGACGTAAAACAAAGCTGTATTTGCAAAAAAAAACAGTTTGTTTTTTAATTTAGCGGGTTTCTGCTACGCATTCGCTTTAACTCAAATGTTTTCTAGCTTACTTCCTTTACTTATAATAAAATTAATTATCCATAGCGAAAAACAAAAACAAATTGCTTGTTATTAATTACTCGAAACATGATTCTTTTAAAAAAACTATTTAAAAAGCTTTAAGTAAGTAATACTTTATTTGCCAAAATGTAGGTGTACAAAGTAGTATGTGTGAGTAGTGTGTGTGTGGTGTAAAAGTAAACAACAGCTAACTTACATTTATCGTTCGTGTTTTCTCAGATCTCCTCCATCAGACACCTATGGACCTCCATCAGACACCTATGGACCTCCTTCAGCCCGCGACTCCATGCCCTCAGACCAATATGGAGTACCAGACCAGTATAGCAACCAGGACAATGAGGGATACTCTTATTCCAGGGATGCCCTTAACGAACTATTGAACCAGGTAGGTGGAAATTTTTATATTGATTAGTTAAAATATAACTTTCATATACAGTCAGTGACATTGTGGGGCATTGAGGGGCTTGTGGCTAAGTAACAATAGCTGCACGGGTCGATCGATCAGGTTAAGCTACGCTTGCCGCGGTTGGTCCGTGGATGGGTGACCATATTTACATACCAAGACCCCTCCGTGCCTCGGAAAGCACGTTAAGCCGTTGGTCCCGGCTGTCATTTGTGGATCTTTGACAGTCGTTACGGGTCGTCAGAAGCCCGAAAGTCTGACAACCAGTCTTACCAAGGGGTATCGTATTACCCAGTTACTAGGTTGTAGAGGTCAGATAGGCAGTAGCTCCATGTAAAATACAGGTGCTGCTGCATCCAGTTTTACTGGAAGCCCACCTCAACATAGTTAGGATAAGGGTAGGCATCATGTCTCATTATCTGGCTGAAAATGAAACCAGTATAGCACAACCTCCTTCTTAATATCTTCAGGAACCAGCCAACTACGACTTTGCATACAAAGTGAACGACTATGAATCTGGCAGCGACTTCGGACACAAGGAGACGAGGCAAGAGAACAGAGCTGAAGGCTCATACTTCGTTGTCCTCCCTGATGGCACTAAGCAGGTAAGCTAAGAAACACAAACACACAGGAAATTTACAAATAAAAACGGCTGATAAGCGACGAGACGGTGGTGGCTAGGCTTCACAGCCTGGGTCATCGTTGTAATGTTGCTAGCCTGTTGGTCTTCTACTGACTGTACTTCGGAGAGTGTGCACAGGAGCTCCACGACCTGATCCCAGTATCACCCTTTTTCTACCGAACTATGCAAGTATTGCAGGGTACCATCCGCACTTGGTTGATATCCCGACCAGTCGTACGCAGCGCTTCTCCTCCACATTTATTATGCACAACCAAAGCGTGGAACTCTCTGCCAGCACGTGTTCCCTCAGACATAGTAACCTGAACGATGGTATACAGGATAATTTTTTAACCAGTACGCAAACTGTAACCATGAATTAAGCATATCATTCTATACCCCCCAGCGCAGAAATTTTTCGTCGGTTTTTTGTATAAACAAAAAAAAAATCTGCAGTTTCATAGAAAAGTGTATGTACATAATGTATAGAACAGCAATTTTTTTTTTTTTTGCCCAGGCGACGAAAATTGTTTGCGTTAGAATGATCTCCTGAATGATATCCTGTATTGTTTTGGATTAAATCGTTCGTATTTTTGAAAAATAATTGCTCATTCGAACCGCCATGGCAGAATGCACCATTTTGACAATCGTTTTGTTAATATTTTGAAGTTATCCCACACAGAAGTTTTTCAAAGAATCACAACTAGCTTAATGTAACTACTTACTAACATAACTCATCTCGAGGTTTTGTCAAGTCGTAAGCCGTGTGAAGTATGAGCGGATCTAGTAATAATATATTAATTTGTTTGTTTTTCCATAATTCCAGACTGTAGAATACGAAGCTGATGAGCGTGGCTTCAAGCCCAGGATCTCAGTGGAACCTGCAGATCTTGGCAGATCCGGTGGTTATGACGACAACGCGGCTGACCTCACCAGGTCTGGTGATGGACCTTACTGAGAAGACTTAAGGATAATTTTGCAATGAAGAAATGAGAAGTTGTGTTAGGGGGTTCTTGATTGGTCTTCCATCTTTATTTGTAGTTTTGTATTTTTCTTGTTTGCAAAAGTATTGTTGTAAGGAACATGATGGTACTGATAAAAAAAAATCTGCTACTTAACAGTCACCAATTATATATTTTTAGCAATAGCGTTACTTATAGTGATCTAAGGTGTAAGTACATACAGTCGCCAGCAGGTCAAGCTATCCCAAACTGTCAAATTTTCCCAATTGAACTTAAACCTTATTCCTTTGTGATAAAGTTGAAATACTATCAAAGAAATTTGACAGATTGAGGTAGCTTGATGTGCTGGCCTCTGTACAATGGTCCTTTTTTTCTGAAATCCGGTAAACAACGTTAGTAAAGCTTACAAAGTTGTAGGTAAGAGCACCACAGTTACAAAAAAAACACCTAATTTTATTATTGCTAAAGATGAAATGTTGACACTTTTAAATATAAAGCATGGATTTGTGAACGAAAAATTAAGAATGTCTTCTCTTCGACTAGCGCCTCTAACGGCAAAGTTTGGAACTAACATCACTTCTCATTTTATGTCCTTGCGAATCTAAGACAACTGTAAAATGAAATGGCATTGTAAATGGATTTTCTGTAAAATACTCAATAATTTATTATTTCTCTAGCAAATTGTAAAAAATCTGTAAAAAAATATTATAATGTACCTCATAGTTTGTAAGTTGCTTGTGATGTAGAATTTTAGTGCAAAATATAAATATTTTTGTGATATATTTGTAATTTTAATTATTTACCTGACAATCTTGTTACTCCACATTTCCACAATTCAATCTAAACCCTCAAAAACTACAACATCAAAATATTTTGTTTCACATAAGCCTACGCATAAGGCTCTTATGAAACGTCAGAAGCTAGGTGCACGGTTCTATTTAATCGTTTCCAATGGAGAAGAGCCGGAAACAAACAGCAGATTATTAATAAATACTTAAAATAACCATAAGATCTACGGTCCTTTCGTACAGTCGCCAGCAGGTCAAGCTATCCCAAACTGTCAAATTTTCCGAATTGAACATAAAATACATGGTGCTGCTGAGCCCGTCGATCAGTGCCATGCGCATGCTAGGTATTTGTGTTATGGTATTTATATAATTATGCTCGAACCTATGGACTCAGATATAATGTGAAGAAGAGTGAAGTGATGGTGTTTAAGGCTGGTAATAATAAATCCTTCACCTATGTGCCTCCCTTGTACTCGTATCTTTGCGGTACCAGCCTAAACAGAGTGTCTAATTTTAAATATCTGGGTCACTGGGTTTCAGAGGATTTATGTGACAACATTGATTTGGAGACGGAGCGCAGGGCGCTGTCTGTGCGCTGTAACATGCTGGCCCGCAGGTTTGTACCGAACAAGTCAAGGTGACATTATTTAAGGCCTTTTGTCAATCTTTTTACACATGTAGCCTGTGGACCAAGTACACGCAGCGCACATACAGTGCTCTGCGAGTGCAGTATAACAACGCGTTCAGGGTTCTGTTCAGGCTGCCGCGCCACTGCAGCGCGTCAGCAATGTTTGCGTTAAAAAGCGTGGATGGGTTTCATGCCATCATGGGGAAGCGTTCTGCGTCACTTATGAAGCGCATGCGGGCCAGCTCGAACAGCTTTCTGAGCGTGTTTGTAAGCCGGTGGGACTCACCGATGTGGCAGCACTGGATGCGACTACACACTGCGGGTGGTCGCATCCAGGGCTTGGCATAAACTGGCATTCCTGTGCGGTGCCACTTTGTGATTTAACCTAACCTAACCTAACGATGCGAGCCGTGTCCAGGAGTACCGCTTTCTGGATCAAGCCCTTGACCCAGCTGCCCAACGAGAGCCTCCTCGGATGTTGGTTGAGGCTCTTGGCTATAATGCCATTGGCTGTAACAACTATCGGTACAATGATCGCCGAGTCCACATCCCACATGTCGACAACCTCGTGAGCCAAGCCAAGATACTTGATTTGTTTATCTTTCTCGGCTTTCACGAGGTTCCCGTCATGCGGGACCGTTATATTATTATTATTATAAACCTTATTCTTTTGTAATAAAGTTGAAAAACTATCAAAGAAATTTGACAGATTCGGGTAGCTTGATGTGCTGGCCTCTGTACAATCCCCTAACTACAAATAAATTTGTTTACAGGAGAGTGCTTCAAAGTTTCAAACACGTGTATAACATGTTCTAGTTGATATAATGTCATGATCGATTTAAAGTGCATTTTGCCATCTTAGTTTTTTTTTTTTGTTAAACTGAACGATACTGTAGGCTGGACTGAAGGTCACGATAACAAAAAATGCAAAACACGTATCTACCCACTTAAGGAAGTGTATGTGGGAACCGTCGAGATGATCTGAAGGCCAATTCTTGTAATTAAAATTTATATTTACTGTGTCCCTATAACGCCAATTGCACTATGTATAAATAGGGCTGCCAGGTCTTAAAACCGAAAAGCCGGACAAATCAGTCTGTTTAGCTGGACATTCGGGTAAAAAGGCTACAATTCAAAAAAAAAGTAAAACAAGGCTTTTTTTATCATTCACCATAAAACCTTCTTAAATTCTAATGAAATAACAACTAAAAATGAATCAGTCTTGTTTATTATAGAGAGTGCTACTCCACTCGCTTGCGCTAGCGGTACAACGTAAAGGCGGGCGGAGCGGAAACCAACACATGGCAAATATGTTTTTTTTTCGTTAAATTTAAAAATCGTAGCAAAAGTCGGATAGGCCGGACACCATATAATTTAGCCGTACACGCAACCAAAAAGCCTGACTGTGTCCGGCTTTATCCGGACGCCTGGCAACGCTAAAAAAGAATATGACCCTAGGGACCAAAAGGTACTGTAATGACCTTAAGGTCTCCTTGACTGGGATCAAACAATAAAACACCTACAGGCTTCCTTGACAAGTTATAATTATTCTTAGAAATCGTCAGCAGGCCTAGACAAAATACATTTCTGTTAGCGTTCAAGCCAAACACTACGCCAAAATATATGGGAATGACATTACCTGCGGAAAGAACACGACGTAACCTTTCTGCAGGTAATGTCATTCCCATACATTTTAGCGTAACGTTTGGCGTGAACGCTAACAGAAATGTATTTTGTCTCTAGGCCCAGGTCAATTAACTCCGGCTCAGCAAGCTTGTCAGTTGTTTTTTCTTCTATTCTTCTTCTAAAATAGCCCGACAGTGCAAAAGTCGCCTGTAGTACACAACCTGGTACCTCATGAATTCTGTTTTTAACCGACTTCAAAAAGAAGGAGGTTATCAATTCAACATGTTTATTTTTAGGGTTCCGTACCTCTAAAGGAAAAAACGGAACCCTTATAAGATCACTTTGTTGTCCGTCCGTCCGTCCGTCCGTCCGTCCGTCTGTCAAGACCGTTTTTCTCAGGAACGCGTGGAGGTATCAAACTGAAATTTCTATATGATACTTAGTTCTACTGTCCCTGGAAGCTGTAGAAAAATCAACCTTCTAAGTCAACGCAATCAAAAGATACAGCCATTTAGGCCGCAAAATTCCGCAGATTTTCGAAACTCGCACGGGAATCAAAACCTACAGGGTACTTCCCGTGAACTTAGAATCTTGAAATTTTGTACGAAGTCACGTCTTATAGTACAGATATAGGAAAAATTACGAAAACCGAAATTTTTTAGTTTCGTCATATAAAAAAAAATATTTTTGACAATTTTGAACTTTTACTTATATACCCACAGGTTTGTACGGAACCCTCGGTGCGCGAGTCCAACTCGCACTTGACCGGTTTTTTTTATGTATGTTCGGGCATAACTCCGTCGTATATAGACGGATTTACAAAATTCTTTTTTTGTTCGAAAGGAGTTTATTACGAAATGGTCCCATTAAAATTTCATATAGATCTGATGATCCGTTTCGGAAACAGAGAACGGAACTCTTCAAAAAATTACAGCAAATCAATCGCGAATGCTGCTATCGCATAAATATGCATTGTTTTGACCCCAAGGATGATGAATTTTCGAATTGCTGTGGGGTAGGTAACTAAAAAGTGAAAAATAAAAACTTTTTTCAAAAAATAACAACCGACTTCCAAAAAAACACTACAAAGCGCAAAATAACTTTAATTTCGGAAGGCGGTGACAAAGAATTAAAATACACATCCAAAGTCACCAACTTCCGAAATGAAAGTTATTTTGCGCTTTG
Source organism: Polymixis flavicincta (assembly GCA_949987655.1). Classification (NCBI taxonomy): domain Eukaryota; kingdom Metazoa; phylum Arthropoda; class Insecta; order Lepidoptera; family Noctuidae; genus Polymixis; species Polymixis flavicincta. The sequence goes on from OX465197.1 coordinate 12,949,804, forward strand.
TAGTGTTTTTTTGGAAGTCGGTTGTTATTTTTTTGAAAAAAGTTTTTATTGATAATTACTTTACGACCACTGATCTATTTTGTAGAAATCTCAGCATGAAAACTAACGTGAAGTGAGCTGTCAATGCCGAGGTGGAATGACAGCTCACTTCAGAATAGACCAGCTCTTGTCTTTTCTTGAAAGTCCAAAACATGCAATCCATTATCAGCGAAAGAAAACCGAACATCGACGGCAATACGCGTCTAGGTCGTCACGCCACCTTTTCTTGGGTGGCCTCGGCGGCGCCGTCCCTCCTCGGGCACCCAATGCGTGACGAAAATTATCCAGCGGTCACTCTGTATACGACCTTTCCAGCCTGGACATCTTTAGAACAACTTTATGTGTCCGATCGGTTGTGGAAACAACCATACATTTTCTGGCAGCTCGACCATGGTTGCACCACCGAGTAAGATAGGGCCCTAAAACTAATGATGACCAAAACCATTAGACATAAGATCGACAGCCAGTTGTCGGCCATCTGCGAGGTCCAGCGACAGACACTGGTAAACCTTCCATTAGTAGGTATATGTCTATGTAAAAAGTAAATATATAGCTCCATAAGTTCTGAATTGAGCTGCATGATTACTGATAAATGCTTGCACCGACTGGACAGGTTCACTCAATGTGTGTGGTTCTTTCCTCAAAAGACCATTGCAGACACCAATCCTTATGGTCTTCATGATCTGACCAGGTTAAGTCTGGACTTTAAAAGAGACCTCAGAATTTGTTTCGGCCTTTCTTCTCTGAATAGTAGGATAGGAAAAGCCGACCTCAAAAGTGCAATAGTGTTTGTACAGAGGCCAGCACATCAAGCTAGGTACCCCAATCTGTCAAATTTCTTTGATCATTTTTCACCTTTATTGCAAAGGAATATGGTTTATGTTCAATTGGGATTTTTTTTCAGTTTGGGATAGCTTGACCTGCTGGCGACTGTACAAACCTACTTTGAGAAAATAAATAATTATCTATACTTATAATAATCTACTAATATTATAAAGAGGAAAGATTTAATTGTTTGTTTGCATTGAATAGACTCCGAAACTACTGAACCGATTTGAAAAAATATTTCACTATTGGGAAGCTACACTACCCCCGGGTGACATAGGCTATATTTTATCCCCGTATTCCCACGGGAACGGGAACTACGCGGGTGAAACCGCGGAGCGCTGCTAGTCATATAGAAAATCTAGATTTAAGGGCTCCATCATCTTATAAAGCGCTCATATTTCGTATTTGACTCATCATTTCAGCCGAAAGACGTCCACTGCACATACACGACAAAGACATAGGCGTCGCTCAAGCCCCCACCTTCTGCGGTTATGTGCTTCTCGCATCGAGCGGATTCCTGCTGCTTTCACCAGATCATCGGTCCACATTGTATCTTCCAGTGTACGGTTGCTACTCCAGAACCTCCGGCCCTTCGGCGTTCTGTTCTGCGAGCATGCCACAGGGCACATTGCTTGGCCGATACACTGCCACTTACGTTTGCCAATTCCATTTGATTATCTACAATCGATTTCAATCCAAGCCAAGGCAACCGATATAGCCCGAAGAATTGCCAAACTTAAGTGTCATTGGGCAGGGCACATTGCTCGCAGAACAGACGGCCGATGGTGCCGAAAGGTTCTGGAGTGGCGACCGGGTACCGGAAGACGTGGAGTAGGAAGGCCTCCTACAAGGTGAACCGATGACCTTGTGAAGGCCGTGGGAACACAAGACTGGTCGAAGTGGAGGAGACTGGGGGAGGGAAATGTCTAGCAGTGGACGTCATTCGGCTGAAATGAATCTGCCTTTCCCCAACTATGTTGGACTCAGCTTATAGTCCAACCGGATGCAGCTGATTACGTGTATTTTACATAGAGCGACTGCCTATCTGACCTCTACATGCCAGCCATAAGTAATTATGGTAAACTATTGTTATATTATTATATAGTTAATCCGGAGTAAGGTCAAGTTGCAAATACTGCATGTGCGTGGTATTAGGAAGTGTATGTTATTGGTACATCCTTGAGTGACATATTGGTAGGACAGGAAAGCTGTGGAGAGGTGTATGGTTTCAAATATTTGGTAGGCGAGCTTATGAGATGGAATTGGTACTTAGGTGTAATATCTTTTTGTCTTTTAAATAGTAAGCTGTTTGTTCGAATTACCTTAAGCTTTCAAATGAATTCAAATAGATTTTTTATTTCGAAAAACAGTGAAAATATAGGCGCGTTGATGTAAACACGTTCGCTTGGAATAAACTTAATAAATTTAATGTTCTTTTAATTAAATTAACCCCGTCCTCTGTGAGCTCGCAAACCTTCATAGTACCTAACCCGTTAAAAACTTAGGATATCTAGTTTTTATGCATTTAGATACATTTTGAATGCACACTCGTAGAGCTCATTTTAAATAACTGATAAAAGAACAGAAGGTTTAAAACCATTAACACTGTACCTAAATTGACCAACCCTATGAAATTACTGTTATTAGAATAGGTACCATAAACAAGTTAAAAAAACTTTTGTAAACCAATCCTCAAAACGTCAGACCTAAGAAAAAAATATCAGACGTCGACTCCACGCCATCTTCTGTCCCAAGTCTCGTTACACCTTGAAAGCTCATCTTTTATGTCGCTAATGAGCGGTAATTTTTCACCCCCAAACCTTTTGAAGACATGTCGTATAAAAGCTAAAATCGTAATGGCGACAGTATCACTTCAACAAGTCACATCTGTAGATACAGACTTAGTTTCGACATTAGTGTTGTTGTAATCTTTACAATATGAAGGTATTAATTTTGTTATTTGAATATATTACAGTTTTTGGATTGCAGTGGTAGCTCACGGGATTTTTTCGTGCATAGGATTCTCAACTCTCCGCTTAACTCTGAGAGTAGAAAATCACACAATTCGATTCTCGACGAGCTGAGATGCGCCCCTGTTGGATTACCATGCTCGGTTCAACACCGACCGTTGAAAAATGGGCTTTCAGCAGGCTTATCACGAGAACCGTAGACAAGCGTTTTGTCGACGGAAGATTAGAAAAAAATTACGTTTCCGTGCAGACAGTTCACAGTTTTGAACCGAGAAATGTAGACAAGGTCTCAACTCTACGGTAGAGTAGAAATAGAAAACGTCATGCTAAGCCTATTGGTGTGATTTTAACACCTTCGTATCAACGTCGACGTAAGCGTTGAAGGACCGAGTTTGGAAATTTCGTCCTTTCGGTTTGAAATCTAAAGTTCCTGTCCCTATTCACACCATTGAACAGGTCTTGTTCATCATCGTTTCAGCCGGAAGACGTCCACTACTGGACATAGGCCTCCCCCAATTTGGGGGAGCTTGCCATAATCGCCACGCTTGGCAGGCACGTTGACGATCGCTGTATGGTGGTAAAATGCATAGAGAACGCTGCTGCCCTTTTTCTAGTAAGTCCCTTAGTCGCCTTCTACAACACCCACGGGAAGAGATGGGATGATGCTATTCTAGAATAATATGCTTTCATAGAATAGAAACCCATACACAGATGACGAAATTTCTTTATTTAACCATATTCTATCTTTTCTTTAGACCATCGCAGCTGTTGTGCTTCTTCTGGCGTTCGCTTCTGCCGAGCCTCCTCCTTCAAACAGGTATTAAAGTTGTCCTATAAATACATACAATCGCCTTGGTTAACAAAAAAAACATTAAATTATAATTATCATTAAGTTACCATTTTTTTTTTTAAGTTTGCCCCACACTTCCTAGTGGGGGGAAAGCTTTTTAAAAATAAAAAAAAATTGGAGAAATTCCTGTTTCTCCTGTATTGTGGGTGCGTTTACAAACATTTAAACTCACATATACACAAACAGCCGGACCCGGAACAACTACTTGTAGTTCATACAAATATTTGTTCCGTGCGGGAATCGAACCCGCGACACGTAACGCAGCAGTCAATCGCTTAACCACTGCGCCAAACGAGTCGTCAACTACCAAGACCATTATCTTCTGGTTTTATCTTTCCTCTTTGATTTTCTTTTCCTTCGGTCAAAGTCTTTCTTAGAAAGGGTGGCATGGACATCGACACACGATCTATTACCAAAGATTCAGTAATTTTGAGCATGGCTGAGAGTTAGCATTTTCTGAACGTCTAAATTACATAAGACAGTCCCCCAAAACGCCCGCCCTTCACCACATCCTAGTGCTTTAGCTGGGAAGGTTATTACGCGTAGGTAGGAAACAGCTGATTTACCAGACTCCAGGTACCTACTGAATCCCTGTAGTTGTGCGTCGATGTCCCTACCAGGGTCTTAAGTAAGGTTATGTATGGAGGAGAATGGGATTGAAAATCTAGTTACTTAGGTACTGGAATGAAGATTTATTTTTCTTCACAAACCCATTAGTTCAAATTGCATGATTATTATGTTCCATTTTCTTGGTATTTTTCCAGTTACCTGCCGCCTCCATCATCAAGCCGCGGTGCTGACTATCCGCAAGGGCCAGCCAACCAAAACTTTGGAGGTGGACCTCAGATAGTGGCTGCAAGGAACCTGGACGGACCTCAAGGACATGCTGGAGTAGGGGCTCATGGTGGAAAGAGCGGACATGGAGCTCAAGTTAATGCTTTTGGAAGGTAAGCGAAACCTTTTTATAAAGTGGAGATGACAATCCTACTTTTCTATCCAACTAATATTTGAAATGAGAAAGTTTGTATGTTTAAATGTTTGTTACTCAAGTAAACGGCTGAACAGATTTGGATGAAATTAAAAACACGGATAGTTTGTAACCTGGAATAATAGATAGGATACTTTTTATCCCGGTTGTATGTAGATTCCCATGGGATTATTTTCGACCTCCATGCGGGCAAAGCCACTAGCTAGAGTTAGTATGACAATAAATGAAAACAATAGAAATACTAGTGCATAGGAGTATTTCGAATCTATCAATTAAACCCTAACATCGATTATTTTTTTACCGACTACAAAAAAGGAGGATGTTAACAATTCGGTTTTAATATTTGAAACCTCAGAACTCTGTCAATTATAAGCCGATTTGAAAAAATCTTCTTTTGTTTGAAAGGGACTTATACAGGGTATAACAGAAACCCTATTGCACCCTATCCTTAAGAACTCAAGATAACAGCTGGTATAGAATCACCATACATAGTTTCAGCTCAAAATAAAATTTTACCTCGGTTTCATATGTTTCTTAAATTCAAATCATAACAAACGTGTCACCGCACTAGGTCAATAACTTTCCACGTTACTTGCCATGACGATAAATCTCTTCCGAGTGATGTGTTTATTAAAATTTAAAAAGTTCGGTTCTCGTATCAATGTATTAAAAATTCTCATATATATTACGAACATGTAGAGATAGGATAAAAAAAAAAACCAATATCGTTTGATATGAATTTTGGTCAATTTCTGATTAGTGTCAGACTTAAAAAAAAAGAGGAACTTCGCAATTCGGTTGTACTTTTTTCCGCATAGTGTTTAGTAAGTAAGTAAGTATTTATTTGCATAAAACATGGTATACATGGTGTTACAATAATTTACAATAAAGATCTTACATGTTTTGCCAGAATTGTACTTAGCATGCATATGTTCACTTAATACTAACATGGGAATTTGTTATCCATAAATTCTTTAAGACTATAGAAATTTTTCAATTTTAACCAGTCAAACAATTTTCCTTTGAATAATCTGGAGTTTAAGTTTTTTATGGTACTCGGTATGTTATTATATATACTAACACAATTATATAAGCAGCTTTTATTATATTTAGCAAGCTTGGGAAGATCATGCAGAACGAGTCTCTGTGGATCACGCCGGCTCCTTGGATTAATATCATTTGCTGATATAAACAGGTCTTTATGTTTATTAACGAACATACATATTTCCAATATATAAAGCGACGGCAGCGGTAACAAACCTAGTTTCTTAAATATGGGTTTACAAGATTCCTCCGAGTGCATCCCGTAAATTGCCCTAATGCACTTTTTTTGAGCAACAAATGCTCGGTTTATGTCGGTACTATTTCCCCATATTATAAGCCCGTAACGTAGTACCGATTCTACATATGCATGATAGGTCATGAGAGCTGTTTTTAAGTTTGTAATATTTTTGATTTGTTTAAGAGCATATACAAATTTATTTATTCTCTTTGCCGCGTTATCCACATGCTCTTTCCAATTCAAATTCTCATCAATAATTACGCCTAGAAACTTCGTTTGTGCTACTTCTTTAATTTTTGATACGTTTAGTTTAATATTATATATAGGATTATTACATTTATTGAAATTAATATAAACAGATTTATTAAGATTTATTTTTAAATTATTTATGTCAAGCCATTGTATTAATTTATCTATAGTATTATTAATGTCAGTCTCATGATTATTTCTAAAATTGTTACATTTTTCTGTCGCTATAATAATAGCTATGTCATCAGCAAATAATATACATCGGTGGTCAGTTATATTAATAATATCATTTATGTACAGCAAGAACAGGACAGGCCCCAGTACACTTCCTTGTGGTACACCACATGTATTGTGCTTGTATTCTGATGAAAAAGGCACCTTAACTTGATTTCCATCAATTTTATCAATAATGACTCGTTGTTGTCGGTTACTGAGATATGATTTTATCCACTGAAGTGTAGGACCCCTGATACCTACAAGTTCAAGTTTTTTGAGCAACAGATTGTGAGAAACGAAATCGAAGGCTTTTGAGACATCAAAAAATAGCCCAGTGGTCAGATTTTTATTATTGATATTAGTAACTACAGCCTTTACCAGGGAGAATATTGCCAAAGTAGTGGACTTGTTTTTCTGAAAGCCATATTGTTCTTTGCTAATAATATGAAATTTATCACAATAGTCAATTATTCTTCCATACATGCACTTTTCATATATTTTGGACAATATGGGTATTAACGTTATAGGGCGATAGTTATTAATATCAGATTTTTCTCCTTTTTTATATAAAGGCTTGACTATCGAGTATTTCAGGGCATCAGGAAAAGTTCCCGATGCAAACGATAAATTAATTAAATATGTCAGAACAGCAGTTAGTTGATTGGTACACTCTTTAATAATTTTAGTGTTGATTTCATCATAGCCCACAGAATTGGAATTAGACAATGACAGTATTTCTCGTCTAACCTCACTTTCCTCCATAGGTTTTAAAAACATCGAGTTAACGGATGCACTAATACGAGGTTTTATGTTTTCCTGACTGCTCGTATGTGATAAATTAATATAATTATTATTAAAGGCGGTGGCAATTTCAACAGGATTTGTTAGTGTTGTATTGTTAACTGTAATTTTCTCCATATTTCCTATGCAATTTGTGTCGTGCATTTCATTTTTTATTACTGCCCACGTGGCCCTACATTTGTTTTCACTCTTGTTTATATATTTAATATTTGCGCATTTTTTTGAATTCATTATACATTTTTTTAGAATATTGGAATATGTCATATAATTAATTTTGTTATTTGCATTTTTATTTTTATAGTATTTATATCTTAGTACACGTTTTTTTTTACAAGATTTCTTTAAGCCTTTACTTATCCATTTTTTTTTATTTGAATTATTGTTATTTATTTTTACTTTTACTTTTGGGAAGCAAAGATTGTATAATAAGCATAGCAGTTCATGAAACTCACTAAATATATTTGCATCATTTGAGATGTATATGTGTGACCAAGATAAATTATTTAAACATTCCTTGAACTTACGAACATTGTCCGAGCTGTAATCTCTTTTATATATATGATAAGATGAGCATTTTTGAATCTTTTCATTTATAGGAAAACTTAACATTTGGGCTGTGTCATGGTCAGAGAGATAGAGAGGCAAAACTGAAGCGGAAGCATTTGGAATATTACTTAGAATATGGTCTATGCAAGATGACTTGCGCGTAGGCACATCAATGTGAATTTTCAAGTTATAGTTGTAGGATATGTCTCGTAGGTGATTAGTAACATTACCTTTTTTCAACGTATTTATATTCAAGTCACCAGTTATTACTAGACGAAATTTGGACTTGTATTTATTAGTTATGTAGTTCAAAAGATTATTTAATTTACATAAGAACTGAGAAGGATCTGAGTTTGGAGTTCTATAGACGCAAATAACAAGCAACTTATAACACTCAAGCTCTATGCCACAAGCTTCAAATGTGTTTTGGGTAGCATAATTTTGTATATAAGATAAATCTTTGAAAGGAATGCCTTTTTTTACTAAGATACAGGTTCCTCCTCTTTGTTTTTCTCTACAAAAACTTGAAGCTAACTGGTAGTTACATATTTTGATATAGCTCTCATAGCCTTTCTTTATAAAAGTTTCTGACAAGCAAATTACGTTAGGCTCTTCTTGTGCTACTCGTAACTCCTGGATTGTTATTTCTAACAGTTCCCGTTTTGATAGAATACTAGCAATATTTTGATGCAGAATATTGAACATATGGGCTTTAGGCACGAAAAAAATCGTCTTTATTTCTTAATACAGGGAAGTAAAAAGGTATTGTACCTCTGCTTACATTCCCTATAGATACGGCTGAGTTTACTGGTTGTTTATTTTTATTACAATATTGTTTATTAAAATAAAAAGGGATCGTTCCCTTTTTAGGCGTATTGTTACTAATGGCTACATTGCTGCTTGGTTGATTACGCATTACAAATTTCCTAATATTCCTTGGGCACCAGTAGTTTTCACTGTAGTCGTTACAATCTATCACATAATTTATAGACTTACAAGCCTCTGATAATGTAAAATGTCCACAATCAAGATAATGACATTTTTTAAACATCTTACATAAGTTTTCTATACCATCATTCAATTTTGAGACATTTAAGAAGTGACTGTTACTAACATTTAGTACAATTATCCTATTATTATAAAATGTGTCCAATAAACCTTCTAATGGTGACAGAACTTGCCTTAAATTATAATCATTTTCCCCCACACACACTACTAGTTTATCATTAGGATGTAATGTTGTTTTTAAGCACTTCTGAATTATGTCATGACATTTCGCATTTGGCTTCGTTTCCGCAAAGATTCCGTATTTTTGGTACTTAGTGTTAGTTCTTGAATGCAATAAGGCTGAAGCCAAGCCGACACATTTTTGTGTACCGAATATAAATATTCTTCTTTCGGGTCTGTGTTTGGGTTTTCGTTCTGGGATGGAATAGGTGCAGGTATTGACTGCAGGAGTCATTGTCAGGTTCGATGCCACGCCTTTATTTTGTAAGCACTGCGACAGTGTCTCTATTTGTTTTTTTAAAGATGAAATTTCAAGGTTAGCGCTATTCAACTGCTGCTGTAGATCTTCAATTATTTTTCCCAGGGATATTGTTTTATCTTCGTAAATACTGTCAACGTTTGAAGAATGTAATATAGGTGAAGAAGGGGTGGATGCCGTACAGTGTGCCAAAGAATGCCTCTTCTTTTTAATATTACTACGAGAAATAGTATCTGGTAATGAAATGGATTGACATAATGATTTTAACATGTTAATTTCAGCAGTTAACTTATTTATTTGTCTTTGAAGATTGCTGTTTTCTAGTATTGTTTTATCAAGCTCGAATTCCGTGGTTTCGAGTTTAACTGTTAATTGGGATATAGTATCTTTCATTTCTGACATAGATACTAAGTCTGAAATTACTTCTGATGATGTTCCATCCAAACTTTTTGACATTTTTGTTGGTGTGCAATTCGATTCATTGGATGTATTGTAGTCAGTGAGTATATGCGAATCCAAGATCTGTGACGCTACTATGGACTGGTCTTTTTTTGTTACATTGGTCTGTTCCGGTGATGGTGTTTTAACAGCTTTTTTTTTATTTCTCAGTGTTATGTTCGATGGATTGCTGCAAATTGTATCTTTGGTTTTAATACAAGTTTGTTGGTGATGTTATAATAACTTTCTGCCACTATTAAGTATTTACTTAGGAAGTGAAGGTCGCATGTCTTCACTTGCTAAGCGAATTTTTGTGCAGTAGGTAGGTACAGTCAGCGTCAATAATATGTATAGGGACGAACAGACTGTTCAAAATGATCTAAGCAACTATGAAAATAAATATTACCTCAATGACACAAGGAATGTTTCAGAATGAAGACAGTACACGACAGCTGTGATTCTGACTAGAACTTCATCCAATTGAGATAAAGTTTAATTTTCTTAGTTGTTGAGATCATTTTGAACAGTCAGTTCGTCCCGATATTTTTGACGCTGACTACACCACAACCCAAACATGAAAAAAAAACAACCGGCTTCCAAAAAGACAGTACAAAGAGAAAAATATATTATCCCCACACTAGATCACTCAGCCAGTCAGTTGTTTCTTTTGCAAATAAACTAATTACTTTGTACCTAGTGATGGGCTGAATATGAGATTTGCCAATAAGCCGACTAGTAGGTAATATTTAGTGACTAAATTATTGGATTTTTTTGATTGAATTTTGATCTGGAGAGCAGCACCTTAATTGCGTAACTCACGGTTAATCATAATCGGTTTCGTTTTAAAACAGATTGTTAAATCATTGCTTCATATGTTCGAAAAATGTGTCTGCTCAACAACGTTAATAACGCAATGACTACTCATGAACTCTCAAATTGAAACAGATTACTATGAATCGTGAGTTACGCAATTAGGGTGCAGGAACGCAAGTAAAAGTACGAAGTTTAATTAATTTTCTTCTCAAATCGGTATGATCGGAAATGAAAGAATCTATGGTATCTGGAGACGGGTCGTGAGAACTGTCCCAATGTACCGTTACACTGAGACAGTACTCACGATTTTCCACTGTTCTTCAAAAAGTGGGCCTAACAGATGTTGCAATAACATTACCAGTCTCTTTCGTCTTACACCAATTTGTTCTTAGCTCTACTCCTCAAGAACACGGCTCTGGTGCTCACGCTCGTCTTGGCGGTGAAGAGACAGCTGGCTATGCCAACAACGCAGCTGGCTACAACCAGAATGCTGCTGCCTTCGCCAGGAACGCATTGGAAGAAATCAATTCTGTAAGTAAAATTTCGGCGGATGAATTTTGGGGATGCAGTTGTAGTGTAAAACAATAGTTCATGATAAATTCTGAGTCTAAAACCGGTTAAAATCATAACCCTCCATTTTGCTACGCCATAGTCGGGTAAACTGCGTGGACAGATTGATTGAGTAGGTAACCAGCTTCCTGCTTACTTATCATCTGCCTAGCCTTTACCCAACTATGTTGGGGTCGGCTTCCAGTCTAACCAGATGCAAATAGAGCGACTGCCTATCTGACCTCCACAATCCAGTTACTGGGTAACACGACACCCCTTGGTAAGACTGGTTGCCAGTCTTTCGTACTTCTGACGACCCGTAACGACTGTCAAAGATCCACAAATGACAGCCGGGACCAACGGCTTAACGTGCTTTCCGAGGCACGAAGCTTCTTGCCTACTAAACCATATGATATTCTACAGGAACCTGCGAACTACAACTTTGGTTATATGGTGAATGATTACCAGGAGGGCACAGACTTTGGGCACCATGAGGAGAGGCAGGAGGAGCGCGCTCAGGGGGAGTACCACGTCGTGTTGCCCGATGGCAGGAAACAGGTTAGTTCAGATAAATGGAGAAACAATTAGCAATAAATATATTTTAATTTGGTCACAATTAATATGGAGTGACTGTATGGGGTTGTCGTGGGTTTAAATTCGGACAGGCGGGCAATAATTTGTGTAAATATTTTAACACCTCTGTTCTCAAAACGGTGTAGGAAAACATCGTGAGGTAACCGGCATGTCTTAGAACCAAAAAATCAAAAACACGTGATATCTACCAACCCGAACTGGGCCCGCGTGGTCGATTACAGCCTGCTCCCACTCGAAGAGAGGAGGTCTCTGTCTCGACAGTAGAAATATTATAGGTAAGCAAAATACTGTGGGTCAGAACCATGACTATTTGAAGACAGTTCACGAAAGTAAAGGTCCTGTTGAACAGTTGAAACAGTTCTTAAGGTTATTCAAGTCGAAAAATTTTCGTACAAACTTCGGGAATGTATACTCCGCTGTTCGAAAATATACATTAAAAATTAAACATGGTATGGTTTTTTCTCATTGTTAATATTGTCTGTGCGGAAACAGAATACTAAAATAAAAAGCTTTTAAAGCCGCTAGTAACCAACAAAGATTCGTTTTTCTTGCTAATTTAACCTAAATTTGGGCGTGTTTAAATAATAAAAGGCGGGTAAAATTTCCAAAACAAAGTCGGTACCGACAAAGGTCAAAGATCGATAAATTCTTAAATTTTTTTACTCGCCTTACTTACTATAAATAATCCTGCATCTCACTCAATAACGTTGTGCGTGTAGACTAGCGTCTAACTGCTCATCACTGATACTACCTCTGTCGGACTCGATGCCTGGTGAGACAGCGTGCTTTTTATCCAGGCCCACCAGTGGGTTCAAGCCCGCAACTAGATTCCCCTTAAAAGATTCATTTTATTAAAAACTAAACAATCTTCATCTGTTTCAGACTGTAAGCTACGAGGCTGATGAACGTGGTTTCAAACCCCAGATCTCTTACGAAGATACTGAAGACCTAGCCCGTTCAGGAGGTTATGACAACAACGCCAACAACGTTCGTAGTAACCAAGACAATGGCTACAACAACCACGCTAAACACGACAGCGGTTACCCGAGCCACAGTGATACTGACAACGGGTACTCTAGCCACGGAAACGGAGATAGCGGTTACGAAAGCCATGGTAACCATGGCAACGGAAAGGCGCGTTCCAACGGTTACTGACTAAAACATGGCCGCCTCATAGACATGATTCTATTTTTAAATTGTATTTATTTTTTATTTTGTGCAATTTCAACGTAATTTGTGTTTTTTTTTTCTTTTTGGGTGAATATGGAAGAAAAAAAAAATATTGTATTTGTCTTTACTTTGTAATCTACCTATGTTATTTTTAATAAATATTATTTCAAACATATAAACTATTATTTTTAATATTTTCGAAAATTAGCAATAATCATAAAGATTTCTCCTCTGAATGGTAGGTTTTATAAATCATAGGTGCCACGTTATAAAAGGCGAGCCTGTTGCCATAGAAAGGGCACAAGCCTATTAACATTTTGCCCGACCCAAGAATCAAACCCAGGACTCCACCACACAACAGTCACGCTTACAACCACTACACCAACGAAGCACTCTCAGTTCTTATACGTATTACGTCACAAATAGAACTAAAGCAAATAGTTCTAAGTAAACAATTATTAGCAGAGCGGAAAATGACTTAATATTTGTATAATAATATATACCAACTTCTGCGCGTGACTTCATCTTCCTGAATGTTTTTGTTCACTCGATTCCCAGTCGCTTAGCATCGCCTACCATAGCGTACACTTCGCCATCATTTCATTTTCGCTTAGCGTTTTCTTAGGTGTCGAGCAAAAAAAAAAGTTTTTTGGACGACTCTTAAGAGTCCTAGCGTGATGTTAAATAATCTAAAACCTTTCCCTAGAATTAGGCTATCAAATGCAAAAAGATTTTTTTTAATCCGACTACCGGTTCCAGATATTAGCGCGTTCAAACAAACAAGCAAACTTTCAGCTTTTTTATTCGTATAGATCGAATTCTCGCCATTGACCTTGGACCAAAGTATTGTCTTACATTTCCGTATTAAGTAGACCAATAAGCGACATGGTTTTTTCGCAGGGACGCAAAGTAAATATGGTTTGTTTGCTGACAAAACAAAAGAAGATGATCCTAAGAGTCTTTGATATTGGCCTACTTCAAGAATGAGAATCACGTCACTATTTGTCACCTACTGTGGAAGAGGTACTTCAATTAACATGTAAAAACAAGGGATAAGGGCTTTTTAAGACAGGGAGGTATCGGCAGACCCACAGAGCCAAAGTTAAAATCGATAAGCGAAATTATATAAAATACGACACGCATATAAGTGACTAAAAGTGTAAGAGAAATGCCTTCTATAACTAACTTGACTAATTTAACTAACTCAAGTTGTGAAAACAACATTATCCATTTTAAACTTGTACGCTTTATAAATTAAACCGATCTATTTATAACTGGCTAATTAATCTACGCCCCGGAATAAACAAATGAGATAATCGTTTTAGGTACTCAACAATGGTAGCTTTAGGTTAAGACAAACTGTACCTACTTACAAAAAACTGATTCGAGTAATCTACCACGCCATAAATGGAGGCAAAAGTTTTAACTAATAAAGTTAGGTGTCCCCATCGGACTGTGGTGTCCCAGTGGTAGATGTAAGTCGTGAATTCGAACCAGGACATGGCACTTTACTTTGTGATTAAATTTCATCACCTCTGCTTTCAAAATTGTCAAGGAAACGGGCATATCCTAGAACCAACAATTTTAAGACATGTGACATCTACCAACCCGTAATAGGCCCGCATGGTGGAATCCGACCCACTCCCTCTCACAGAGAGAAGGCCTATGTCCCAGCATTGGGAACATTATAGACTGACTATTATTAATAAGGTACACTCCCTTGTATCAACACAAAAACCTAAACGGAAGTACTAAACTAAACGAGAGATAAAACGTATTACAGTGTAACTGAGTTTCTAACAGAGAAAAATGTATTTGTTGAATAATTGATATAATGAATGGTAATTTTGATTATAATGATAATTGTAGTGATGGATGATATTTGTAATGATAATGATAATATTTTTTTTTTAATTTTTTGTTTTATAAAAATATTTAAAAATGTAATAAAATAAGTACTAAAATGAATAAAGAAAATGATAATAATAATTGTGATCATAATTGTAATGATAATTGTAATTGGAATGATAGTGATAACTGTAACGATTTTTTTTTTGCTGTGGTTTCAAAATGTAAGTACAACTTACTTATATAATGTAAATGTTTGCATGCCGAATGGTAAAATATGGCTGACCTTTAATGTATCTTAACAATTATTGTGTACTACCCATATTTGCAAAATAAATCCGTTTCTATTCTATTCTAGACATCAAAATCTAAATTCTAAGTAAGGAAATGTTGGCAAACTAAAGCAAATCTCGCGATACACTTCTCAGGTGAACTAACTCTGCCTATCCCACCAAACTCAACAAGCCAACGATAACACATGACCTTCAGAAGCCATCTTACAATTAATTCACATTAAAAATTGCACAACCGAATATCAATCAAATTCCGTTCAATCAATATTTGAACTAAATATTGATCAAGGCCTAATCCATTGTTTGATTTGTTTTAGTATAAAAATGGGAGGTTTCGAGGATAAAGCATCATTCGAAGAATAAGTTCTTTAGATCTCATACAACATGAAGGTAAAATATCCCTTGTTTAAATTAATATTCATTCCTTCATATATTCTTCCCCTTTATCAAAGAGTTCAGTTTAATTGTCTTATTAAATTTTTATACTCTAGTTCATTATTTTTACAAGCTTTATCCATGTATTATTTCATTCAATTTATTAGTTTCTAATTTTCTGACAGCTTTTTTCAAATTTTCACTTTTTTCGTTGTGTAAAACCAAATTCCATCTTATGAATGTAACTTAATCGTCTTATTAAAAATGTCCTGTTCTACTTAATTATATTTACAAGCTTTATACATACTAATCTTCAAAATTAAATAATTCTATATTATGTATTACTTTCTAATTTTCTGACGCCATTTTTCTTTCTTTGCTGTAAAATACAGACGCCAGCAAATCAAGCTACCCCAATTTGTCATTTCTTTGATAGATTTTCAACTTTTTCACGTAATTATAAGGATCATGTTCAATTGGAAAAACATTACAGTTTGGGGTAGCTTGATGTGCTGGAGTCTGTACCTAATTGATAATTCTAGCTACAATTAAGAAAAATGATCAGTAATCCTCTAATAATTTTACCAACTCACTTTGAAACAAAACATATTTTGATATTTTTAAATATATACCTGAAACTTTCAATATGCACATTAAGAGGACCCTTAATTTCATCCAGTGTTTAAATTGGAAGAATTAGATTAAAATCATTAACATGTTGTTCATCTTCATTAATCTTGACATCTCTTGTACCCAGGTCCTCATCGCCATTGTTTTCGCCATCGGCTCCGTGTCGGCTTTGGGCTCAGGACCTTACCTGCCAAGTGGATGGAGGCCCCAGGGACCTAGCTTTTACCTGCCTTCTGAAGTATCGGTGAGTAACCACATTCAATCAAAATCTACATAATATTACATAATGAAAATAAAATACTTATACAAATATTTATTTAAGGAAATAATACAATAGCCACATAACATCAAATCTTTATGATATAATGTCATGACAAAGTGAATTAATACAATAAATTAAACAAAAGGAAAAATGCATAAATATTATAGAATCTATTTATGACATTATATGCCGGATAGATTATCCAGTATATCAGTAAGTGGTAGTGGCTCTTGTGAAAACTTAACACTTTGACATTCAAGTTAATCGCACTGTCCTACGAATGTTACAGAGATTAGGAAACGTACAATTACCTAACTCATAAGGTAATTGTCGCTATCTTTCCAAACACTTCAAATCTTTTCACAGAAGCCGTCAAACAGTCCTCTCAAAGAGAACCTCCTCCTCCAAGAGACTGAAGCTTCCGGCTCCGATGCCCTCAGGGAGTATGGACCTCCGAAGGTCGAGGAAGTTGTCCAGTTCAGCGTGAACCAGGGCCTGCCTGATGTGGCTACTGAACAGAGCTTCATTGTACAGTCTTTAGCTACCCAGGAATTGCAGTCGTCTGTTCAAGAATCTTCAGCTGTTGAAGGTAAAACCTTTTGTCATTTCATTATCAGATAAATAGTGCAGAATATTTTAGTAGGACACGTGTCTTCGCATTTTTGTTTCTAAGACATGTCGGTTTCATCACGATGTTTATTTTTTTGACATCTACCAATCCAAACTGGGCCTGTCTGGTGGATTACGGCACAGTCCTCTTCACAGAGAGGAGGCCTGTACAACGTCCTCGCTGCTGGGAAACACTGGGAACGTTATAGGCAATAAATATGCTTTTATTGATTTTTGAATTACAAATCGCTAATAAAGTACTGTCTTGAAATATATTGCTCTTATTTCTGGTATATAATCAGTTTTTTCACTATCATATTACTATTGACTTCTGACTCTAACGAAAACTTATTTAAATTCACAGCAAGCACAGAACAAGCCGCCGCGTACATTGAAGAAGTTGCATCAACCACCGAGGCTCAGCTTGCTCAAATAGCTGCCGAAGAACAAGCCTCAGAAGCCCTCTCTGAAGCCCAGCCTACCTTTGAAGCAACACCCCTACAAGTTGTAGCAGAGATCGTTGAACAGACTTCTGAAGCTGTCCAGGCTGAGGAAGCCACAGAGGCGGCAGTCCAGGAAGAAAACCTTGCACCTACTGCAGTTTACGCCGAAGAAGAGATTGTCACTCCTACTGCTGTGGCACAAGAAGATGTTACCGCTGTCGTAGAAGAGGCTGTAGTACCCACTGCTGCTATTGTTGAACAATTGGTTGTTGAAAGAGTAGCAGAGGGAGTCAACAACATTGCTGAGGCTTTGGTTAAGTTGGAGAATGAAGTTAAGGCTGCTGAGGTGAGACAAAAACAAAATGACATACATACCACTACTACTATACATTAAAAACTAGAAAATTATTGTGATAACAATAGGTAGATAATAGTTGAAGATTACAGTAGAACAAGACAATTTATCAGGAGGAATCTTCTGATTTTCATCACATATAGTATACAAAACTGATCAAATATTTTCTATTATTTCAGGCTCTTGAGTCTGCTGTCGAAATCAAATCTGAAGTGTCAGGGTAAGTGCTTTTAAGATTACTTCTTCTACCACAAAAGTTTTGTTTTGCCAATTGTGCACTATTCACATGCTGTCCAGCGCATGATCAAGCATATGGAACCTTAAGTAGTGGACGTTACAATTCATAATGTATTGTGTTTACAGATCCCTGCAACAGGCCCCTGAAGGTTTCCTTGAATACGGACCCCCCGGCTTCAGGGAATACGGACCCCCCAAGGCGGAAGACATCGCCAGGTCTGCTGCAGTTCAGGTATCTAACCATCTTCAAAATAATCACCATTTCAGCCCAAAAGACGTCCAGTGCTGGACCTAACCCCATCCCCACCATTTTCGAAAGACTTCTACTGCTAGATAGAAATAGACTTCGCCCATGCTTTGTGCAACGTTCACATTATAAACTTGATCGATGCATGAAACAAGCAATACAGTGATTTTGTGGACATCATTACAGGCGTAAATAACAAATGTAAAAACTCCTTAGTACCTCTTTCGTTTAAAGCGTCTACTTCTATCTTCAAAGTCCTTGATTTTCAATTGTTTACTTTCACTCTCAACTACGTACATTCTTGATCTTTTACATCCCTAAATAGTTATCCAATGCTGCTCGAAAATATAATCTACATGTTTAGAGGAAATTGATTTAAAAAATGTATTTATGTATTTCAGGTGGCTCCTACCAGCAGTGCTTTTGACAACAACGAAGTTAGGAGGAGGCGTTTCTCACCCAAATTCAAGTATGTTTTTTAAATATATTTTTGCCACTTTTAATCATTATCTTTAATAAATTCTTTACACTCTCCATGCTATATATTACTCTCAAAAACGATTGATTATGGTGTACAATAAAACAGTATCATATGCATGCAGCTGTTATAATTTACCCCTCATAGGTAAATTATAACAGCAGGATCTATCAAAGGTTAAGTTACGCTTGCCACGATCAATTCGTGGATGGGACCATCCATTACCTACATACTAAGACCCCTCCGTGCCTGGGAAAGCATGTTACAGTCGTTACGGGTATCGTGTTTACCCAGTAACTAGGTTGTGGAGGTCAGATAGGCAGTTTCTCCATGTATAAAATACTGGTATTCAGCTGCATCCGGTAAAACTGCAAGCAGAACCCGACATAGTTTGGAGGCGATCGGCGGCGGCGATCTCTCGCGTCCGGCCCTGGTCCAGGCCATGGTACGGAGCGAGAGGGCATGGGGAGCCGTCACCTCCTTCAGCGAAGCAGTGATGCTCGCGAAGAGGGAGGCGGCGCACGTGAGGGAGAGGCAGCATATGCGCCCTCGCGACCCTAGCCGCCGCAGGATACGGAGACGCCCTGGGCGTCGGGAATCCCAGGCCGATTTCCGGCCACCGTAGGCATGAGCTTGCGGACGGCGAGTAATGGGTAGCTCGCTGTCCGGTAAGGACCAAGCCCAAGTCGACGGCGCGTTGTGTTCCACGCGCGCCTCAAAGAGATGTCAGCACAAAAATGATGGGGCCCGCAAGGGCCGATGTCTGTCAGGGGTGCGGGTTCGTTTGAAAGAGATACCACAGCCCCTGGCATACGGGCTAATGAAGGAACACGGGTGGGTTTTAGTCAGTAAAAGTCTGACACGCCCTCCTGCTCCACCCAGAGCGGGAGAAGTTATTTGATGAATTCCCACACAAAAAAAAAAAAAAATACCCGACTTAGTTGGGAAAATGTTAAGTAGTTTTTTTTTTAATCTACAGTACTAATAAATATGATATTACTTTCAGGTCTGGACACAAGAGACACTAAGGTCACAGAATAACGGAAAGCAACACAGAACCAGGGAACTGCGAGAAAAATGGACTTCGAAGACAATTCTTTATTTAAAAAGGCAATTTAAAAAAACTCTTTTAGCCATTCAAGTTATTGTTTGGCGAAAGTGATCAAAATATGAGTGTAAAAGTGATAAATCATGAAATTCCTGCTTGAAAGTACGATGGTATCACTTTTGGTAATAAAAATGTCTTATAACATGTAATCAATCGTGGAAAATGATGTAATGTGATCATTGAATTAATAAATGAATTTGATGATTTAGATAACGCTCTTATTGAAGATTCCTATAATAATACCAGCCTATTACTGTCCCACTCCGAGGTAACGGCCGCTTCTCATACAGAGAAGACATTAGCATTCGTCAACATCACAAGGGGGGTTGGTGATTTCAGACTTATATATTGATTAAAAGTTCAGTACCATAATTGCGTGACGCACATCATCATCATTATTTCAGCCGAAAAACGCCCACTGCTGGACATAAGCCTCCCCCAAAAGGGGGATTTTGCCATAATCGCCACGCTTGGCAGGCCGGTTAGCGATCGTAGTATGGTGGTAAAATGCATAGAGAAAGCTGCTGCCCATTCTTTAGTAAGTCCCTTAGTCGCCTTCTACGGCACCCATGTCGTCACATACCTTTTAATGACGAATATCTGAATAAGCCTGGGTAAAATATGATTATGATCTGAATTATGACCGCTGTTATGTGAACTGATTTCCACTGAATAACTGTTACTGAATGATCATCGCAATGATATTGGGGGGTGTCCCCCCAAAGTGGCCTCCAACCTCCCCTTATAGCCACCCCGAGCCTCTCATCTGAATACTGGTCTGATTTGGTATCATTTCTGAATCTGATCGCTGTTGGAATAAATACACACACACACACACGAATTGATAACATTGAAAGACAATAGTAAAATGAATATCTGGTAAATCTGAAGACACATGCACTGAGTAATGATAAGGTCACTCACCAATATACTGACTGCTAGCTCCGACCATCAGGCCCAAGTGAAGCGGGCGCGCGCGCCGTCTATTCCCGCGCGCCACCCTCTCTTTCCCCCACCTCACGGCAGATCTTAACTAGTTATTATCTGTACCTATAGGGTATATTACTTCGCATTCGCGACACTCCCGCCCAAGGGAAGAGATAATTAAAAAATCTTTTCTATTGAAATAACTGTATATTTAAAATCATAGTAGAATAACAACTAATACAACTTAAGAGTGATAACGGGTTTTAATTGCGTTCTGATTACCAGGATTATTGAATAAAACTGATTACAACTGACTATTGTCCCTTAATTTTGAATCAACACTGATTATCACTGATTATTGAAATAATCTGCTCATCAACTGAGATGTCCACTGTTTAACTCTTTCTTTCGCCTTGGCTGCTGATGCCCTGATTGGTCGTCTACTGGTGTCTGGTACTGACTGAATTATGTGTGCATCATTGATAACTGGTTCATCGTCTTGAGTACTTCGAGACTCTCGGTTAAAACTGACTGGATAGTCGCCTTGTACTGATTGTTCCTTCTGAATAGCTTCTGAATTTTGACTGATTCTGACTGGCGAAACATTCTGATCTGGGGACGATTCTATACTTTGCTCGTCAATCTCCAACGGGAACAGATGGCCTACTGAACGGGTAAGTGTTTCTCCTGATGATAATTTAACTTTGGCTACTCTACTTTGCCCATCCGATCCTTTAATCAACTCTGCTATTTTGCCAACTTTCCAATGTGCCCTATTACTATCTGACTTAATTTGAACTATCTCTGCTAACTTTGGTGGCCTATTAACCACAACTCTAGGTTGTTTGTGTTTGTCACTTCGTTCTCGGAGGCTAGTCAAGTATTGATTAGTAAACATTTTGGCGAATTCTGAGATGATGATTTGACCACGTTTCCATCCGTCAATAAGATTCGTCTTGGTTACTGTAGCTGATTCTAAAAACTCTCGATCTGCAACTTCAGTGGTCAAAGTTCCGCCCACACGTAGAAAATCTGAAGGAGTCAATATATGCTCTAACTCTGCGCCTACAGTAGTCAGTGGCCTTGTATTCGTTACAGCCTCAAGTTCCTTCATTATTGTGCATAACTGGTTATGGTTTATGAGATGTTTGTCTAAAGTTCTCTTAATACTGTGTTTGACCAAACCTACAAGTCGTTCATAAAATCCTCCGAACCATGGCGCCAACTCTGGGATAAATTTCCACCGCAAGTGATTCTGAATGCAATAATCTGAAGTTAATACTTCTGCTGTAAGCTTGAATTGCATAGCATTGTCTGACACGAATAACTGAGGTAAACCTCTTGTAGCGACAAATCTCCTAATGGCTAGTAAACATTCTTCTGCTGTTAAATCTTTAACGACCTCCAAATGTATAGCCCTAATTGTAAGACATGTAAACAGGCATACCCAGCGTTTTTCCTTACTACCCTCATCCACAAGCAGTGGACCGAAATAATCCAGGCCAGTAAAGGTGAACGGAAGACTAAGATTGACTCTTTCTGCTGGTAGATCAGGCATGGGTGGTAATTTAAATGGACCACCTCCGTACTTTATACACTGCGGACACTTTCTGATGACTCTTTGAACTGTTGAGCGTCCATGTGGCACCCAAAACTTTTGTCTAAGTAGAGCTAAGGTATGAGAGACACCTACATGATAGTTTTTCTGATGCAGTTCGATTATAATTTTA
This sequence comes from Polymixis flavicincta, assembly GCA_949987655.1. Lineage (NCBI taxonomy): Eukaryota > Metazoa > Arthropoda > Insecta > Lepidoptera > Noctuidae > Polymixis > Polymixis flavicincta. Next base: position 12,972,165 of record OX465197.1, read on the forward strand.
TGCGTAAAATCTGAATCTTTTGGGAGTAGTATAGGCTCTTTTTGATTATATGACAAATTCGTGTATCTGAATCTACCTTTACATCTAATAAGTCCTTCCTCGTCTTTATATAATTTCAGTGATCTTGATAAGTTAGTTGTGATACCCTCAACTTCTTTAGGAAAATGTTTAGCCTGAATTTCTGATATTTTACTCTTTCTTTTGTCTGAATCATCTACTATCATCGGTTCTGGAATATCTGGACTTGGTCTATTATTATCTAAATGTATTGAATTCGAAAGACCCTCCCCGGTAATTGAAATTTGTGTATCTATTTGAACTGTAGGCCACTGATTTGAGTTACTCGTTAAAAAGTCAGGTCCTATTAGCCATCTGTTGTAATAATCTACCCGTTCCGCTCTAGTGCCTACATCAGATGGATTTAATTCAGTTGGTACATATCTGATTTGTAAAGTCTTGTTCTGTTTTATTTCATTGATTCTACGTGCCACAAATGGCGGAAGTAATTTATCTGATTTGAGCCAGCTTATTACTATTTGACTATCAGTCCACAAAAATTGTGCTTTGATTTTTATTCGTAAAAATTTTGTTACGTAACCTATAAGTCTACATCCGATAAGTACTCCCAGCAATTCTAATCTTGGAATCTGTAAATCATTTTGGTCCTTAAACGGCACTAATCTAGACTTGCCAATAACAAAACTGACAATATTATTAGTGCGTAAAGTACCGCGTAGATAAATTACTGCTGCGTAAGCATGCATAGATGAATCCGTAAAACAATGTAGTTCGTAGTCAATTTGCTCCGAGATTAGGCTTTTATTTAAACCTTGCGCAAAATAACGATCAACATGAATATTCTTTAGACATACAAAATTTGATGCTATTTTCTGCCATTCTATAAGTAGACTGTCGCTCAATTTGGTATCCCATTTAACTTTTTCTTTCCATAATTTTTGAAAGAATAGTTTTGCTGGGAGAACTATCGGAACTGCGAGACCACACGGAACATAAATTGAAGCAATGACCCTTAACACGTCTCTTTTTGATAGAACTGTACCTGATTCTGTATTGAAGTTAGATTTCAAATATAACTGATCTTTTTGTATGTTCCATAGTAAACCGAGAACTTTTATGTGTTCACGGTCTTTTGCTCTAAACTTATCTGGTATGGAAGATACTAGTTCCTTTGAATTTGAATTCCATTCACGCAAATTCATGGACAAGCCATCAAATGAATCTTTAGCAGCACAGTACAGTTTATTTGCGTCTAAAATTGTCTGTGCACCGGTTATAATATTGTCTACATAGATGTCGTCCGCAATTTGTTTCAGAAATATGTTGTTTGATTTGTTTAAGTGATATCTGATCGTAGCATTTAGTAGAAATGGACTTGATATGACACCGAATGGGACACGACAAAAACGTAAGTGCACCACATTATCTGGGTGGACTGTACTACTGAACTGTTTCATTGAACTGCTTAATCGCTTCCTCGTCGCAAGTGGTTTTTGGAGAATCTGTGATGCCTATTGATTCAAGGTCCCATAACTGTTTTACATCATCGAGTTTTAGGCGGAGATCGGGTTCGTTTAATTTGGTATCAAATGACCCATCTGATTGAAAGTAAGTTAATAAAGTTAACTGATCGGAATTATCAATACTCTCACTAATTCTTCCAGACCATACCCAACCAAAATCTGAATTAACTAAGAACAGATCTTGAGTGACCGATATCTTTTCTTGCGACTGAATGAGTGATAATAATCGTTTCCGATTAAAATATCTATTTTTTCGCCACAAGACCCATCATCAGCCATTATTCGATCGTTAATTCCGATTTTGTCTAAATCATAAAACATTGGTACTTTTATACTCTGAGTAATATGAGGTACTACATTTGCATGGATAAGACGAGAAAATCCTGTTCGCGTCGTAATACTAAACTGTACTATAGGACTTTTAATAAGATGTGGTGATTTGTTTCCAAATGTAAATATTGATAAATTAATTTGCTCAGTAATAGGTAGTTTAAGTAAATTAGTATTATGTTGCGTTATATATGAGCGCTGGCTACCACAATCGAGCAACACCCTACATTTTAGTTTTGTTTTAGTTTCTAAATTGTCTACAATTACTAGGGCTGTCTGCAACAGCGTAGTGCTATATGCATGATTAGTATGTAAGGTGTCAGTTGGTACGGACTTCTCTGGCTGTGTTAGCTTAGTTGGACATAATGCTCGATTATGATTGCCGAACTTATTACAATGTCGACATTTCCGTTTTGCACGGCAATTGTCAGCCCTATGGCCTTCACCGAAACAATTATAACACCGGATTCCTAACCGAGCTTTTCTTTCTTGTAAAGTTTTGTACACACTACACTCATCATTAAAATGATCCTGCTTACAAAATATGTATACATTTAATTGATTTCTTTTTAGGTGGCTCATCGGACCTGTCACCGTCATGTGGTCTTTTACGTGGGGGCAGTTTATGTTTAATATGCTGTCTATTTTCATACCTAAATTTTTCCTTTCTAAAGTTTGATGTAATTCTACGCCTTTTATTATCACTTGTCTCTTCCGATCTAACATGTAATGATCCTATTGTAATATTATCAGAAGCGTGTTTGTCCTCGCTAGTTGTTTTATTTGTATTAATTTCTGCAGATTTCTTTAATCTATTTGATGTTTCCCTAGCCGATATGATATACTCTAAGAATTTTCTAATATTATCAATAGACTCATCTTCGTCAGTTATCTTCATTCTTAATTCGTAAATGAGGTCCTCAGGGAACTTTTCTAAAATCATTACTCTAAGATGATTGTGATTTACATCTTCGCCTAAAGATCTTAATACTCTAAGATGTCTCTCAATTTCATTTAGGACGTGTCTACAATCTTTGACCTGATTAGATTCCGCTGCTTTAATTCTATAAAGTGCTACATAATGAGCATCAATAATTACGCTAGGTTTTCCATACCGTTCCTTTAATGTGTCGACAGCAATACGATAATTTTTATCTGTTGTGTCCAACCCATCAATTGCCTGTTTCGCGTCACCCTCAAGAACCGATTGAAGGTACAACAGCTTATCGACATCGTTGATATTTCTCTTATCAACGTTTGATGAAAACTGATCCCAAAATTGGTACCACTTTAGAACATCACTATCAAACTTGCCTAACTCCATTTTTGGTAATTTACTAATTGTGTTAACATTGTGGTCATTGTTTGTAAAAACAAGTGCGCAGTTTCGGTTATTCTGTTTTATATTTACATCTATTTCTGCTATTAACTCTTCGGCCTGAATCTGTGTGGACGTATACTGACTAATTTCCTCAACGTTGATTTCTTTTATCAATTTACAATAATTATGAATTTCCGAAACAAACATCTCATTTATACCCTTTAGTTTAGCACCACTTAGTTCTAATCCTTTATAGTTGGGATCTTCTTCTGATAATTCCGTTAGGGCACACCGAGCAGATTTCATGTTTGACTGAAGGGATTCATAAATACATTTTAAACGAGATCGGATAGCGTCTTCCATTTTAAATAGAGTATCAGCAACATAAAATCAAATTCATAGACCGTTCTCTTAGTAAATGAATATCCCGAGTATCTAAAACAACGTAACTTTGTATGAGATTCTTATGAAACTGAATATACTAATAAACCGCACACATCTAAGGCCATTAAACGAAATCATAAAACATTATAATTGGTTCACTTAATAAAGTCTATTTACTTAGTACGAATACTCCTTTGATTACTAGGATTTCATATAAAACGTGTAATATAATTAATTAATGAACGTTTACTAATATCCTTGGTTACTGCGCAACGTAAAAATTGTAATTGTAATTTAAATTGTAATTATATTTAAGTACTAGACTTCATTCGCACGTTATTGTGCAGTCGGATTTACTAAATAAATGTTTAATCAAGTCGTGACTGAATACTTTCCAGCGCGTATAGTACTATTTCTTAGAATCGACTTGACGTAGGGTAGACTGATATTGGTGGTACCCCAGTGTAGGATGTGTAACCTGTCAATTAACAACTATGAATTCAAACTTCACTGGAGTATTATTATTTAAAAACTCAAAGTTCCTATCCGACACAGTTTTTGGGTAGGTTAATAATGTATAAGTCATGTGTAGGCCAATAATGTATCTAAGAAAACGTCATAATAATAACATGGAACGAAATTACTCAACACTCACAACAGATTCGAAATTTCGAACATTATGGTTTTGTTTTTTGTTGATAACGTTTCGTGTAAATTATCTGGCAGTCAACTTCATACAAATTCGTTCCAATTTTGAATTGATTTGTTGGGAGGTAGGTATAGCGGCTATTCGGGCACTATGTGACACCGGCGCGATTCTTTTAAATGTAGAACAAAACCATCTACCCACATATTTTATTTACAGAACTAAACAAAAAATATTTTTAAACTACAATAATCATATCCCAGCATCTCCACCATGTCGTCACATACCTTTTAATGACGAATATCTGAATAAGCCTGGGTAAAATATGATTATGATCTGAATTATGACCGCTGTTATGTGAACTGATTTCCACTGAATAACTGTTACTGAATGATCATCGCAATGATATTGGGGGGTGTCCCCCCAAAGTGGCCTCCAACCTCCCCTTATAGCCACCCCGAGCCTCTCATCTGAATACTGGTCTGATTTGGTATCATTTCTGAATCTGATCGCTGTTGGAATAAATACACACACACACACGAATTGATAACATTGAAAGACAATAGTAAAATGAATATCTGGTAAATCTGAAGACACATGCACTGAGTAATGATAAGGTCACTCACCAATATACTGACTGCTAGCTCCGACCATCAGGCCCAAGTGAAGCGGGCGCGCGCGCCGTCTATTCCCGCGCGCCACCCTCTCTTTCCCCCACCTCACGGCAGATCTTAACTAGTTATTATCTGTACCTATAGGGTATATTACTTCGCATTCGCGACAACCCACGGGAAGAAATAGGGCGGTGCTATTCTGTTACGTCCCGCACCACACGGAACTCCGCATAACGTCAATCAATCATAATCTGAATCATTTTAAATCAGATTGCTAATCCATTGCTTCAAATGTTCGAAAAATTTGAATGCTCAACAACGTAAATAACACAATGAATATTGTTGAACTGCAACACAAACGTCCATAGTCCAAAGCTCCCGAGACGCTGAAGACCGCAATAAGTGGAGGCGCATCGCGAGGGCTACGTTATCCAAAGAAAATGCATCATCGTCAACCACGACCATTCTGTCAAGAATGCACGACTGAGGAGGATATTGTTGAACTTTCAAAATGAAACAGATTATGATTGATCGTGTGGTATGCAATTAGGGTGCAGGTTTCCTCACGGGTCACGATGTTTTCCCTAACCGATGTCGGTACCGTCATTAATTTAATTTTCCAAAAACACACTGCATTTGTGTGTCGTATATTCTCACTTTTATTTCCATTCTTTGCTCCGGGCAGCCACCGTTCCTTTAAACCCACTGCAATTCAGCCTGCTCACCTACTATACAAGTAATGCTTCGTTTACTACTATTTGGACACACTTCTATGCAGAAGACAGTGTTCAGCTATAGGTATGAGGAGCCGGGAAGAGCCGAGGAGCTGTAAGGCCACTGTCAAGCGTCAACTCATCGCATGCATCTCAACCTGATCTCGAAAATGAGAAGACGTGATTACGACCGAGCTCCCGAAACTGAACTCTGAAATTTGGAGAACTCCAGAAGCGTGGCAAAGAAGCGTAGATATAGCACCATACACCAGCAATTACTTGTCTCCTCGCTGGGCGATCAACACGACGACCAGCTCAGACTGGAGGTAGTGGAGAGACTATCCGATGGATTCATCTCCAACTAACTGGACTCCACCGTCGTCATCGCCCCATAAACATCACACAAACCATCCTCCAACACAGCCAGACTGCCACGGCTAGCTTACGAAGGGCCTCGGAGGTAAAGTCCCGAAAACCGGGTGACCACTAAAAATCAGTGCTGTGCTGTGGATCCCATAGTACAGCATCATGCCGAGTGGAAGCCTTCTTGTCACAGTCACGGCGTGCAGCTGCCGACTATTTATGTTCTATATGCCTATGTATACTTATCTGTGTTTGTTATCATGTTTTTTTTTTTATGTTTATATGTCATCTTGGCACGTGTTTCTGTGAAAAATAAATCTATTTTTCTTTTCTTCTTTAACCATGGCTCTGATCCAAGAACCGTAGATCAGATCAGGAATAACAAAATTTGCGTAGACAGGCTCTGTGATAGACATATCCGCGACGGACCTCCTAGTAAAACCACTTCACAAACGACAGCATGCGTATTCCACAGGCAGATCTACCTACAGCTCTACGACGCTACAATAGCATGATATCAAACAAGTATTTTATTCTAATTAGGTCAGCACTTTTCGAACGTCAAAATAACATGAGACTGTCCCCCAAAACGCCCACCCTTCACCATTTCCTAGTGCTTTATATAACTGGGAAGAATAAGTGGCGCAACAAACTCCCCAGCAGCACAGTTGTCTGTTTAATTAGATAGACTTGATTCTATTAATTATGTAGGCAAAGTAATTAACATTACGAAATACAGAACATTTAATAAATAATTTGTTATATGTCAGCTAACCATGCCAATATACCAACAAATAAAATGAAAATTTTACTCAAGCCCATTTTTTTTTATAAGCTTAATACCAAAATAAAAGCCGCCTGGTATTAATATAATAATAATAAATCTTTATTTATATAAAAATAGATTGTAGTACATGTAATTTTTTACAAAGTGGTTTGCATTCAGTTTCTGGCAATCAAGTGGGTGACGTGCTGCTCTCCTTGCTAGGCCATGAAATAGCCTGTATTAAGGAGTAACAGTGCCAATCCCCTCTAATTGTGTTACTATAATTTTATTTTATTTTTACATAATACAGTTTTTGAATATTTAAATACAGTTATTGAAGTGGGCGTGAGCATTTGTGTGTGTGTGTGTGTGTGTGTTCGTGTGTGTGCGTGCGTATGCGTGCGGCTGCGTATGCGTGCTGTTATAACCCTGACTTGCAAACAAGTAATTAAGAGAAGTATATATCCTCCACTTCTCAAGATTCCGATCTCAGGATTCTCAAGTATCACTGATAAGGGCCAACCATCGTCGCCCAACTCCAAGGTCCGCCTGTTCAGCAGTCTTACTTCGTCATTTGAGAGGGTCACACATGTTCTAGATCTTATTCTATGTAATTTCTATATCTTTTTATAAACATTATACCCTCACGCCAAGGCACGGTCTAACATTGGTGGCAGCTTAAGGGATTTAAAAGTGAATCCCATGGTCCGTCTCCGTCCCGCTGAATCAAATCACTCGGAAAACCATCGAAACCCAGTGAAAATCCGACAAAACAATTAAGTGCAAGTGTAAGTGCAAGTGAAAGTGAAAGTGCTACACTAATCCAGCCGTCATCTAGACTACCTATACGGCACGATCAACAACTCCAACACACAGCTTGCAGGATTGCAGCTGACCCTCACGCTCGCCTGCCTGTCGTGAGTTCCTCATTACCCTACGACGCTACACCGTATCTTCACACTATTCATAAACTATGCCCAAAGCGACCCTCAAACCCGAAGAAATCACAGAATCTCTCAAAAAACTAGATTCTGAAATGGACCTCAACAGCCTGTTTAAATTCGTAAAATCTTACGATGGAACCCGGGAAACACTAAATTCATTCATAACTAACTGTAACAACGCATATAACCTTGCTTCAGAATCTCAAAAATCTATTTTATTTAAATATATTCTTAGTCGACTCGAAGGGAAAGCGGAAGTTGTTTGCTCAATCAGAGAATTCACTACCTGGGAAGAATTAAAAGAGTTCCTAAAAACTCAATTTTGTGATAGAAAACACTACGCCCATCTTCTTACTGAACTCCAAGAGAGCAAACAGGGTCCGCAGGAGAATGTTAACGAATTCGCATTAAAAATCGAGACATGCCTCTCACGTTTACTTACAGAAGTATCACTATCCACTGTTAAAGCCAACGAACTCCCTGGTCGCACAGCGGCAATGGAGGACTTAGCTCTCCATCATTTCATGATGGGACTACACCCGCGTATCTCTAACATGGTGAGATGCAGGTCTCCACTAAATTTAAATGAAGCTGTAAACTATGCTATCAATGAAGAGTGCATTCAACAATCAATGTATAGGAGAAACCAACCTACGGAAAATAGGTTTTCCAAATTGAATAAACCTGCTCCTTCTAAACCCCAACTACAGCGTCCAACACCCAACAATAATTTCCAACCTAACAAATCCGATATATTCTGCCGATATTGTAAATTCCCTGGGCATCTAATTGAAAATTGCCGTAAACGTGAATTCAACAATGATCGTTTCCGTAATAAAGAACAACCTTCTACTTCCGGTTACAAACCACCACAACGAGTTAACTTTGTGGAAGAATCGAATGGACAGGAGGATCCTGAATCTAATAACGAAACCGACAATCTGCCAAAAAACTATTAAGTGACTCGTATCGGTGTCGTGCGAGACACCACTTACCATATCCATCAGACACTGAATCTACTAAATCCACTGAATCTACCAAATCCACTGAATCTACTAAATCCACTGAATCTACTAAATCCACTGAATCTACTAAATCCACGAAAACGATTAAATCTACTGAACCTACTATATCCACTAAAAGTATAGAAAATACTAAATCTAAACACACCGAATCCAACAAACTAAACCAATACCCAAATCCTAAAGTAATATTTGAAATTACCACTGATCCAAAAAAAACCCTACTCCCACATCTTCTTATTAACACTTCCGTCTCAGACTTACCACTCTGTCTTTTAATAGACTCTGGATCAGCAATAAGTCTTATTAAGAAAAGCTGTATTCAGAAAGTCCCCAAACTCATAGCTGAACCTATAAACTTAAAAGGAATAGAGCCTAACCAAGAAACCACGATAACTTTAGGTCATTTTTCACTTAGATTACAATTATCTAATTCGCCTCGAAAATTCGTAAACCACAAATTCCATGTGGTAGATAGAATACATCTCCCTCATGATGGCATCATCGGAAGCGATTTACTAAACACTTTCGGAGGAAATATCGACTATCTTAGCCAAGAGATCAAATTCAATAAATTGCCAGTACCACTCCAATTCAATGAACCTATTTATTCTATTCCAGCCAGATCTGAAATGGTAATAGAATGCTCTGTGTCAAATCCTGAAATAAAAGAAGGGTTAATCCTCGATCAGACACAACATAAAAACATATTAATAGCAAACTGCTTAGTCAGAACAAAGGAAAACAATAGAGTCAACATAACCGTAGCTAATATATCCGACTTCCCAATACCGCTTAAATCCAACTTGAATCTTACCCTGATTCCAGTCGAAATGCCTTTCGAATCCTTCCGACACGATGAACATCCCATCAATACTATATCCTCTCAAAACACCTACCCCCGCACTAAAGAAGTGCTTAAACAACTCAGAACATCTCATTTAAATTCCGAAGAAATTAAAGCTCTTCATCAAACCTGCTCTAATTACTCAGATATATTCCATCTACCTGGCGACCCACTGACAACCACGAGTGCATTGCGACATGAAATCAAAACAACAAGTAATACACCGATCCACGTTAAATCCTATAGATTCCCTGAATGCCATAAACAAGAAGTTCAAAAACAAATAACTAAGATGTTGAACGATGGTATCATTAAACCTTCTATGTCCCCATGGTCCGCACCTATATGGGTCGTCCCAAAAAAACTAGACGCATCCGGTCAACAAAAATGGAGAGTTGTCATAGACTACAGAAAGTTAAATGATGTCACTATCGGAGACTCTTATCCTATTCCCAATATCAATGAAATATTAGATCAACTCGGAAAATCTAAATACTTCTCGACTCTAGACCTAGCATCTGGATTTCACCAGATTAAAATGTCACCTGAAGACGCAGCTAAAACTGCGTTCAGCGTACCACAGGGACACTTCGAATTTGAACGAATGCCCTTTGGCCTGAAAAACGCCCCGTCAACATTCCAGAGACTCATGAACTCCGTCCTGTCAGGACTACAAGGAATCCGATGTTTTGTCTACCTAGATGATATCGTAATCTATTCCTATGACCTAGATACTCACATCAATAACCTAGAACTAGTGTTCCAACGTATTAGAGAATTTAATCTTAAACTGCAACCCGACAAATGCGAATTCCTTCGAAAGGAAGTTTCCTACCTTGGTCACCAAATCACTGATGACGGTGTAAAACCCGACCCCGAAAAAATCAAAGCCGTATCTAATTTTCCGAGACCAAAATCCGCAAAAGATATAAAATCATTCCTGGGTCTCATGTCCTACTATCGCAAATTCATACCTGACTTCTCTAAGTCCGCTAAACCACTAACATCCCTCCTGAAAAAGGATACGCCATTCGTATGGCAAAACGAACATCAACTTGCTTTCGAAACCCTAAAAACTAGACTCATATCCCCACCTTTATTAGCATATCCAGATTTTACTAAACCATTCATACTCACATGTGACGCATCCAACTACGCAATAAGTGCCATACTCTCTCAAGGAGAAAATTCTAAAGAAAGACCTATAGCTTACGCGTCTCGTACTCTTAATAAGAGTGAAACAATTTATAACACCACTGAAAAAGAATTACTAGCAATCCTCTTTGGTTGTAAAACCTTCAGACCATATTTGTATGGTCGCAAATTCCAAATTGTTACCGATCACCGACCATTAAAGTGGCTCTTCAATCACAAAGACCCCTCCAGTAAATTACAAAGATGGAGACTAAAACTAGAAGAATATGAATACGAAATAATCTATAAGAAAGGAAAACTTAATTCCGCGCTTAATATATGCATCGGCCCCTGTAAACGCAATAAAAACTAAACACTTAGACTCTATGTCTGTTTTCCCTATATTAAGTCCCACGAACGCTAACAAACCTACCTCCCCAAGACCAAGTACCTCTGTAACTGCTAATCCTTTGGATTTACAGTTCCCGTCTAGTCCTTTTAATCCTGATCGTTATAACCTACCTTCTCTAGACCCTATTCAAGACAATAACTTCGAATTACTTAATACGCTCACCAATCCTGAAAATGAACAAAACAACACTAGTACTAATCTAGATACCTTAAATTCCGCGAATTATGAGAAATTACCTGTAAACCTACCAAGTCCCGATGTGTATGAAAACTCATACTCCGATTTCCTGAAAGCCACATCTAAAAAGAATCATACCTACAACACCGTAATACACGAGCACACAAACCCTCTTCTATCCTCAAATTCCAAGATAATCATTGTCCCTACATCCGTTGATCTTGACGAGTCGAATCCTTATATAGAAGAAATCCTTGCTAATTATAGTGATGCCTCTGATTTAATAAATAAAGAAAGAACACTGTATTCATTTCAATACATTAAATCTAAAGGTAAAACATACTACCTAATTTTTACCAAAGTGCATCACTTTGACGAACTCCCATACCCAGATCTATTTAAATCATTGAAAAACTTAAGAAATGAACTATTAGTAAGACGCGACGAAACTCCCATAGAAATCGCTATCTCAGATTTCAAAGATCCCTTCGTTAAACTTTCATACACAAAATTATACAACATCCTAGCATATGTATTTCACAATACAAATATTACAATCAATATTTATAAAAACACTATTATCTTTCCAGTCCCAAGCGAAGTTCCTAAAATCTTAAAACAAAATCATGACTTACCCGTAGCCGGACACGTAGGTCAATCACGCATGTACAATCGTATCAAAGAACGATACTACTGGAAGAACATGAAAACCGACATAGAAAACTATGTAAAGAAATGTTCTCAATGCCAACTTAACAAAGCCCTTCGCCAAACCAACCGAGCTCCTATGCAAATAACTTCTACATCAACAGCGCCCTTTGAACGCCTTAGTCTCGACATCGTAGGTCCACTGCCTGAAGCTGGAGAGTTCAAATTCAAATATATACTAACTCTTCAAGACGATTTAACAAAATACTCCTTTGCCTATCCTATTTCTAAAGCTTCAGCTGAAGAATGCTGTGAATGCCTTGTTCACTTTATCTCCCTATTCGGTATCCCTAAAACTATATTGACTGACCAGGGTACTAACTTCACAGCTGACCTGTTTAAGAAGACTTGCGAATTCCTCAGGATAAAACAATTATGGTCAACACCCTACCATCCTCAAACACAAGGAGCTTTAGAAAGGAGTCATTCCACTCTTAAAGAGTACCTAAAATCATATGTAAATAATAACCAAACAGATTGGAATAAATACGTTTACACAGGAATCCTTGCTTATAATACCAACGTCCATACAACCACTCAATTCACACCCTACGAACTATTGTTCGGTCATAAACCTTATTTACCAGATTCAATTTATAAACTAAGCCCTACTAGCACCTACCACGAATACATTAAAATGCTAAGCCATCGTTTAAAACTGTCTCATACTAGGGCCATAGAAAACATAGCAAAATCCAAACAGATATCAAAAGAATATTATGATAAACGTTCCAGACCCGTCACCTATAAAGTTGGCGATATGGTTTACATAAAAAACCACTTAAGAATGCGGAAAGCATTGTCACCTGTGTGGAAAGGTCCTTATAAGGTAGTTATGGTCCACAGTAACCACACACTGTCCTTATTAATAAATAGAAAACACGTTAAACATCATTACGATGAAATAAAACTAGCCACAGACTAGCCCTAGGTTGTAAGTTACTCTCCTTAAAGAAAAATTACTTCAAACTTTTAGGGATGATTAAAGAAAACACTATAATCTCCAAAACTGCGATTTACAGCTTTAATAAGTCATTCATAGAAATTAATACAAAACGAGGAAGCCCTCAACACGGCAATGGAAAACCTCTCTGCCCACGTTGATAATATTACAGCCATTACGAATATTCTCACACTTAAAGCCACTCTACAAGACACGTTAAGTGTGCTCCAGTCTAGTATTTTAAGCCTCTCCTACAAATTATATTTTAGATGATAAGCTCGTGTTTACTTTAAGAATTCCTTTAATCTTGATAAGCTAATATAGTTTAAGTTATAAGAATGTTCCTGTGCCGATACCTCAATGTTGATATGTCCAAATCATATGCACTAATATTACCAACATCCTTAAGTCAAGATAGATCTAATTATATAACGCTAAAAGAGTTAACTGGCTGTAAAATTGTTACTAGCTATCTATAAATACATTTGTAAACAAATCAACGAACTTAGTACTCAAGATAACCCTATTTGTGAAACAGAAATAATGACTAAAACCTTTCGTTCTCTTCCCAAACAGTGTATAATAAAACTTTTGAATGGCCGAATCATTGTTTGGCAGCCATTAGGAAATAAGAGATGGTTGTTCACCCATTCAGAAACAACGAAACACCTAATGTACCGACACAACACTCCATTGTTTTGTATGTTTATATTTATGTTCATATTTACAAGTCTTTTGTTATGTTTATATTATATTACTGTTGTAATGGAAAATGTGTGGCTCTTTACAGAAGGTTCAAATGCACTCAAATAATACTTTAAATACTGATAACTCGACCGGCAAAACATAATCCAACTAACACCTTTGCCGCACTTAAGAACAGATTAGAACCACTTCTTGTAAACTTCGCTTTTAAGAAGCGTAAGTTTCCATTTAAGCAGGGGGTTGTTATAACCCTGACTTGCAAACAAGTAATTAAGAGAAGTATATATCCTCCACTTCTCAAGATTCCGATCTCAGGATTCTCAAGTATCACTGATAAGGGCCAACCATCGTCGCCCAACTCCAAGGTCCGCCTGTTCAGCAGTCTTACTCCGTCATTTGAGAGGGTCACACATGTTCTAGATCTTATTCTATGTAATTTCTATATCTTTTTATAAACATTATAAAGGTCAACATAATTTGCCTTTTTTTTAAACCCTCACGCCAAGGCACGGTCTAACAGTGCGTAAGGGGGTTGGATTAGTGTGGGTCTATGTTTTGGGTGAGTGGTGCAATATAAAAACTTATCATAAATTTATTAAGGGTAGGGTGGTATAAAGGGCATGATAGATTACATATTATGCAATGCTGGATTATGTTCACATAGCTGTTACGACCAAAATTGAATGCGCATTGGACCACAAATGCTCAGCACTGGCCGTTTTCTTTGACATCGAGGGCGGCTTTGACAAAACCATGTTCAAAAGCATAAAGACGGTCATCGACAGACACAACATAAACTCGACCCTAACCCGGTAGATCACCAATACGATCTTTTGTTCAAATTTTGTATAAATGATAAATGCAAAATCACAAAATCGCATAATCAATGCATACATCATAATATTGAACTTGGCTCTCATTTCACATTTATGTTTTTGATGGGATATCATTACTTTATGTACATAAATTATTAGTAGGTACTTATTTATAACAAAATTAATATCAAATGGTTTTTACAGACACTAAGTATACATTTAAGTGTTCCTAATAGAATAAATTAAGTGAAAAATTATAATATAAAATGATAAAAATTTACCAGTTTTTAATTTATTCCTTTGTATTCACCTAATTACCAATCTGCATGCCAAATTTGAACTTTCTAGGTCATCTGGAACTGGGTTAGATCTATAGGTCAGTCAGCAATAAAAATGACGATTTTTGGACGTTAATTTAATATCGAAATAACCGTTAGTGATTTGTTTATGAAATTTCGAGCACATAATGTATCTCGCAAGTCTCAATATATGAGCCAAAGACGCATTCATGTGAAATAGTTTTTGAGTTATGAGGGGGTCAAAAGTGGCTCCAAATTGTTCGTGCACAAGGTGCTGCTCGCCAGTTCTGTTACTTGAACTTGGCTTGACACGCTACCGCGTGTCTAGATCCGGGCTGTTGTCCGCAACTCCACGTCAAAGTGCGTATTTTGCGTACGGGTGGGAGAATCGGTCATTCGATCCACCCCAGCTCCTCGAGAAAGGCCAGCAACACCTTGGTGTTGCTGACAATCGCATGTAGGGTACTTGGGTTACCAAAGTATTTAGCCCTGTAATTGGCGACCACCGGCCAGTTTAACAGCACATGCTCTGCTGTCTCGTCGTCCTCCATGCAGGCCCTGCACAGCGGACTGTCTGTTGCTCCTATGACAAAGAGATGTTTGTTAAATGACCCATGGCCAGTTACAGCTGCTGTAACTGCACGCAGCTGTGGTTTAGTTAGACGGAGAACCTGTTTTGTGAGGCGGGCATCGATCGCAGGAAGTGCTTCCTTAGCCTACCTGCACTCACCTAAATCCAGCCATTTCCTTACCAGAGTGCGTAGATACCCGAAGGGGAGAGGCGCGATGGGTTCTGGTCCCACTGGTGCCATACTCGACCCCCTCCTGGCAAGTTCATCGGCTGCATCGTTACCTAGCGAACCGTTGTGTCCTTTGATCCATTGAATGGTAATGTTATTGAGGCTATCTACCTGGTTTAGGCGCTGGTGGCGCTCGTATATCAGCCCAGAGTTAACTGTGTGACTATTCAGCGCTTGCAGAACAGCCATGCTGTCTGAGAATCTGCGGATTGAGTGGTCTTTAACTTCCCTGGCCATGATAGCAGACGCGGCAAGGGAGATGCCCATGCATTCGGCCTGGAACACTGCGTTATCGACCCCCAATGGTATAGCTATGTATATGTTGAGGTCCTCTGAGAAGACTCCAGCACCTGTGCCACTACCTACCTGTTTTTGATCCGTCCGTGAAGATCCGTAGCTGTGCGGGGCGCAAGCCTTCGCGTCGTCGATCCTTATTAAGTTACATTTTGTATTCTTCTAAGCGAACCACTCGTTTGCTAAGCATGTTTACAAACAAACATACAGATGAAGCTAATAAGCGTGTTAAAAAAAAAAAAGTTTGTTTTACTTTTTATCTAATTTATTGCACCTACCACTGTTTCTACCTACTGTTACCTACTGTTTGTCTTTGCATCATCAAAAGGCTGACTGTTAGAAAATGTCTGCCTCTATACATTTGTGTGCTTGAAGCGTGTTATATAAATAAACTAGCGGCGCCCCGCGGTTTCACCCGCGTAGTTCCCGTTCCCGTGGGAATACGGGGATAAAATATAGCCTATGTCACCCGGGGATAGTGTAGCTTCCCAATAGTGAAAGAATTTTGTAAATCGGTTCAGCAGTTTCGGAGCCTATTCAATGCAAACAAACAATCAAATCTTTCCTCTTTATCATTAGTATAGATAAACAAATAAATATATGGCTAGGTGACTGATAATGATACATCCTGTGTGTTTACCATCTACTGTAGCATGATTTTAGTTATTCGTCAGCAATAATCTGTATGAATGCACCAGTCACTAATACTTATAATTATTGTGCCATTAGGCAGAAGGATGCAGGAACGCAAACATTCATTAATTCACTAAAAAACAACCATTGGGAAATTGCTAAGAATGATGTGGTGCTGTGATGGTGCTGCGGTGCTCAAAATGGTGACGGAAAACAAAGTGGTCATCGTGCATGTCCTAGAATAAAAAAATTGAAGATATAATGTGACATCTACCAGCAAGAACTGGGCCCGCGATGGGGATTATGGCCCACTCTCACAGAGAAGGAGGCCTGTGTCCCAGCAGTGGGAACATTATAGGCTGATTACGTACGAAGGCTGTGGATGTCGACACACTCCCACAAGAACAACTGCTGGCTAACTGTCTATTCTTCGTAGAAATAGAAAGCGTCATTTCTATTTCTAGGAAGATTAGATAGTGTTCTCCATTTTTGACATCGCACCGTAGATATCCTTCTACAATCTGTCATTTTGTCTTTCGTTTCTAACGATCTTTGTCTAGGTCCTTTTATATGTCAGACTATTTCAGAAGAATGTTTCTTCCTTGTTGTCAGTGTGATTGTAACAGTTCGGCTGTTACAATCACACTGACAACAAACTTTCTACTCGACAGCCACAAAGTATTAACGATTATCTACAAAATCATGATTAGTTTAGAAAGCATAACTGTGATAATTAATAGAAGAACATAGCTATCTTCTCCTATTGTATACATCATTTAGTTAATAGTCATGTCTAATCTTCCGTCGACAAATCGGTGCTCGTGCTAAGCCTGCTGTACGTCGCTTGCTCCCGCATAAACAGTCATGTCTTCATATTTTGTCTGCTAAGACCAAAACCACAAACGTTTACAAGGGAGTTTTATGAAAATGTTGCTGATTTTTAGTCTAATATCGTGTCTTAAGTGTTTCACCCAAACAAAGTCACGGGCAGAAGCTAGTTCCAATAGACTTGCTTGCGTAAACACTATATCGAAACCTCGAAGTAGACCTCTAAATCTAAACTCCATTCACAAAACGAAAATCGGAAAAAATTGTCAGTTCAAATCGATTACGAACCGAATCAAATTCCATTCAACAAATATTGGAATTAAGTGTTGATCAAGGCCTAAAGCATTGTTTGATTTATTTTAGTATAAAACTGCCATCTAATGAGGTTATGCATCATTCGAAGAATCAGTTCGTTAGATCTCAATACAACATGAAGGTAAAAAATATCTCTGGTTTATTAATATTCAATAATGATTATATTCTTCCCTTTCTTTCAATAGAGTTCAGTTGAATTGGCTTATCAAAAGTGTCATGCTCTAATTACTTTTTATTTTAATAAATATTAAGCGTTCATGCATTCCGAATTATTACTTTCTACTATATTGTGACAAAAATATCGAATGGTTTAGTTTCAAGTAAAGTGGTATTTAGGAGGAACCGCATTAAAACACAAATAATAACATAATTACGAAAAACTAAAAGTTTATCGGCCTGGTATAATTTAGGAACAGTCACATAATTATGTATACAGGGTGTTTGGCAGAACGTTGAACATACGAAAATGGTAGATAGGTGGGGTCATCTACTACTTACTCAGCCCTAATTTATTTGGGCCTGGCCCCCTGGATATTTAAATTTTTTTTTTTGCTTTCTTCTAGTTTCACCACTTTCTTAACTTTAAAGTGTATTTTTTAATATTTTTTATTAAAAATGTGTAAAACAATTGCCTGTTTTATACATTTTTAATAAAAAATACACTTTAAAGTAATACACTTTAAATAACTTTCTAATGTTTCATTTAAAAGCTTTCAGTGAATATTTTACGTTTCGAGTTTGAATCATGACACGTCAGCAACATTTTGTTTACCTTCATTAATATCTTTTCCTCAATCCTATTCAGGTCCTCATCGCAATTGTTTTCGCCATTGGCTCCGTGTCGGCTTTGGGCTCAGGACCTTACCTGCCAAGTGGATGGAGGCCACAGGGACCTAGCTTCTTCCTGCCTTCTGAAGTATCGGTAAGTTATCACAATACATACTACACTTCCTCTCCCTGAGAGGAGGCCTGTGTCCCAGTAGTGGGAACATTATTGGCTGATTATGCATTATTTATTGATCAAGTCAGTGTGCAATAAGTTATGGAAGGGTTTGCTAGAACTTCTTCATAAATATTTAAGGACTATACAATTCATCAAGACACTAGAATTTGTCTCAAACATCTGCCAGATTTGGTTACCAGAGCTAAAGGGAAGGTAGAGAAACATACCAAACTTATGTTGGGATCGGCATCCAGTCCAACCAGATGCAGCTGAATACCAGTTTTTAACATAAAGAGGCTGCCTGTTTGACCTCTAAGAGCAGTAGTGGACAAATGATAACGGCCCCGACCTACAACTTGTAAATCATGAGTTCAAACCCAGGCAGGCACTTTACTTTATGTACTTAAAATGGTGAAGGAAAATATCGTGACGAAACCTAGTCTTAGAACCAAATACAAAGACATGTGACATCCATCAATACGCACTGGGCCAGCGTGGTGCATTATGGCCCACTCCTTCACACAGAGAGGAGGCCTGTGGCCCAGCATTGGGAACATTATAGGCTGATGTAGTGTGTGATGTGATATGACCTCCACAACCAAGTTATTACGTAATACGATACACTATAATAAGACTGGTTTTAGACTATCGGCCTTCTGACCCGTAACGACTGTCGAGAAGGTCCATAAATGACAGACGTCTTCTCGGGCCACGGAGGGGTTTCGGTATATAAAGATACTCCCCATCCACGACCCAACCGCGACAAGTGTAGCTTAACCTGATCGATTGAACCTTGCAGCTGTTATTGCTTAGCCACAAGCCCGTAGAGAAACATACCAATTACGAATATGAAGTTTTAATTGGTACTATATATCATAAAGCAAATGATCTACTAAAAGAAAAGAGATTCATAAAATTGGAATCATTTGCTTAATTTTTCAAGAGTTATGACTTTTTGGAATAGTACTAGAGTGATATGCAGGGTTATTAATATTATCTTAAATCTATTACAAATTCCACAGAAGCCATCGTCCAGTCTTCTCAAAGAGAATCTCCTCCAAGAGACTGAAGCTTCCGGCTCCGATGCCCTCAGGGAGTATGGACCTCCGAAGGTTGAAGAGGTGGTCCTATTCAGTGTCAACCAGGGCCTGCCTGATGTGGCCACTGAACAGACCTTCTTTGTGCAGTCTTTGGCTACCCAGGAATTGCAGTCCGCTGTTGAAGAATCTGTAGCTGTTGAAGGTATATTTTTTTTGCTATTTTATTAACAGAACTTTTTATGTAGTTCGAACCATTAAAAGATAAAAGACAAACTAAGACACTGTTAAGTGCTCTAAAATAATGAGGAACAATAGAAATAAATAAATAGCAATAAGGCTGTAAATTGAGCATTTTTTTTTTAAAGAACACCCTTTCACTATTATTGTATAACTACTACGGAAAGAAGGAAACTATTTAAAAACAATCTAGGAAATCGTAACTCTAATCAAAATGTATTTTAATTCATAGCAAGCACAGAACAAGCTGCCGCTTATATCGAAGAAGTAGCATCAACCACCGAGGCTCAGCTCGCTCAAATAGCTGCCGAAGAACAAGCAACTGAAACTCTCTATGAAGTCCAGCCCACCTATGAAGCAACACCTCTAGAAGATGTAGCCGAGATCGTGGAACAGATTTCCGAAGC
This sequence comes from Polymixis flavicincta, assembly GCA_949987655.1. Lineage (NCBI taxonomy): Eukaryota > Metazoa > Arthropoda > Insecta > Lepidoptera > Noctuidae > Polymixis > Polymixis flavicincta. The sequence continues at coordinate 12,992,346 of OX465197.1, forward strand.
AGTCCAGACCGAAGAAGCTACAGAGGTGGCAGTACAAGAAGTAATCGTTACACCCACTGCAGTTTACGCTGAAGAAGAGATTGTCACTCCTACTGCTGCGGCTCAAGAAGATGTTACCGCTGTCGTAGAAGAGGCTGTCGTACCCACTGCTGCTGTTCTTGAAGAAACTGTAGTACCTGCTGCTATTACCGAACAAGTCGTTGAAAGAGTAGCAGAGGGAGTCAACAACATTGCTGAGGCTTTGGTTAAGTTGGAGAATGAAGTTAAGGCTGCTGAGGTGAGACCAAAACACATACATTAAAAAGTACATAGTAAAGAATATAAAGATGAACCAGGAAAAACTGATGAGTTCGGTTAAGTATATTTATCATACATTGACTTAACGTTTATTCACAACTAAACATATAGAATGTTTTCTTTCGTTTCAGGCTCTTGAATCTAATGTCGAAAGCAAGGTGGAAGTGTCAGGGTAAGTACTATCAAAACTATCTCTATCTACAAAAACGAATTGTATTGGCTATAAATGACCTTTTTCCAACTACGCATGTTGTCAAGATCATCAGTCATATATAGTAGGATTAAGAATTAATAATCAACTGTGTTTACAGGTCCCTGCAACAAACCCCTGAAGGTTTTCTTGAATACGGACCCCCTGGCTTCAGGGAATATGGACCCCCCAAGGCAGAGGACATCGCTAGGTCTGCTGCAGTTCAGGTGCATAGTCCAAACATTATTATCATCAATTCAGCCAAAAGACGTACACTAATGGAGTTCTCCCCCAAACGTCACTAGATCGTCCAGTTCTGTGCCTTCGAAAGGTCATAGGTCCATGTTGTGGGAGGCCTTCCAATTCTACGTCCACCTTTATCCAGGTTTTTCCCGCGATAGCAACAATATCGTCCGACCATGTCGCATTTTCGCGAGAAATGTCTTGCAACCAGTAACTGTAGTTCTTATTTGTATTGTGTAAACTATTACTTTATTTTCATTATTTAGCTGAAACCCGTCCAATGCTGGATATAGACCATCCCAAGTTATATGCATCGACCACTTTATATGGCCTTATGTACACGAGATCACACTGATCTACTTTGATTATCAGTGATGCAACGAAAAACCAATCAGCCACGACGCATCACAGTGATTTCGAGTACATCCAGCCTCCAGGCTTAACTTACAAGGGTAAAAACTCTGGCTACTTTGTGCCTCTTTAGTTTAAAAATATATTTATCGATTCAAAGTCCTAGATATTCAATTGTTTTCTTTCATTTCACACTTGGTCTTTTACATTCCTAGACAGTTCTCCAATGGTGCTCGAAAATAGTTTCAGCTTTCTAGGCGTTACTGGGCGTTGATGAGTCAGTCAGTCAGTCAGGACTTTTCTTTTTATATATAAATGATTTTAAAATGTATTAATGTATTGCAGGTGGCTCCGATCAGTGCTTTTGAGAACAATGAAGTCAGGAGGAGGCGTTTCTCACCCAAATTCAAGTAAGAAAAAGAATTAAACATATTTTACACCACTTTTATCATATATAGTTCCATTACTAAATGGACAATAACTCAATAAAACAGTATGATTATTTCCTACTGTACCAATTAAATATAACATCGTTTCAGGTCGGGACACAAGAAACATTAAAGTCACAAATAAACGGAAAATAATACAGCACCCTAATTGCGTAACACACGATAAATTATAATCTGTTTCATTTTGATAGTTCAACAATATCCATTGCGTTATTTACGTTGTTGAGCAGACACATTTTTCGAACATATGAAGCAATGGATTAGCAATCTGTTTCAAAATAATTCAGATTATGACAGATCGTGCGTTACGCAAATTTTAGGGTGCAGAACCAGGGAACTGCGAGAAAAATTAACTTGAAATGAAGTTACAAGTAATTCTATATTTTAAAAAGGCAATTTAGAGTACTCTCGCCATTCAAGTTATTGACAGGAAAAGTTGGAACCTTTTTCAACGACGAAAAAACGGAGGAGTTTCTCAAGTCGCCGCGTGTACATTTCTTTTTATGTATGACCACGCATAACTTTTTTCAGATTAGTCCGATTTTGATCATTATTTTTTTATTGGAAAGGGTATACCCCGTAGTTGGTTCCATATAAATAAAAATCCAACCCTAAGGGTAGGACAACAGGGGATGATTGATTGTTTACTCACAGATTGTAATACTGAGTTGTGTATTACAAAAAGTAATCAAAAATTAAGCGTGTAGTAATTAGTAGATCATAGCCACAAAAAAATCTAAAATAAAAACGTTTTAACAAAAAAATGAAACCGCCGAAAAAACTGAAAAGTAAAAAACAATAAACCGGTTTAATTTTTTGGTTAATAAGTTTTTTGGCGAATCTGATCATTATGTGAGTGTAGAAATGATAAATCATAATATTCCAAGTTTCTTTAAACTTGAATAAATGTGATAGCATTGTCCTTTGACAATGCTATCACTTTTGGCGATCAAAATTATTGTATTCTAACATGTAATCAATAATGGTGAAAAGCTAATGTGATAATTTAATAAATAAATGAATTTGATGATTAAGAACTAGTTTTATTGATTTCATTCTTAATTTTATTTTCTTTAGTTTTAAATTTTTATGCAATTACCTAGTTTGCTTGTCAAATATGGTGATAGGTACACACCTCAAACCTCATCCCCTACAAAGGCGACATCCCAAGCAGCACACATAGCTGTATAGCCACCGGACAACAGAATTTTTGAAAACTCATGGCTGTTATGCCGTTTGTACAAGGGCATTATATCCGGCTACACAGCTTCTATAATTCTAAATTTGGCCCCAAATTAACCAGCCCTGAGCATTGTAGTAGCTTGTTAATAGCATTCCAGAGCATTGTAAGAGCATTACATGGGCTGGACAATAGCTTAGACAGCTGTCAAGATGCCACTATCTAGCTCCTTTGATTCTCTTAGACAGCCCAAAGATGTTGTATGGCTTACTAACGGCGATTGTTAAATCTACAAAGAAATAGCAACAAAAGTCTATTTGGACAGCGCAACTGTTATGCCAAACTATAATCTGTAGGCAAATATAATTAATTTCCAATTTAAGGTAAGTAATTTTTCACGTTTATTTGCATCTCTATCGGTAAATTGTACTGCAGGTGCAATTTTGCTGTTAATATATTAGGTGATATTGTCAAATATTACACGCGCCATCGAAATAATACAGTTTTACTAAAATAAATATACAAAATAAATACGGTGTGGAATCATTTATGGATTTTTACAAAAAAATACCATCTTATGAGCATTATCATCTATTTGTAGCTATGAAATAGTGTGTTTTACTTTAATAGCTCTGAAATATCATAAAAATTTAACAGATTTCAGTTTTTTTTTTTCATATTTAATCGTTTTGTTTACATTAAAATGGCGTCAATTTGTTATCCAGCTATAATTCTAACTAAATTCTCTACAACTTCACTTTGCCGTGCAATGGCCATATTTAATTCTATTAACCAGCTGAGAACTGGACGCTAGCTGCACAATGGTTTTCAGTTATTCTAACGAATGGTGAAAGCAGCGTCTTAGGGTTCTCTAATCTTGATAGAAAACCATTTCGGGCATTTTGTAATCAATTAATAATAGTGTACATATTTTTGTTATAGTGCCTGTAATAGATGCTTTGGCGCTTTAGAGCGTTTTACTTAATGGCACAAATACTAAATTCGCATACTTAATTATCTCTTACTTATGATGTAGTAGGTAAAGATGCTAATGTTATTGCTAATTAATTATTTTTGTTTTCAAAAAATAGAAATGTCGTTCAAAAAGAAAGAGGGAAAGAAAAATTATCATACCAAGTGCTTGGGAAAAGGATTGAGATGGCCTATTAAAAACGTCACTTCGAAATTGAATAAACTAGAATATTCAAAGCCTCATACAGATTGGAAAAAAAAAATGCAATGCATAATGAAACGGTCATCCATTGCAACTTATAATAATGCATAAAAAGAATTAACTGAAATGTTGAACCATAGTAACACGTTGGAGAAATAAATATATTAGACGAAATCGTTGACCACAACACATTTAGTACCTACATATTTAATAACGTTATGTCATGACGTTACTCAAAAGTGTTTTTTTAAACATTTGGTTTTTTTAAAGCCAAATATGGAGTATGTGACTGATGAAATTAAACGCAGTAAATGTATACCATTACTTTTATTTTTATTGACCATTCCTTACCCAACAGCTATTAATAAATAAAAACTTCTGAGTGCCACTGACACGTCTTTATTGTTTTGTAACGGTCAAACAATATTAAAATTTGTCTTCTCATAAAGACGTGGCGCTGAGGGCATGAAAATGTACGTACGTTTTATAAAAGCCCTTGCGGGTAAATCGCAGAAAAAAACATCTAATCATGACTGCTATGATCTTGCTAGTTGATAGAATAAAGGATCTACTCTTTATCTCTCAAATAAAACGAAGATTATTGTGACATAAACAGATTTATTTTCTGACACAACAGTTTGGTTCAATTGTCGAACAAGGAATGCATCCATTTTACCTCGATTTGAAACGTCAAAACTTTATGTAAAGTGTTGTCATCAAAAATAATTATGCGTGATTCGATACAATGAAATAATCGTTTAAATATTTAACTAGAATATTAATAATAACTACAGGTTTAACATTTACTCATTTTAATACCATTATATTAAAATGAGTAAATATCATAGTATATGCATTGTTCTAAATACTAATTATTGATAGTATTTTATAAAAATACCCAAATCTTGGCATATTAACCTTACAACTCGGCCATCCTGTATATGTGAGTCCTCTCACTTGGGTGTACTTATAAAAAATAGGTACAGAAAAAGAAAAAAAAAAAAGGTACATTATTTCTAGATTATAAATACATTATCATTCATCTAATTTCATTGTTCAATAATTCATTATACAATATTAATCTACTTTATAGTTGAACCAAGGTACAATATTCTTATAACAATCTGTCACAATTCTTATCACAATCAAAGTTCGGAAATTTCTTTTTTCAGATTATATCTAAGTTTACCTCAATCAGCTTATCGTTTTTTTTTTTTTATATATATACGTCACAAATCAAATTTACTTTTACTTGAACTAAGGTACTACATTCTTATCACAATCTATATCTGTCACAAATCCTCATTACAATTTAAACTCCTGAATCTGGGTCTGTATTCTCATTCTTTGTTTCTTGCACGATCTGTCACGATCTTTGGTCAACAGTGCGACACCGTTATCTTGGTACCATTCATAATCTGCACTGACCTCTATGACAAATTGTGCTCACATCTAATCTTATCACTAATCTTACTCACTATCTTGCAATCATATGTGCGACATCGATTCCTCAATGCCATTCATATCTGCACAGATTGCTCATGTATACATAAATATATACTCTTAATAATGACACGCAATTACTACTCATTATATCATTAGGGAAGTTGATTAATCAACGTAAATTAGCGTATTATTATCGTCGACAAAATTGAATAATTATTGTTTCCACCTGCTATGTAAATAATATATCATTCTCTCTCTGCCTCTATTTCTGTATCCTCACTCTGATCACTGTCAGTGCTTTCACTGCTGTAACCTTTAAAGTTTAACCAGGGGTGGATTTTATCTAATGCAACAACATTTTCATACCTCTTGTTACCTTTTTTTGTTAAAGGGGTATCTTCGACGAGAAATCTGTCATTAGGTAATATTTTGAGGATTCGATAGGGGCCTTGGAATTTGGGGACGAGTTTATGTGATTTTCCAACATGATCTTTGTCTATTACGGTCCTTTCTATCCTGACTAAATCACCTACGTTATATTTTGCCTGAACCTTTCTGTGCTTATCAAACTGCTTCTTAGCATAATCCTGTTGTTTTTATATCCTCTCCCTAACATTGGACCTTAATTTTAATAACGCATCACCATCGATTCGTTTAGTAGTTTCGGCAATTACGTCAGTCAATACATTTTCAGACGCATTCGTCAATCTCCAACCGAATAACAACTCAGAGGGACTTTTTCCTGTTGTCTTATTAATAGTGGTATTAATACCTAACTGTACGTCACCGATATAATCGTCCCATAAATTGTCATTTCCACCATGACATTTTGAACTCAAAGCATCAATTATGGTTCGGTTAAACCTTTCGACCTGTCCATTCGCTCTCGGAGTTGCTACAGCGTTCAAAATGTGCTTTATTTTTAAATGATCCATAAAAAAATTAAATTTTGCACTTGTGAAACAAGAGCCGCGATCTGTTATAAGGCGAGAAGGAACACCGAAATAGCTAAAATGTTCCTTAAATGCCTTGATTGCCGTAGTCGTCTTGGTATCTTTTACAGCTCGTATATTAATAAATTTTGTAAAAGCATCTATAATAACAAGCAAATACATGTTGCCTCTCCTGGAGCGAATGAACGGGCCCAAATGATCGGCATGAAGTGTATGGAATGGTTTCTCTAACTTAGGTATGGGATGAAGCACTCCTTCTTTGGGGCCGCCAGGTGCCTTATGATGCGCACACTCCAAACAAGCTGAGACATATTTCTTAGTGAACCTACGCATTTTTGGGAACCAAAATGTGCTTCTGATACGATTCAAAGTTTTTTCGAAGCCAAAATGGCCCACTTCATCGTGGTTCATGCGCAACACTTGCCACCTACAATCCCTCGGAACTACCCATCGCAATCCTTCGTCTAAAATTTTATACACATAACTACCTTTCAACACATAATTCTTACGGACGTCAGCTACAAACTTTGTCTTGTCGTCTTCTAAGATGTCTCTCATACGTTTTATCTCACTATCATCACCCTGTACAGTAGCGATCCAGTCACGAACGTCTACGTGTAAAACATCTAAAACATGCTCCGTGTCCACATCGGTTGGTTCACTGACTGGGGCACGACTAAGAGCATCTACGTGAGCCATACGGGAACCGGGTCTGTACTCAATTTCGCAGTCATACTCCTGAAACTGGATCCACCAGCGAGAAATTCGTGGTACAAGATCCCTCTTAGTTAAGGTGGTACGAAGGGCGTTACAGTCGGTGACTATTTTAAATCTTAGCCCCAATAAATAGACTCGAAAACGATTTAAGGATGCGACAACCGCTAAAGTTTCCAACTCAAAAGAGTGAAATTTTTGCTCATCTACTGTAGTTTTACGACTGTAATACGCCACTGGCCTAAGTAAACCGTCTATGCCTCGATGTAGGAGAATTCCTGCAATACCTAGCTTCGAAGCGTCCGTATGAATTTCGGTTTCTAAATGGGGGTCGTATAAAGCTAATATAGGGCGTTCAACTAATTTTTCCTTTAACATTCTAAATGACTCCGCCTCATCCGCCGTCCATTTCCATTCGAATTTAGATTTTAACAGGTCTGTTAGTGGACGAGCAATTAGGGCGAAGTCCTTTACAAACCTCCGGAAAAAGCTAGTTAGGCCGATGAATCGTCTGACATCATGGACGTTTTTCGGAATTGGGAAGTTTTCTATAGCTAATGTTTTGCGCTTTCCTGGGCGTATGCCCTCACCGCTTACATGAAATCCTAGGAACTCTAGTTCGGTACAGAAAAAACTACATTCTTTTACCTTAAGTATAAGACCTGCGTCTTTAATAAGTTGAAGCACCTCCTCTAGCCGTCTCATTCCCTGATCAAAAGAGCTTGAAGGGATCAATACGTCATCCATATATACGATCGTTTATCAGACTTTCGACAGTATTTTATTCATTGCTCGTTGAAAAATAGAAGAAGCGTTGGCCAATCCAAATGGCATGCGTTTAAACTGATATTGTCCATCGGGAGTTACAAATGAAGTCTTATCTTGAGATTTTGCCTCTACTGCAATCTGGTAGTAGCCAGATGCAAGGTCCAAACTTACAAATAAAGAATTACCAGCTAATCTATCAAGTTGATCATCAATCAAGGGTAGCGGATAGTGTTCCCTTTTTGTTTTATTATTTAATGCACGATAATCGACACATAATCTACTTTCGCCGGTCTTTTTCTTTACCAGTAACACTGGACTAGCGTAAGGTGAGTTTGACTCGCATACTATGCCGGCATCGATCATTTCCTTTACCATAGACTGAACCTGTCTACGCTCCGGAAAGGAGAGCCTATACGGGCGATAAACTACTGGTTGCAAATCATTTAATTTAATTTCCATTTGAACCACATTAGTCAACCCCAGATCAGAAGGTTATCCGAAAAACACGTTTCATAACTTTTAAGCAGCTTTTTTAAATTGTCAACCTCATCTTCGCTAAGTTGTTTGCCATAATTGAATGCAGAATTAGTCTCAGCGTTCTCAAGATCTAATAAATTAACACTCAAGTAGTCTCTGGTACAAGGAGCTCGTGTAATGAGCGTATCCTTATCTAAACAAATCGTACTATCACTAAGGTTTTGAACCAGTATCCTAACCTCTCCGTTTTCTATTTCGTATTCACCCGGCATCAAATAATATTCGTTTTGTGGCTTGCCGCGTAAGGAGCCACTAACGTGAGCTACACCCGAATATTTGTTTGTAGAAATACACGGCAACGGATACATTTCCTTAGGGGGTATTACAGTACCAGTTTTCAAGCTTAATTGTAATTTCACTGAATTGTCACGAGTAAATATTAATGAATGCGTAGTTTTTGTAATGACTATACCTGGTTAGAGAAACCGTGAAACTGTGTCCAATTAAAACTGAATATTTAATAACGCTATCATCAACGACGTACGCGTTAACCTTCTCCACAATACCTTGAATTTCAATAATGACATTTGCTTCACCTAATGGTACTACAATACTCTCGCCTATACCCCTCATAGTCGGTAAGTTGCTATCAGTCCACGTAATTCCCCTCTTAATAGCCTCACTGTGACGAATTAGCGTACATTGGCTACCCAAATCCACGTAACCTTGAATAACCTCACCGTTGAGTTTCAAATACATTAAATATTTATTGTCATTATAATTATTTGTTTCAATACGCATCACGTCTTTTTCTTTCGGTTTATCAATTTTATTAGCTTGGTCAGAGGGTAATCTGGGACAGTTAATTGACAAATGACCTAATTTGGCACATATATTGCACTTCAATATCTTTTTTGTGCATTTGGAACTGTAATGCCCAGGTTCATTGCAATTAAAACATACAATTGACGCATTATTGTGCGACTTCGAAGTCTTAGTCTCACTGCCATTAGCCGTCTGCCTAACATTATTACTGGATGATGAGGAGGTAGTGTTGTTACGCTTATCGTAGTTGACCTTTGATCTATCGGGTTCACGAAGCTGTTGCTTGATTGATTGAAAATATGTGAGGACCTGCTCCGGCTCCTGACATTTTGCTGCTTTCGCGCCTAACCTCAATGACCGATCCTCAATCCCATAAAGTAGGCAATCTACCGCACGTTTACCATGTATTTCGCATCGATTAAGTAGATTATTTTTTTCATAATAATAATGTTCTAAGCAATCGTTAAATTTTACGCGTTTTGACAACATCTCGGTAAGTAATTCGGCATAGTCTTCACTCAGACCATGAATACGACATAGATGGAAGAACCTGGTACCATGATTTTGCAATCCCTGACAGTTTAGGCAAAGCGTAATGTATTATTTGGTCGTCACCCCAACCGTAGAGCCTCGCACATTCCTCAACTTTATTGGTCCACATAACTATAGTCTGACTCTTAACCATAGGGTCAAAATCTGGAATCACATTGCCTAGCATGGGAAACTTGTTACTCTGTGAGTACTCACATGACCAGGAAGTGGAGGTGTGTGACGGTTTGAGCTGGATTCTGAGCGGCTGCTGCGGCCTCGCCTGTTGCGTCTCCCATCCAAGCTCCGGCTGGGACGATGTCGCCGACGCTGCTCGTAGCTGCTGCTCCGACTGCGATACCCCTCACGGCTGCTACTCCGTTTTGTTTGATGACGTCTCGTGGGCTGCCCACGGGAACGGCGCCCTCTGCTTCGAAGAGATTCCAACGAATCATCACGAACGCTCGATCGCTGCCTTCGCTGCTTCCGTTTATGCGTAGTGCTTGTTCTTGTTTCACCGCTCCGGTCACGGCGACGTTTCCGCTCATTGCTCTTGCGTTTACCGCTAGTTTTATTATCCATTTTAGGCTCGGATAATAACCAACCACTTTCGTCAATAACAAAACACGTGGTGATTTTACGCTAGTAATATACTTTAATGGATGGTTTTTGGTTATATTTCTTCAAAATTGTAGGCGTAATTGACTAATCCCACTTCTGAGATAAAGGATCTACTCTTTATCTCTCAAATAAAACGAAGATTATTGTGATATATACAGATTTATTTTCTGACACAACAGTTTGGTTCAATTGTCGAACAAGGAATGCATCCATTTTACCTCGATTTGAAACGTCAAAACATAAAGTTTTGACGTAAAGTGTTGTCATCAAAAATAATTATGCGTGATTCGATACAATGAAATAATCGTTTAAATATTTAACTAGAATATTAATAATAACTACAGGTTTAATATTTACTCATTTTAATACCATTATATTAAAATGAGTAAATATCATAGTATATGCATTGTTCTAAATACTAATTATTGATAGTATTTTATAAAAATACCCAAATCTTGGCATATTAACCTTACAAGAAGGATTCCGTCATTCAATAACTGTTTTATTTCTACTACAAAATCTTCTCGATAAATATCAAGATTCTTCGGTTTTCCGACACCATAATAAACGCCAATGATAAATGGTTGGCTATTTCAAAAACATTACACAAAATCGGCCAATCATTATTCTACACCTATTTAATCGCCGATTAAATAGGTGTGGAATAAAATTAGTAGTCAAGAACTAAAATTCACACCGACACCTCGACTTCTGGTGCAAAAATAGTACTGTTTTTTTTTTTCTTTTCTTTTGCTTATATATCGAAAATGGTGTGTCCTATCGCAAAAATAATGAAAATTTCGACCCCCTTTATAAAACCCGAAACACCTCTAAAACACAACATGTGGGTAATAATTTTTCATATTTTCCACGAAAATAGTGAAAATTCCATATAAATCACGTCGAGGCTGCCGCCCTTGCGCGCCGCTGGCTCTAAAAAAGAATCACGGGGTAGGGCAAACAAGTACCACGTTGCGAAGCCAAAACATACCACGTGCGAGTCGCGATTGTCAAATTCGATTTTAGTTGTGTCAAAATTGTTTTTAAATTTGGAGATAATTTTTTTTAGTTAAGATTCTCATAGTCAAAAGTAAGGAATTTGAGTTATAGTCTTAAAACTATAGTTAGCGGATTGATTAGTACACTGTGCCAGTATTCACCACCAGATTCGATTAATTTTATGGTAATTTTTCTACCTGTACCTATGTAGAATCGTTCTCGGATCTTTTTGTACAATATCTGGTACGAAAAGATCCGAGAACGATTAATTTCATTCATTCAAAAATCTTTAATTCACTATTATTAGTAATTCCATCAGTGCATCTTGAGCAATATTTCTCTTTATTGCCTATAAAATATAATATTATCTCCCTCATGTCTGGTTTGATTCAAAACTTTCACACCCCCACCACTTCTACTTACAATCATTGTTTTAGAAAGGTCACTGACCGTATCCTTAAATTGTACGGAACTATGATCATTGGTAACAAAATCTATGTGATTAATTCGCGTTACGGGGTTATGACAAAATTTACGTTATCATAGCACTACTCACCTAAGTCTACTCTTCAATAATTCTAGAGGCTGTGAAATAGCTAATATTTACACTATAAGCTTTGGAATTAAAGTGGAGTAATACTACACTAATTTACAGCGCATGCAGTCGTTAAATGCTTTTAGCCAGCTAGTGTCAAGCTCATTGAGGAAGCATTATAATAGAATTATTTTACACCATAAAAGAATTCCGGTCGAAGTGGAGGAGCCTGGGGGAGGCCTATGTCCAGCAGTGGACGTCTTTCGGCTGATATGATGATGATGATGATAAAAGAATACCAATGGCATAATTAAATTCTCTAATACAGTTCAAAGCTTAGAAAGGGTGTTACTTTATCTCGTTAGCCAGCTGTTTACAAGCGTCGGTCTTCTTGACCTACTAGTAGCATTATACGTAGCCAAACGCTGGACAATGGTTCTTTCAAGTTCTACTAAAATGCATTTTGATGTTTTTTTGTCCAATGTACAGCTATTAGTCAGCTGTGCTGTTTAACAGTGTAGAGATCACCCCCCATACAGCCCCAAGAATCGTCTTATCCATTAGTACAGCTACGTAAGAGCCATTGGCTGTTATATAGCTTGTTTATGGATGTAATCTTCGCTAATGTGCTGCTTGGGATGCCTTTGTAGGGGATGAGGTTTCTGTGGAGCTGTCTGTACCAAGACTGTGATTTACAAGTTTTTGACATTGACATTCGTTTAAGTCAGAAGACCAATTCCCGTAATTACTAACGTTCTAAATTTAGATTTTGAACCTCATCACCTTCATCCCCTATTTAACTCCCTTAGGTGTTGAATTTCGAAAAATCCTTCCCCTTTCTTTGTCTAAATTATAAAGGCAACCTTTGTGCAAAATTACAGCTTTATGGGTTCGAGGGTTTGGGCGTTGATGAGTCAGTCATTCAGGACTTTTCTTTTTAATCGACTTCCAAAAAGGAAGTGGTTATATGTTAGACAATATGTTTTTTTTTTAATGTATGTTCATCGATTTCTCCCCCATTTGTGGACCGATTCTCAAAATTCTAAAGTAATTTTTCACTTTGTAGTGTTTTTCCGGAAGCCGGCTTTTTTTTTTTTTCGGAAGAACTTTATTTATTTATTAGATTACGGTAATTGGCTTTCCAATTTTTGCAGATACATACATAAACTCACGCTTTCTTCCCATGGCAGTAGGCAGAAACTACAAAACGCTACCTACTACAATTCTTAGGTATAGCATAATTAGCCTGTAAAGTTCCCACTGCTGGGACACAGGCCTCCTCTCTACGAGAGGAAGTGGGCCCCGTAATCTTCCACGCGTGCCCATTGCGGGTTGGTAGATGTCACTGTATTCGATTTTAGTTCAAAGATATACCGGTTTGCTCACGATTTTTTCCTTTACCGTTTTGTGAGCAGTGATGATGAAGGTTGGAACCCACGACCTACAGCCCGTATGTGGGACCACTGCTCTCGATCCTTACAATACCTACTCATACATTTTTGCAGAATTTGGACAAATAAATGTTTTTCATCTTTTTAATACATAATAGGTAAATTGATATGATTATCCTCGTACTTAGCACTATTCAAAAGGCTGGGTTCTGCGAAACTGCGTTAATTAAAACTGAAACCTATGTTACCACTGTGTTAGTCTGGCAGCTAGCTTTAGGTACCTAAATACGGGCGGGTTTGTGTGATAGCAATGGTAGTCCCAGTTAATTATAGAGATGGGCTTCGGGAAAATACACAAAGGGAAAATATACACGTTAATACCCAAACCTTGGGTGGATATATTTAACTAGCTTTTCAGATTCAGGTTCAGATTCCTTTATTTTCGCAAAACAATGTGTTGATAATGCACATGGTATGATGCTTATTATGGGTGTTACAAGTTTATTTTTTGGTTCAACGTGTTTGACCATGGCTGGTGTAGAAATTAGGTCGAAAGACAATAAGATTACAAAATAAAAATAAAAAATTAATAAATAAATTAAAAATTATCACTAATATTACATTAAAAAATTTAATAAATAGTCATGCGATTAAAAATAAATAGAATAGATTCAGTCAGTATCTTCAGAGCGATTTATCATTTAAAAATTCATTAACATTAGGTACTTACCTATAATAGACTGTTTCTGTCACATTTTTTTTAATGCCAGCGGTTTCGCCCTAGGAGGTGGGAAATGCCTCCACTTATCATCTAATTGCAAAAACTGTAAAATTATAAACATTTGCTTCAAAAGTTAAAATAGGAATACGCGCGTTGTTTTTTTTTTTTGGGACTGACATCTTGCAGGCCAACCTATGAGGTTGTCGGCTGTCTAACCGGACTTACCTGTGGCAACCTTAACAAATTAAGGCCTCCAGCCAGGGCTTAAGAACATAAAACTAGAGCGAATATTCGCTATGGGAGGTACGGCCTCGACTTAGGGCATCACTGGTAGAGGACAGCAAGGGATAGGCTGAATCGGACTAATAAGGCATACGCGCGTATTATCACTTGGGTTATAGAATACCATGGCAGACGGTGGGCGACAGCGAGAGACCCGCGCTTGAATTTATTTTTGCGCGCGTTCGTTTTTATTTTGCGATAACTCCTAAGATCAATACCGTCTTTACCACTAGGGCACACGGGGCCCTTTCCCAGGGCCCCCCATGCTCAGGGAGCCCCGAAGGACCGACAATTTCTCTCATATTTATTCTCCAAACATTTTTTCGAGCATAGTACCTAACAGCGCCATCGTCAAAATTTTTGTTTGTCGGGTTGCACTTGTCAATTATGTACTGTGGGAGCTCTGCTGAGCTCCCAAGGTACCGGTAGTTATAGTGTGTTTAAAATAAAAGAGTTGGTGGTCTTTTAACGGTGGGACTCCACCTTTAATCAAGAATTAGCTCATGCGGACGTCGCGCCTGACAATCGAATTCTGAAGCTTCCGCAACAAAACCTAAGTAAAATAATTTGACATTCTAAAGATAAAAACTTCTCGATTATTCGAACATAGACACAGCCTAAATATTGGCTGCCAGGTCGCTCGTGAGGCAAAGAACCTCTACAGTACCTACATAGAAAGTGATATCCCTCAAACAATTTAGTTTGAGGATTTATTAGAAGATTTTGCTCAACAATAAATCCCAAAAGAAACCATTATCTTAATCGTAACCAAAAAAACAGCAGCATTCTAACGACGCATTATTTGGTTTATTTGATTACCCATAATAAATACCTAGATCATAATAGAAAAAAAAAATCTCAATCTTTAGTTTCAAAAGGGCCCTAAATTCTTGTGTGCCCAAGGGCCCCAGCATAGTTTAAGACGGCCTTGCCCAAAATACTTATTCATCATCATCATCATCATTTCAGCCGATAGACGTCCACTGCTGGACATCGGCCTCCCCCATAAAGGGAATTTTGCCATAATCGCCACGCTTGGCAGGCGGGTTGGCGATCGCAGTATAGTTGTAAAATGCATAGAGAACGCTGCTGCCCATTCTCTAGTAATTCCCTTAGTCGCCTTCTACGACACCCACGAGACTTATTCATTTAAATTATAATTATGATGTAGATAATGCTTAAGGTAACTAACGAATTAAGTTAATAAGGGTTAATAAGGGTTAATACTGTACCCTACTAAATACGAGGCTTCCAGCGACTGGGTCCGCAATTAACTGGAACCGAGGTCTCAGTTGCCGGATCCATTTAAGTTAATATTTTTGTTCTGTTAACTGGGACCACCCATAAACTATATCCTACTAATATTATAAATGTGAAAATTTAGATGTTTGGATATAATTATCTAAAAATCTACGAGTAAACATACAAAAAAACATCTGATGATATTTGTTACTCAATCACGCAAAAATGACTGAACGGATTTAGATCAAATTTGGCACCCAGATAGTATGTAACCTGGACTAACACATAGTATACATTTTCTCCCGATTCTAAGTTCCTGTGGGATAATTTTCGACCAGCACGCGGGTGAAGCCGCTAACAAAAGCTAGTGAATAAATAAATCTGTTATTCAAGCCAAAAACAGTATGTACATTCAGATGAAAAAATGTTTAAAGTAAAATTGGTGATGGTTGGTGTAAGGATGCGCGCCACCACATTTGGGGCAAAATAAAAATCAGTGTTCATTGACATAGCATATATTTGGATATCATTATATAGTTTTTTCAATCTTCCGTCCTTTGACAATACAATATACATTCAACAATTCAAAATCAATTATAATACTGTCAGCACTGAGTTTTTACAAATCATAGCATTTTTTAATCAAGCAAAATACGTATACACTGCAGAAACAATTAGATTTTTTTATCATATTGACACACTACCTGCATCAATTTGCCCTATTAAAGCTATTCCAAACAACGACCAACGAAATTCAGTTGTGATTTGAATATACGGACGATTTAAGCTAGTACAGTGAGCGATAAACAATTAATTTCTATCACTTTTCTGACATTTGTTCCAAAAATATTTAGAGTCTTTTGTCAAACCACTCTGATGGTTTGACAAAAAAATCTAAATATTTTTACTGCCAGCTCGTTAATTTTACTGCCAAATAATAATGAAATACAAAAGTTACAATTATTTAAAAAAAACTGGTATTTCAAGTGTTAAATATGTCTTTAAACGTCATTTTTACGACTACAATCTGCAGTGCGTTTACAATATATCATATAAAATTATCAGTTCCTTTAAATAACACAATAAATGAGATGTTAAGCTAATGTATAATAGTTTACGTGATTTTAACAATAATGCAGTAATATGTACAGTAGGCTGCATCAATTGGGTACCTCAGTTGTATTAAAATTTTAATACAACTGGGGTACCCATGGATGCAGCCCACCGTACCTCAATATTTTTAAAACGTTACATTTTTGTTGCTGGATAAAAACTGAAGAAACATAATTTAAAACATCAATAAATATGAATTGCCAAAAAAAATACGGTGGCTTTGAATAATTGGCCCCAAACAAGGCGTGCCTGTATTTTGTGCACCAATTTGGAGGAGTAATGTATGTGTGTGTGTGTGTGTGGAGAATAATGTGTCTAATTGCCGATTTCTATAATTTATGGACAGTTGTTGGTTAAAATTAAGTCTCTTGTAACTTTACCAATTGTGAAGCAAAGACCTAATTTTATTAACAGTTTTGCATAGTAGACCCTCCCTTAAGTAAGTAGTTATCACATGTGTAATTTTAGCTTCAGAAACTATTTAAATGCCCAGTTTGGAAATAAAAAATGCTACCATTAGTAAGCAAAACGATTCGTTTTTTATTTATAGGAACAGAGGATTAGACAGCAAATCTGCCGTCCTTTAACTACTAAAAGTTGTTTCCGAGAAAGTGGTAAAAACGCGCGAATAAAAGTTGTTTCCTAACACAGAGCAATTGATACTAGATATAAATCATTTCATCCGGCAGTTAGGTGTTATTACGGTATTTACCTAACCAAAAACAAGTTCAAAAAAAAAATACCTCCAAAATTATGTTACTTAAAGGCCTACAAACTTTTCATATCTTGGTAATTATTTGTATTGTAAAAATGTTTTTTAGACCGAAAGATAGAGAATTAACACTCTTAGTTAGATTCTATTAAAAAATAAAAATTGACCAAGGGAGGGTTAACACCTTTCTAGTTAGAGGACGGTAGAAATGTGAACCGAAACAGTCTATTCTAATACAACATATTTTATAAAACAATAAGTTACTTAAGGGGGAAGCGCCAGGGTAGACTGCGAAATTCAAACTTTCTTACGTTTTTTTGCAATTTTTAGGTCAGTGACCGATTTTATGTTTAGTAAAATATGATTTGCGACCATAATAAATGAGGCTTTACAGCAGTATAAACATTAAAATTATCAATACAATCTTCTAAAGTCATATAATCTCATTTTTATGAAATAGTCATTCAATTCACTTAAAACGTAAGAAAATGTTAATATCGAGGACTACTTCACTAATTGCCTACTGCCTTAATAATTGCTAACACTTATGATTTTGAAAAAAGACTATTAGACATGTAATTTTATTAGCACACAAAACAGATGGCACAATGAATTTTTATTAATAAACCAATTTTCCTGTATGTACCTCAATTCCTAACTGATAAAACACCAAGTAGGTTGCGGTTAATTATGAGTAGTCTGAGTACCTACTAAACAAAACTATTTCCTTAAAAATTAATAAAAATAATAACCTATAAATTCGTTCACTCTTATCACAAAAAATGGCTGGCTGACGCTTTTTGCCTGCAAAATAACGTCATCGTCTAAAATGGAATATTAAATTATTAATTTGAGCCTTGCAATGATAAAAAATTAAAGGTCATTTTTGCCGTTAGGCTAGGAAACCTTATAACGAAGTCCACTTCGCAAGGACGTAAAAATATCGGGATTTTTTTCGAGCAGTCGATCTTCAACGCACTTTTTTAAATCCGAGAGTTGAAAATCGAGTGCAAGATAAAATTCCACCGAGATATTTTTAGGTCTGTGCGAACGTTGTCTAACAAGAAGCAGGCTTGCATTTTTCCGAAATCAGTTTGTAGGTACCTAACCTAAGTATCTACAAACTGTATTTTGAAACAAATACCAGACAACGCAAATAAAAGTTTTTTTAAAGCTAGACACAAATCTTAGCGGAAACACGCTGCGTTATTTATTCCTCAAATTAAAACTGAGGAAATTTTTACTCTGTTAACAGCCGGTCTATTCTGTAAAAATTTCACCGCGAAATCATAGTCAAAGAGAACTTGAAGTGAGTTGTCATTTCACATGATGCTAGAGATCGACTCTATTGACAGGTCCCTTCAAGCTCACTTCACTTCAGTTTTCTGGTGATATCTTAACAGAATAGCAATAGTGATGTCAAAAAAACGCGTATCTGCGACGTTGTCTAAGTTCCTCAGTTTTCTACTATGTCCCTAACCATAGTCGACGTCCACACGGACGAAATTAAATCGTGACGGGATTTTTTCGCTCCCTGGATCTTCAATGTGTATTTTCGATGCGGTGGGATGCACTCTGTTCGATTTTAAGCTCTCTGCGCTAAGCTGTGCTTTGAATATCAAATGGCCATGTGGACGCTGACTTAGCAAAAAAAAAAATACATTTACAGTTAAACCTAAATTAATGAAAACAAAAATGATTAAACTTAAATAATTAAATTGACTAGTACGGACAGCGAACAGTTAAGTAACGATAGTCTTTCTACGGCAGAGCTATTCACAACCATTTGAAAGGCTGTCGTATCGAAAATCTCACATTTTCAATTACTGATTTGCCTTGCCGGGTGCATGTCGTCTATTTCATTTAAGCTAAAATTATATTACAATATTAATAACATAAAATCATAAGGCTACTTTTACGTACAAGCATGCGCCCGCGTGAACCATGTGACTGTCACCAACAAAAAGTCTCCATATAATTTTTATGTCATTTCAAGTCTCTAATTTCGTAATGTCATAATTATGGTTATACTGTCAACATTTTTGGGTTTTGGATTTGTCAAAAACCTTTTTCGAACATCAATCAATGTTATCAAAGGAGTTCCTCTTTTGGTAACATTGATTGATTTTCGATTCGGCACTGAAGCATATCGAACAGTTGTGAATAGCAATGTAGGTGCGCTTACTGTGTGGCTGACATTTTATATGAGTACAAACAATTTTGGTCCCTATGATTCGTTCAGGAAAATTAGACATAAAACATGAAGATAAGAACATATTATAACAATTGAATATATGCTGGATTTCTAGGCCACGCTGCATTCGTGTTACTATAATATTTAGTACTTATATTTTTACACAATTAAACCTTATAGAGCTAAGTTTGCCACAAAATTCAAATTTTCTTTTTTTTTGCAATTTGCAGGTTATTGGCAGGTTGTATGTAGATTAAAATATGATCCGCGACCGTAACACGTCATCATCATCATCATCATTTCAGCCGAAAGACGTCCACCGCTGGACATAGGCCTCCTCAAAGGGGGGGTTTTCCATAATCGCCATGCTTGGCAGACAGGTTGGCGATCGCAGTATGGTGGTTAAATGCATAGAGAATGCTGCTGCCCATTCCCTAGTAAGTCCCTTAGTCGCCTTCTACGACACCCACGGGAAGAAATGGGACCGTAAAACGTATTATATATTTAAAGACCTGCAAATTCCATTTTTTTTTTATTTCGCGGCCTACGATGGTGCTTCCCCCTTAACTGGATCCGAAGCATTATAAATTTCTACATATATTTTCTAAAAATATATTAGTTGTATGAAAATAACTGTACCTACTAACAATATTTGCAGGAAAATATTCTTCAACAATTTTCTTTTTGTATATTATTTGTTTGATTTCTTTATTTTTCAGATTAACAGTTTTTATGACTGTTTTAGGTCTTAATCATTTGATGGAAGCAATCTTCGAAAGAATACATGATTTTAGTTCCCCAACAGCAATGTGTAGGTATAAAAATCCAGACAGGATATTATGTCTTTGTACGCACCAATTATTTCTCATCTATTGTATTTTTATGTCTATTTGTCCTGTACTCAAACACATTTTAAATCATCTTTAATCATGAAAACATTTTTTTTTACGTTTCATTAGTTTTCGATATCTGTACTTAATGCGTGGTTAAAGTCTTGCCTGCTAATTTAATTTAACCCTGTATTAAATGACACTAATACAACAACTTTTCTCTTGAAATCGCATTAAAAAAAAAAATCTGTTGCTTACTTATACCAATAATAAAATTGTGCAGATCTAGCAAAAATACAAGAACAAACACTAGAAAATATTTTTTGAATATTATCGACGAGCATACATTAAAAAAAAACAATGAGACGAACATAGCACCTCCTCCTTTTTTGAAGTCTAAACGCACTGTTACATCGATAGACAAACATCCTGGTTCTACATTCTTATCAAAATGATGCAACAAGTTGACATGGAATACATGCTTAAAGCGTGCGTAATATTATGTATTTTGTCTTTTTTTCCTGAGTACAGTAATTTAAACAACGGTTTTTAAATATTTGGTCTTCATTTGGAGTGTAAGTTTTCAATAGATTTCCATTTTATTTTAGTAAAAAGAGGACTGCAGTTTCGTGTTTGTAATTTTCAGTATTCTGAAAAGAAAATTATCAAAATTATATTTTTTTCTAAATTAAACAAAAACTGTATTGAAAAAAATAACTTAAGATTAAATAAAATAATCGAGACATTTTTTTTTTTATTTGTGTCCTTCTCAAAGTCAAGACGAACTATCAAAAGGAGCAAGAAAACAGAATTAAGAAAAGACTTTTTGCAAAACAAAACTAAAGCTTCATTATTCTGTTTTTTTTTTCTGTTTTTTTTTTTCGCCGTCGTAGTTACCTCACATAACACTACCTGCAAGCTTAGCATAACACTTTCCCCCCCGAGTGGGTTCCCGCATTGTCGTTGCGGGGGGGCTTAGTAACCGTGGTCTCCCATCCACGGTGAAGCCAAGAGGAACCCAATGGTGGGGCCGCTCGTCAGGGCTTTTGCCTTCAAGCCATTGACGTAGCGGCCAAAAAGTAGGTTGCGGTGAGGTGTACCGCAACTGAGGTGGGCCGCGATGTCGAATGGGAGGCATCGCGGCTGAGGGTTACAGGCTGCGGTAGAGGAGGAGTGCCGGTGCTTCTGAGCAGCGCTCTTCCCTTCCGTGGCCTGGACGGGGCCGCCACCGTTTGATGGCGGACGCGGTGGGGCCGCAGGGGAAGAGGAGTGTCGGTATAGCGTCAGCCGCTCTCCCTATCCTCTGCGGCCGAAAAGTGGTAGACAGGACGGCGCGTTGTGTTCCTCACGCGCGCCGTCAAAGATGTCAGCAACCACAGGTGGGGTCCGCAAGGGCCGATGCCTGCCAGGGGTGCGGGTTTGTTCGAAAGAGATACCACGGCCCCTGGCATACGGGCTACTGAGGGAACACGGGTGGGTTTTAGTCAGTAAAAGTCTGACACGCCCTCCTGCTCTACTCAGCAGGAGAAGTCATTTGATGATTTCCCACCCAAAAAAAAAAAAAAAAAAAAAAAGCATAACACTTTCTATTTCTACTCTACCGTTGGATAGAAATCGCTTGTCTACATTTCTCGGTGCAAAACTGTCAATTGTCTACACGGAAGCGGCATTTTTGTCTACTCTTCCGTCGACAAAACGCTTCTCTACGGTTCTTATGCTAAGCCTGCTGCTATGTGAACAACAGTGAGAAATAAGTTTTATAACATCATCAACATACACAAAGTGAAATAAATACGTATTATTGAAGCTAACTCAAAAACGACCAAAGCGACCTTAATTAAATTCATGAAAATAAAAAAGTGTGTACCAAATGGAACAAGAATTTTCAAAATCGTTCCACGACTTCACAACAAATGAAAAAGTTTTTCCAAAAATAAAAACAACCGACTTCCGAAAAACACTACAAAGTGAAAAATAACATTAATTTCGGAAGTCGCGCGGTGACATAAAACTAAAATACATATCCAAACGCACCGAGATCCAAAATCAAGTTATTTCTCACTTTGTAAAGATTTAGGATGTCGGTTGTATTTTTTTTTTTTTTTTTGAAACTTTACCTACCCTACACCAATTCATATCCACTACTTGCTATACAGGATAAGTTTTTAACCAGTGCGCAAACTGTAACCATAAATTCAGCATATCATTCTAGACCTCCATGCGCAGAAATTTTTATTCGGTTAACAGTGACAGCCTGACAGAAAGCTGCAGCATATCATCGAGGTACATAAAGTGGATTAAAAACGTATTATCGAAGCTATCGCAAAAACGACTAAAGCAAAATTAATACAAATTTATATGGGACCACTCCTGAAGCTTACACTACCCATTAAAAACCATTTTTAAAATCGATTCACAATTTGAGGGAGATATCACGTAACAAATATACAAAAAAAAAGAATTTAAAAAAGACGAATTAAGGACCTCCTCTTTTTTGAAGACCGTTAAAAATACATTCAAACGAACATAGATCCTCGTCTTTTATTAAAAAGTAAACAAAAAATAAATCACCCACGAATGGCTACTTTGTAAAACTTACTTGTTGTCCATTCGGTGATGGATCTGTA
This sequence comes from Polymixis flavicincta, assembly GCA_949987655.1. NCBI lineage: Eukaryota > Metazoa > Arthropoda > Insecta > Lepidoptera > Noctuidae > Polymixis > Polymixis flavicincta. Next base: position 13,015,208 of record OX465197.1, read on the forward strand.
TTTTCTTTTAGTTCCTCAGCTTTCTTCTCAATTCTCTTGCCATCCGTCGAGTTCTTTCCATTGTATTGGTCATCTGTTGACTTCTGTTCGCCCAATTCTGTATCCCATTTGTAAATCGGTACTTCGGAGAAGTCGCTGCAATTATAACAGTATTTTTTTACTTTATTAGGACAAATAACAGGTACCTAGACATAACAATTAAAATATGGTTTGTTTTAAATATATAAACGTCTAAGTCCTAACATCTGCACGGGTCGACCGATCAGGTTAAGCTACGCTTGCCGCGGTTGGTCCGTGGATGGGTCATCTTTAAAAATCACGCCACCACCCCTCCGTACTTCGGAAAGCACGTTAAGCCGTTGGTCCCGGCTGTCATTCGTGGATCTTTGACAGTCGTTACGGGTCGTCAGAAGCCCGAAAGTCCGACAAACAGTCTTAGCAAGGGGTATCGTTTTACTTAGTAAGTGGGTTGTGGAGGTCAGATAGGCAGTCGCTCCATGTAGAATACTGGTATTCAGCTGCATCCGGTTTGACTGGAAGCCGACCCCAACATAGTTGGGAAAAGGCTAGGCAGATGATGATTTTACAATTGCGTTGGGTTATACAGTTATACCCAATGCAATGTCCGCGAAACAACGGCTTTGAATTAGTTAAGGCGCAGTAAGAAGCGAATTTTTAGGTAATTGACGATAGTGCATTGCGGCAACAAATAAGATTCAAAACAGCAATGCGTTTTATGTCATATCAAATGACCACCAAAATAAAAGGTTTAATTTAATTGAAAAATAAATGCACGGCTCAGTGGAATAATTCCTATGTATTTCTTTTGTTTATTGAATACCCCTTTATTAGCATTACTTAAACTATAATACTCTCAAAATTTTGAGAATTACGTGACGAAATATATTTCTTTGAGCTCTGTTTCACGATTGTTTTATCACGATACTATTCAATTATTATGAAATATTTTTGAATAAGCCTTTTCTGTGAACATTTGACAATACACTAAACATTTCATGACATGTTATATGTACCAATAGGCCTAGTATCGGTACATAGAACAAGCCATAAAATATTTAAACTGAGTGCGTTCGGTGTCGCACTGTTGGACGGCGGTGGCGCCTTAAATGCGTGCGTTAATTATGCAGAAAAGTAAAAAGTACAACCATCTCCATATTAAAAAAAAAAACAGTAATTTAAATAACAGAAAACCTGAAAAGGGGTTATTTTACCTAATCATCATTATGACCTTTTTTACTACGGGATAATTCTAGAAATCGCGAAGAGAAATGAGGTTTTCCCTTCATAGACCAGTGCTGAAACCTTTGAAATTGGCAAAAAGTAACTTTTCCAATGAGTTTCACCCTACTATATTTATTTTTTTTGGTTTCAAAAATGATCTACCCTGGTCTATCAGTTGGTCGATTTGTGAGAGCTTTAATAAAGCAGCTGAATTTTTTCATGTCATGGCGCGTAGAAGGCTGTGTTAAGGGGAAACAAGTCGTGGGCTCGAACTCACTGGTGGGCCTGGCTTAAAATCACGCTGTCTCACCAGGGATCGTGTCTGACAGAGGTAGTACCCGTGATGGGCAGTTAGATGCTAGTCTACACGCACAACATTATCGAGTGAGCTGCAGGATCAGTTATAGTAAAACTGGCGAGTAAAAAAATAAAGAAAAGTCCTTCGGAAGATCGGGTTTTCTGAAATAACCACTGCAAAAATCAATGACCAATAAAGTTTGTTGAACTTTTCGACAATTGAGCTTTGTCGGTACCGACTTAGTTTTTGAGATTTTATGCTTCATTTATTACTTAAACACGCCCAAAGTTAGGTTAACTTAGCAAGAAAAACGAATCTTTGTTGCCTCATAACTTTTAAATGGCTTTTTATTATAATATTCTGTTTCCGTACAGACAATATTTATAATGAGACAAAACCAACCCATGTTTAATTTTTGATATACATAGTCAAACAGTGGAGTAAAACCCTCCCGAAGTTTGTATGGAAAAAATGTGGACATGTGTCACCTTAATGGTGATAATTTCTGTATTGGTAAAAACGTTAAGTCTCTACTATAACGTTTCCACAGCTGGAACACAGACCTACTCTCCGTGAGATAGAGAGAGAGTGAGACCGCACGAGCACGAGCACAGTTTTGTCGACGAAAGATTAGACAAAAATGACGTTCCGTGTAAGCAGTAGAAAGTTTTCTGTCACTGTCACAAATTTCAGTTGTCAGTGTGATTTTGACAATTTGGGATAGAAAACTTTCTTCTGAAATACTCTACATAAAACAGGACAGACATAGATCGTTAGAAACGAAAGACAAAATGACAGACTGTAGAAGGATTTCTACGGAGCAAAGTGAAAAATGGAGAAACGAAATGTCACTTTGCATAGAAAGAGCTGTGTCTATTCTTTGTAGAAATAGAAAGCTTCATGCTAAGCCTGCAGTACAGATTAGTGGATGTTACATGAAAAAATAAGGCTTATAAGTAATAGGGGCTGTAAAAACACGTGTAGCGGCACTACAAATAAAAATGCTTCACAACAAAATCTAAGAAAAGAAAAGTGGCGCCATCTACAATGCCACAGGCGAACTATTCTCAGAAATTCTACATCGCGCAATCAGAGTTTACCACGACACTCAAACATATACAAAATCCCGACATCAACTGTCGGGCAGTTGCCCGGACCAGACACAATACCCGTCTGGTCGGAGGATCCTCCTTTACCATCATAGGTATGAGTGAACTTTACATCCTGTTCCTCATACCTCTATACACGCATAAGGAAGCCGAGAGTCGCTTATAATCCCCGTCATTGTGGTATGTTTTTTGTTTTGGACACTACCTGTTAAACTTCTGGTTATGGAGACAGAGGAGGTGAAAGTTCATTTTTTTTTTACGAAAACTAGTTTTAGATATAACTTGAAATACTAGAATATTATTTGCTAATGTGCTATCGTAAATTTGTTTCACACCAACATTAAAAGTGGTTTCTCAGTTGCCCATTGTTGACTAGTTTGTTGTGCAGATTTTGAAGGCAAAGGCTTGTGATGGTGTTGTTTTACACCCTGTACATATAATAATTATAACGCATAGCTTACCTATTATACTCTGATATAAAAAGCGCACCGCCGTCAAGGGACTTTTCGGATCGAGGTGTTTTGGTTTCTGTCTCTTCTGTCTGATATTCCAGCTGTCTCTTGATGTCAGTCATTTTCGGTTGGTTTTGTCTCTTCCACGGAGATGACTGCAGCCCTTGATCTGACCAGTCTGACCACTCTGACCAACCAGCAACGTATCCTTCAGCAGGGCACGTTCTGAAACAACCGAAACAATAACATCAATATAAGAAAATTTGTAACGTGTCTGTAAGAATCTACATCTACACTAATATTAAAAAACTTTTTAATAAAAAAATTATACCACCGAAAAACCGAAAAGTAAAAAATAATAAACTTGCTTTGTCCAACCCCAATAACTAAGTTCGGAAGGCGGTGACATATAATTAAATACATATCCAAAGTCACCGACTTCCGAACTTAGTTATTGGGGTTGGACAAAGCAAGTTTATTATTTTTTACTTTTCGGTTTTTCGGCGGTATAATTTTTTTATGAAAAAGTTTTTATTTAATAATTTTTGTGGCTATAATCTACTAATTACTACATGCTTAATTTTTGATTACTTTTTGTAATACACAACTCAGTATTAAAATCTGTGAGTTAACAATCAGTCATCCCCTGTTTTCTTACCCTTAGGGTTGGAATTTTTCTTCGAAATTTATATGGGACCAACTTCGGGGTATACCCTTTCCAATAAAAAAAAGAATTATCAAAATCGGACTACTCTGGAAAAAGTTATGCGTGGTCATACATACAAAATAAAAAAAAATACGCGTCGAATTGAGTAACCTCCTCCGTTTTTTCGTCGGTTAAAAAGAAGAAAGATTTGATTGTTTGTTAGGGATAAACTCAAAAATTACTTGACCGATTTAAGAAATTATTACACCTATGGGAAGCTACATTATTCCGAAGTAACATGAGCTATAAATTTCATGCGAATGAAGTCGCGGGCGAAGCGCTAGTTGCCAAATAAAGTGGCAGTTGACAGAGCACATTGCTCGCAAAACAGATGGCTAATGGAGGTCGCAAGGTGAATCGTCGCGTCGTCGCAAAAGATGGACCGTTAACCTGGTGAAGATTGCCGAAGACGAGAAGTAGGTACAGAACCGATCGATATGATGCGATGGCGACTCCTAGGGGCGGCGCATGTCTAGCAATGATGCCAATGTCTTTATTATAATCAAGCCAGTCTTAATTTGTTTTGCCTGATTGTTCTTTTGGATTTAGCTATTATAAATTGGTATGCTTGGAATGGCGACAGACTTTTCCTCTTGTTCACTTCTTGGTAGCATTATCGTAAAGGATGACGGGGTCTAGCGTCCCCGAAATTGGCACTTAGCAGACCTCAGACGTATCACATTTAAAAGGTCATTCTTTGCTATGGCGACGAGCGTCAAAACTAGGTATGGTGTTAAAAATATACCTAATCGTACAATTGTAGTAGGTACAAAATATGTATGATTAATAAACAAATTGCTTTTGCCAGCGGTGTCGCCAGAACGGTACTTTCATCTCTTATTTACCTCCTCCTCGTCCTTATTCCTTGTCTACATTATAAAGGGAACCTCTGTGCAAAATTTCAGCTTTCTAGGTCCAATGGTTTGGGCTGGGCGTTGATGAGTCAGTCAGTCAGTCAGGACTTTTCTTTTTATTTATATATAGATAGGTAAGTGAAAGTCGTATTGTATTTACATAAGGTACTTCATAAAGTAATTTGTTTTCAATGAAATAACACGTTCACGTTTTTGTACCCCGTAGGTGTTGGCAGACATTGTGCACCTACAACCCATACATCTTAATTATGACTTTTTTCTGGAAACACCGTCTAATTAAGACTTGAAAGCAATGGTTTTCTAGTATGTAGCCCGTAACGGACAATATTTGAGAAAAATTAAGCCTGTTAGATCAAATATAGGTCATCGTCCTTTTATTTTGATTCTCAGAATAAATGGAGTTCTATCCTCATTTGTCTGGAGAGGATAAACCCTGCTGATATGACTATTCCAGTGCTCCTTGGGCTTCCCCAACTACAGGTCAAAGTTACGAGGATGATATTGAAAGATAATTCATTTTATAGTGACAGCTGTCTGACCCTTTGCGTGCACTGCGGATAATAATAGTTCACACTGATAAGAAACGACAAAAGGGGCTTGTAGCTAAGTAAAAACAGCCGCACAAGTCGATCGATCAGGTTAAGCTACGCATGCCGCGGTTGGTCCGTGGATGGGTGACCATCTTTACATTTCAAGACCTTTCGTGCCTCGGAAAGCACGTTAAGCCGTTGGTTCCGGCTGTCATTCGTGGATCTTTGACAGCTGTTACGGGTCGTCAAAAGCCGGAAAGACTGACACCCAGTCTTCAAGGGGTATTGTGTTACCCAGTAACTGGGTTGTGGAGGTCAGATAGGCAGTCGCTCCATGTAAAATACTAGTAGATATTCAGCTGAATCTGGTTAGACTAGAGGCCGACCCCAACATAGTTGGGAAAAGGCTAGGTAGATGATGACTGATAAGAAAAGACAAAATGGTGCTTACTTCGATTTTATGGCAAATTAGCTGTGTCTGACCAATGCATTATTTTAGGTATAATCTAATGAAAGCGACAATCAATGTCAAATATTAATGATTAATGTCAAATTGACAGATGGAGAATGAACTGAAGACGTTCTTTTCGGGGACTATCTGGCCATGCATTAACTTTTTTACTAAAATGTAAATGGTTATTTTCTACCAACTTTTCCTTATTTAATTGTAAAGTAAGCTTTAAACATCATTGAAGTGACTGCTAAAATTATGTACGTATATAGACATCATTTTGAAATTTGAACGTTGTCTCGTCAAATCCGCGAAAATTTACATTAACAATAAATAGTTTGCATTCGAATTTTGAGCGGTCTCTACACTGATGTTTAAAGCTTAGGTACTTTACAGAATAGCACTACACGCAATGATATTTAAATAAGAAAAAGGCGGTTTAATAATAATAAATAAATAATAGTTATGTATCCGCACTCTGCAACTGACAAGTCCAGCCTTTTTCGCTCCCAATAATTAGGACCACTACCACGTACGTACTTCCACGTATCTGCTATAATATGACATTGTGCTACTTTTGAAGATCGAATGATATTTATTTATTTATTTATTCACTCCAAACATACAAATATCCTTACAGGCTAGACCCAATGCGATATTGTACTAAAACTAACTAACTACTTAATCATACAAAATTTCCACTTCTTGTAGCATAACAAATTTTATAGGCAGCTAACAGTTAGTTAGTTAACAGTTGTTCAGTCGTTATTCTACCTATTTTTATTTATAACTAGCAGCGCTCCGCGGTTTCACCCGCGTAGTTCCCGTTCCTGTGGGAATACGGAGATAAAATATAGCCTATGTCACCCGGGGATAGTGTAGCTTCGCAACTGTGAAAGAATTTTTCAAATCGGTTCTGTAGTTTCGGAGCCTATTCAATGCAAACAAACAATCAAATCTTTCCTCTTATATTAGTATAGATATGATATCATTGACTACATGTAACAAAGGTCCCCGAAACGATCAATTGCAATTGTCAATGTTCACGAGATTGGTACACATTCATTTATACATTGAAGCGATTACTACAGTTGCAATTGATAGTTTCCCTTCTTTGAAAAATAATGAAATAAAAAAATGTACAGAGGCCAGCACATCAAGCTACCCCAATCTGTCAAATTTATTTGATAGATTTTCAACTTTATACCGTAAGCATAAGGTTCATGTTCAATTGGGAAAATTTAACAGTTTGGGGTAGGTTGACCTGCTGGCGTCTGTACACGCACAGGAAACACAAACAATAAAAAAGAAGTTTATCGAATATAAAACGAACGAAATTGTGAAAAAATTAAATTATAAGAGGAAGAACTGCGAAGCCAAAAAGGCTTCTAACTGAACCAATATTTGTAAAAAAAAACAGCTACCGCAGCGCTGGTCAGATAGGGCCCGCTGTGATGGCACGGACACAATCACGAACATAACAATAAAATTAATCGCACTAAAGGATTATAAAAGGCTAAGGTAATATAAGCATATATGTATAACAATGAAACGCCGAAATGTATGTACGCGCATAACTTCCGAACGACTGGACCAAATTGGATGATTCTTTTTTTTTGTGTGTTCCTTAATGTCAGGACAAGGTTTGTATAGCTAATGCAAATTCAATATTCATAGTTAAGACAGGACAACGTCTGTCGGGTCAGCTAGTAAATAATATAACTAAAATACAAAATTAAATAAAAACCGTATTTCTTAGAAATAATAATTGAAAAAGTCTATTGGAATTACCTCAAGAAGATGGTTGAGACGAATCACACGTAAAAATCGAAAGATCTCTTTGAAGAGTAGTTCCTATGGTGTAACATGTCCAAATGTGAACTGAGGAGTTCCTGATGATGTATCAGCTTTAAATATTAATATCAACGTTTTTCCTCCACGTCAATCCCGATTAAGAATTGCGTAATAACGGAAGTGGTTTCTGTTTAATTTATTTAGCAAATTGAAAATGTTCTAATTAAGGCTTACCTATGTATGCGTCTATCCCATATATAATTGGATTATTACTTACTATCGATTCTGGGATTTTTTCAAGTAGTGATTTCGTCATCATATACAGAACATTATTTTTGTATCAGCGAAAAAACAGGATAAGTAACTGAATCAATTCCAATATTTTTTACACCATGTTATATTTTTTCCCAAAAATGTTTTGCAAGTGTGATGGAGAATGTTATCACCAGTTAATTACAATACAATCGCTGTACTATTAGGTACCTTTTTTTTTGTTTTCTGGGGGAAACCTTCAAAAAGCACCCGGTCTTGGGGGAAAAGATCGGGGAGTGTGGGATTTTTACCTCACTAAAACCACCCCGGTGGTCATCGTCTACACATGGAAGGGGTGCCGTTACCTCTCAGAAGAGCAAACCGGAACCCCCTCTGTGCAACGCCTGTTAGGGCACAACTCTGGGGAAACTGTAAAGGGGTCTCCGCCAAATCTAGCTCTGTGCAAGGCAGCACGTAACCACTGTGCGCTCTCTTCCCGAAGGTCACTCAGTGGACGGTCAGAGTCCCCACTCTGGGCGCCCGCGACCCCATATTACCCCCTGCCTTTAATTAAGCAGGCGGGATTTCGGCGTTATAGGCGTTGAGGCGGTTCCCTCCGACGCCTTCTTCTCCGAGCGGGATCAGCCCTTTCGCGATCCCGCTCGGCTGCCTCCTTCTGGACCATCACAGTCTCACAGAAGGAGGCCATTTCCCTCCAATTATCTGGCTCCGCCAGCATAGATCCAACTACAGCTGGTAGAGATAAATCTCGCCCGATCCTGGCGACCAGGACCTGTCTTTCAGAAGCCCACGCCGAGCACTCCTCCAGCGTGTGCTGGGCAGAATCCAAGTCGCCTCCGCAGTGGTGGCAATTTGCCGTGGCCTCTCGCCCAATCCTATTCAGGTACTCACCAAAGCAACCGTGCCCGGTCAGCACCTGAGTGAGCCTAAAAGAGATGCGCTCTTCTCTTTTCAGCCAGGCTTCAAAGTTCGGCAGGACGGCTTCGACAACACGCTTACATGAATATTGCGGCTGTTGCAGCCGCTCATGCCACCGCTCGAGCGCGTGTCGCCATTCCTCCCGCCTCAGCCGAACAACAACGATACGTGGCACGCCATTGCCACTTTGGCGGATGGCACGAATTAGGTTATACACCCTCGCGTCTATATCCGCCAAGATGTCCAGTGGCGGAAAGCGTGCAAGGAGAGTTGCCGCCTCAAAGGATCCAGTTTGGTATCCTCGTGCGATACGGATAGCCATTTTTCGTTGCAGGCTGTTGATTTTAGTCCTGCAGCGCCGGACGCCTGACAGCCTGTTTGACCAAACAGGTGCCCCATAAACCCATAAAGGACCATCGATCGCACTACACCCGCAACTGTTGCGTAATTATTTTCAATGAGCACAAAATGACGCAGGAAGCGGGGGGCATGGGGGCGCCGCGTGGTGACCATGTTTATATACGCAGCAAGGTAACTTAGCAAGCTTATAATTTTGTGAATTTTTATGATACAGTTTTGGCATTTTATACATAGATTCTTTACATAAAAAACTTTAAAAAAAGTTTTTATTTTTCACTTTTTAGTTACCTACCCCACCACACCAATTCGAAATTTCATCATCCTTGGGGTCAAAACAATGCATATTTATGCGATAGCAGCATTCGCGGTTGATTTGCTGTAATTTTTTGAAGAGTTCCGTTGTCTGTCTCCGAAACGCATCATCAGATCTAAGTATATGAAATTTTAATGGGACCATTTCGGAGTAAACCCCTTTCGAACAAAATAATTTTGCAAATCCGTCAATATACGACGGAGTTATGCCCGAACATACAAAAAAAATATATATGTATAAACATGTCGAATTGATAACCTCCTTCTTTTTGAAGTCGGTTAAAAATACTAGACACGTGTTTCGGGTTACGCATACAGTAAAACTAGGGTTGTATACATGAATGTGAATTCACTGATTCGATTAGAATTGTAGTATTGTCAATTAGACTGGAAATTATAATGCGAAAAATTCGTTCATCTACAAATAAAAATATAATTTTAACTGGAGACTTCAATATCGATGTACTAAAAAGAAACAAAAGTACTCTAGAATTTGAGAATTTTCTTTTGCAGTATAATCTCAAACTGGCCCTCTATGCACCGACCAGAATATGTAGTAACTCTTGCATCGACAACTTTGCACACTCATACCGAAAAGAATGCAAAGCGGAAATAATAGATCTAGTTCTTTCAGATCATACTTCTCAGATACTCAAGGTACCCGTCAATAAAATCTGTACGCTAAAATTCTGGAAAACTAAAAAACAAGACACCTTAGCATGTAATTTATCCAGTTTCAAAAGTCACTTGAAGTGTTTATCTTTCTTGCAAGTATGTGTCTTATGAAAATTTTAAAGATGAATTTTTGTTATTGTATCGTCTGTGCTTTCCGGAAAAATATGTTACTTTATATACTAATAAAAAGACTAAATGGTTATCTCGTGGAATTCGATTATGCAGTCATAAACAGAGACAGCTACTCTGGGCATATAGGCTTAATTCTACATCAAAAAATAAAGTTGTTTTAAAAAAATATTCTACACTTTATAGAAAAATAATAAGACTAACGCAGAAAGCCCAAAATAACCATTTCATAAATGCCTCACAAAACAAATCGAGGGTAGCCTGGCAAGTAATTAACAAATCAAAATTTTGTTTGCCTCAGAACCAATACTGTCTATAACAACAGATAATTCAATTTTAACTCACCCCATGGATATAGCAAATGAATTTAATAAATATTTTATTGAGACTGTTGAAAACAATCTACAAACGTCTACGAAAAAACCGGTTAGTGAAAATCTGACGTCGCAGTCATTATTTATGTTGCCTGTTACAGATGATGACATAATTAAAATAATTAACAGCCTTAAGAATACGAATACTGTCGGATACGATGGCATATCAACCAAAGTGATAAAATATGTCAAGGAAGTTATAGCGCCACCACTATCACATATAATAAATCTCTGTATTACTGACGTTGTATTCCCAAATGGTTTAAAAAAAGTAATAATTAAGCCCATTTTTTAAAAAAATGACAGTACTGATGTAAAAAATTATAGACCAATTGCAAAAATCCCGGTATTTTCAAAAATAATTGAGAAAGTAATCTACAATTCCGTATATGCTTATTTCGAAAAGTTTAAATTATTTTGCAATGAACAAAAGGGGTTCAGAAAAAATGTAAATATCAATATGGCATTATTTGACCTACTAACTAGTGTCATGACATCTGTCGACAAAAGAAATCATGTTTGTGCGATCTACACAGACATGACGAAGGCTTTCGATTTTGTGGACCATAAAATTCTATTGCAAAAATTGCATGGATATGGCATAAGAGGCAACATCCTCAAACTCATAGAATCATATCTAAGTGATAGATTACAATGTACAGAAATATCTAGAATATGTCCTATAACCAAATTAGAATCCACATATACCTCTGAAGCAAGGTACATAAAATATGGTGTGCCCCAAGGTAGCGTTCTGGGACCGCCGATTTTTTTGATTTATATTAATGACCTTCCAAAAGTCACAGGACAAAAAATGGTACTTTTTGCTGACGATAGCACGGCTATTATAGAATGTAATAATCCAAACAATTATCAAACTGACATTAATAATTCTCTATATAAAATAATAAAATGGCTTAATAATAATAATCTTGTAATAAATCTAAACAAAACCAAAGTTATGCACTTTCATCAACGCCTTGAGAAACCACTAGTCAACGTTGCATATGATGATTTTAAAATAGAAGAAGCAAGTAATGCAAAGTTCTTAGGTATAACTATAGATGATAAAATTACTTGGAAACCGCATTTAGAAGAAATTTGCAAGCGTCTAAGCAAGTCAGCATACCTACTATATCAACTCTCAAGAAAAGTAAATACTGAAACACTATTAACAGCGTATCATGGACTGGTTGCATCAGTTCTGCGGTATGGAGTTATTTTTTGGGGACAGTCAACCAATAAGGAACTTGTATTCAGGATGCAGAAAAGATGCATTCGTTCAATGTGTGGTTTAAAAACAACAGATAGTTGCATACCATATTTTTAAAAGTTAAAAATATTACCCTTACCAGCTTTGTACATCCTTGAAACTGCATTATTTGTAAAACGACCAATCTTTATAATTATAAAACAAGCTGACATCAAGTTGAAAAAGTACTTCATATTTAATGATTTTCTGAATTGACTTTTGACATGAAATGAAATTGACTTTGAATTGTAATTAATTAAATTTGCTTGCATGCACAATTAGCTACTCAACTATAATTATTATTATATTGTAATTTTATCATTGTAATTTAATGCTAAGCTCTTATTTAATTTATCATTTTATTTAATTCTAATTATTTGTATGCTAATATTGGCAAAACATAGCGCACTACCTTATTTTTAAGATCTTCGTATGTAATTACCTATGTTTGACAAATAAATTATTCTATTCTATTCTATTCGTTTAAAAGAAAACTTTGGAAAAAACTATACGTCACATCAGCATGTATTAGTCAGCCTATAATTTTCCCACTGCTGGGACAAAGGCCTCATCTCTGTGTGAGGCAGTACGGGCTGGGAGATGTCACCTGTCTTCGTATTTTTGGTTCTAGGACATGCCCGTTTCCTCAAAACGTTTTCCTTCACCGTTTTTTAGCTGTGTGATGCAACCCACAAAGTAAAACTCGTAAGTCGGAGCCACCACAGCTTTGAGTTTTTGCAAGTTGTATAAAATAACGTGTTTTACTTATTTTCGATAGTTTCAATTAGTATCCTATCCTAATCCTATTTGAATACACAATAACGTTGGTCTTTGAATACATATTACAGTGCAGAAAGCAAAAACATATTTTTCTGTCAATTTCGTACTTTTGGTTACGCAACTTCGATGATGATGAATAATGATGATGCACAAATGAGTTTTAAAAAATATAATTTATTACGTTTACTTCATGCTCTTCCCTGTTTTTAAACGTGGGTGCGCTTCAAGGAACAATATTTTAATATTTTTAATTGCTATCGGGAGCGCTACTAAAAGGTGCGCTCCGAGGAATAAAAAAGGAGCGCCTCATTAGGTGCGCCTCAAAATGGTAGCGCTTCGAGGATATACCTCATAATTAGTTGCCAAAAATCAGGCAACAAATTGATGTTTTCACTTTAAATTTACTGAAAGCAGAGTCCACAATATTCCGGCAATTTGATTATAGGTATCATCGGGCCACGTGTAGTGAATCGCGACCTATTTAAAGTCTTTTTCTCAGTACCTACTTCTATATATAGGCATTACAAAGTGACTTCGTTTCAGTTTGTGTAACTGCGTTGTTCTTCTAAACTTTGCAATTGATTTGGATATGGTTTTCATCCTACTATAATATATTTAAGTCATACTCAGCCTATTACGTTCCCACTGCTGGGACACAGGCCTCCTCTCCGTGAGAGGGAGTGGGCCGTAATCCACCACGCGGGCCCAGTGCGGGTTGGTAGATATCTGGTTGGTTGAATTTTTTGTTCTAGGACATGCCGGTTTCCTCACGATGTTTTCCTTCACCGTTTGAGAGCAGTAGTGATGAAATTATTTACACAAAGTAATGCGTCTGGCGGGGTTCGAACGCACGACCTACAACTCGTAAGTCGCGGCCGTTACCACTGGGCCACCACTGCAATATATTTAAGTATCTATACTATTTAAATATGTTACATTGAATATTATAAAGCTGAAGTTATAATTATTATAAAGCTGAAGTTATAATTATTATAAAGCTGACGAGTTTGTTTGCTTGAACGCGCTAATCTCAGGAACTACTGGTCCGATTTGAAAAATTCTTTCAGTTTTAGATAGCCCATTTACCGAGGAAGGCGAAGGAATATAACATCACGCCAGGGCCCTTAGTAGCCGATCAAAAAGAAAAATGTCACGAATACGAAGTACTCAAGTACTCGGCCGGCCAGGTGATTCAATGCAGCGGGGTGGGTCGTGGTAGCAAGTAATTTAACGCAGACGAAGTTGCGGGCAGAAGCTAGTATCATCATCATCATCATTTCAGCCGAAAGGCGTCCACTGCTGGACATAGGCCTCCCCCAGGATGGGGGTTTTGCCATAATCGCCACGCTTGGCAGGCGGGTTGGCGATCGCAGTATGGTGGTAAAATGCATAGAGAACGCTGCTGCCAATTCTCTAGTAAGTCCCTTAGTCGCCTTCTACGACACCCATGGGAAGAAATGGGATGGTGCTATTCTTTTACGCCCGGCGACACATACGGGAAGCTAGTATAATAATAGGTCTTTACCTATGAAATTGCCGTTTTGTATGAAAAAATTTAAACGAATTTTTTTCATGAATTTTTTATTTGTATTAATCGAAGTAATCACCCATGCAATCAATGCATCTTTGCCATCGCAGTGGCAGTTTATTGATGCCCTTCTTAAAGAAATCAGCTGGACGGGAGGCAACAAATTCTTCAAAGGCATTTTGTACTGCCTCTCGGGTATTAAATTTTTTTCCCGCCAAGAAGTTATCCAAATTCTGGAAAAAGTAGTAGTCTGTAGGCGCAAGGTCTGGTGAGTAGGGCGGATGACGGAGAGCTTCCAACCCCAGTTCTTGCAACTTGGAGACCGTCTGCTGTGCAGTATGAGGTCGCGCGTTGTCGTGCAGGAGCAGCGGAGACGAGCGATTGACCAATGCTGGTTGGAGATGCGCCAGCTTCTCCATCATTGTGTTCAGTTCTTCACAGTACACATCTGCAGTAATGCTCACCCCGTTTGGTAAGAAGCTGTGATGAATCACACCGGCGCTAGACCACCAAACAGTGACCATCACTTTTCTAGGGGTAAGTTTTCGTTTAGGGCATTGTTTAGGTGCTGAACCAGGATCCAACCAACTTGCTGAGCGCTTACGGTTATCAAACAGAATCCATTTTTCATCGCAGGTAACAATGCGGTTCAAAATTCCTTCATTTGTGTGTCTGTTGAGCAGTGCAAGGCACGTCCCGACGCGTACTTCGCGCTGGCGATCATTGAGTTCGTGGGGCACCCATTTGTCAAGCTTTTTTACCTTGCCAATTTGACGCAAATGGACCAATATTGTTTTGACGCTAACGTCGAAAGCTGCTGCTAATTCAGCCGTAGATTGTGTATCATCAGCTTCCACAATCGCCTTTAATTCGTCATTGTCGACCAAAGTCTTCGGACGACCGCGAGGTTCATTTTTCAGGTCGAAATTTCCAGAACGGAAGCGAGCAAACCAATAACAGGTGGTGCGTTGGTTTGTAGTGTTAGCTCCGTAAACGTCGTTGATGTTGCGTGCCGCTTGTGCCGCGTTGCTGCCACGACGGTACTCATATTCCATAATTACTCGAATTTTTAACGTATCCATGATGACGAAAAAGATTGAAATGCGATGAAAATGTAACACTAATCAATAAAGAAATGACTACTTTTAGAAAAAAAAAATCCATGTTTTTTAAAATAAAATTAATTTGAAATTAGAATTCTTAGCCAAACAAAAATTATTTTGATTTGAAATGGCCAGTACTGCAGAACGGCAATTTCATAGGTAAAGACCTAATATATTTAAATATAATATTATAAATGTGAAAGTTTGAAAGTTACTCAATCACGCGAAAACGGCTGAATGGATTTGGATGAAAATTAACACACATATAGTTTATAACCTGGATTAACATATGGGACTACTTTTTATCCCCGTAGTATGTTCCTGTGGGATAATTTTCGACATCCACGCGGGCGAAACCGCTGGCAAAAGCTAGTCATCAAATGTAAATAAAAAACCGGACGATTTAGTCTTAAAATCAGCCTATATTGTTCCCACTGCTGGGACACAGGCTTCCTCTCGATGAGAGAGAGTGGACCATAATCCACCACGTGGGCCTGTTCCTATTTGGTAGATGCACAGGTTTTCGAATGTTTGATTCTAAGACATGCCAGTTTCCTCACGACGTTTTCCTTCACTGTTTTGAGAGCAATGGTGCACCTGTCTGGTTTCGAACCTACGACTCACATCTTGTAAGTCGTGGCTTTACTACTGGGCCACCACTACTCCGCAGGACTAGACGAATTATAAACCTTCATACAATATAGAAATCTCGAAGTTTTGTCAATTTGCTAGAACCGTGCAAAGCAGACGTGGGTCGCTCTTATACTCTTATGTAAATACCTCATAAATAGTTGGTACTGAAAAGTAAACAGTGAAGCGAATACACACTCACACCTTCGTTTTGCTGATGACATCATCATAATGGCAGAGACACTGTGTTAGACCAGATGCTGCCCAGCCTAAACGTAGCCTCACGGCGGGTTCGCGTCGACATGAATTTGGATAAGACGAATGTTTGAATATTACGCTCTTCAACCATACGGCATACGTTGCCGAGACATGGCACTGAAAAATCTAGTATGATAAATCTCGTTGTTCTCAAAAGTTACGAAAATTGCCTTAATACATAGAAATATGCCTTAATATAAAAATTACTTACATGTTACGCGATAACGCGAGGGGGTCAAAACTTACGAAAAATATAAGAAATGTAACCTTCTGGCAACGCTGAAATACACGTGTAGGTATCACTACTTAGTAGTGTAATATTGTAGTCTTTGCTACTTAGCTCTCCGGAGCGAACGGAGCGACTGTGAGTGTGCATACGCAATTACGCAGCGGAGTCACGGTCTCACGGACGGGACGGGGCACGCGCGGGGCGGGAACTGCTAAACATCCTCGCCGACGATATGTTTCCCTCCCCGCGCGTGTCATGTTCCCGTCCCGTCCGTGCATCCGTGACGTACCTACCTATGCTCTTTCGTTTACATTTTATTTCCAAAAATTCACGTCCCGTTCCGTCCAGATAAAAACACGTTACGTATGCAGCGACCGTAAACCAACGCGGATTCGCAACGAAACATTGTTCTAATTTCGAAGTGATGTTTAGAGAAAGGTCATAACTGGCGAAATGTGGGTGTTAGTTTGTCTAGCTCTAATGGAAAACTAAATGATGATGTACTTCTGCCAGGGGTGCGGGTTCTTCAAAAGAGATAACTGACACGCCTTCTCCCGCTCCACCCTAGAGCGGGAGAAGGCATTTGATGAATTACCAACCCAAAAAAAAAAATATGTACTTAAACGGGAATCGGCAATACAAAACCTAATATGGTGGCTCATTTCGAATCACTATGTTTCGTAAGACTGTCAGGACGTTAGATAAAGAAACCCTTGCATATTTAATTAGGTACTTCTAGTAGTCCAACACCCTAATTGCGTAACTGACGATTAATCATAATCTGTTTCAATTTGACAGTTCACCAATATTCATTGCGTTATTTACGTTGTTGAGCTGACAAATTTTTCGAACAGATGAAGCAATGGTATAACAATCTGTTTCAAAATGAAACAGATTATGATTAATCGTGACTTTCGCAATTAGGGGGCTGGTTTGAATATTTCCAAATGTGTGCAATCCGTTGATTATTATCAACGGATTGCAAATGGAAATGTTATTGTATTCAATAACATGGTACCATCAGATAAAATTAACAGTACTCGTTGAGACACATGTAATAACCCTACAGTCAAGGGGTTTACTAGTAGATATTCAAGAGTTCCATTACCTAGCATCCAGGTCTATCATCTGACCAGCTCAAAGGTACTACCTATATTATTTAATTGTCTTCGGAATGACATTTGCGAAAATTCAAAATGATTACTAATCAAGTATTATTTAAGACCTACGAAACATATTTTTTTTTTTCACGAAGCGATATGAAATGGACCGTATTTAATGAGAATGCCATAAGTTTGGTTGTTATTGGACTCGTGGGGACCATTTTGTCCGGTCCTGTCATTCATTGTTTTTCCAATTACCTTAAATAGTGTCAATAAATCAAACATGTTTATGTCACGATTGTACATCTATCAATGATCGCATACACATCATATTTTGTCCGTCAACTTTACTAAAATGACAGTCATTGTTCTGTGCATTTATTTAAAACCAACCACTGTTATAGCAAGGGATAATGAGGCTAAAAAAAATCGTGTGAAAATAAAAATTAAACTACACATTATAAACAAAGAAGAAACACAACATACCAACAGGAAAACGAAGTCTTCAATTTGCTACACAATTTAAAACTTTACACAAATTTAACTAGGATCACAATTGCAATAATTACGATAATTATAACAATATTGTCGTGCAACAGGTCTAAATACTCGACAACTGAACTGATTCCGTCCGAATGACGAATGCCTGTATTCACACTGTACTTATATGTATCCGTATATACCTACTATAAGTTCAGCATACTGAAATATGTGACCGCTATACTAGCCTTGCCAGCCAATCAGCTTCGTTTTCGTTCGGTAGTTTCCGTCATGCAAACCGAAGGAGACCTGACTGCGATATTCATCACAATGCATGCATTGATATATGTATTCATATAGATAGATCTATCAATACTTTTGACGTCAGATTCTTGTCTTTTCGTCGCGTAGTTTATTACCAAAGGTCGTGTCCCTGAAAGACCTTCTTGTCTTTATGAATTATGTTCTCCCATTTCGTTCAGTTCTGGGCTTCGCTCAGGGAGGTCGTAACTATAGTTACCATCAGGGCCTGTGGATTCACTATGATCTCTTAACGATTTCTTACTCGTAACCACGTCAAACACACGAAATCTGCTAACATCGTATTGATAATATCGACAAATTGTCTTGGAACGTATAGAATATGACATTTCGATTCCTTACCGATACATTGGTTTCTATGGGCACGCCACGATTGCGGCGGTAAGTCCCCTCTTTGAGGAGTGGTTTGAGAGGCGGCATGGCGTCCTCACCTTCCGCCTGACGCAGGTCCTCACCGGACACGGTTGTTTCGGGAGGTTCCTGTTTCTTTAAAGAAAGGAACAGATAGTCAGTAGGAACTGTTGGAGCTATACCACTAACACAATAAACTTTCAAGACTTGTGAAGAATTTCACAACAAAATATGTGGAGAGACAAAGTTTTTGAAACCTGTTGCCGATGGCTGAATATAAGGCGCAAAACAAACATATTACACACAACCACACACACTACTATTTTTAATGCTTTTTGCTTCCATTTGATAAAGTTATATTTAACTACTAAGTTTTATTTTGATTTACCTATACACCGGACTTTTTTCAAATAATCAGATTTTTTAACCGCTTGCTACCAGCACTACCTAATTGCGTAACTCACGATTGATCATAATCTGTTTCGTTTTGAAACGGATTGTTAAACCATTGTTTCATATGTTCGAAAAATGTGTCTATTCGACAACGCAAATAACGCAATGAATATTGCTGAACTGTCAAATTGAAACAGATTATGATTAATCGTGAGTTACGCAATTCGGGTGCAGATTTCCGATTTTAGGTCCTGGTAATCCTTGTCGGAACAGAAAGTCGAAAAGCGAGGGCGCTTCATGGTTAGAGCAGCGGTTAGGTGATCAACCGCGGACTTCCCTTCTTCCTTGCCCATCACCACCAACATTTCAAGGTCATAATTAAAAAAAAACTTGTGATCCTTCGAATATAGACAAGGGTATGACGGGCTAGCCCCAATATTTTTGGCAATGCTCTTCCATTATTTCATGAAGTTTTGCATGCAGTTCCAGTTCAGGGGTGTGGCAATGGCTCTAGCTATATAAGGTATAACAGGCGTGACGTGAGTCTCGTAGAACAATTCCCACGAAGTTTTCATAGAAATTGTTCAGCGAAGGTCGAATCGCACATGTTCGCGGGGGCTTTAATTTAAACGTATAATGCCGTCAAGCATAGAAAGTGTTAAGTAGGTAAGGTAGGTTAACAGTGTAAGTAGTTTTCGTAGGTAAATAATTTGTTGAAAGAGGAGAAAATGTCGCGAGAATATTTTGAGTATATTATAAATATTGCCTATATGAATTGAAAACGACCTAGGAAACCATGAATGGCTTCTGTAAATGGCTAGCCATTACCACTCACTATATCACTTGTCATTGCCCCCTGGCAATGACAAGTCAAATCAAATCAAAATATTTTTTTTTTTCATATAAACCTGCATGGGCACTTATGAAACGTCAGAAGCTAGGTGCACGGTTCCAAAATGTTGTTTCCTATGGAGAAGAGCCGGCAAGAAACTCCACGGTTACTCTTTTAAAAATGATTGGCTTTAACAATGTTTTCAGAGATAAAATGCATGGGAGGACAGTGCAGGCCTGTCAATAAGTACCAGGTACTTAGACGAATACAGAATAGAAAATCGTCTACAAATCTACAGTCTGTAAGGCCTACAACGTTCTTTCTCCCATTCACAATATGTAAAACAATCTACATAAATAAAATGAACCTAAATATACATAGTGACATGATTAACATGACAATCAGTAAAAAATTGTCGATATTAAAATTGATGTATAATGTCAAATAATGACGAGAATATGTCAGCATTGTAAAAATAAAAAGAATAAAAAGAACATTGAGAGCAGTTAATAGACTTTCACATAGTTATGCTGTTAATGAGGTACCAGGGAAGCCACGTGTGCAGAAGGAATTAATGCCAAACTTCCCTGTCTTCAACGTTCAAGTGATATAGTATGGAAGGATAGGACCATAAAACACAGGAACTACTCGTATTTCTTTTGTGGATATATCACGCTTCGCTGACTCTAAAATAATCCCTAGGTATTTCCTACTAATATTAAAAAATGTGAAATTTTGTGAGAATGGATGTATGGATTTTTGTTACTCTTTCACGCAAAAACATCTGCACGGATTTGATTTGACACAGATATATTATAACCTAGATTAACGACACATAGGATACTTTTATCCCGGTAGTACGTTCCCACGGGATCATTTCTGACTTCCACGAAAGCGAAGCCGCGGGCAGATTCGAGGCTACTAATATTGTAAATGTGAAAGTAACTCTGTCTGACGTCTGTCAGTCTATCTGTTACGCTTTCACGCCTAAACCTCTGAACCAATCGTCATGAAATTTGGCAAAGAGATAGACTGGGATATGGAGAAGGACATAGGCTCCTTTTTTCGCGACAACCAACATCAACGCGGGCGGAGCTGCGGGCAAAAGCTAGATAGAGAAAAAGTTGGCAGTTGAGAGAAGAAATTAAAATGTCCCATTGAGAATAATTGAGATAGTTATCTTGAGAAACCACTAGAAATGACCTCGGCTTGGATTGTTGGTAGGTTCCTATTTCTGGATCCCAGACGACGTGATTTAGACCCTGATTACCAAGTTTTTGTTATGAAAAATGTAATTTGTACAGACTTGATTAAAGAGAAAATGAGACGAATATAATAATGACACATTAGCGTGCCGCAACTTTGTAATCTGACGTAGGCCTGGCACTGACCGCGAATACAAATTGGCAATGAACGTGCTCATGTAACGAGATCGTTGACCGCTCGCGTTTTTTTTTTCAGGAGCAGACATTTCTATAGACTGTAAATATGACATACTGTTTCCCGTGACTTTTTTTTAACCGACTTCAAAAAGAAGGAGGTCATCAATTCGACATGTTTCTTTTTATTTTATGTAGGTTCGGGCATAACTCCGTCATATATAGGCAGATTTGCAAAATTCTTGTTCGAAAGGGGTTTATCCCGAAATGGTCCCATATAAATTTAATATAGATCAGATGATGAGTTTCGGACACAGACAACGGAACTCTTCAAAAAATGACAGCAAATCAACCGCGATTGCTGCTATATCGCATAAATAGATATGCATTGTTTTGACCCCAAGGATGATGAAATTTCGAATTGGTGTGTACTATAACCAAAAACTCAAAAAATCAAAACTATTTCAAAAAAAAAAAAAACAACCGCCTTCCGGAAAAACACTTCAAAGTGAAAAAAAAAACTTTATTTTCGGAAGTCGGTGACTTTGGATGTGTATATAATTGTTTGTCACCGCCTTCCTAAATAAATGTTATTTATCACTTTGAAGTGTTTTTTCGAAAGTCGGTTTCTTTTTTTCTAAGTTTTTAAGGAGGAGGTTTTGAGATCGTTTCTTTTATCTAACTATCTATATCTTTAACTATATCTATTTCTATAGATATAAAAATGAATCACTTTTTCCTTTAGCCACACCATCACATGTGAACGGCTGGACCAATTTTGCAAAATCTTTTTTTTATTGTGTTTATTGTCAGGAGAAGTTTCAAGAAAGAAAAAATAGAAGAAAGTTGCGCGTAACATATCGTCGCCTCAGAGTGAAAACCTTGGGAATGCATTTTTGACCAAATTTACTTCATTGCGTTTCTAGGAAGAAAACCTTGCAACGCACATCCTGATCTCACTAATATGTTCATTCGATACTCATAACGCCATCTATGAAAGTAAACGAGAACCTCGTAAACACTCGCTTATGTCAGCATATTCGGCATATTTTTCTTCCTCCTGAAAAATTACTTCTTTTACAAATATATATGAAATGCGAATTCAATATTAATAATTAAGACAGGACAACGTCTGTCGGGTCAGCTAGTTATTTTTATTTGATACCTCAAGACTCCATCATTTATAAACCGATTTGAAATAATCTTCTTTACCGAGGGGTCCCATAGAAATCTGAGCTCCACAATTCAGTTACTGGGTACCACCATAACCCTTGCTTAGACTGTTTGTCAGACTTTTTTCAGGCACGGTTGGATCGTTGGTAAAGATGGTCGCCCATCCAAAGATCAATCGCGGCAAGCTTACTTAACCTGATCGATATATCGGTGCGCCAGTAATTACTCAGCCACATTTACATTATAATAGTAAAAACCACAATAATTAGTCAATAGAATGATTAACTAATGCTTCGGTTTTCTCGAGTTTCCCTAGTAACTAAATAAATACGTTATATTAGGTTTATTATGACACCTATATGAGTTACCTCTGTGACGTTTCTTTAGGTATTACCTATTTGGTACTGATTTGAAACAATTAAAATATGGTTAACCGCAGAAAAACCAGAAAAATTTATAATGACGGGACATGCCATATTTTGTGCACATTGCTTCTGTGTCACGCTACGCAAGACGTGGCTTAAATAGGGCCTGGACACTATTATTACCTAAAAGCTACTAAGGTAAACGCACCAGTAATCGTCGGATTTTAAAATTCACTGACTTTAAAGAACTGCTGTGTGAAAAATATTTCATTTAGAATGCAACTTTTTGCATAGCGAAATATTTATCCGTTACTTTAGACCAATGATTCCCAAAGTGGGCAAAAAAAATTATTATGTAGGGTGCATCCCTAACATAAGTAATGTCAATGCAAATGTAAAATGTCAATGTAATGCAGAATGTCAAATTAAAGTTAAATGCATAAAATGTCAGTGAATGCTCAACGAGATGAATCTAAATAAAAATGCAAGTTATCCGACTCAAACCACGTCTAATTTGGGCACGCCACGATTGCGGCGGTAAGTCCCCTCTTTGAGGAGTGGTTTGAGAGGCGGCATGGCGTCCTCACCTTCCGCCTGACGCAGGTCCTCACCGGACACGGTTGTTTCGGGAGGTTCCTGTTTCGGATAGGGCGGGAGGAAACGCCCGGGTGTTTCCACTGCGAAGATCGCCCTGAGGACACGGTGGAGCACACGGTGGCGGTCTGCCCTGCTTGGGCGGAGCACCGCCGTGTCCTCGTGGAGGCGATCGGCGGCGGCGATTTCTCGCGTCCGGCCCTGGTCCAGGCCATGGTACGGAGCGAGAGGGCATGGGGAGCCGTCACCTCCTTCAGCGAAGCAGTCATGCTCGCGAAGAGGGAGGCGGCGCACGTGAGGGAGAGGCAGCATATGCGCCCTCGCGACCCCAGCCGCCGCAGGATACGGAGACGCCCTGGGCGTCGGGAATCCCAGGCCGATTTCCGGCCACCGTAGGCATGGGCTTGCGGATGGCGAGTAATGGGTAGCTCGCTGTCCGGTAAGGACCAAGCCCAAGTCGACGGCGCGTTGTGTTCCACGCGCGCCTCAAAGAGATGTCAGCACAAACAGTGATGGGACCCGCAAGGGTCGATGCCTGACAGGGGTGCGGGTTTGTTCGAAAGAGACACCACAGCCCTTGGCTTAAGGGCTACTGAAGGAACACGGGTGGGTTTTAGTCAGTAAAAGTCTGACACGCCCTCCTGCTCCACCCAGAGCGGGAGAAGTTATTTGATGATTTCCCACCCAAAAAAAAAAAAAAAAAAAAAAAACCACGTCTAATTGAACACTAAAATGTAATATACATAAAATGCATAGAATAATGCAATGTGTTAGTATCAATGCACTGCCAAATGTATGTCGCGTCCAAAGTGCAAATACGCGAGCCTACTGGCTAACTTATTGCAATAAAAATATTTTAAAAACCCATGTACAGGCGCCAGCAGGTCAACCTACCCCAAACTGTCAAATTTTCCCAGTTGAACATGAACCATAAGCTTATATTATAAAGTTGAAAATCTATCAAATAAATTTGACAGATTGGAGTAGCTTGATGTGCTGGCGTCTGTACGTGCACCGTACATATTGCCACGACAGAGAAAGAGAATAATTAAATAAAACAATCCCAAAATATGTAAAGAATAATAAAGTAAGAGTGTAAAAACAATGTAAAACGTGTAAAACCCACAGGGGTCCAAGGGAGACACGAAGGAGGCGTTGCCGTAAAAAAAGAGGTTCACAAGTTACATGTGGAGGTCCAAGAAAATGTATCTGGTTTCGATGTTATAGAATCAAAATGTTGGCTTGGCTTTACCTATCAATGTAGGCAGAAAATATACTATACTCATTAAAAAAAAAGGGAACCAAAAAAAAATCGCTCACCTGGCCTCGCATGCAACAGTGTACAGTGTGCTTTCGTACAGTGACTGACTAGTAAGCTTATACTGGAAATGTATAGCTTGATATGTCCCCGTGCGCATGTTAGAACTGAGAATATTTTTACACAAAACTGCGGTGCTGAGCTTCCACATCTCACAGGTAAACTTGAAAAAAAAGAGTTGGGAGACACTCTTTTTTCCGTAGCACGTAAAAGCACGTAAAAGAATCGCAGCGATATTTTACACGCGCTGGATCTTCAACCGGTTGTAAGTAAATCGAACCGAAAATACAAACCTATCGTAATCCCGCCGCGAATTTATTACGTCCATGTGTACATCGGCTTGTCCCTTAAAACTCAGTGTTGTTATTTTAATTGTGCAATAATATGTTGGCCCAAAAAATCGGCCAGTTTAATGTTTTGACATCTGGGTCACTGTCGTATTCGCCCGCATTTACCTTATTTGGCACGGTGACGGTGGTAATGTCAGTGAATAAAAATGACAGATCAGCTGTCATAATAAGTATTTTCATAGTTCATTTATTTATTTTATGCTAGTCTCTGCCCCGGCTTCGCCCGTGTCGATGTTGGAAATTAACCCATTTGAACGTGCTACCGGGACAGCAATTAGCCTAATTTACTCCTTATAATATCAGCGCCAGTGCCAGTGAAAGTCCCGTCAAAATCGATCCAGCCGTTTCGGAGATTAGCCAGAATAAGCAAACAGACAGGCAAAAGAAAAAAAAATGCATGTACTTTCATAATTATGCATTTAGTAAAAACCTGTTATTTTGACATTACAAAAAGACACTTTAATATTTTTTATTAAGTACTTAGGTAAGTTATTTCGACTATTTTCGACAGGGGTTCGTATGGCTATGAGACGCAGGGATAGGGCCTTTCGTAAATTTAAGAAGGATCGAGTGAAGAAAATCGGAACTTTTTCAAAGCTGTTAGAAATCGGTGTGATCAGAAGATACGTAATTTAAACGCCACCATATTCTCTCTAGATCATATCTTCTTCTTCACCTGCTGATATCTGGAAGTTAATTGGTACACTTGGTATTGGCAGATCACGTCTTGTGGATTTTCCTAATACCATTGGTCTTGATGATATCTGTCACCGTCACTTCACAACCGCCTTCTGTCGTCTTCTTTGGAATGTGCTTCTTCTCGATATCAGGACGGCCATCAGTTGGTATGCATTCAAGCGGAAATTGCAGAGGTATTTTCATAACTAATAGCGTAGAGTCATCTCAACACCTCTTTCCCTTGAATATTAATTTATATTTATTATAAGTATATATTACAGTAGATATGTATGCATACATGTGTGTATCATAAGTTTATAACCTATTTATCTACCAATTTTATTAATTACTAGCTTCTGCCCGTAACTTCGTCTGCGTTAAATTTCTTGCTCCCCGACCCAACCCGTCGCATCGAATCGCCTGGCCGTGCGAGTACTTCGTATTCGTGACTTTTTTCTTTTTGCTCGGCTCCTAAGGGCTCTAGCGTGATGTTATATAGTCTATAGCCTTCCTCGATAAATGGGCTATCTAACACTGAAATAATTTTTCAAATCGGACCAGTAGTTCCTGAGATTAACGCGTTCAAACAAACGAACTCTTCAGCTTTAGTATTAGATCCTTTATGATATAATCGTATAGTTGTTTTTTTAATCGTTGTTCCTCTCATCCAAAGCACCTGCCATATATTCTCTTCACCACCCATGGTTGACTGGTAGAGAATGCCTAAGGCATTAATTCCGCCATTGTACCTTTTTGTGTGCGAGAAGTTTCAACAAACAAACGGTTAATTCCAATTTACACACCAAACTTACAATCCAAAGTGTCCTTTTGTGTGCCTATTGGAATTATATGTATGACATGATTTGATTTTGAATGACTCTTTTGACTTTGTCTTTTAACATTCAAACAATATTCATAACATATTGTGATGAATTTTTCAGACATCTATCTTCAATCTATTTAAATATAAGGAGAAACTGACTGACTGACCAATCAACGCACAGCCGAAAATACTAGGACTAGCAACGTGAAATTTTGTACACGGCTTCCTTTTATAATGTAGGGGAGCACTAAGAACGGATTTTTGGAAATTCGACCTTTAAGGGGGGGAAAAGGGGGTATTTTGTTTGTATGAAAAATCTTATTCCTTGAGTTAATACCGAAATGCCGATTTCGTGCCGAAATTCACTTTATGTGGTGCAGCTCTAAACAAAGTTGAGCAATTTAAATATCTGGGCCACTGGGTCACTGAGGACCTTAAGGACAGTCTGGATATTGAAAGGGAGCGCAGGGCGCTGTCTGTCCGATGTAACATTTTGGCCCGCAGGTTTTCACGGTGTGCGAGGACTGTCAAAGTTGCGCTTTTTAAAGCATACTGTCAGTCCTTTTACACCTGCAGCCTGTGGGTTAACCATACAAAGCGGACATTCAGCGATCTGCGCGTCCAATACAATAATGCGTTCCGGGTGCTGATGGGGCTGCCGCGCCACTGCAGCGCCTCCGCCATGTTCGCGGCGGCTGACACAGACGGCTTTGCGGCCATCATACGCAAACGATGCGCTTCTATTATGCGCCGCACGCGCGACAGTCCCAACGCCATCCTGTGCGTGCTGGCGGACCGGTGGGACTCTCCGATGCTGGCTCGATGGATACGGATGCACGCAGTCGTGTAGTTATTTGTCACCATCATTCGGGGAGTCCACCCGGACCCGCCACGCCACTATTAAAATTTTGTAATAGTTATTATTATTACTAACACTAGTTTATAAGTTCACAATTATACTAACAAATTATGGATGTTATCTTATGGTGAATCCGAAATAAATGAATTTTATTTATTTTTTATTTAATAAACTTGATACTTGGCACAAATACTTATCTAAGTAAATTATAAAGTTGGTAATTTATTGTTTTTATAAACTACCCCCTGAACGGGGATTGGGGGGTGTCAAAGTTTGTATGGAAGAATTTTAACACGCTGTCTGATTAACTTGAAACTCAGTATTTATACCTAAAACCAAGAATACCTAAAGAATAACGTGTATCAGGGTTTTTCGAAAATCTACCCCTAAAGGGGTAAAAAGGGTAGTCCGTAATATAAATGTAAAAGTTTGTGAAGATGATTGGATCTTTGTTACTCAATCACGCAAAAACGGCTGAACGGATTTGGATGAAATTTGGCACACAGATAGATTATAACATAGATTAACACACAGGATACTTTTTATCCCGGTAGTACGTTCCTGCGGGATAATTTCTGAATTCCACGCGGGCGCAGCCGCGGGCGGAAGCTAGTCTATCTATATTAATAAAAAGCCCACATTTTTTGGGGGGATTTGCCATAATCGCTACGCTTGGCAGGCGGGTTGGCGATCGCAGTATGGTGGTAAAATGCATAGAGAACGCTGCTGCCCATACTCTAGTAAGTTCATAAGTGGCCTCCTACGACAACCGCGGGAAGAAATGGGAACTATACGGAAATCCTTTACAATGCAAGATCAGCTTATACTGGAAATGTATAGCTTGGTGTGTAGCCATGTCTACAATGCCGTTTTTAGGGATACTAAAATAAAAGCGTCAGCGGAGGGGGACTCCCGTCAGTAACGACGCGCCTCGCCTTGCGCCTCGCCTTACGCCGACGCCTTACGCAGACGCCTTACACGATATCACACTAATGGGATGCTACAGTAGGTATGTCTCGTCATACTTCTATACAAATAAGTAAAATTGAAGTGTCTGTTTGTAATGTCGATATAACAGCTTTTTACTAAATGTATATGAAAGTATATATGGTGACTGGTAATTAGTGACCGACATTTAAACACATGATTGTACTCATCATTATGAACAACTTTTCTGTCTGTTCTGTTGACATTTTGACGAGTTATGCGAACATAAATGTAGGGAACAGCAGGTAGGTAGGGTAGGTAAGTATTTTAACAAAAAAAGTTTATTTATTTATTTATTTTTGTCCATCTGTTTGTCCAGACTAATGTCCGGAACTGCTGAACTGATTTCGAAGGGACTTTTAATGGTAGATTGCTGATGGTATAAGGAGTAACATAGGTCTTTGGTCCCGGTAGCACGTTCCCTTGGAAATCTTATTTCCCACATCTACGCAACAGAGTGGGCAACAGCAGGCTTAGCATGACGGTTTTTATTTCTACTCTACTATAGAATAGAAACCGCTTGTCTACATTTTTCGTTGAAAAACTGTCAAATTTCTATACGGAAACATCATTTATGTCTACTCTTCCGATGACAAAACGCTTGTCTACGGTTCTCGTGCTAAGCCTGCTGCTAGACGTTAATGAATACGAAAAACTGTTCTTTACGTAAGTACATCACTTGAGAACGGCTGGAAAGACTTGATTTTTAGGAAAGAAAACGTGGAACATTTTCAAATTCGGGAAAAACTGATCGTTTTTATTTCTATGGGATTTTTGTATCAATTATTAAAATGTTGGACCGGACAACGTCTGTCGGGTCAACAGAATTAAGAAGAAAGAAAACACATTTATTCAGCATAGACTAAAAGCACACAATGTGCACATTTACTTAAAAAAGTATAAGTAATAAAATCAAAAAAAAAGTGTAAAGAGCAATGTCAGAAACGTATGTTTCGAATGTGTGCATGTATTTTAGGTCAAAATAAGAAATTTTACGCGAACGCAGTCGTATGCAGAGCCTACTCAGTGTTAATTAATTAATCTTATGGTTACTAATATGATGAATGAACCATTCACAATGTGTGGAACACGTGTCGTCAGTCATGACGACGTTTTCCTTGAATGGATAAGGCAATGGTAATTCAATTAACCACTTAATACGTCAAACATCGCCATATCCATATTTGGCTAAGGGTAATTGATTGAGTATCAATCAGTTAAGTACTTTGAGTCAGGAAACGTATCTATATAATATTATCGTCGTCCTAAGTTAATTCCCTAATTCCAAAGGTTACCTGCGTAGTCAAAACTTTTTGGTACTTAATTGTCTATTGTTTTTTTTTTTTTTTTTTTTTTTACCAAGTGTGGAATAATATCACAAAAGAAATAATAAACGCTACGAAGAGGTAACGGGCGGGCGTTGTGTGGTACCTACCTTACGTAATTTTGACGTTCAAAAAGTACTGATTTCCTAGCATAGGTAATTTGAATAAATAATTTTCTATAAAGTAGTTAAACCATTTTTGAAATGACAATGAAATACCTACTTGACAACGTGATTTCTCGGAAAACTATCTTTTTGAACTTTGAAATATGACATCTCATTTTTTTTTTAACACAACAATGATTTAGACAGATAACTTAAATACTCGTAGGTTTAAATTGATTCCACAATTATTTTAATTGTAGATACTAACACCTGAACTTTGAGATAATGATCTAGATATCTGTAATTTAAATAGATAATCCCGAACAGGCGAGCAAAACATGATAATTTTCTTTTTTAGCAGTCCCACCACAACCCGTGGACCGCTGACCTGGCGAAGACCGTAGGAATCCGATGGAAGCGAAAAGCACAGAAGCATCGTCACTTCGATCGACTTCGTGGCGATGTTTGGTGAATGCTTTTGTCCAACAGTGGACGTCTTTCGGTTGAAATGCTGATAATGAAAATCTTTCGTTTAAAGAAAACTTTCGTCAGACGCCATTGGAACATTCTTCATACTTAGTCATTAGTCATATAATTGGCAATTAGAGAAACGTTAGTCGTCTGTACGATGTAACAGACATCATTGTGATTTCACATACAGTAATTCTTCGTAGTATCGATGATTCCATTTATACAGCTTCGACCAGACTCATTCAATGGGAATTCACACCGTGCATTCAATTTGATTGCTTGATTAATTTCTCTAATGGACGGGCGCGTCATGTCGGGTTGTCCGAGATTCGTAGCCGTCACTTTGTAAGTAAAGAAATAAATAAATAAATACAATTATTTTTTACACACTGAAAGTCAATATATTCTGCAGCAGATAAAACTGTTGTAACGCACCCTGGGATAAGCCTATGTCCAGCACTGGACTGCTAAAGGCTGAGTTGATTGAGATAAAAAATTAATTGGTAGTATCGCTCTGGGTGGAGCAGGAGGGCGTCAGACTTTTACTGACTAAAACCCACCCGTGTGGGCTCAGTTGCCCGTGTGCCAGGGGCGACGGTATCTCTTTCGAACCACCCGCACCCTTGGCAGGTATCGGCCCTTGCGGACCCCATCAGATGTTGCTGACTTCTGTAACGGCGCGCGTGAAACAACGCACCGTCGACCGGGGCATTTTTTTTTAACGTGGCTAATGGCGTTACGTCACGATATTGTACGGTACAGATTTTCAGTCGTGGCAATTCAAGAGATGAATGAAAGGCAACTGCATGTAGCTGAAATGAGAATGTTAAGAGGGATGTGTGGTATTACACGAATTGATAGAATAAGAAATGAGTACATAAGAGGAAGCCTGAAAGTGCTATTGATAACTGAAAAGTTGTGTAGAAATCGGTTGTCCTAGTATGGGTATGTGATGCGGAGGAATGAGGAAAATGTCGTGAGGAAAGTTTTGAGGATGAATGACGATAGTTAAGAGTAGGGGTAGACCAATGAAACGATGTATGAAGTTTGTGAATGATGATATGGTTAGAAAGGGTGTGACTACGGAGATGACGACTAATAGAGAAGTGTGGAAGAAAAAGACATGTTAGCTGACTACAAATAAGTTTGGATACGGGCAGGAGAAGGATGATGGCAAATCAAAAGTGTATGTAACTGGTTTCATTTAAATAAATGCTTTGTTTAAAAATTAAATGTTACACATTTTATAACATTGATTTTACTCTTCAAGTATGTGCCAGAATGACCTATCACGATACGCTTCGTATTTCGTTCCAAATGTAAAGTGGGCTGCATCAATTGGGTACCCCAGTTGTATTAAAATGTTTATACAACTGGGTTACCCAATTGATGCAGCCCACCGTACCTACCCTTAGAATCCAGGACCAAATTATTATGTGTGGACTTTGAAAGAGGCTATGATTTCAATGTCTGAATTTATTTCGATGTTTTAAAACCCCCTCGCTAGTTTTAAACATTTTTTTTTTTTTGTAAAAGTGTTTTTGTACCAATTTACAGAAATAAACTTGATTTTATCAATTTCATTATTTAGTGTTGTTTCTAAAGTTTTGTCGACAATGAAACTTTGAGATGATACAATTTGTTTTTTAGATGTTAGTGTGTAAGTAACTAATTTAGTAATGTCCGAAAAATTGGCTACCTTATTTTCATCTGAAGCTATAGTAAACTAGTACCCAAGCAACACTAATAATATTTTTTTTAAATAATAAATCAGTAATTGTCTGCACTGCAAATAATAATAAATCAATAATCGTTTCGTGATGGATCGTGCATTGTTCGCGAATGAAGAAGCAATTACATTTGCTGACTATGTAAACCTGAAGTACCTTTAAATATGACTGCAAAGACCCAAGTGTACCTTTTATGAATATATTTGATCCTAAAACATATTATTATAGCGTGTCTAGCCTTTATCTATTATTGTAAATCCCCCAACTTTGAGCTATAGACGTGGTATACGACAGTATTTCCCATTACTTTGGCTACGACAACGTCTAAATTCTGTCTCTACGAGTGTCGACGAACTATTTGTTTACGACACTCCCAACATTCTATGGGTTTACGTGCTTTACGAGTGTCTACGAAGAATTTATCAATTACACACTCTACATTATTTGGGTCTACGAGCTCCACAAGTGTCTATTGCGACACTCACTAAAATCTATGGGTCTACGAGCTCTACAAATGTCTAAGAACTACATTTCTGCGACAATCCCAACAATCTATGGGTCTACAAGCTCCACAAGTACCTATCTACGAACAATTTGTCTACGACACTCCGTACCTCATATGGGTCTACGGGCTCCACAAGTGTCTACAAACATTGTGTGTACGACACTCCCTACATTTAATTATGGGTCACCGGCTCTACAAATATCTATAAACTATTTGTCTACGACATTCCCTAAATTTATTAGGTCTATGGGCTCTACAAGTGTCTACGAAGTATTTGTCTAGGACACTCCTTACATTCTATGCGCCTACGGGTTCTACGACAATCGACGAACTATTTATTCTACGACACTCCCTACATTATATGCATCTACCTACGGCCTCTACGAATGTCCACGAACAATGTGTGTACGACAATCACATATTATATTCGTCTACGGGTTTTACGAGCGCCTACGAACTACTTTTCTACGTCACTATCTACATGATATGGGGCTCCACAAGTGTCTACGAACTATTCGTCTAAAACAATCTCTACGTACATACGGCTACACATCAATCTATGCATTTCAAGTATAAGCTGATCTCGCATTGTATAGGATTTTTGTATAGTACGAGATCAGCGTAAACTGGAAATGTATAGCTTGATGTGTAGCCGAGCGTACGTTCTGTGGGTCTACGCGTTCTACGAGAGTGATAAATTCTTTTGGTCTACGAGCTCTAGAGGTTTATATAAAAATATTTACAATAGTTCAGTTGTCATCCACACAGGCCGATGGTTTTTTTTTTTTTATCTTTCTCACTTGACAATGAGAGAGAGATGCTGCGTTCAATATGGGGAAACACATACTACAAGCACGGAGTTCCACTCATGAAATATGTAATTATTGTAAATACATTAAACATTCTTAGAAACATTCGTTTGGCACTTGTTCATGTATTCCCAAAAGCAATAATGTACATATTGACTGCCGAATGTACTAAATTCCTAAGAGTTTTGTAGAAAATATAAATATATGAGTGCACGTCATACATCTGCTATAACACCACCCTATTGCACCATTATATGCAGTCATTCGAGGTTTCAAGTCGTAATAAACGCGGTGGCCCGACAGTTTATTTAATACTAGGTTTTGCTCATGACTTCGTTCGCGTGGAAGTCTTTAATTTTCGAGAGAATACTGTGGTTGATAGCTGCAGCTTTAGCATTTTTCGGTGTTAAAATGGTCCGCTCACACAACCAAGAATTACGCCAGACAAGTCAGATCTTCTAAAGTGGTAACTACTCTACCAAAAGCCTGTAAGAAGTCCACTCTAGTAGAGTGCCTTCAGCAACTTTTAGAAGAACATCGGAGAATTCTTGAGCACGTATATATTTTCACCTGGCCGAGCTCGCAAGTTGATGGTCAAGCGCAGTCTATGAACTTGCGACTATGGAGTCGACCTTTTCAACAAAACATTTACCTCGTCAGGCTTAGTTTCTCAAACAATACAAAAATAACACAACTGACATGTTTTAAATTGTCATAATTTGACTGACAGAGTTCCAAATGTATACTTAATTGGCGTGATTCTCCGCAACGCCATCTCTTATTCTTCTCTTGTATTAACACACAAAGCAATAGCTCTTGTCGGATTAAAAATAACAGTAACGGATCTGAAGGCATTATAATCAGCCTATAATGTTCCCACTGCTGGGACACAGGCCTGCTCTTGATGAAAGGGAGTGAACGAACTTCCTACTACTTCAGATTGCAAAGAACACTAATAAATAATATGTAAAATTATATATAAATGAATTTGGCTTTAATAAATGTTCAAATTTAGTAGCAGTTTTTGAAAATCATTTCTACTAACGGGTTTTATAATAATGGCAATACGACAATGCCATTATAATACAATTCTATTAAGAAACCATTGACCGATCACTGATCGACCATTATGAATTTAGCAGATTACGAACTTTTAGCAAAATGACGATGGGATCGTGTTTGAATGACGAATTTATAAAAATAGCAGACTAAGGCCCCTGTTCACGTAATTTCATGACGCATCGATGAAATTGCGATCCAGTAGAGTTCAAGTTTCAGTGATAAACCGTGTTCTTGTAATCTTTTAACTGCACGTATTATACAATGTGTTCATAAAGCGCGTCAACTTATTTTCTTTGGAAAGGATATCATCAAATAACTTCTTCCGCTCTGGGTGGAGCAGGAGGGCGAGTCAGACGTTTACTGACTAAAACCCACCCGTGTTCCCTCAGTAGCCTGTGTGCCAGGGGCGGCGGTATCTCTTTCGAACAGCCCGCACCCCTGGCAGACATCGGCCCTTGCGGGCCCCATCGGTTTGGCTGACATCTCTTTGAGGCGCGCGTGGAACACAACGCGCCGTCGGCCTGGGGTTACAAAAACGGCTGAACGGATTTGGATGAAATTGAGCACACATATAGATTACAGATAGAATAGGGGAGAGCGGGGCTGGAAGTTCCCGGGGTAAGTTGTTCCGACAGCAATAACTTTGTAGGGAAAATAGATAGCAACACATGTGAAACGCGCCGTTAAAGCGTCAGGTGACGTGGTGTTTAGCCCTGAAATTGTGAAATTTTACCAAAGGTACCAAGATCTACAAAACAACATATTAGAAAGATGGCTATTTTAACTGACACGCCGGAAAAAAATGCGTTGGCTGAAGAATATGCAAAGAAGAAGACAAAAAAGAAATAAAGACATTGTAAAGAATGGAAAAGGGGAAAAAACGATAACCGTAAAGGAAAGGGTAAAGGGATAGGAAAGGAAAAATCTCAAGAAAAAGCTAAACGAAGAGTAAACAAGAAAGCAAGAGTGACAGCGATATCGATGTGGACTGGTACTGCATAATTTGTTGTGATTCACATACAAATTCTCGTCCAAGAGAACAGTGGATAAAATGTACCGTGTGTAAAAATTGGGCTCATGTCAAATGTTTAGATAAATGTGATGAAGTCACTTATGTGTCCTAACTGTGAGTCAGATGAAGAAATTAGTGATGAATAAGATTGCTGATAACTATGAACGGAAATTGCCGGGTATCTAGAGGTTACCAGTTATGTTTTGTTATTTTTAAACTTTAGTAATGCAACTGATAAAATTAAATCTCAATTTTAATTTAACTACATAAAAAAAAGTTTATCTAGACCACTATTGTTTTGTAGGCATTTTTTTTAAGTGTACTTGTGCATGAATTAACATCACATACATACATTTATAGAAATAGTTATTTTATTTAAGACAACCTATATTATTCTGACAATAAGTATTGATATGTCATAATCGAAACGGAAAAATTTGCCTCGAAGGTGGAACAACTCGCCCCAAAGCGGGGCTGAATGTTCCGCTCCGAAATTTGACAAAAAATTGCTTCTGTAAAAAAACTATTGAGATATTAGTAGAAATTCGTTTAATATTACAAAAATACGATAAACATCCGTTCAATATTTGCACATTTTGATACTAAAATCCTTCATTTTTATAATAAAACTTCATTTTATTTGAAAATCGGAACTTCCAACCCCGCTCTCCCCTACTTTTATCCCGGTAGTACAGAGGCCGGCACATCAAGCTACCCCAATCTGTCAAATTTCTTTGATAGATTTTCAACTTTATTCCAAAGGTATAGTAAAAGGTATAGGTAGGTTCATGTTCAGTTGTGAAAATTTGACAGTTTCGGGTAGCTTGATGTGCTGGCGCCTGTACGTTTTCTTGCGATATTTTTCGACCTCGACGCGGGTGAAGCGTCTGGCAAAAGATAGTTTAGAATAAATTTGTAACATTTCATCGTTATCCGCCTACAGCAGTCCACTGCTGGACATAGGCCTCTCCAATTGCACGCCATTCAGCTTGACTCTCGGCAAATTTCATCCAGTTGCTACCAGTAACCCTGCGAAGATCGTCACTCCACATAGCCTGAGTGCGTCCTACTTTACGTTTGCCAATTCGCGGTGTCCACTCAAGAACAGTGAGAAGGAGGCTAACAGAAGAATTCAGCTGGGCTGAGCAGCGTTTCTCGCTTATTCCGCAGAGCCTAAAGACTAAAGTCTTCAATCAGTGTGTGCCTGTTATGACCTACGGAGCCGAAACGTGGACACTCACGGTACGGCTGGTCCATCAATTCAACGTCGCTCAGCGAGCTATGGAACGGGCTCGGAGTATCTCTAAAGGATAGAATGGAATGAGGTGATTTGGCAGAGAACCAAAGTTGTCGACATAGCTCACAGAATTAGCAAGTTGATGTGGCAATGGGCCGGACATATTAGCCGTAGAACCGATGAATATTAGTGGTAGGGAAATGGACGCTGTTATCATAGATTTAGTACATGATTCTGAACCTATAGCGACATCTACATCGCCACATGCGAACTACGCATCACAATGACGTCACGCAAAGTCCTGCATCACGCAAGCAGAGTTTTCCGCGCAACAGACTGTAGTCTATTCGCTTTAAGATGACTCATCGTTGTCACTCAACTTAGCCACGCCCCTCGACCAATTAGATCATAGTAAATTATAGTGTTCTAGTAGCGCTCCGCAGATTCACCCGCGTAGTTCCTGTTCCCGTGGGAATACGGGGATAAAATATAGCCTATGTCATCCGGGGATAGTGTAACTTCCCAACAGTGAAATAATTTTTCAAATCGGTTCAGTAATTTCGGAGCCTATCCAATACAAACAAACAAATCTTTCCTCTTTATTATTAGTATAGATATAGATTAGTATAAATGTCTGAAGGGCTTACTTCAACTGGTTAATGTGAACACGGTTGTCAAATTTACTATGATCTAATTGGTCAAGGGGTGTAACTAGGCTGAGTGACAACGATGAGTCACTATTTTCTTAACGCGAATACACTATAAAGCATTATACAACGTCCTGACATCAATCGTCGCATTAGCTGGGGTAGCCACAAGCAACTTCGGTTAAGCAGCCAACAACTTCCTAGGTTGACTTGCGATAAGTCATTCCAAAAAAAAAAAACGGGCAGTTGCCAACCAGACGCAACGAGCGTTTTTTCTATGGAGGTTATGTGAACATTACACGCTGTTCCTCATATCTCTGAACCTGAGCGTTGAACATCTAAGTTGGTTAGTAAAACTTGGAAAATTAACTGTTCCATACATTTTGTCAACAATCTTCTCAATCTTGTAATAGCCAACCCGAGACGTTGCAGACTCTGTTTTAAATAAACTTTTATCAATGGTCAAGGCTAAAAAATTGTATAATTATGTAGATATTAATTTAGTTCATATTCTATAAATACTTATCAGTTTAAAATAAACAATGCTTAAAATAGATCAAAGATTACACACTTCTGAGTAATTCTTTATCGATTTATCGTTTAAAAATAAGAGCTTTAATTTTTAACAGAAAATGTATCGATTGGTTTATTAAACAAGTGGATATAGAAAGCGAGCCACTTCTACTTACTTCCCGGCTAAAGAACTTGGAAGTGGTGAAGGGCGGGGGCGTTTTGGGAGACTTTCTTATGTAATGTTGACGTTCAAAAAGTGGTTATTCTCAGCCTAATTTTAATAAATGACTTTTGATTTTTAAATAACTTAGGTACCTACATATTAATTGCATAACGAATGTGACTTCAATTATGACGCAAGTCCCTCGATAGCGTTTACGCACTGCATCCGATTGAAGTTCAAGGAATGTTGGTTCAAAGATAGAAGGTATATATTATGTGCTAGGACCTCCGTCCGTCTGAATTTAGAACATTTACAATTCCGATTTCAAATTCAAATTAAAAAAAAAAACAAATACAACGCGCAAACGCTCTTGGCGATGGACAGCTCAACCTGTACCCTAATTGCGTAACTCACGATTGATCATAATTGGTTTCGTCTTCACAGTTAAACAATATTCATTGCGTTATTTATGTTGTCGAACAGACACATTTTTCGAACTTAAGAAGCAATGGTTTAACAATCCGTTTCAAAACGATACAGATTATGATGAATCGTGAGTTACGCAATTAGGGTGCAGTTCAAACTCAAACCAGTTAATATAGTAAGCAAAAAATCTAGAAATCATTTTGATTGTCCGCACATCAATTGACCATTTCCGATCACCTTCTCAGAAGTTCAGTGACAGACATCATCAATTAATTAATCAACTGTCTACAGTCTAGACTACTTAGTCGGTTATTCATCAACATCATCATCCGGATAACCTTTTCCCAACTATATTGGGGTCAGTTTCTACACTAATTATTGAAGGCATCTGAATAAGGCAAAATGTCGCTCCTTATAAAATCACTACTTAAAGATATACAACAAAGTTCCCCGCCGCGTCTGTCTCTTCGCAATAAACTCAGAAGTAGGTACATAACTGATTTCCATGCGGTTTTCACCCATACATAGAGTGATTAATGAGGAAGGTCAGGCAAAGCCGCTGGCGGAAACTAGTACCATAATACAGACAGTCGCCTATTTGACTTCCACAAAAATTTACCAACTGTTTCAAAAAGGTAAGTGTGGAAAAGAAAATATTTTTCTTTCTTTCTTTAAATAGAGGTGTTGAGTACTTACTCTATGGACATTTTGCGTGGAAACAGGGGCCTGAGTCAGCTATTTAATTAATTCGTCATTCCAACACGATCCCATCGTCATTTTGCTAAAAGTTCGTAATCTGCTAAATTCATAATGGTCGATCAGTGGTCGGTCAATGGTCTCGTAATAGAATTGTGTTATAATGGCATTGTCGTATTGCCATAATTATAAAACCCGTTAGTAGAAATGATTTTCGAAAAAAATACCTAGTACTACATTTGAACATTAATATTCATGGCATATTTCATTTATATGCATATATTTTAATATATTATTTTAGGAACTGTCAAAATTTCAGCAGATTGCCCCCAAAGTCAGTCATTCATTTGTCATTATGTACGAGATTACCAATAAATGCCATTTCTTTCAATGGAGTGTCAGTGGCTGACCACTGGAAAGTAATAATGACGCCATTATATTAGTAGATTACCAAACTTGTCAAAATCAACAATTATGAAATCAATGATGGCACCTACGTTGGTACCTACTGTTGGGCCATTGGTAGATCTTTGTCAGTCGTTACTGTTCGTCAGAAGCCCGAAAGTCCGACAAGCATTCTTACCAAGAGATATCGTAAAACCCAGTAACTGGATTGTATAGGTCAGTGGCCCTAGTTTGAGTTTGTTTTAACCATCTCGATCAAACGCATTGAATGGTGAAGGACCAATCGGAGCACCGAACGCGCTCGATGTGTTTGATCGAGATAGCTAAAACAAAATCACACTAGGGCCGCAAATAGGCTGTCACTTAATGTTAAATACTGGTATTCAGCACCCACCTGTTAAACTGAAAGATGCAGCTGACGTCAGAAAAAATAGGAAATTCCTTGACACGATACATTGTAGTTTCTTGTAATGGAAACCACCGTTCCCACAACTAGCATAAAACCTAATAGAACACTTAAATTAATGAGTTGCACTCATTAGTATTACGATGGCATTCATTCCGTTCTTAAGGTATATCCACACACATCAGTGTCATGTTGAAGACTTGGTGGGGCCGAGTTTTGATTTTTTTTTAATGTCTTCACAAAAATGAGGAGGTTCTCTATTAGATTGTATATTTTTATGTTTGGTACTTCGGAGTCCGTCATTTAAAAACCGATTTGAAAATTCTTACGTACCGAGTGGTCCCATATAAATATTGTAATTGTTTAGATGTTATAAAGGAATAGGTATTCTATAAAAACCGTTTTTCTGATAAACTTTCCGTAATCGTTTGGAAATTCGTGGAAGTGTACACAACAAAAAAATTATAGAATCTTATGAGCTTTCATGTTGTGTTAGTACTTACTTTTCATACAACACACTGTTTTTGAGATCTAAGTGAAAATCCCAAAAGTAGAAACTTTGCCCCCATTCCGGCTCACCTCCTAGACATCAGGACTTTTGGTATGTCCGTTCCCTAAACACCCTGATTTTTTTTTCTCAAGGAATCGCTTAGGTCCCTGCTATATGGGTTCATTAGTTGATGGAACTAGGTGTCAAGAACGCATTCTGTCAGGGTTAGTACTGATTCCCCCCATTCTCGTTTCCCCCCGAAAGTAATAATTAAAATACGGTTTAATTGCCAAAATCTAAAATCAAGTAAGTAGATAGGTACATAAAGTGAGACTCCACTAAAATAAAGCCAATTTTATACAGATTATATATATAAGACCTAATTTGTGTCAAAACGGAAGCCATTCGAACTGTGTGTTACGCCGCAGATTATATTACCCCGCATATTAGAAGATTTTCTACTAGTCGTACTTTTTTACGCATTCGTTCGTGTAAAGTGCGAAGCTTTATTAACATACGTATATTATGTCAGTAGGTACAATTACGTGAATTGATACAATAGTTTGTTGAATGACATCGTATCGTCGTTTATGATTCATGGTCGTACCTACTTTATCAATGAATCGGAAAGCGTAACCATCTCTCCCGTATTTATTATATACATATACATTTTTTCTGATCAACTTCACACTCCATTTAAGAATGCCACTGTTTATTGTGGTGACGGTGGCACATCTTCGTGTCGCTGACTCGACAGTTATTAAATTTTACTGGCCCAATACTTCGCTACTTCCACGGCGTTTTCGGTGGCAGCACAAAGGTCACCTTGGCTGCATTTTTTAGGGAGCAAGAATTGTTTGAGGAAGATATGAGGTTGAGCTAACTTGTGACACAGCTGCACATCCAAACCCTGCTGCCGTTCCGGCAAGGTAGACCCACTTTACCAGGTTTGACTTACACCTTCCTTTCCCTTCCCTTCTTCGGTTTAGAGACGGTTCAGGGACTTCCAAGTGGACCTCGGAAGGTCACAACCAGGATGATGCTCGTATGATGGTAGATAGTTACTTGGGCGTTAATCATCATTCATCCAGCCTTGTTAACCTTAAGTAAGGGACTCACATAAGGGACGATAACGGTTTTAATTTTCAAAAGAGACTTCTCAGGGATCAATCAGTCAGCTATCGAATAGTGGCGCCATCTAGTTTTAAATACTGACCAACAAAACATTGACTTGGAAAAGTGTCATAAATTATCTGCACACTAAAATATATCATTTCATTTAAAAAAAAAGTCCCATGATTTTCCGTCCCCTATAAACTTCGTTCCACTTTTCGAGTATTTAATGTTCTATTTTAACTACACAGGGCATATAGACAAAATACATTTCTGTTAGGCGATTAACACACGGCACCGCAAACCGCCGCGGTAGGCGGTGAAGCGGATCTCATGGCGCATTGGTCTCTAAGAAATCCGTTGATGCCTAACACACGTACACCGCCCGACCGCGCGGTCGAATTGTATGCCGCCGCGGCGGTGCGCGGTGCCGTGTGTGAATCGCCTTAGTGGACACGCCAAAAGCTACGCCAAAATGTATGGGAATGATATTACCTGCGGAAAGGTTACGTCGTGTCCTTTCCGCAGGCGATGTCATTCTCATACATTTTGTCGTAGCGTTTGGCGCGAACGCTAACAGAAATGTGTTTTGTCTCTAGGCCCTGTTAAGAAATAGAGAGGCAGTTCCTATATATGTTTAAGAATGTTCGCATTCCAATATTTGTCTTAATCTGTCAAAAAATGTACATGTTTGACAAGTTTTCGACATTGATTGTCACAGATGGTCATTTTCAGTATAATTTGATCGTTTACATTTAGGTAAGAGAATTGTTCTTCTGATTTAGAAACGATTAGACAAATCGCGCCAGGCTTTTAGGCTTCGCCACAGTGGGGTAACACCGGACGACATAAATCCATTGTCAATAAGATATGCATAATCAGCCTATAATGTTCCCACTGCTGGGAAAAAGGCCTCTCGCTGAAAGGTGGGCCGTAATCCACCACGCCGGCCCAGTTGTTAGATGACACATGTTTTCGAATTTTAATTCTAGGACATGCCGATTTCCTCACGATGTTTTCCTTTACCGTTTTGAGAGCAGTGGTGATGAAAAAATTTACGCAAATTAAAGCGCATAACTGGGTTTAAACCTACGAACTACAACTCGTATTTCGCGACCACTGGGACACCACTGCTCTAAATTTAATTAAGTAGACAATAATGTATTTGTACCTACTTCATTTTTGCCGACCCCGGGGAAAAGTCATGAATTTATTTAAGTCCAATTATTATAAAAATATATACAAACTACTACACTTTAACTGTCGTTAAAATAAATGTAGGTACAAACTTCAAAAATGTTTAAAAAAAAAGCATTTGAATTTCGCGGGCGAATATAAAGCCCCAATTAATGTCAATTTTAAAGTTGGCAGCTACAAATTTTTTTTTTTAAGTAACCCTTTTCTGTAAACTTAGTTGGTGAAAAAAAAAACAATAATACAATAAAAGAAGGACAAATACGTACTACCTAATACTACTAAGATAGTATCAGTAAGTATAATATTAAACAGAAAGAAACCGATTGTGGTGCTACATTAAAAAAATGATAAGTACTTACATTATAAATAATCCGAAAACCACAGGGAGCACAAGACTGGCAATGACACTGATATTAACCATAATGTTATAAGGTATCACTCCACTTTTTGGTGTTAGTGCTGCCGAACGAAAAGCTTATCACAAATTGAAGCTTGTTTGGTCTAGTCCATAGTTTTTATAGGTACGAATATCGTCGGGGCCCAACCAAAACTTGTGAATTTTCTCAGCTCATAAAATATTATAATCTGGCAATTATTATTTATTGAGAATTATCTCGGATCATTTGTAGTCATAGCATGGCGTCCTAAAAT
Organism: Polymixis flavicincta; assembly: GCA_949987655.1. Lineage (NCBI taxonomy): Eukaryota > Metazoa > Arthropoda > Insecta > Lepidoptera > Noctuidae > Polymixis > Polymixis flavicincta. Next base: position 13,058,454 of record OX465197.1, read on the forward strand.
TGTATATTTTTCTAATTATCATATTATCACTTTTCCATTTTACCGTGACGCCCTGTCATAGGTCATCTTATTATTTACATAATAATTATCTTGCAAAAATGACACGGATTCACAGCCAATGAGAAATCAACATTAGTACGTTAGGCTAAGTACTAATATAGAATACAGAAGTAACTAAGTGGTAATTTAGTGGTAATTACTTTGTTCCTATGCAATATTTTAGGTTACCGCGATAAAGACGTTCGAGGCAGACGAATGCCTCGTAACTTTTTCATTAAGTAGTTAAGACTCATCTGCATTTATAACACTCCTCATTTCTACGCCACCCTCGCTTCTTCATCCGGGTTTTTTCCAAATTAACTACTGTAAAGTCTGAAATTCAGCTGTCGTGTAGCTACTTAGGAATGCGCCATCTAGTATGCTTCATCCGAAGCATCAACTGTTAACGTTAGTACATTCTGTGTCGACAGATGTCGTTTGCGCGCGAAGTAAAATGGGCGTTTCAGGCAAAAATACAAACTCGTAAGGCAGCTAAGGGGCTAAAAAACCCTTCAAAGTGAGAGAAAGCAGAAGCGTCTTCTGAGTACCTACACTCATTCCATCGTAGATAAACCTCATTCATGCTTTCCATCATCAGGATTTTTGTGGCAGTAGGCACCACGGACGCCTGTATTTAATCAACATTATTAACGCCAATGAGAGTTTTATTATTTTGATATAATCACTTTTTCTCATTTTGTGTGAAGTAGACAAATACCGACTTATTATCTCTGAGTTTTCTGACCGTACACGCCGAGCGACATTTTCGGTCATTTTGGTCTAGGTAAAGTTTGATTTACAGTGACATTAACTTAATATTTATAGGGTTCTGTTTTAAACTGTTTTATTTTATTTTATTTTATTAAACCTCTTAAAATCTAAAAAATATATTGGTAGAAACTCACTTGTTGACAATCGAGAGTAGTCCGAAAAAGTACTACCTATTAATAAAGACGTGACACTTGCAAATTGAAAATAGTAGCGCTTTAGCATGCCCTCTCACTCACACATTTATGTCAGCTAAGTGGTTCGAGTGAAAAGCCATACGCGTATTGTTTGGCCGCCACTTTCAGTAAGTTTTTTGGCGTTTGTTACCTATATCTAAAAATCTGAAGACCTACATATTATATTGTGCAAAGCGTATTTCCAAATGTGCCTATTTAGGTATATTCTCTTAAAATTGCAGCATTGCAAGCGATTTTTTAGCAAGTTGAAATTAACACCTTCGTTATTGAAGGCTTTAATTGGTCAAGAAAGGATATGCGACCTAGCGTTGCTCAGTGTAGGTCGAGAAGATAATTTACGAAGGTGCGCAAATGTGGTGCGAGCCCAAGGCGCTATTTTCTATTGGTACGCCCCTGGGTTAGTGTAACAATAAATTTAAATATTATCAATAGTAGCACGTAACTTATCAATGTGAAAATCAGACTACAAGAACTTATCGATAGGTACAGACGCCAGCACATCAAGCTGCCCCAATCTGTCAAATTTATTTGATAAATTCTCAACTTTAAAACAATACCGTGAGGTGCATGTTCAATTGGGAAAATTTTACAGTTTGGGGTAGCTTGTTGTGCTGGCGCCTGTACTCTACACTGTGAGTTATCGCATCGTAGCCTAACCCGTATGTAGGTAAGTTTAAAAAGTTCGTAGTTTGGATAATGGATGACAAACAAGCCGGTGATGATCTGTAAAACCAGTGAGAATGTTTTTTTTTTTTTATTCACGGCCTTAAGTCAGATACAAGTCTTTCAGGAGTTTTTGGCGGAATCGCGTTGGAACATGTCGCATGAATTTTCATTATCATTAAATTTTGTGAAATAGCGAATTAAATTGTATAATTTTGGTAGAGAATTATCCAATTTAGTTACGTGTGAGTGCACAAGTGTAGTGAAGGCATTGATTTAAATAGTAAAGATACGGTCGTCCGAACATTTGACGGACGCGGTCTCCCTACAAAAAACACTAACGCCATCTATTAGAACTACGATGTCAATCGGCGTGTCTGCTCCTAGACGTAACCTTGTAAGAGCGGGGTGTGATATTTTTCGAGGTACAAAGAAATAAAATAAAAACCTTATATTTTTCAAAATTTATATTTGTTGCAGTTTGTTTATATTATTAAGTTTTCATTGGCCTTCGAATAAAACAATAAAAAAAAAGTTTTTTTGGTCATTAGGACATATTTTCTATTTTGGATTCGTAGTGTTTTCTGACGTTGGACATTTTAATTTGCTTTTAATGAACAATAAAAATCAATTTTGTACAAAATTTAATCTTATAGTAATATTATTAAATCTTTTCATTTCATCGGCTACGACGAGCGCCGCTGCAAAGTTATGTCGCACTTTTACGCGGATTCGCGTCGTCTTTGCCAAAGGTTGAGACAAATAAGAAAGAAAATTGTTTTAAAAAATGTTAGAAGTCGATTTAATGACATATTTTTAACTTACCGGGGATATGAAATGTTATCATTTTTTTAATGTGCTTTTTGTCGTAGTTCACGCAACCCTTCACGGCACAACTTGGCATTTTTGCTTGCAAAAATTTACGACCGCTCCGGAGACAGCCGATCGCGTTCTAGTTCACTTCGTTAAAGGGAAGACCATTTTGGGACCAAGATCGAGGCGTCATTGTAACATGCGGTTCGCCCAGTCCTTATATACATGTCAATGAGTATAGGTGAAAATAAGTGACTAACGTGGACTTTTCGTGTTCCCCCAAAAACTCCTAATAGGTTATTGTAAAGTTACTACCTACCGCTTTACAATAACTTTGTTATGACTAGAATACGTTCTTAATAAAGACTTGGCTAAAAGGTCTCTGAAGCCAGGCCATAAAACTAATTAAAAAGTCTTTCAGTAGTGACTGTAGTGAGAGTGAGAGTGTCATCGCAAATGTGTTGCCAACTTGCCATCTTAAAGACGAAGCTGGAAAATGACTTGTGAACCTTTTCCTTGGCTACAAAAATAATTTGCACATGTGAGGTGTCTTTGGTAGATGTTGTGGCAACTCGGCAAAATGCCACGGGCCCCCAGCCGGAAAGGGCCCCCGGTCAGAGGAGAATCCCAACTCCCGACATTTACTATTACACATTTAGTAAAAAAATAGTTTTGTCTATAATTTATTTAATCACTAGACTCCTTGATCTTACAAAAAAAATACCACACTTTCAACCTGTAATTTAGCTTTTCGTGGCTATTGTGAAACGGTGTATAGCAACGATTCTGGTCCAAAAGATTTTTTTTTGAGTGTTGTTGAGTTATTAGCCAAATACGATCCTATTTTACAAGAGTTGCTAAGCAAACCTAAGGGTCAGATTAAATACTTAAGTCCAAAAATACAAAATGCGGTCATTACTGCTCTGGTTCAAAAAGTGGAAAAAGCTCTGATAAATGAAATAGTAACCGCACCATTTTATTTCATACTACTCAAGATATTTCCAAAACAGATCAATAATGTGTGAACTTTACCATTACTGTGTAATCGAGAAGGATGAAAATGGAACTCCAAAGGCGCTCGTAATTAAAGAGTCATTTTTAGGATTGCACGCCTCAAAGAGATGTCAGCACAAACTGATGGGGCCCGCAAGGGCCGATGCCTGCCACGGGTGCGGGTTGTTCGAAAGAGATACTGCCGCCCCTAGCACACAGGCTAGTGAGAGAACATGAGTCACAGGGAGTCTGACAGGCCCTCCTGCTCCACCCAGAGCGGGAGAAGTTATTTGATGACATCCCAATTAAAAAAAAACTACAATTGTGATTTCGGTTCAACATGTACGCACGGCTACACATCAACCTATACATTTCCAGTATAAACTGATCTCGCATTATATAGGATTTCGGTACAGAGCGAGATCAGCGTAAACTGGAGATGCATAGCTTGATGTGTAGCCGTGTGTACTTTAAATTAGGTGTCTTTAATTTAAAGTGAATTATTAGAAAATCAAGTAATTACAAAGTTTGTATGTACAGACGCCAGCACATCAAGCTACCCCAATCTGTCAAATTTCTTTGATAGATTTTCAACTTTATGACATAAGTATAAGGTTCATGTTCGATTGAGAAAGTTTTACAGTTCTGGGTAGCTTGATGTGCTGGCGTCTGTACAGAGGCCAGCACATGAAGCTACCCCAATCTGTCAAATTTCTTTGATAGTTTTTCAACATTATGACAAACGAATGAGGTTTATGTTCAAATGGGAAAATTTGACAGATTGGGATAGCTTGACCTGCTGGCGACTGTGCCTACTTCACGTAGTGATTTACCATTAAGCTCTTACAAGTAAAAGTGTATTAATAAGTATTATAAAATAAAATAAAAATCTATAATAGTTAGTTCGGCTTCTGTATATTAAAGGGGGGGGGGGGTCAACAATTTTCGACCATTGTAATAAATATTGTTAACACAACTTTTAAACTGTGGCAGTAAAAAATCATTCCAAACCGGGAGTCCCCCGGTACTTAGATCATGCTATTGAATAAAGCCTGTATCACCTGTATAAATTCCCACTAAAATCGTGTGATTTATTTTTGTAATGTGTACCGACGCCAGCACATCAAGCTAAGCCAATCTGTACATTTTCCACTTTATAGCATAAGCTTAGGGTTTATGTTCAATTGGGAAAAGACAGTTTCGCGTAACTTGATGTGCTGGCGTCTGTACTTATAAAAAATATATAAAATGATACCTAACTATCTAACCACTAAAAACTATTTTTCGATGGTAGAATAAAAACATTCAGAAAAAGGGTTTTAATTAGTGGTTTACAATTAAAACGGCTGAATTATATAATTCCTTGGATGCTTTTACGTGAAATTTAATAGTGCCTGATGGTTGGCTAAACTAAGGCCGCATTCCGAATTAGAAAATAGCTCAGTGGTCACATCGATATTTTGTGTTCCGATTATGACAGCTAAGAACCGTCACTTTTATACGGAACGCTCGTGATCGCGATAAAAGTGTTCACTCAACGTTCAAACATATATTCACCATTTAACAGCCCAATTCGGAACAGGTGTGTGCGCGCTAAAATCGATATTATCGCAACTCGGAACGTAGCCACACTGTCACTTTTGTGTTGCCGTTAAATAAATAATTTCAGAATCAAGGGAAGCACAATTTCTAAAATGTGAAATAATTTAAAATAATTCCAAGTTCCGTGGCTCGTACTTACAATTATAATTAAACGAAATCGGTTTAAAAAGGCCAATTAAGCACAGTCACGCACCATCACAGACACCCCACCACAATAACTGCAATTACGCTGTAATTTTGACTCAACTGACGTTTATTTTAAATAATTATTTTTGAGAAATTAGTTTGACCGAAGTTCCTGTTTTAATTTTAACTTATGCCACCCGCCCATGCTTTGTTTGGCTTCAATCTACTGAATCTACTGATGGGACGAGACGTGTCAAAACATCGAGATTTCTGTACTAAACCTATATTAATTAAACGTCTTAAAACTTTCGGAATATCATGATAAGTTTAGAAATGTACGCAGTCACACATACAGACACGCAATGTAATTTTTTAAAGATACTGTGTGTGGATAAAGTAAGGATGACAAAAATATAACAAAAAATTGCAAAATACATTTTTGAGTTAATTTTTTAAGCTTCAACGCTTGGTAAAATTTAAATCAGGGTATGGCAACCCAGCAGACTCACGTCATTCGTTCCAATCAGTTCGAAGTTCGGTACTAATCGGTGCGTCTCGCTTGTTTGTTTTGTTTACGTTTTATTTTCAATTAAAAACTTTTCTAACGCCGCCGTCCTTTGTTTACATTAGTACACTAATAACACGAGAGACGTTCAAGTGTTGTGCGAAACTGTGATATCTTATGTAATTGTATTGCAATTATTTGCATGAGTTTAGTCATCGTACGTGAATTTTAAGTTCTGGTTTTCTGTTTTTGTGAAATTTTTCGTGAATTTAGCAATATAATGCGACTTCCGCATTGATCCGGTGACGAGAGGAGGTTAGTGTTGTTTTTTTATTAATTTTCCGATATCTGATAATGATAAAACGTGTGACATCTAGTATCTTGTTTTTGCCTTTTTTGTTTTGTCATTGCATTTTTTTTTTCTTTTTCGGCGCGGGTGACCTCGATTCTCATTTTAAAAGTAAACTCTTCTGCTATGGTGATTCCGATTTAAAATTATCTGAACGTTTTTGTTATTCTTTTTAACAATATTGCGTTACATATTGCATTATGAAAGGAATGAAATTGTTTTGAAACTCTAACAAGACTTCTATGATAAAAAGTTATTAAAGGTATTAATAAAATACAGATTATAACATTTAAATGAGACTAACAAGGACTTGAATGCACAATTTCTATGGTTTTAGAAAGTTTTCATTGCTTACGTTGGTATGTCAGTTTGAAAAAACTGACAAACATTGATGTGTGGATTATAGAGTTTATTACTGCAGAATATAATTAGTTCTCTCCATTAAGTACAGTCACCGAAATAGTAAAGTAATCAGGGTCCTTGATTTTTTACTTAACTCCAACTATATCCAATATACCTAGTTTTTAGTAAGAAACTGCTGGATGTTTTTCAATAAAATTTAACAGTTTTTTAAATCTGTTAATTAAATTAAGTTCTACTCAAAAACATCCATTGGTTTCTTACTAAACTTCAACGGTATCTGACAATGTTGGTTACTTATTTCTTTGAATGATCGTACACCATACAAATTAAAGTTATACAGGTAGAAAGAAATATTTTATAAAAACTATGAACCAGACTCACCCACGCTTGTAATACTGTACCTATAATAAAAGAATTCTGATTGGTGTCTCGTCCTATCTGAACTCACGGTTCAAAGTCATTTATTGTGATTGATAACATAACATCACGCATGTACCCCGATGGGGTAGGCAGAGGTGTTCCTATAGTACACCTTCATTTTCCCAGTTACCATCATCATCATTTCAGCCGAAAGACATCCACTGCTGGACATAGGCCTCCCCCAAAAGGGGGGTTTTGCCATAATCGCCACGCTTGGCAGGCGGGTTGGTGATCGCAGTATGGTGGTAAAATGCATAGAGAACGCTGCTGTCCATTCTCTAGTAAGTCACTTAGTCGCCTTATACGACACCCATGGGAAGAAATGGTATGGTGCTATTCTTTTACGTCCGGCACCACACTGTACCAGTTTCAGTTTGTTATATTTGAGTCCAATGTAACGGGGACCTCATTGCCATAAACCAGACTTAAACCAAAATCCATGCTGACACTGAGAAATTCAGATAAAATCTCAAAAACATTTTGCGTAACCAGAAAGTCACGCAGGACCTCATGCTTAGCAGTAGAGCTAGTGACCCTGATTTCTAGACCAACGAAGCAGTCATTTATTGTGATATAAATTTGTTTCGTTTGTTATGCTTTTATGTTAAAATGGCTGAATGGATTGAGATGAAATTTGCCGCATGGGTAGACCATGACCTGGATTACGATAAAGGTAACTTTTGATCCCAATGTTCCCATGGAATCAAGACTTCGACGGTCGAAACCGCAGGTGCAGCTAGTACCTAATAATCTTTAAAAACTTGCGTTGTAACTGTGGGCCTATTCCCTTTTAGAAAGAAAAGATATGGCAAAAGCGACAGCATATTATTGCAAAAAATAAATGGACTCACACGTAAAATTCAATTTTCATCTCAACTTAGAAAAACAGGTGTGAATTAATAGACCAAAAACATAAAAAATCCTATTTGTCAATCTAAATGTTTGAACTTATTTTAATTTTAACACACAAAGCGCATTTGGATATCATTGCTCAAGTCTTTCCATGTATGGAGTCTGTATAGTGGGTGTATAATTATATCCCACACTGCATCCTTGGCAACATCTGTCATATTCACAGTTACATTTATAAAATGGCAGTTTTTGTTGTCCACTTTTTTAGAAGTCTTTTTATTGTATTGTCTTGGGAATGGGTTCTTATTTTGGAAAGGAAGTGAACAGTAGCTTTCTTATTTTAGTATGTAGTATATTCATTTTGTTGCTTTCATTCAAGTTCGTTTAACATTTTAATAAGGAGGTCTTACGGTTTTATGGGACCACACATTTACACGAAACTCATTAACCTACACAAAATTTTAAAACGAACACGAAAAAATGCAGACTGACGGTAACACGTTGGCTTCTTGCAATGGACTACGATATGACAGAAGGTTTCACACATTAAAATTCACAAATACATAAACTCATACAGTTACTCACATACGTACCTATATCCTAAACACCAACACACCTGACACACTTTAATTTTTTTATGCCTATTATTAAGTACCTTATTCTACAAAAATGTTAATGGAACGAAGTAGCCTGGATCTCAGAACACAGGGAATCCTAGTGTGAGGTCCAAGAATTCAATCCATAAGAATGTAATCTTTGCAAAAAAAAATATGCTTATTCTTTAATAGTTTTTACCCGACTGCACCAGAAGGAGGGTTATTTTTCGAGTGTATGTATGTATGTATACAGTATATTTCTTTGGCACGCTCTGTAGCCTAAACGGCTTGATCGATTTCAGCCATTAGATTCGTCTTAATTGTGAGAGTGACACTGGGTATATCAAAATTGAAAAAAAAATGCTCGATTTATGGCGCCAGAATGTTTTCGATTTTTTTTATTTTTTATTTATAGCGTCAAATCAAATTGAAACAAGTAAATAAGGTGTATGTAATGTTTATGTAAGTAGGTACTTGATTTATGTTTTGTAGTTATGAATAACCTTACTTATTTGTTTTTCTGCACATTTATTTTTAAATGTGTTGTTTCATGAATGAATTTATACCTAACTTAGTAACCACAATATATTTTAAAGTAATTAAGTAATACATTGTTCTGATGAAGTAATAAATTGTTGCAATGAGCAAGCAATGTTTGTTAACACATAATAGCAGTTAACTATTTCTATTTCATATTAGCTTCTGTTTGCTGGTTGCAGCGTGGTTGTCGTTAATTATCCCACGGGATCGTGCAACCGGATTTTTTTTATCTTATCATCCAAATCCATTCAGCCGTTAAAAGCGTGAAAAGGTAACATGCAGAAAGACAATAAATGCAAATAATCTTTATTTTTCTTTTTATTAAACAGGAATTCATAGGAATATTATCATTATGAATTTGAAAAAGGTACTCTAGCACCGGCATTAACCACATAACTATTACCTACATATCTAATAACTCAGTTGTTGCATAACTTCAAATCTTAATAATTTTTAAATGGATGGAACAATATTAATGAAACAAATACTGAAATAAATCATACCTACCACATGATACAGGTTCTTAATATATTTCCAATTTCCTAAATGTCTTATAATGAATAGCTACATAAAAGTTTCAATAATCACGTGAGTCTTAAAATCATTCCCTAATTTACTCCCTTGGGGATTATTTTACAAAAACGCTGAAACAAACAAATTGAAATTTTCATATCCCTAACTTAAAATTTTTAAGTTTTCGACTCAGATTATAAAACAAAGGCAGATAGACCGCGCGGAACACCAAGAGTGAGGCCAAAAAAACAAATACTAAAGCCTCGCATTATATACAATGCGACGCTTTAGTATTTGGTTTTTTGGCTTCACTCTTGGTGTTCCGCGCGGTCTATCTGCCTTTGTTTTTATAATCTGAGGTTTCCGATACAAACTTTCATCATTTTAGGAATATTTTTGAGACAAAACAGCATAGGTCCGCTCAGGATGCCATCATCTCCTTGCCAAATTTTATCGTAATCCGTTCGGTGTCTTTAGCCGGCAAAAGGTAACATACAGAATAATAGAGATTTATAATATTAGTCTGGATAAATAAGTAATACCTACAATTTGTTTTGTTTTCCTTTTATGTGATAAACTCTTACGCACTTAGGTACGCACGGCTACACATCAAGCTATACATTTCCAGTTTACGCTGAACTCGTACTGCGCGGAAATCCTATACAATGCGAGATCAGCTTATACTGGAAATGTATAGGTTGATGTGTAGCCGTGTGTACTTACTAATGCTTATTTTTAAAATTGTTTATACAGTCGGTTATTATTTTATTAAACTTAATAATAACCCATTACATTAATTTGAATGGCAATAATAGTCCTCCACGCCGAATTTCGGCCCTGGCAGACATCTCAACGTAGAGAGAGATAGGTATTAGTGTACATACTCGTACAAGTGTGTGTGTACTCACTCCTTCCCTCTTTGTCATAGTCTGACCGGACGGCAATCCGACACGATCGGGCGCAAGACCGTGCTGTTCTAGGCACGGGGGTATCACACTGCCAACTTCTAAACTCCGACCTGTTACTGAGAAATGCCTAACACTTTGCCCGACTTGCGATTCCACCGCAGATTACGCAGGACCTCACGCTCAGCAGAGTCAGCACGATACCAACGGGGCAATGGCACTAATGCACCGTGCATGTCAAGAAAACACGGCATTATAAATTTGTCCTTAGGGTACATAGTAATACCGCTTTCTACGCGAATGCCGTTGTACTAAGATTATACAACCATTCATTTCCATTCCGTTAGTGGTCTTTGCTTTTCTGCATAGTTTCTACTAGTAGAGTACAAAGTAATTATGTTTGTGAGGATATAAATACCCGAATCTACCGAAAGCGAGAAGCACTGGACTTGTCGAAGTTGCGATTATATTTCTGACTAGCGTTTGGGAGCGGCTTCGCCCGCGTGGAACTTTCATCCCCTATTTAACTCCCTTAGGGGTTGAATTTCGAAAAATCCTTCCTTATTCCTTGTCTACATTATAAAGGGAACCTCTGTGCAAAATTTCAGCTTTCTAGGTCCAAGGGTTTGGGCTGGGCGTTGACGAGTCAGTCAGGACTTTTCTTTTTATTTATTTCTAATAAAAAAAGCAGTGCCATTTGTACTTTTTCCTCAATTACCTACCAATTAGCAGTGCTAATCAGTGTCACGAACACAACGACATTAAAGTCGGAAACTAAAGAAAGTGACAGGTCGCGTGTTTTAAATTTATAATTGCGTAGGAAGGTAGGTAGGTACATTGGGTACGCGCCATGTCCGGGGATCGACCTCTCATCATATCAAATGCGTTGTTTAAAGTCTGTTGTTTACTTGGCTTTTGGATATTTTGACCAAGCAGCGAAACGATGGGAAGACGACGTTAAAAGAGTAGCTGGTCATGAGTGGATTCAGGGGGCGAGAGACGGAGATCTTTAGGCCTTTTTCGAAAGACAAGCTGTTTAAAAAGAGTGCACTGAACGCCGATATTTTATGAAAATAATTTAAATACGTAAAATATGGTTAAAAAAAAACATAGGGTTTTTTTTAAATGTATCTGCTCAACAGCGTAAATAACGCAATTAATGTTGTTGAACTGATGTCAAAATGAAAGCTATTAGCATTGCTACTCTTATTGGGTGACGCAATACCTCTAGACGATTGATGTGCCTTCCTATTTAATCAATTTACTTATTTCTCGTCATTAAAAATAAATCCTTCCACCATCTACTAGGTACCATATTATCTTTTAAATAGATACCTAACACTATTTTCAGTAATGTTAATGCCCCCAAAAAACTAACGAAATAAGGCAATTTACATTAATTTACTCCGTAAAACGCCGTTTAAAAACCTGCTGTTTTTTAGTCATGTTCCAAATTTTTCAGGGTGATAGTACCCATGAAATTGAAGAACTTTCTCCAAGGAACATGGGTCGAAATATGAAATAAAACGGACCTCCCATACAAAATCGATCGACTGATTATTAATTTTGTATGGGATGTCCGCTTTTTTTTTCCTAGGAAAAAGTTGTTGAATTTCATGGGTACTATCACCCTGAAAAATTTGGAACATGACTAAAAAACAGCATGTAAATATTTTAATTACTCAGTATAATTATAAATACAAGGTACGATAGCTAAATGATTGAATATTAAACTTTTTTTTTTTTTTTTTTTACAATATACAATATTTTTATTCACCGGAAAAAGAACACGTATTACAAAATTTAACAATTACAGTAGGTATATATTAAGTAATGGCTTACAGTTTGTAATATTGGGACTATCTGCATCCGAACTAGGTGGTAAACCTGTATTTCGGATTACATTTGATCCCAGTAATAAATTGTGACCATTTAGTAGCCGTTTAAGTTTTTATACTGGATTGGATGAAAATCATTACCTAGTGTGGTTACTTATCATCCCACATAGTAACTGTTAATAAAAGAGATAAGAGTTAATAATTAAACATAAGTATAGGTATGCGCTCAGCTTTTTACGTAGTACGTCATCATCTGCCTAGACTTTTTTGAACTATGTTGGGGTCAGCTTCTAGTCTTACCGGATGCAGCTGAATACACACACATACATTTAAAGTGTGTTGCAAATCCTGACAGGATAGGATCGAGGTCTTATCTAATTCATCATACCTAATCCTGTAAAGTTCAATCAATTCAGCCTATCGCAGTCCACTGCTGGACACAGGCTGATGCTTCATAAAACACTGTCTTTGTCCTTCCGTATCCAGTCTGTTCCTGCCACATTCTCAAGGTTTTCGATCCGTCGTGCTGGGTGGCGTCTCAAACTACGCTTGCTTATACGCGAAATCATTTGTTTCTAAAGCACCTAAATCGTCGCCGATTAACACCTTGACACTGTACGAAATTCAAAGCGATGCTTAGAGAACTGCAAAACTGCGGAATTGCAGTTTGTTTGGCAAATAAGCCTAAAAGTTCACTTCATATCCCAAAACTTACTTGTTCTCTTCTTTTTCCTAGTCTTAGATCGAAAATACTTCATCTTCCTACTTCGCCACGAGTCTATAATTAACAGAATTGGGTTCCAACGCATCCTGCAGTCGCGGCCTAGTTTCACACATGTTTAAGATATCAAATCGGTCTCAATTGAACACTGTTCCTTTAGCGTTGTTGTGAGAAAAACGCATTGGATTTGTGAAGATTTTATTGACTCGTTTTTGTTGAGCTATGATTTTTCTCTTTTGTCTAAATCTTACCGTGAAAACTTAGGTGAAGTTTTATCACTAGCACCAGGTGGAATACCAGCTCACTCCACTTAAGGTGGATACTCAAGGGTAGCCCGGGAATATCAAAGGAGATGTTTCATTTTCGGCCATAAACTGTACAGTTATGAAAAAATAGGAAATAATTCCACGAACTGTGGAAAAATATTCTTTTCTGAAAATTCCCTTGATTACTCCGGCACAAAAAATAATAGTTTTTGAAAGTATTGCCATAATCTATTGAACATGGCGTCGTCTTACTTGCATTCTGCTTTCGTCCAGAAATCATGTTACATTTAAAACATAATTATATCACTTGGACGATAAATATTTATGTATAAAGGCATTTATATTTCTTTGCTATTATGATAAGATATTAATAAATCTATCATAAACAACTTTTTTTACTAATTATAAGAAAGTGTGACGACTCAATTCATCGTTAAAGAATAAATATTCTACTTTTGTGGATTGTAGATTGAAAATTGTAGTTTCATTTATGTGTAGAACATCTATGCACTTATTCCACAATTATGATTTCACCTTTCATCCGATTACTTTAAATATTATAACATGTTCCTAGCATTGGATGCAACTAAATACCAGTATTTTACATGGAGCGACTGCCTATCTGACCTCCACAACCCAGTTACTGGGTAACACGATGCCCTTTAGTATAGTGCGCGCGCAAGTTGTAGTCACCGCCTGAGGTAGGTACTTGAGCGGTGAGATTGGGGAGGTAGACAAAGGCCAAGCTAACTCAGTCTGCCAATCTTGTCAACGACACCCTCCTCCGTCTCACCACTCACATATCGCAGGCGGTGACTACAACTTGCGGGCGCACTCAGACTGGTTATCATACTTTCAGGCTTCTGACTACCCGAAACGACTGTCAAAGATCCACGAATGACAGCCGGGAACAACGGCATATCGTGCTTTCCGAGGCACGGACGAGTCTCGGTACCTATGTAAAGTTGGTCACCAATGCACGGACCGCAGCAAGCTTAGTTGTTTATCCTGATCGATTGACCCGTGGGGCTGTTAGCACTTGGCTACGAGCCCCTCTTAAATGTCATACCGAAAACAACAATCACAATAACACCGTTTTGTCAAATTCTAGGTTATGTAAACGTCATCTCCAACCTGTCATGGCTGGCTGTCGATGTTCCTATCAAACGTCAAACATTTTCAGTTTTTATTTAGTGCCATAAAAATATTAGTTATTATGAAAAAAAACATTATTTATTGTATTCAAGGGTTCGTTTTCCAGATTTTCTAAAATGTACATGTTATGGCCGGAGTCCCATACAAAAATGAAACGTCTCCTTTTCTTACATTATTGGCCATTTGCATGTCAGTGTCAGGCTGTAATATAACGTAACACGATGTATATGCAGAATTAGAAACATTAAAATCATGAATTGATGATTTTAATGAGTATGTTCTGAAACTGGCCTGAAAATTTCCAAAAAAACGTAATGTCATTTTAAGTTTTTACTGTTTGAATTATTCTGAACCGACCATCTGGTATAATCTCCTCAAAGTCAAAAGTCATTTATTCAAACTAGGCTGAGAACTTTCTTTTTGAACGTCAAAATTACATAAGACAGTCCCCCAAAAACGCCCGCCCTTCACCACTTCCTAGTGCTTTAACTGGGAAGAAGTGGCGCAACAAACTCCCCATGATTTTGATAGACTCCTATTTTGTGATCTTTAAATAGCTGGTTAATTCTTTTTGCTCTTATGAGGTTCTAGAGACCGATGAAGAAGAATATTCGTGCTAGCCAGCCTAGTATAGTAAGTCAATATGAAGCAGTAGTATTGGCACTGTTACAATCAGGCAGTTCAATATTGTATCTGGCCGAATTGCTGAATTATTGTATCAAGATCTCGAAGATATCGCCATTAAAAATGCTGTTGGAGGCAGTATCTGCCGACCGATCCACACTGCAGAAGACCGGATAATTTGGAGACGCGTCGCAATAACTTCGAGTCGAGTGGTCGCGATCCTCAGCTTTATGGAAACGAAGACAAAGAAGGCCTTTGTAGTGGTCACCAATACCACTTTAAAAAGTGGTAGTGATGACCACTACAAAGGCCTTCCTTGTGTTCGTTTAAAACCGACTTCAAAATTAAGGAAAAATTGATTTTTCTTGGGGATATGGGTTTTTCTAATGGCTTTTTACATGTGTTAAGAAATGTGTTAGCATTGATTCATTTTTCATTATAGTCAGCGCCTTTTGGCATTAAATGAAGGTACATTAATGCCGAAAGGCGGTGACTAAAAATTAAAATACAGTCATCGACTTCCGAAATCAAAGTTATTTTCACTTTGTAGTGTTTTTTCCGTAAGTCGGTTATTTTTTCACTTTTTAATTATAGACCCTACCCCAATTCGAAATTTGATCATCCTTGAGGACAAAACAGTCACGAACGACTGACACTGCGAAAGTTCAACTCCTTTTTAAAAACGAATGAATCAATGCTAACACATACTTAACACATGTAAAAAGCAATTAGAAAAAACCATATCCCCAAGAAACATAAATTGTAAGCGAAGGCATTAATGAATTCAACCAATATAGATTTTGCGTTGTTGAGCATACATTTGAATTTAAAACCAGTCACGTTTATAGACGGAATGGCGTTTAAACAAATTGTTTTAACAGTTTCCTTCATGCCTTCATCAGTATCGATTTTAAGTCTTTAGAAATTGTGTTTCTGTTTTAAAATATGTATTTGTTTAGCTTCTTAACGATCTTGAGTCTAGTCTAGTTTAGTTCTGATAAGTTGTACCGTATCTTAGCTTTTTATTGCCTAATCGACCTGCCCTTGATCTTGATGTCGCCTGATGGCAAGCAATGGATGAGGTCTAAAATTGAACGAGGGTGCCCAGAAGATATCTGTTCACTCTGGCTTTGAAAGTTATATGCTGAAGGGAGCACAGAAGCTGGCAGAGAGTTCCTCATTTTGGTCGTGCACATAATAACAATTTTATTAGTTTCTTTTGGCAGCCTCGAATCATCCTGGGACATCACGCTTCATGGCTAATTTATCACTTTTCAAGTAGAATACATAACCTGAAATCTGACACACTGAGAGGCTGAGACAGTTCAGTGTTATGGCAATCTGACATCATCCGAATTCCATTCCTTGTGCGTTAGCTATTATTTCCAAGAGTTTCCCTTTTTGGCTTATCTAAAATGGACATTTAGGAGCTTTGCCAATAAAAAAATCCAAGGATCTTCAGGCCTCTTATCTCCTTATTTCACAGCCCTGAATACTTCAACACATTAAAACTTGCACACCGCAGAGTCTAGACGAACCATGAATGATGTCATCACATAAATGCCTGCACGCAGATAAATCGAGACCCTGTCGTCTTAATCCATACCACAAGCCACACTCACTCTTAAAACAATAGTTGTAATGGCTAATATGGTTTGTTGGAACCGCAGTAGGCGTTAGAAAGTTAAAACTGGCTAAAGATGGTTTCTGAGGAAGATCAGGGGCATTATCTTGACGTAATGATGGATAAGTTGCGAGTTGGTCTTTATTAGTCTGCCTAAAGCGGTTTTTTATATCTCGTCTCGTGCATTAGGTGTATCACTACTTCGTTAATGAATGTGGAGCACAATGGGTTCTTTTTACTAGCCATTATATTCCCGCTGTTGGCAAAGGCCTCTCCACCTCTCTGGCAGCAGTCGACCCGTTATGCCGAAAATTAATTCGAAAATAGTTCTTTCTCTAGCTGAATCGTATGCTAAACACGGCACAAATCTTGTTACTTTGGTGCATCCTATTGCTAACAAGTACTTGCTTTAGCTGGAATAATTTAGTTAAAAATGGTCAGTAGATACCTACTTTTAAACATCTTCCAAAAAAACCTCGATCAATTGAAACTGTCATTTGCGGGCGGGACCTTCCGTTTTGATCGTGGAAGAAATCTGAAAATGATTTAAAATCTTGCTCACGACGTAGAATATGTATTTTCCCTTATACGACAAGTAATAACAAGCAATGCCAACGAATAGTATCGATCCTATTACGTATGCCAAGACCGTGGTAAGTTTAAAGACCTTACAATAGTCAATAAATACATCAGCAATGGATTGCTACACCTGGCATTGGCATTATTGTTGGAAATTGAATTCAGAGGCGTTTATGAGCACCTTGTTGTGTGTATGTAATATCAATCTTTCGGAATGCTAAATATGTTGGATTAAGATGATAGTAGTTATTGGGATAGACTAGACGTTCAAGAGCAGTAGAATCTTCCGCGACTAACGGTTTGTAGGTCGTAGCTTTGAACCCAAGAGGCGCTTTACTTTGTGTAAATTATTTCATCACCACTGCTCCCAAAATGGCGGAAAACATTGTGATCAAACCGACCTGTCCTAGAACCAAAAATTCGAAGACGTGTCACATCTACCAACCCGCACTGAGCGTGGTGCATTACGGCCCACTCCCTCTCCCATAGAGGAGGCCTGTGTCCCAGCAGTGGGAAAATAATAGGCTGATTATGTGTATGTATGTGTGTTCGATTAAGTCCACAGTCATTGCTTACTGTCTGCAATGGGAATAAAAACGGGGACAAATATCGAACGACCGAAAACGTTGAAATTTTGGGCCCTTTTTTCTTTTGCGTAAAACCTGATAGCATACGGTATACAAAAAACATCATAATTATGCTTGATAACTTCGGCTGTATATGGACTTGTTTCGTATAAAAAAAACAAGTTAATTTGGTAACTGATAAGTACTGATAACCCTTGCAAAAGCCGGTAACGCCAAAACAACTTTACGTCAACATTATGTTTAACTCGATACGCTATACGTACTCGTAATTATGAGATATCGCGAATTCGCCATCTTTTTAAATTCGACACGGTTCGCCGTAACGGTATCGGGAATCAGAGGGATTACCATAACATCACGCCTTGATTCCCCGAAGGGTAGGGCAAAGGTGTTTCTCTAGTACAGCCACATTTCGCCAATTATGCTTATAAGTCCCATGTAATAAGAGGCGAGTCTGTTGCCATCAATCGGTTACAAATCTAGACTCCGGACAACTAATACGAAATTCCAGATAGATAAACCCTAATAAAACTTAGCCCGAACTAGGAATCAATCGGGTGGTCAGCAGTAGCGCTTTGCAACCATTAGACTAACGACGATTACCGTGAATTAAGATTGCGAGTTCACCTGAATCTGTACAGTTTAAGCACTAAATTTAAGCTGTTTAGAAATGGTAATTGTTTCCAAAATTAGTGGCAACTGGCATCGGCGCCTGTCCTGAATCCTGCATATCTTTAAAAGCATTCGGCAGGCTATCGTATCGAAAATGACACATTTCAAATTCCTGATTTTCCTTGCCCCGACAGCAAACAGTTGTCGGAAGAATAGCGGTTGTCTATTTGATTTGAACTTACAAAATTTTCGTGTTTTTGATTTGTGAACAGCGTTTATAGGAATCCTATGATAACATTGATTCATGTTCGATTAAGTACGGAAGCGTATCGAATGGTTGGGAATAGCAATGCTGTTGTGTTTAACTTCCTTAGAGTCCTGGTCCCTGGTTATGGTGGTATGTTAAACATTGCAAACATAATGTGGACGCACTACTTCAGAATTTCTCTAATCTTCAGAATAGGTAGGGTCATTTCTTACACAAACTCTATTAGAAAAACTGCATTGCAAAACATCCGCTAGCTCTAAACCCAGCTAATCCATCTCTGCATACTCCCCAAGACTGTAAAACAATGAAAATAACTGCTTAACAAAGTAGGTGTTAAACGTTGAATAAATCGTCATTGTCTTTAAAGATGGGTGCCCCAAATTCTTGACACCCGGGCGGTATTGTTTCCCAAGTGAAACTTAGTGATTTACTTTGACTTTCGAAAGTCGGTGACTTGATAATTAAATGCCAACGATCGGTCTTCTAGTTAAGATAATATCGATGAGGTACTTAAGTGGGCTGCTGGTCTAATGTTACAAATTATGAGAGCGTTTAAAAGGTCGAGTGATAAGTGCTCGAAAACGACGAGCTTGAATGAAGAGATGCGCAGATATGGAAGAAATTTCAAGAATTTTGGATTCTAGCAACAAACAAGGTTGGAACGGATATCGATGCCCAATGTGGTATCCTGGATTCTTACATAATTCTAAACCTACATTTTACTTACATTTTGACCGCTTAGGTATTGCACTTTTCTATGATACATTTTTCTGACAACCGACGAATAAATTTTACGCTAGAGAGTCTAAAATCGTGTGATGAAGTCATGGTTACAGTTTGCACGTCGATGTCACTGTTACCCTGTATGGTTTTTGGTAGCGTAAGCATATATCCAGATAAGGTAAAGAACTAGAATCTTTGACATTTTATACAGGCAATCAGAAGCCAGAATATCTGACATCCAGTCTCACCAAGGATTGAAAGCCGGCCCCAAAATAGTTGGGAAAAGTATAGGCAGATGATTGTGATAATAGATAAACAACGACGGACATGCAGAGAACAGAATGTCTGAAAATAACAAAAACAGTAGGGACGATCAAAGAAACGTTGAATTGGTGGGTACCAAAGCTACATGCTAGCCAGACTAGTATTTTACCTGCCTAAATATTCTAGTATTTATACACTAGAAAACTTGTCGTAATCGATCACCCGGACATCGGAATGTTTCTCAATATAAACAATAGTTATTTCTTTACTTCGAAACCTATTTTCAGAGCTGAAAATATCTTTCAATCGCTGTGTAGGTAACGCTAAACTGTAATGGAATAACAACGCTTGCCAAATGCAACGTCTTATTAGATAACTGGTCAGGCAGATACTGCAGTCCAATTTTTTTCTTTTTTTTTTGTGCTTGGTTTAGATACATCTCGCACCTAGAAAACAACCTTATTTTTTTGTTCACCACCCCCGTGTTCCCTTCCTACACTTGGACCTGGAATCAGTGGAACTTGTACGCCTCCCATGATCACGCTGGAGGAGACAACTTCCTAGATTGATCTGCGACCGTCTGCTTAACTGGACTTGCCTGTGACTACCTCGATCAATTAAGGCCTCCAACCAGGGCTTCAAAACTAAGCGACTACACGCTAAGGGCTGTGGGGTCGGACCTCGGCGTAGAGGGTCGCTGGAGGAGCAGCAACAGACGGGCTGGATCGAAATTAGTGCCGAACGTCACCTGCTACGACTGGCGACATGCTTACGAGGGTAGCTTCATTTGTGACGTAGGCATCCATTAACGAAAGAGCCAAAAGCCTCGTATTCAAACATAACAATTTCGACAATTTTACGAATATCACGATTTCGCTTGCTCTACTCTTTACCTGTGATAACTTAGCTCATATTTCAAAAACTCCTGATTTTATCGTTCTGCTAATTAATTAAAAAAGATTGTAGAATATTTTGCAAAGAAGAAAAAAATAAAACAATAGGTAGATAAGTAACTACTACCTGACTATCTACCATCTGCCACAATTGTGCGATTGTTTAATTTTAATAATGACCACTTTTGCAATTATCCTCATTTTGAATGTTATCATTTTACCCTTGGTTTTGATTCATCTAAATTTTCGCGGATTATTGAGTCTAGCTTACGTCTGTTGAGAACAGTGATTTCCAAGAGGTAACGTTTTACCCAGTATCTGTGTTGTGGAGGTCAGTAGTCACTCACTAGTATCCAGCTACGTCTGGCTGGTAAGACTGGAAGCCGACCTCATCGTAATTAGGCGGTTAGGTAGAAGAGATCTTGAGTCTAGCTACACGAAATAGATACTGATCAAAACTAAAATTTATTCATTTTTAACGCTTCATCATTGAAGATTTCAATAGCCTATCGTCCATAACAATAGTATCGATTTGTATCACAAAGATCACTTTTTGTCGCGAATGCAATAGTCTCGTCATAACAAGTGACGTCACGAGAACACGCAACCAAAAGCCTCGGCTGTTTTTTTTTTTTTTTTTAATAATTGCATCGCACGACCATTCTGAAACCATTCTGCCTGGTTACTGGCCGGATCGAATCATACGAGTTTTTCCCAGGCTGAATAAAGGGAGTTCCACGGTCAATTTTTTTTTTTTCGTAATTGTAACGTTCGTGATTTCAAAAACAATATGACAATGGCGGACTCGGGCGGGAATTTTACATTATTTTCGTCAATTGCTTACAATGCATACTAAGTGCACGTTTTTTGAAGATGAGAAAAATAAATGTGAATAAATTAAAGAAACGGGGTTGTTTTACTGTAATCAGGCATTGTTGTCGCTGAAAAGTTCCGTTAGTAGAAGTTCATGCTAACGTTAAAATTTCGCGACGGGAAATTATCGTGCACTGGAATTTCAACGCTCGGCGTTGAACCGAGCATTGAGAATCTAATAGAGTGCATCTGAGCGCGTCGAAAAAACATTTTATTCGAATTTCAACTCTTGGCGCTATGCAGTGCGTTGAAGATCCAGTGCGCGAAAAATTCCCGTCGCGATTTGTTACGTGCGTGTGAACATTGACCTGGGTGACAGTTGGGTTAAGGACTACTCACACTTATTCAGCTCTGTTCAGCTTTTGTCCAAAGAAAACAACGATTTTGTATGAGATGCGCACGCATGCGTTCAGCCACGGAAAGCTCAACGGACTCTATACAAAATTGTACTATACCTAAAAAGTGATAAATAAAATTAGATTTAGACTAGAATTAGACTTCTTCTGAAATAACTTAAATTTCGGAAGTTGGTGACTTTGGATATGCATTTTAATTTTTGGCACCGCCTTCCGAAATTAAAGTTATTTCTGAGTTTGTAGTGTTTTTTCCGGAAGTCGATTCTTTTTTTTTTGGAAAAAGTTTTTATTGGATGTACAGGATCAATTTTTAACCACTGCTCAAACTGTTACCATGAATTCAGCATACCCATAAGTAGCATAAGTGCATCCAGCTAGACTGCACAGCTGTATTGGTACTGCATACTGATACTGATTTAGGTATTTATCTGGATGCAAGTTCATACCAATGCGTACACTCGCCGAATAGCCAGCATGGCGTACAGCCAAATACATAACACACATTCTGTCTAGCTCTAATTTCCAGGTAGATTCGTTGCTCCTAGTATCAGCACTAGTAAAAGGAACAGCGACCACCCTGAAAGACACAACTTGGCAGAAGTAATTTACGTCGTGGTTACCAGGAAACGAAAGTTCCAGAAAAAGTGGATGGATCTTGTCTGTTCCCATTACCAAAACAAAATTAATTAAACACCTCCTGATCATCTATGTGAAGTACATAGTGGGATCAGCATAGAGTACATTCTTCTTTTGTAAATGATAAATGATAAATGATAAATGATAAATGATTTATTTCTGTAAGTAGGTTTGTACAAACACTTTTACACGTCAATCATATTTTTTTAAACTAGATGAGGTCGGCGTTTCCTATCTGACTACTCTGAGAAGAAAGGCCGAAACAAACTCAGAGGTCGCAGTCTCTTTTAAAGTCCAGACATAATCTTGGTCAGATCATGTGAAGACCATGTGGATTGGTGTCTGAAATGGTCTTTTGCAGATCTTGTACATTTCTTGGGTCATATCTCTACTCTGTACTCCCACAATAGAACGTTTCTCATACTTATATAGGTATAGTACACCAGCTGTAAAAATGCTATATTTATATGGTTGCACCCCAAAAATTATTAACAAACGGAAAACCAATATCTGACATAGTCTATTTCTTATCTGTCTGTGATCGTTTAAATCTAAAACTACGTAAAGGTTTTAGATGCGATTTCCACCAATCATGTAGAGAATTTATTCCGGAAGCTTATGTGTAAAACACATTTTGTTAAACGTCACACGTCATTTTTGTTATACTTACATATTATAAAGAAATGACGATGTTTTGTCAAATCTAAAAAACAGTGCAAGTGAGCAGGGGTCACTCGCTATTTGTCAATAAAATAGAAGAGAGACCAAGCG